>OY986042.1:100649873-101849873 GCA_963920215.1 Nineta flava
CAGAGTTAATTATGGCCCACTCACAGCGCTACATCTTAATATCGGTTGATCAAAGAAACGAAATTTTTCAAAGAATTGATTCTCGTGGATGTTGATCTTTACTATCGAGCCAGTTGGGGCAAGTTGTCCCATAGATTATAGGGTAAGCTGTTTCAATGTCATAATGTCATATTGTATATATACTCTACATAGTATGCAAAAGTTAATTTAATTTTAACTTCCATTTTCACTTCATTCTCAAACTATTTATTATTTATACGTTTTTAAAATAGAAAGAAAAACAGTTTATTTGTTATAACGATGTGATTGGTTACAATTTTCCTAAAAATAAGCATCACTCAAAAGAGCTGGAATTTTATTCAATAAAATAAGCGAGAGACCAACGTAGTAAACGTCTCATTATACACACACACGTCTGAAAATAATTATCTGTTAACAGCGGTAAGGAACACCAAATTAGAATACTTCTCTTATTGTTTATAAAATGGAAGAATTTATCATAATGTTGGAGAAAACAATATTTGCCACAATTTGTAATTTGTAATCACGTTTTCTGCAATAGGTACTTGGATATTCAAAGTCGTTTTCGATACTAAGAAAATTCTGAGAAAGTACCAAAGTTCCGACAAAATCAAGTTTTTTTAAAACTATTCTTTCTGATGTGTTCCGACTATGTTAAGAACTATGCCGATATTCATGGAGTTCGTGAAGGAAACTGCAGAAAACCTTCTAAAGCATAGCCGGTTACTTCGTTCTTGTCCATACGCCGACAGTTTAGTCAATTAACCGCCCCTTTTTTTCTTAATAATTGACAAACTGCCGATGTTGGGATTCGAACCCATAACCTCTCAGTTTCCAAGTAGGCATACTGCGTAGACATAATGCCTGAGACCGTTTGGGCACTTGGATTGATACTACTAGCTAAATCAAATACGATAATGTACACAAATGACTTTGAATTTGTTCATATTCGTTAGTTTACAATCGACAACTTTATCAAAATGTTTCAGCCAGAATGTACCCTCCGCCCCCACCGCCCCGTCGTAATAATTATGGAAGTTGCATAATTTAAAACTTTAACTTTCTTATTAACTTACTTGATTCGTGTACACCTACACTGTACGTTTGTATCTCTACCTCTAAATAAAACGGAAAACATTATTATTAAAGACGAACAAGAAGAAGACTTCAACACAACCACACACATACACACTCACACATACACACACAACATACAACACCGACGAGGAAGACAACTCTCGCGTAAACAGAAAGCTTTTCACCATATCTTCTTTCTACCAGAAGGAATTGCACAATGAATACAAATTAATCTTATTCAAACGGAGTGTAGTGTATTTGGTAACACATCATACCGTCGTGTTGTTGAAGAAAACTTTACTATGCCATAGAACTATTTAACATTGAATGGTTGAGCTGTGTACTAACTAGTCCTGCTAACTATTTTCTTTGCTGTTTGAATATAATAAACCCACCACAATCATCGATTCACCGTTCATCATAATAAAGTCTCATCATCGTCATCGTCTCTGGTATGATTATATATGGTAATTATGTTGCTATTCATGAGTTCATGTTTTAATCTTCGAGTTTTTTTTCAAGGCCAGAAGTTTTCCTGGTAAAATTGTTTTCAAATCAAAAAGATTATGATTTTTCAACATTTTTATTTGCTTACATATTAATAATAATAATAATAATAACACAACACCACACAAAAGGCGATGTCATAGAACACAATAAACATACATGCATTTATACACAGTATAAGAACACAAACACCCTTACAAATATGCACGCAGACTCACACACATTCTCCGGTTTACATGATTAAAACAAAAAATAAAAAACACAGTTTACCGTCACTTGACTATGTCCGTGCGGTAAACTAATCGGGCTCAGCCCTGAATTAAAAAAGAAAAAAGAAACATTGGGTTTGACCTCCGTTTCTGAGACACCACGGTCTATAACAGAGGCCACCTACATCATTATTTTTGAACCTTTATTAATTTTTTAAACTGTACATTTTTTATTATGTGAGTAGAGGGCAAGGAATTCATATGCAGGTAAGGAATAGGTACGTTGTGCGGCTGCAGCTTCTGTGATTGGAACTATGTCGATATTCATCTGGAATTCGTGAAGGGAAACTGCAGAAAACCTACAGAAGCATAGCCGGTTACTTCATTCTTGTCCATACGCCGACAGTTTAGTCAATTAACCGCCCCAATAATTTATTTATTTTTAATTGACAAACTGCCGATGTTGGGATTCGAACTCATAACCTCC
The DNA here is from genome assembly GCA_963920215.1 of Nineta flava. NCBI lineage: Eukaryota > Metazoa > Arthropoda > Insecta > Neuroptera > Chrysopidae > Nineta > Nineta flava. The sequence continues at coordinate 100,652,175 of OY986042.1, forward strand.
CGGTTCCAAGTAGAGCTCACATATTGCTTACAGTTTGCTTACATATTCTTAGCTTCAAAAACAATCAATTTTTTCTTATTTTCTGTTTAAAAGTATACAAATTCGATGCTCATTCGAAATATTTTAGAATTATGACGTTTTGAAAATTATAATTACTTTCGTAACGATTACTTTTATATGACATTATGGTTCAATTTTTAACATGTATTTATTGCTAGTTACATAGATAGATACATAGATTGCAGAGGCTGCCCTTGACGGGCTACGCATCTATCATAAGGCCATTGTGATGCCTAAAGATGTGAGGATGAGAGTGTAGTGGAAGTAATTTTTGTGTATAGACAAGGAATTGGTAGGATATGAGGCTACAAACTATCTATCCTTTATCACTTCAACACCCGAACATGTAACTTTTTAGAATCTGCGACAAGTCTAAAGCATAAACCGTTACAATTTGTATAGAAATCAGATTTCGGTTACATTCTTAGATTGTTTTTATACGTTTAGAGGCATCTATTACCTATTATATCATTTGGGATATAATATAATTTCGAATTGTAAACTATTTATATATATCATTCACACAATTGAACAATTTCCAGATTTCCAGATTAGAAAATGAATTTTTTTTTTAATATTAAATTTTGGAAAAAAAAATGTTTATAAATTTATAATATTTTTTAAAACGTTAATTAATAAAATATGTAGGTAGATAAATAATATATATATATATATATATATATATATATATATATATATATATATATATATATATATATATATTGTATTATTTGTTCAATATGAAACTGTAAATATGATCGATAAAATACGATTATCGGTCAAGAATATTAAACATTTGTATGAATATTTGTGTGTTTTAGATTAAATTTTAATCAACAATCATAAACATTATTAAATAGTAAATAACCATGTTACATGAAATTTAATTCACCGAGATTTGATGGTTTATGTAAATTTTACAGTGAGTTATAAAACTGATTGAAGTTAGATCAGTGAGACACATTTCATGATTACAGGTTTTATAGCTTTTAACAAAGATCTAAAAATTCACTTTGATACAAAATAGATCTAAAATAAAAAATAATTGTTACTTTACAGAAAATTCAATAATAATTGGAAAACCTTTAGGTACTTCAAAATTTGGTAAATCCTTGGAAGCATTCAATTTTTCAAACAGTTTAACGACGTTTCTTGGTTGTGCCTTGCTTATATAATTTTGTTTGACCGACGTTTAACTCTATTCTATGGTCGCCCTTGATTGATTATGTTATGCGTCGTTATGCGTCGGTCAAACATATATAGGGTGGGTCACCTAACGTTTGGTATTTAAATTTTTCTATAACATGAAAACGCATGGATATTTTTAAATGGTTGTTGCTTTATTGAAAAGAGTATACTTTTAAATTAAACATGGAACACAACATTGTTAAAATGACTGCCATGGCTGGCTCTACAGATGCCCATTGTCATCAAACCTTCCAACATAACCTATAGTTCAAATTCCAAACGTTAGATGGCCCACCATTTATACTGTAGCGGTGTCGCTTCATCATGAAATTATTATTATAATTTTGTTCTTCATTTTTATCTGTTGCATTTCAACTATAACTTCCCTCTATTATCACGGTTGCTTTGAATGTTAACAACCTTGGTAATTTATGAAGGTTGATTGAAGAAACGTTGTGAAACTGTCACCAAATTAGCATCGAATAAAATCCGCTAGAGAGTGATTTATGTTATCTAAGGAAAATCGCTAAGTTGACGCAGCTCCTGTATAACGAATTTTTATATTAGAAATGCATTCTAATAAATATAAACAGCAGCTACTGAAACGTCCAAAACAGTTACAAGCGTTATCTTTTATCTAAATGCTTGATCTCTCTGACCCAACCCACACGCTGGATTCAATATTTCAGTAAAAGAAATATTTACAAACAGTACGAAAAACATTTAATAATATGTACTATTATATTTGTTAGAACTAAATATTCATAGAAACATCCGAAACTATGTGATTACTAATTGATTTTCGCTTAATTTATGCAGTTTAGTAATATAGCCTTCAATTCCATTTTCTCTTCACAGAAGAAGTAATTTTATAACTTTGTTAACTTAATAGCTTTATTAACAACTGTCATTAAGAAGTCATATTAAAGTCAATAAATTTAATGAAGTAATCTCTCATTCTTGATAAAAACTTTTTGAATACACATTGGAACATTAATTTTCCGAAAAATTAAAAATTATTTACAAGTAATATTTAATATAAAACGTGCCAAATTAATATCAAATACAATATTCATTTTATGAATAATATAAAATACACAAACAATATTCACAAAATTTTACAATCTCTGAAAACATAATTATTATGTGTAAATATTTATTGAGTTGTGTTTGTTATAGTGTTACCTGTCTGCCACATACATCTATTTGTGTACAGAGTGTCCCTTAAACATAATTGATTGATTATTTTATACACATAAGCAAAGATTCTACACAAGGATACTTAACTCCATGTAAACAAATAATTGGCAAAATTAAGATGCCAGTAGTATTCCTTCTGCATCGGAAATAGAACAGAGAGTATATATAAGGTGCGAGTTTTAATTGAAAAACATTACGCATTTATAGTATTATAAAAATTATTTGCAGCCAAAGTATTTTTTCAATAAAATACTTTTTTTTAATAAATGATAAGTAATTTCAATTTTTCAATAAGAAATTAATTGAAGTTGAAGTGAAAATTCGCAAAATAATTACATAAAAATTAAAAAAAAAACATCTAATAATTAAATAGTAACCTGTAAAGTTGGAATTGTAAATAATTGTAAAATAAATTATTGAATCAGATATTAAATTAAACTTTTATTTATTAATAATAATGCTGAAAATTAATATTTAATATAATGTCATACAATTTAATTAAGTAAATATTTTGGAATATACTCACTTTTGGTACTTTAAAAAGTTCTGGTTTTTTTAAACCCAATTGATTCCGTTGCTTATTGTCACAAGCACTACCTCTTCCCATTTTTAATGTTTTTTAAACAGTTTTTTATTTAATAAATTTTTTTAAACAAATTGTGTACTTCAAACATAGAGATAATATATCTCTATTACTTCAAAATAATCACTTCGAAATAAAACTAGTTACTTGGCTTACTTCACTTCTATTTATTATTCTATATTCCACTATATTCACTTCGGTAAGAATTAGTACCGAAATCAGTAACAAAACCCAAAAAACTGCACTATAAATGAACCTTCCATAGTTTTTTATGACATCAAGCACATTCTTGAAGTCGTCTAAGAAGAAGTTCCTCTTCAATAGACATATTTTCATAACGGGCACTGTAAACCTATCTCATAATATGAATTACTGTCGAATTATAAGTTTTCAAAAACGCGATCGGAAACATAACGGAATAACATGCTATTCTAGCAAATATCGTTAGGGAATGTAAAATGCTCAAATCATATTCAGGCTTTCTAATGAAAAAACGGACCGGAAAGTGTAGTTACATATGAATTGTACTAATTATGTAAAAAGTGTCATTATGGTAGGTATAGTTTTTGATACTGTCTACTTAGATTTTCAACATTGAATATTTTCGATGGTTATCACATCCTATAGATAGGTATTATTTCGTACCTACTACATACCAAACACCTTCCATACCAAAAATTCACGCACACACATTGAATTCAGTACATATAAATGATAATGTTTATACAGTCAAACCTGAATAAGCGAGAACGGAGAATTTAGTGTAAAAACTTGTTTAAAAGCGATAGTCTATTCTTGTAAGAGAACAGATAGACTATATTTTTTAGTGTGAAGCCACATTTCATAGTAGCAAGTGGCTGTGAAATCAAACGCAAGCTCTGTGCACGATTGGAACTAAACAGTTTACGGGTTCGACGGTGACCGTTCGTCAATTATAATTTATGGATTGGTTAATTGACTAAATTGTCGGCATATAGATAATATGGACAAGAACAGAGTAACCGGCTATGCTTGTAAACATTATTTGCAGTTTCTCTTCGCGAATGGTGAGAGTGGTTTCTGTTATAGACTAAGTTACGTGGAACGGCCACAACCTATATTATCAATAACATATATGTATAAAGGCAGATACTCAAAATATCTAAACCAAAAATTAAAGTTTTCGTTGAGTGATTAAATTGCGAAGGCTTTCCAGAACGGGATGTGGCGAAATTATGTACGACGTGAATTTGACTTGGAACTACATCTTTTATATAAAATTATATAATACAATAAACCTCGCAATAATTTGAAGTACACAGGAACACAGAAACAGCAAGAAGAGTCAAGTTGTTGAATTCCTTAGTCTAGGAAAATTACTTTCTGAAATAAACCTTCGATAAAACATAGATGAAAAAAAGCGAGAAAAATAGTGATAATGATATAAAAAGTTTGAACTATCACTCTTTCTTTGAACCGTATTCAGGTTCGACTGTATATATATATATATATATATATATATATATATATATTATATATATATATATATATATATATATATACATGATATATAAATATTATATACATAATATTTATATAAATGTTATAAATAATAATATTAAATAATATTGGTAATTATTTATATTTATATTTTATTTATTAATTATTACCCAATTTTATTAACGTAAATTATGTTTTATAAATACTAATTGAAATTGATTTTATAGTACTTTCAAATGTTAACAATCATTTGAAAGTATATCTTTTTACGAGTATATTATATACCTAGTATATCTACATTCTACACCACCTATGAAAAGTATAAAGTTTTTATTGACATACCATTCATATCTTTAGGGCTTTAAATACATGTCAAATTTAACCAATTCGGTACAAATCGACTATATCAATTTGTACAGTATTTATTGATCTCGTTAGTACACTCAAAAGCAAAACTTTTAAGCCAGATAAAATAGCATGTATACAATAATATGTACAGTTACCAGTCCAAGTGGCCAAGCGGTCTAAGGCGTTATGTCAGCGCAGTATGTCTACTTGGAAACTGGGAGGTTATGGGTTCAAATCCCGACATCGGCAGTTTGTCATTTTACGATAAATATATGAAAATTTGTCATAAATATTATCCGACAAAAAACGTGAGAGAAATATAAAAAGTATTGATATCCCAGGAAAAATTAAAAAGTTCATCTTTTTAAGTTTTTTAACAAAAGTAACAAAAATGATTGGTATAAATTTGTTGGATAAATTTCTCAGGTGCAGGGTATTTCATATTTTATTTTGAGCTTTATAGCTTTTTGGGTTCCTGAGATACAAAGGCCTAAAAACAGCCTTTAATCTTGCTTGTAAAACATCGTACGGTAGGCGTCAACGCTTAAACTTTGGCTTGGCACACTATCTAGTAGTTTTCTCATAAAGAGTTTATCATGGAATACTGATGTTTGAAAATGGACTCGATTCTAAATATTTAGTGGGTTTATGTTATTATTTGTGTATACTTAAGCGTCATAATACAATTCTTATGTCAAATTACATTAAGGTTATTTAAGACAAAGTATGAAAGAATTAGCGTATACTATATAGACAAACATTTCATTAAATTTTCAATTAAATATTGATATGAAAAAATTAACTCATCAACCAGGAATCGGACCTCGGAACCCTGAATTTCTAACCCAAGTCTGCTTACCGCAACACAAAGATATTAAAATGTATTAATGGAGGTGACCTTGCTATCATCGCGGCGTCTTTACAACTCAGTAAAAAATATGGAAGAACATGATTTACATATTTCCTAGGTAATATTTTAAAATCATGAATTTTCTAATGTTATTTATTCTGGTGTTTTTATACCCAGTATATTTGTAAATATACAAGGTATATGTAGTTTAATTCCGACTTAGTAACGCTTGAAAATATTGATCGCAGAAAAAAATGTTTGTTATAGGTGTTCATAAAATTGCCTAATTAGTCCATTTCCGCATGTCCGTCCGTATAACTGTCTGTCTGTCTATCCGTGAACTAGATAACTCAAAAACGAAAAGAGATAACGAGCTGAAAATTTGTTTGTGTGTTCTAGAGCAAAAAATTAAGGTCAAGTTCGTTAATGGGCAAAATCGGACCATTTTTGGACAAAACTGCCTATCTTTGAAACCGTAAGAGATATAACAAAAATTTAATAACAAAAAATCTTCTTCTTTTTAAAATAAACAACTTTTGTTTGATAAACTTTTCCATAAACTCAATATATACTGGGAATTCAAACAATTAACTCAGTTACTTGTTACATAACTTGTAACAAGTCTTAAATTTCACCAATTAGATTTACAAATTGAGGCACCTTGTTACATAGAAACGATATTGAGTCGCCTACTATGTATGCATTTCACTTCCAAGTATTTCCATAGTTACTCAAAAAATAAATTAAAAACTTGAACATACGTAGATCAATACTCTTTGTTCTAGTTTCATCATACCTCCTCTTTTTTTTTGCAAAATATAACATTAAATAACCTATAAAAATAAAGAAAATATGATGTAATTATTTTTAATAATATCCGGTTTTAGAAAAGTTAAACTGTTTTTAGATTAATTTTTCACAGTAGGTAATATTATAACCATGATTTTCCACAATTGAAAAATATAGTGTGGAAAATGATGATCTAGTGAATAATTGCATGATAGTGAAATGTTATGTTTTCATATATATATATATATATATATATATATATATATATATATATATATATATATATATATATATATATATATATATATATGTATACAACATACAAAGTAATAGAGTAAGAAGACACCCTTCATCCATTTATGTATAAATAACTATTTTCAAACTCCTTAACTCACGCATTTAATCTTTAGAATACCTCTGTATCACCCCCCCCCCCAACACCACCCTTCTTGAAACTTTCATATTAGAAGGTTAGTAAGTAATATACTTTTAATCTTATTGTAATCTAATGTTAATTCCTCTAACGGATTTTATAAGCGTTTTTCATTCATTAGGGGAAGATCGGAATTTGGGGTATTTCTGTAACGCAACTAATCTGAAATTCAAGACTGTATTTTTACAAATTTTGAATACTTGACGAATACTCATGCATATGGGTCAGGCTCAGGAATACGTATTAGTGGTAGTAGCGGAGGTCGATAGACAAGGAATTTACATGCAGGCTAGGAGTTGGTAAGATGTGTAATGGCAGCCGACTTTGTATCCCGATATTCAACTGGAGTTCGTGAAGGAAGCTGCAGAAAATCATCACAAGCATAGACGGTAACTATGGTTCTTGTCCATACGCGGACGGTTTTATCAATTAACCGCCCCAATATGTTTTTTTTTAATTGGCAAACTACCACCATTGGGATTGAACCAGCATCCTCCTAGTCCTGAGCAGATCACGTTTAACAGTTCGGCCACTCGTACTTGGTAAGAATACTTATTGATCTTAAGTTTGAATCAGGTTGCCGAGAGCCAAGAATTTATGAATTAGAATAGTGATTACAATATTATTGTGATATTTCTCGCAAATTAATTTCTTGTTTTCACCTCCAATTACCGAAATTTTGAATGGAATTATTTTAAGTTTATTCTTGCATATCAATGGTTATTAAAGTATCGCGAGTTAATTAAATCCCTTCAGTATATCGGGTCCCAAGATATCGAAAAATAAAGATGAGCGAATGTTCCAAGACAACACGCAAAGTTCTTTAGTATGTACTCTTTTGCAAAAAAGACGCCGTAGTAGGTATGGAACAAAAAATTATATTTCAACTTGAAAGAATATAAAAGAAAGGGGAAGAAGTGGACTACAATTCTATAATATGTGGTTATATAAATCCGGTTCTACACAGATATTCGAAGCTTGGATCCAATTTTGAGAGCAACTTATTAATGCCTCTGGATAAATATGCCAGATAAATATAGTCCAAGCAACTCTAATTTAGCAGAAATATAACAAGAAATTAAAAGTGCTTATTCTAAGGCAGTGAGTGCTATCATTTGTATTAATTTGAGCGTTATTTTGTGGAGTTCCATTATAATTAATAAACAAATGTGTAAATGGTATACACTTTGAGATAAAATTTAACAGAAAATAAAATTCGAATATCCCCGAGGTCATTCGAGGTAAATAAACAGTGGTTCAGAGGTTAGATAAATATATCTAGAAATCAATTTACAATAACATAATTTTCCCCTATTTTTATAAATATATATTGTCTATATTATATGAATCCCTCTTCAACATACTTTTTGATTAAGGATGAGACCTTGGAGGTGGTATATACCTGCTTCTTGAACTATCATGATAAATAAATCTTTCAACGTTGAAATATAGTTAAATTAACTTTAAACAAACTCATCAAAAGATTATTTAAAAACTATACCTAGTTAACTGTTTGATTTTATACAATATTATTATTCTTATTATTTTTAAAATTGAATACTTGTACTCAATAATGGGAAAATTTCGAATCATATCTTAATTTGCAACCGGCAAATAATTCCTCTCTCAACTTCTTCTCTTTGTGAACTAAATAGCAAACTTTTGAATGACATAGCTCAAATCGGATTGTTCTAAAAAATTGCTCGATTTCACTAGCTTTGCGAGTAACTTGGATAGACGCAATATAAACTTTTGAAATGGCGAATTAAAAAAATTAAATGTTTAAACACCAATCATACCAGAATAACCCTAAGGGCCAAATGACCGAACTATCTAACAAAAATGTTTTTAGAGTAAACTTTTAAGTTTATTAGATATATAGATAGATAAATCTTGGGGTATTCAAAGTCTTACACTTTGACCTTATGGCTCATTGTGCTCCCACGTCTAACTCAGTCTGACTGGGTTCACTTCTTCCATACCTTTGCAATAGCAAGGAGCTAGCTCATTAGGTTTTCATGAAGGTTCGTATATTCGGTTGAAGAGCCATCGAATTACATCTTCTGTAATCGAGAGATTTGCAGTTAAAGATGATGTGGCTGGATGTTTCTTCCTCCTCGCCACACAGTCTGAAAATAATGGATCAATTGTGGAGTCCTATTGTGTGTAGACGCTTTTGTAGATGATATTTGCGGTATATTTTCCCAGTGATCACGGTAATCAAAGTATATCCACTCGTTGATCATTTGTTAGCATACAGTTTTTGGAATTCCTAAAATAGGTTCCTAAATTCTTAATATAATTCCTAAAATAGGGGAGATATTTTACTCATTGCTAATTAGGTGATTATGTCACACAATTACAAGATATTAAGAAATTTATTAGTAGAATTCTTGATACCAGAGATTAAATAAACTTTTAAAATTTAAATAATTATATAATATACAGTGTGAATCATACCAGGTGCAAATAGCAAACGCCTCCATTTCTTTCTATGATGCTCCCATTCCCCAATTGCATCCAATAGAAATCGACTAACTGATCACTACAACAAACGAAAATCATTCGTGATTGGCTCAAAGATATGATAAACACCAAAGCACTTAAAGTGGAATGCTAGGGGAACATATGGTTAGTGATAGGAATATTATTATTTTTTCATCTAAAAGTATAATTTAACATAAATATTATTTTATTAATGAAAAAATAATAATATTATTATCACTTACCACATGTTCTCCTAACACTCCACTTTGAATGCTTTGGTGTTTATCATATCTTTGAGGCAATCACGAGTGATCTTCGTTTGTGTCGGGAAGATCATCAATTTATCACTTTATATTGGATGTTATTGAGAAATGGGAGCCTCATAGAAAGAAATGTAGGCGTGTGCTTTTATGCACCTGGTTCGATTCACCCAGTATATATATATACCTAATTTTAAGACTTTTTAAGAGAAATTTATTTGAGGATACCTCAAAATTATCTTTATTTATTTGTTTTTGTTGACTGTAAACATCTTAAACATCTTAACGAATTTCGATATTTACGTTCCTAATTAACAGTATTACAAGTTTAAAATAAATACTTCTGAATATTATTAGTATTCATTAATGTTTAAAGTTTCTATAAAACCAATATTTATTGAAATATTTAATAATAGAATATCAGATGAAAATTTTATTATTTCAATGGATAACTATGAAGTGGGTGTTTGCTTTAGAATTGAAGATTAGATATGAACAAAATATTTATGTCGACCATGAAACATAAAAATGCTTTAAGACACTAATGTGTTTAAGGTTTTGAATGTATTACAATATATTTAATTTTTATAATTAGCACAAATTACCGAAATAAAATTTGCAATTTTCTACAACACATAATAAAGATCTAGTCATAAAGTCAGGGTGACATTTGTCACCCAGGTCGTAGCCTGTGTCGGCTCCCAGGCTTACTACCTCCACAAAAAGATAGTTCAAACACAGAGAAGAAGGAAGGAAGCAGAGCAGGGACAGATCTACGAAGATGGTTTAGATCAAACTTTCGATTCTACCCTGCAATCTTTATTTGTTTATTGTTTTTTTTTGTTCAGTTTCTTCTTATCTTAAGTTATTGAAATAATTTAAAAATTTGTAAGGCTGCTTGATCGACATTTCTAAGCAGACTGTGAGCTTTGTACCTCTTATAATAATAATAATTGAATCGGGTCGTATTGAATTTTTGAGGTTGGTATACACAGATTGTATTTTAAAATACACCAAATCTAGAAACAATATATCTATCGATGTCTATATGCAGTGTACTATGATATGGTGTCTTTTTTACATATACATGTAAACAAACTCACACGACGGACGACGGACAATAACGACGACACTGATGATCATCATTACAATACGATGTGACGATGTATACATGCACGAGTAAGATGCAACTATATAAAATGATTGAAGTTAGAGAGTGATAAGTATATATAGTTATCATACTATAGTTATATGTTATACAATTCAAATTTGAATGCTGTTTAAGTGTAAGAAAGGGACCATATCATAGTACACTGCATATAGATAGCGATAGATACACTATACATTGTTTGCAGTTTGGGTGTATTTTAAAATATAAGCTATATAATTAACTCTTATAATAGTCATTTGCTGGGTTTGCTTATTTTATTTTAATATTTAGAAAAATAGAAAATCGTCATGATAGGTAGAAGTTCTGCATCAGAATTGTATAGAAGTTTTATCGTTAAAAATGTATCACTTCATAGATGATAATAATAATAAGAGTAATAATATAAACATATGATGATGTATTATCTACTTATTTTAAACAATGAAAATAGAAAGTTGTTAAACATTATTTTGTATACATTGAGAGTTTATTTGTTATCCTTAGACACACACAGACAAACACACACACACACACACACTCACACACACACAACTCATAATCATAACTAAAGTAAGTTTGAGTTAATAATAAAGTAAAGTAAGTATTATATACATACATACATATTGTTGTGTCTATGTTAACTTAATATGTAAAATAAACTTATTCATTCTGTTGATGATAATACAACTAAACTACAATACACTCTGGTAATGATAATATACATACACTATTATTATTACTTCTTTTGATCAAAGTATTGTTGTTGCTATTATTATTATTATTATTATTATTATCATAATAATATTTTAATAATATTATAGTAAATATAGGATGATTCTCTATGGGTGAATTAAATCTATAAAGATTTGATAATATTCTAGTAAGTATAGGATGATTCTCTATGGGTGAATTAAGTCCACAAAGATATAAAGTGTTCATACGCGGTATGTATAATATATAGAAGGGTCTATTAAGTTTTGTCCGGACTTTGTAACGGTTGACAAATATTGATAGACGCAGAAACAAAATTTGGAAATAGGCGTTCATAAAATTACATTATTAGTCAATTCCCTCATACCCGTCTGTCTGTCCGACCGTCAACACGATAAGTAACAAAGGGAAGACGAGCTGAAATTGTTTATGCCTACCCGCTCGGGTGGGGAGGAAACTGTAGATAGATTGTAGAGCCTGTCCTGGACCGAACACATTTCGAAAATTAGGGCCATTGTGATGCCTAAGGATGTGAGGATGTGAGTGGAGAGGAATGAATTTTTGTGTGTAGACTAGGAATTGGTAGGATATGCGGCTGCAGCTGACTTCGATAGGAACAATGCCGATTATTTGGTCCCAACATTATGGTGCCGATTATATTTATTCTCTCTCTCTCATCCGAGCGACTAATTCTGTTTTGCGCATGCGCAGGTATGTGGGCATGGACACTGTATCTCGGAGGAGAGACAGAAAGAGTATAATCGGCACCGTAGTGTTGGAACATTCTTTCCCATATCAACTGTCCATATTTTGCATATGTCCATATTTTGCATATGTTTTGCGCATGCTTTCCTATATCAACTGTCCATATTTTACTTATGTAGATACTTACTTTTGAGTTACTCAGTAACAACTATATAGCTAGCAGTACGATTATGTTCTTGTCAAGAGAATAACTATCTCATTATGTGATACAATTTTCTCATTATTTTCTATCATTTTCTATCATCGTAAAACTTGTTATGTCATTTATGTAATGAATGTTCTTCTTATTGTGTTTTAACTATCTACTATAATTTTTAAAAAATTATACGCCATGTTCTGTTTTTGCTTCTTTTTTTGATAAACTTATTTTTAGCCACAAGCTTTACTCCATATTATCTTTCTGACTATTTTTTTATGGTAAACAAATAAACTATGGTTTAAAATTCATTATTAATTTGTTTATAAAAACAAATAATAGTTGTTTAATACCCTATGAAAAATAAAATAGAGGACACAACAACATCAGGTAATTGGCCGATATTACCCAGAGGTAAATGAATAGCACTTACGCTAAATACGTAAAAATTGAAATAATAAAACTATTTTTTAAGAATTAACTATACCACATAGTTGTGATTCGCCAATGACAATATAGTTATGAAACCACCATAGCTGGTAGGTATGATCTAAGGTAAAATAGTAAGCGCATACGAATACAATGTAGCCAAAGTCAGTACTTAAAATAAATTCCATAGACAGAGATAGCAAATCAATGACTATTTCAGGTCAATGAACTGTTTGCTGAAAAAATACAACTAGTATTCTTTCCGAATATTTAACTCAAAGATTGAAGGAAGAGTTAATATTCAAACACCAATAGTAATAGTTAAAGCAAATTTGAACTGTTTCGAAATAAATTTACAAAGTTGCAACGTTAATTTATGGTTGAAATCTTTTTTCTGTAAATAGTAAGCCGAAGAGGAAAAGTATTCAAAAAATTGTTGTAAGGATCATACCTACAATACCTTTGCATCATCAGCGTTTAAACAAGAAAGCCCAAGTTACTCTAAAACGCCTTGTCATATCAAAACTGTAGTTGCAATTGATTCTTTGCAACAGGTCCTGATTTCTGTTCTAAATTTAAAATTGCACATGGCATACCAGTAAATTAAAATTTCAAAATTCTCCCTCACCCAATTTCTAGATAGACTGTTTATAGTGTATACTTATATACATCGTCCAAAAACTATCCAAATCAGTACGAATTTGCTAATCGTCATTATTATCCTTGAGGATATGATACTTTCCTCTACCTTATATAAAATGTTAAATAATATAAAAAATTGCATACATAATAAAAATGGATTATCAAAACTTCAAACTGAAAAATAAGAAAACAAGCCAGGTTTAGATGATAACTTTTACCGCAATCAGCTCAGGAAATAAATCAAATAATAGAATTACCCAAGAATAAGTGAGATATAGTAATAGAATAAGAGAGATATACTAGAATAAGAGCTCTCTAGAATAAGAGAGATACACATTAGCTGCTGAGTTTCTAATAGCCCAACGCAGGACACTCAGTAAGCCTGTATTGCAGTTTGTATAAATTAATGAATGAAATTTCAGAATACCTCCTCTTGGGATTAACAGCTATCAAATCTGGATTCAATCCAGAATATTTCCTTCCTAAATTAAATTGAACTAGATGGGGTACTCTAGATCAAAATGGCTCTGCAGACACTAACACAGTAGATGTTAAAGATTTCAAAGTATTAAACCTCACTTCCCTATGGCATTTACTGTTTACATTAGAGAAAAATAAACTTGTATAAATTCTGGACTTTGATTTATGAAAAGTTTTATGTATTTCTATAGACAAATCAAAAAGTTTATTCCTCTTGCTAATAAAAATATATTTAATCTTTAAACAGCGAAGGTGCAGAAGAATAGATTCACAAAGATATCGTTAGTTTTTCAACAAAATTCCGTTGGGTTTTTTTTTTGTATGTCTTGTTTTACAATATGATACACACATATGATACACACATACTGTAAACATACCATGGAAAACTATTGAACATTTATGATATAGAAAACATAATCTATCTTCTTAATAATATGTTGAATACAATAACTGATTATTATAGAGTATGTAAACTTTCAACCTTAGAAATTTGATCAAACAGTTTCTCAATATTAGGAAACTTATCTGATATGTACATGGTATTATCAAAACGTTAAAATTATTATATCACCCTGCCTGCTCCTCTATCAATAATAATCTTATACATATAATTATACATTTAAATTTTGATTTTCAATCGATTAACGTCAAAACTTATTCGTATTAACTTTAAACTAAGTACTCTCTAACATGCTATAGTGATTGTCTGATGTTATACAATGTACCAGGAAATCTTACAGAGTATTTAAGTATGTCAGGAAGTACTTAATGACAACAATATGAAATTGATTAGAAAACCTGAAAGTTAATAATTATGACATCAGTTATTGGGGTGGTTGAACTCGCAAATATGTTTCTGGAAATTGTTTTGGTTTCTTTACTGGGTGTATAAAAATGTTGCACTGATGGTCCATTGTACTCCCCTTTCTACTTCATTCTGACGAGATTCTCTTCCGGCATATCTTGGCAATAGCCAGGAGCTTGGTGATCAGGTCTTCTTGAAGGTTCATATATTCGGGATGGGATGCACCGATTATCTTGTATTTACTGTAACCTAGAGATTTGCAGTTAAAGATGATGTTGCTGGATGTTGCAGATAATGAATCTCTACATGATGGATCCATTACTGAGTCCTATTGTATGTAGGTGCGTTCGTAAGTGAAAGAGTCCGGTGATGAATCTGGTAACCGTTCAAAGATATATCTTGTACAGGCTGAGTGATTTGAGTTTTAGTCGCTCGAATGCTTTCCGAGACAGTATTTTCCGGAGTTTTTCTTGCGGTATATTTTCCTAATGATCACGGTGTTTAAAATCGTTCTACTCGTTGAGTATTTGTTTGCATGCTGTCTTTTCTTTACTGTATCAAATATATCAAATTTAACTTACCAAGGAAGTTCAGTGTTAATCGCCATTAAAAAAGAGTCGCAAAAAGTTTTTTGTTTACATTTAATTGTTTAAAAATACAAGCAGTATATATAGGATCTTGATTATACTTTAAAGGGAATTCTTATGGTATCCAACATAGAACTAGAGTTTCTGATACCTTGTTCAATAGTTCTGTCGAGTACCGAGACACACGATATAGATATGGTATTTGTCGAATATCAGCGATAGATAGATAGATATATCTTGGGGTATAAAAGTACTGCACTTTGACTTTATACTCCCCCCATTGTGCTCCCCCTCCGACTTCCATCTAACGACATTTACTTCTTCCATATCTTGGTAATAGCTTGTTTATCAGGTTTTCCTAAGTTCATATATTAGGAGTAATATGGACCGAATACCTTATATCTGCTGTAACTGAGAGATTCACAGTTTAAGATGATGGTGCTGGATTTTTCTGCACATACTGCATCCATTGCGGAGTCCTGTTGTGTGTCGACGCTTTCGTAAGTGATATTTGTGGTATATTTTCCCAGTGATTACGGTGTTCAAAGTATATCCACTCGTTGATCACTTGTTAGCATGCTGTTTTTGGAATTCCTAAAATAGATTCTGGGTCTATGAAAGATATTCCAACTATCTTTACATTAACTTTATTACTTTCTCATATTTAAGTGTGCTGTGTAGATAAAAGTCGCTTGATTTCGTAGGTGACAATGTCCGGTGATGAATCAGGTAACTTTTCAATGCTGTATTCTGTTCAAGTTGACTACATCGAGGAACTGCCTCTTCAATGCATTACGAATCCTAATTTTTTGCTGCAGTAAATTTTCGACAGCGATAGCAATATCAGTCATCAAGCAGCATCAGCAACTTCATAGTAAGATGTATACAAAAATAAAAATAAAGACACTCTTATTACATTGCAAGAGTATTGCACTGTAGTTTTAAATTATTTAATACCGTTTCAAATGTTGAAAATCATCATAAAAAAGCACTTAAAAATATATATTTTTAAATAACACAAACAATAATAAAAACTCAAATGATTTTCTGTGCAAGCAGTACTAAGTATATTCTTTGTCCATCATAAGAGATGTAACACAAAACTAGTAAGCTTTCTTGTGACTTTCAAAAAAAGTATAAAGAAACGTCATCTCACAACCAGTTCTAAACCTTTGCCACACAGTGTTTAACTTGAATGCTGCTACACAGTAAGATGGAAAAAAAAACCACATACAAGAAAAGAAATCAAATCTATTTATTAGAGAGTTTAACTTGGGATCTCTCTATTACCAGATATAAATGTTGAAGATTTCTTGAGAATATTATATAACTGACAAAAACTAGGTAGTAAATAACATTAGTTATTTACTTTCTGGATAAATAGTAGGGAAAAATAAAACCTGCCACAAATATTTTCTCTTTGCGTAAAATAACTTTACGTTGTTATAGGTCAAATATTACCCTAATTTTATTATTCACTCTAGTTAAGCACATTCGAACAAGTCCAAGTCGCCGAGCGGTTAAGGCGTTATGTCTGCGCAGTATGCCTAGTTTATCAGTTATTAAGAAGAAGAAAAAAAACGGGGCGGTTAGTTGACTAAGCTGTCGACGTATGGACACGAACGAAGTAGCCGGATATGCTTGAGAATATTTTCTGCAGTTTGCCTCATGAACTTCAGATGAATATCGTTAATATATAGTTCCTATCATAGTCGGCTGCAGCCGCATATCCTACCAATTCCTAGTCTATACACAAAAATTCCTTCTACTCCACTCACATCCTCACATCCTAAAACATCACAATGGAACTTATGGTCGAAGTGAAGCCCGTCCAGGGCAGCCTTTACAATCTATCTATCTATCTAAGCGCATTTGTAATAGAAATTTTTTTCCTATATAAAAGATTATTTTTTGCAAGCTTTAATTAACTTGTTAATTAGTTAGTTAGTATGCTTAGGTCGATCCTTAGTCAATTTAAAACAACTTAAGGGCATTCAATTGAGCTGAAATTTTGTATACACATGAGTTATTGATGGCAAACAATAATATGGTACCAACTAGATTAATTCATGATCGTATTCATGATCTGGCCTTTGGTGCACTTTCAGACGTCAGTCGTAGCTTCTTGCTTCGAAATAGTAATAATAGTAGGGGAGTGGTGGTCGAAGCCTGGCAAGTAAATCTTTCTAGGCCTTTTTATGGACCCCTAAAAGACAAGCAATTTGTATGTATGAGAGTTGTTGTTAGTGTGCGGCTACAGCCGACTTTGGTAGGAACTAGGTGAATATTCATCTGGATTTTATAAAAGGAAACTGCAGAAAAGATCCACAAGGAAAGGCGGTTACTTTCCTTCTTGGCCATACACGACAGTTAAGTCAATTAACCGCCGTATTACTTTTTTTAAATTATTTTAATTGACAAACTACCGAAACCATTCCAACCAAACCAAACCAGAACCATTCCAGTTCTCAACAGAGTGTCTTTAACATATTGATCACTCAGACGGTCTAAATCTAAACGAATGTAGATTTCAAAACAACTAAAATCAAGGATATAATATTAGGTAACACATTAAATATCGATCAATTATGTAATAGATCATTGTAGAAGCTTGAGATTCTTTGTCATTAAATCATCATATTCTTCTGAAAAAAGTTTTCAATGCAACGACGCTGGGCTTTTAAAATTTACTACCTCATTATTTTTAGTGCATTGCTTACAAATAAAAACTTTTTGAAAACAATTCCATGACTCATAAATTTGTGTGCGGTGTTAGATGATAGCGTCTTTATTTTATCAAAAAATCCGAAATTCACTAATAATGTCATTTTCTCCAATAGTGGGATCGTCTTAAGTCAATAATAGGAATAACGCAAAATATTATTCAGCGAATATCCAGAGAATTCTAGTTAACTGGAACTATATTACTATAAGTAATGAGATTTTATTACGAAACTCTCTTGGTACACAAATTGTGTGACACAACATAGACAAAATATTCATTTTGGTCGACGACATCATACGCTGCTCTTGACTGACTCGTTGGATGAATGCACATTTTACACAGTACACAGATAATATATTACTAGGCAATGCACATTCCATTAACCGTCACCTAAAGGCAATTCGTTTTACGAATATTGATGAGCACATGTGTGTCTGGTGGATGGATACCTTTACATATATGTTGAGATGGAATCTAATATGAATTGTAAGTAACATACATGAATGTGTATTGTTGGACAAAGATAGATTACATTACTAGTCTAGTATACATTTTATGTGAGTAGATATTATTGTCATTATTTGTGTATGTCGTGTATCACTTCACTATGCCATAACGTTGTTGTCATCCGTATATTATTAGATACGAGATGCGAGAGGTAACTTTGCTTAGATATTAGCTTTTTCATATTTAAAAAAATGTATATTATGCTTTATACAGTGTGTTAATTGCAAAAATAAATTTCTATTAAAAAAACATTATTAAAAACAATCTTTTTATAGTAAAACAAATTTTCTACAACTTTACTTCTTATAAAGTGT
The DNA here is from genome assembly GCA_963920215.1 of Nineta flava. Taxonomy (NCBI): domain Eukaryota; kingdom Metazoa; phylum Arthropoda; class Insecta; order Neuroptera; family Chrysopidae; genus Nineta; species Nineta flava. Next base: position 100,671,103 of record OY986042.1, read on the forward strand.
TTTTAATTTTTTTCAATATTAAGAGAGATATGATAAATTGTTTGTTTCCCCCTCTCTCTAAACCCTCCTTTTCCTTTGTCGATTCTTGTCATGTTTACCATAAAAATGCATTATCATTCAAACTGAACCAACATGTAAAAATTCAACTCAGTAGGACAAGAGGAAGTGGTTCTAATTCAGCTTGCAGGATTTGACCCGAACATACATACATACATTGATGTATGTATGATCGCATGTATGTATGTTCATTGATGTATGTATCCAAATCGATGACAAATCGGGCCAATATGGATATAGCTTTAAAACTATCCGTCAAAGCGCCAAACCAGCTGGATTTTTGTGGTTTTTTTTGGGTCCATTTTATCTTGAATGTTGAGTTTTATCCAAATCGGTGAGAATAATTTGTTTTTAACTTTTTCAATTTTTTGTAAAGTGTGCTCATTACCTTATAAAATCATAAAAAATAGGCAAAAATTTGTATTTCCAATTTGAAGTAGAATGGACCCAAATAGCACAAAAACCCTATTGGTTTGATCATTTGGTGAGTAGTTTCCGATATATCATCTGAAAACTGGTACGAAGACTTTATTATACAGTGAATGCATTCAAATTGGAAACAAAAATTTTTGATCGTTTTTCAAAAATTGTTTTAAGGGGTTAGAAAAAAATCGCAAAAAAATTGTTCTTCTTTGATGTGGATAAAACTCACTGTATAAGGTAAATTGAACCAAAAAGACTCGAAAATGGTGCTCATATGGCAAGTGGTGTATGAAATTTCAATCGATATTCGATTGATGATTTATATACCGACCTTAAAATAGAACAGACATAGATAATCTGTCAAAAATTATCCTGCACAGACATGACCCGTTCACTTCGAACTCTATTTCTCATCCCAATTTTCATATTACACTCCATCTTATACTTGTTTTACTAAAATTTTTCGTGAAAATCCTATTTCAGACGTAGAATCTCAAAAATACGAAAATAAAAATATATGTGTGGAGTACGCCCATACCTACTAATCCAGCTTAAAGTTCGACTCAAAGCAGCAATAATAAACATTTTAATAACATTTTGAAATCAAACTTACAAAACATGTCAAACTATACATCAAAAAAATAAAATAATTAATATAGAAAAACATATAGCAGTCAACCGAAAGAACATCAGAGTGCCGAAACATTTATTTATTAAATACAAAAAATTTACGGTCGACAGTTACCAATCAACTTGTTCGATAGTCTCTATACGTTTTGCATATGATATATGATAAATATGTGAATTTCTGCACTTTTGCCCTTGATATACCTACAACCTATGTCCATTAAGCTAGCAGAGGAACTAGAGCAAAACACAATTATAATTGTCTTATAATTAGACGCTACTTAAATGCTAATTAAATGCCCTCATTAAAAATTATACGTTCTTTGTTGTATTGTGTTACCACTTAATGTTAGTTTAATGTTAAGCTAGCAGAGCAATATTTAAAAAACCAATTTATTATATTGTATTTAATATCAAATTATTAAGCAAATTAAATGCTCTAATTAAAAATTAACTACTCTTTGTGTATCGTGCAACCGCATTTCACGATACAACTAGCAGAGCATATGGTTACACGATACCACAAAGAACATTTAATTTTTAATTATGGCATTTAATTTACATTTAATTTGCATCTAATTATGATACAATTATAATTGTGTTCTGCTCAGGTTGCTCTGCTAGCTGAATGGATATTTACAATCTACTGTTGCATAATTTTGATGATAAAATGAATATTTGTTTGACTTCAAATTGAGATATACAAAACTTATACCACAATACTCGAAACAAAATTGTATATTGGAAAATTTATTTAAAAAATATAATTTAACTAATATTTATGAGTTAATTACATAAATACCGGGTATATACAGAATTTATATACCGGGTATTAGTTACAAACAAAAGTTGTTTATTAAAAAAAAGGAACATCTTTTGTCATTTTTCTTCTATCTTTTACGATTTCCCAGTTTTTCCCATTTTACACAAACATGGTCCGATTTTGCACATTTACAAACTAGACCACTTTTTGGGTCAAGAGCATATGAAATGTAGGCTCGTACTAAAAGTGCAGGGGTTGTTTAACACAGGTGCAATGCAAAATATAATTGGGATGAACCTACCTTTCTACAGTAGGGCCTCGTTAATCCGGAGAGGCAAAAACCCTTTCCGAATTATCGAGGCGTCCGGATTATAGTATGCCATATTTAATGGTAATAAAACACATGTTTAATCTTAGATTTTGTCTTTGTTCTTCTTTATGGCGCCTACAGTTGATCTGCCTATACCAAACTTCCGAGCAATGACAGGGTAGCTGTCACTTATATCTAACATTTCTATAATCCGCAATTTGTCTTTTAATGTTAATGTTGAATGTTTACGTGGCGGCGCCATGATGTTAGCGAGCGCGCTAAATTGACACTATACTTACTACACGAAAGGCGATAAACAAAAGACTGACGACGAATTGGCTCATGCCGGCCCGCACCTACACCCGCCCGCCTCCCCGGCGAACCCCATTGCCCGGCCGGATTACAGCGATCACCGAACAAGCGGGAGTCCGGATTACCGAGGCCCTTGTAGTTGTATATAGTTTTTACACATAGGTTATATGTAGCAGATTCCCGCAAGGCTTTTTAGTTTAGCGTAGTTTCATATTTTGTGTTGTATGAAAAAAATAACATAACTTTCCTTAAAAAAAAAAGCAAATGGAACACAAATTATTTTAATTAAATTTCATAAATAAATACACAATTGTTGTTAAATATTGTTTGAGTGAAGTCGTAGAGTTAGAGGAAGACTCTGATGACAATATTATTTAATAAATAAAATTTAATTTAGATAATGATGCCTTCAAACATTTGAAGTAAGTTTATGCAACACATCATACTACTTGCGTAATTCAACGGCATTAGTATGACTCTTGAAGGTAAATTAAATAAAACAAGTGAAAATAACAAATAACTGAGTAAATTGCTTAAATACGCGGTATATATTGAGTTTATGAAAAGAAAAATCACAAAAATCGATGGCGTTGATTAAAATACGATACGATGAACGGTTTTCAAGAGATCAGACTCATCGTGCTAAAAATCAAAACTGTATGAATTGAGGAAGGAAAATTTTGAAATGTGTAGGTCAGACGTTAAAATGAACCTGATTTTCGTTCTGTTTGGGTCAAAATTACCCTAGAAAATGACTATTATTAAAATCGAGAACAAAAATTGTCTTCACTTTTTTCGCATTTTTCCAAAGGGGTACCCCTTAAAAAAATCGCAAAAATTTAACAAAATTTTTTTGTCCCCAATTTAGATAAAAACTTTGTTATAAGCTAACTTGGATGTAGCGAAAACGATGGCGTTGATTAAAATACGATACGATGAACGGTTTTCAAGAGATCAGACCCATCGTGCTAAAAATCAAAACAGTATGAATTGAGAAGGGAAAATTTTGAAATGTGTTGGTCAGACGTTAAAATGAACCTGATTTTCGTTCTGTTTGGGTCAAAATTACCCTAGAAAATTAGACTATTATTAAAAACGAGAACAAAAATTTACTTCACTTTTTTCGCATTTTTTCCAAAGGGTAACTTGGTTAAATTTGAATCAACGACATATGCTATATTAAGTAAGAAAGATGAAGCACCATTTAAAGAAATTTGAACGAAACTAATTTTTATATTACAGATTTTTCAAAAAATTTCGCTAATAATGCAGCTTATTATATTATTGTACACTGTGATATTTAGCATACGTTATGGAAGTAAATAGTAAATAACTACCATTTCATTTGAAGTAAATATATAATGAATAATTAAATTATATTTAGTTATTTAAGATTTCTCCAGGGTCGTAACTTTTAACGTTAATTAAAAATATCAGTTTTGAGCAGCATAAAATTGTAATTTAAGTAAAGTTGTAGGAAAATAATTTTATCTCAATTTTTATCTCCCGACCTATTGAAAAGCCAACGAGGTCACCATAAATGACACAAAGCTATGGAACACAAGCATCTCTAAACATACAGGTGTACCCGTTGCGAACTGCAAGCTACTCCTGAATGAAACCATTCTAAGAAAGGCCAATTTTAAGTGTGGAGAGGATAGTGTACTTATGGTACTACAAGATGGACAGAGTACAAATCGAAGGGGTTTCGAAAATATTATCTCCCTTCAAAAGCTATCCATAAACAATACAGTAGCAACCATTACGAGGCATTACTTGGGAGGCAAACATGCTGAGCGCATGGACCTTACTCCACGACTATGTCAGGTGATTCCACAATGAGGAAGAAGAGGAAAAGAAGCCTGACACATTTGAGTCAGCCATTCTTTGAATAAAATCGGTCGACGTCAAATCTCTTTTGCTATTCTTAAACAGCTCAAAATGGTTTAAGAAATAGTGCCACCCTGTGACAATTTACATCACAGTCAAAGTTTTGCACACTTGAAATTAATAAACTGATTATTTTTTCCAACAATATCCATAGGTGAGATATAGCCTGTGAAAAGAAAAAAATCTTGAATCAAGTACTTCAGATACTGTCTTCAAATATAATCATGTTCTTGTATGATTTATAAGCGCATGATATATCACATCATGATCATTATTATTATTATTTCTAAGAAAATTATGATAAAGAAAAAAAAAATTATGAAAAAAAATAAATCAGAAGAAATGGAGACGGGACTCTTAAAAAAATAACATAGATATTCATTAAATCGTGAAGACATTGACAATTGTTCAAAAGAAAACTAGAATGACATCGAAAACGACACGACACACAAAAAAAAACGAATAAGTGTTAAAAAACATTCATAGCATACAAGAGTGTGAAGAAAAAAAAAACTGTGATTTGATTTGTAATAGCGCGCGCGTCCTCGCGTTACATAAAGATGATGATGTTCTGACTCGACTACGACAACTACCACCAAACAACTCTTTGATGTATGATTATCAGTTGAAGAATATCATTTAGCCAGTCTGTCTATCGTCATCATCATCATCACGGCCATCATTTTATATAGAACATCAGACCCACTCTTTGCATTTACACCCACCATTTTGTTTTTTTGTTCTCCTAAATGTCGTCACAGTGTGTTGTAACTATGTTGTAAAATATATTCTTCCCTACAATTTCAAATATTTCTTCTTCCCATGTTCCCAAACTCATCCTCCCCATCCCAATTTTATAAAAACATTTATTTTCTTCACACTTTTATTCCAATCAATGAAACACGCTATCACCCGCCACATCGTAATACCGCCGAACAAACATCTTCTATAGTCATCTGTACGTCTAAGTTAAGATTGAAATTATTATTTTTGTATTGTAGATGATTTCATAAAAATGCATGTTTCTATCATACAGCCGTCTGTATATTAGAAAAGCTCATGCTCCAAAAATCTATGGCTTCTGTAGGACGTATGCGTCGAAGGTATCTGGACACAGTCTAATACGAATTTCTATATTTTAAATTTCAAACAGTGATGAAAAATCCAGCTTTAAACTCCTCGCCTACGAAAGCACAATTATGGCCAGACTGTTTTGACTCCAAAATCTCTACTTCCTGCTAGAATGTACCAATGCCTCTTTAAAATCAAAAAGTTAAGTTCTTTATAACGCAACCTATATAAAGTCATATACCGTGTGTTCATTTGAAAAGTTTCCACAAAAATGTGATTTAAATATGCCTCAAACTGCTTCAAACTAAATTTATACAGTTTAAAGGGGGAAACGATAGGGAAAATCTTTAAAAACTAAACTGTTGGTAGAACATTGGTTTAGTACCAGACGTCGTGGGTTCGATTCCCATCCTAGATGTTTTCATATCAAGCATTTAATATCCAAGACTACCATATCAAGTATGAATGGCCAAGTTATCAATGTTCAGACATATTACTGAAAGGTCAAAGTAAGTAAACACAAGTCGCTTCCGTTGGTATAATATAACCGAAAGGCAACCATATTACTAACAATGCATAGAAATAGTAAATAGTGAAAGATCAAATGCATTACACTACCATAGCATCTTAGGCACCCCAGTTGGTAGAACATTGGTCTAGATGTGTATGATTTTTTATATCAAGCAGGAAATTCACCTTATTACATTCGATAAATCGGAATTTATTATCACGAATCATCCGTGTTTTGATAAATATCCTTGCTTTTACCCACTTCATTCCAAATGCAACTATCGTTATTTGTTGATGAGCCCTTAGATTGTAGCGGTCTCGCCACTAAAATTACATTTCCGTTCTTTATTTTAGAAACCTTTGCATATCCACTGCCTACTGTTATTACGGTAATTATTTATGTTTATTACCTTAGTAACTATCAGCAAATACATATTCACATTCGATATATTTTATTAAATAAATATCAGCTAGATCTATATCGTTTATTCATTTATTAATGGGATTTTTAGTTATTGGATCCATAGACGAGTATATTCATCCAATCTCCTACAAGATGAAATGGCATAGTGGTAATATATCCAGGAATATAAAGTCTCAAAGGTAAACCATCTCAAAACACCTATTCAGACAAATCATGCGCAAAATTTAATTGACTGGCAGTGACTAAGAAGAGTAGATCTATACTAGTCCATTTTTTGAATGTCGAAACAACATTAATTGCTTGCAAGTAACTAACGTTTGGACTTTACCGTTGGATTTTCTAAAAACACTCAGCACTTACTTGATGTATCTTTACTACAGTAGCTCCAAATGCTAGATATAGATAATATAAAGTAAACAATATAATTTGACCAGAAAATGAAAGATATGACGCGGTAATCAACCACATATTTTATGTATATTGACTGAAGAAAAGACCACAAAAAATACATCTTTTGTGAAATAAACTACACAATTGACAAGGAAAACTTTTTCATATCATATTAAATGCAAAAGTCATTTTGATTACAATTCCATTTCTCTTTTTTCTTTATTTTAATCTCGTTTCTTTTCAAACACCACGTGCTCGAACAACCCAACATTTTGTGAAATAGTATAGTAAGGAAAGTTGATAGGAAATAGTTACGCAAAACAGTATTTATACCCGGTATATATGACATACCGGGTCAAGGATATATCAAGTTTAGTCCCGACTATGTAATCACAGAAATAAATGTTTGATATAGGTGTTCATAAAATGGCCTAACTTGTCCATTTGCCTAATTCTCCGCATATCCGACTGTCTGTCTATGGACACAAGCATTCAAAAACGAAAAGAGATATTGAGATGAAATTTAGTGACTGTGTTTAGAGCTAAAATGTAAGGTCAAGTTCATGAATGGCCAAAATCTGGCCATGTTTGGGCATAATGAGCAAAACTGTCCATCTTTGAAACCGTAGGATATAGAACAAAACTTTAAAGCTGTTTCTATTTTAAAACTCAACAACTTTTGATTATACACCGGCTATTGTTTATTGATTATATACCAAACTCATTTTATATCGGGTTTGTAAGAAATTAACTCTACAGTTTTATTTTCACTTGTTTTATATTCGTTTTAGTTGTAATATAATTAGCCAGCCATTATTTTCCTATACTTTATTTTACAGTATAGGAAGGGAAGGTCGGTGCCTGGCAAGAAGACCTTTTTTACCGACCCCTAAAGGACAAGTAATTTGTATGCAGACTAGGAGTTGGTAGGTTAACTATGGCGGAATTCCTCTAGAGTTGTGAAGGAAACTGTAGAAAACCTTCACAAACATAGACAGTTACTTTCGTTCTAGTCCATATGCACGACAGTTATGTCAATTAATCGCTTCAGTATTATACTTTTTTTTCTTAAATTAATTTAATTGACATACTGTCACCGTTGGGAATCACGCCAGCTACCTTCCAGTTGCAGGCAGAGTACCTTCTGGTCTCTAAACCTTTTTTTGCTGTTCTTATAGGTTTGTTGATCGTAGTTTTCCCAATTGACCTACAATTTCGATTGCACGATTTATATACAGAAACAATGCTGTTAATTTAACTTGAAATTAAAACGATATAAAATTTAAATTGACATTGATATTCCATGTTCCGTTTAAATTAAATTATGTAAAATTATCGTAAGCACAAAGCGGCTATGAATTTGTCTACATACAATAGGCAAATAGTTGATGGTAATACAGGGATTGTTGTAAACCATGTGATTAAAATATCATATAATTGACTAATAAACCGAACAAAACTGTCCGTTTTGATACCAAGACGGATAATTGTTTACTATAAACGGTTGCTAGAAACACACATTACAGTATCTATCCCCTCTTCCACACAACGATCAATCTAATGTCATACAAAAACCCATCAGATATTTTGTAGCGAGTGATCACACATACCTTTGTTTTTTTATTCTCCCATTATGCAACAAAAAGTAAGCACTCATTTAAAAATGAAGATTATCAACAATTGGTGTCAGTCCATTCCAAAATGCCCTGAGAGATGAAGCTTTTACCTATCATTATTAACTGACATCATTGACTATCACCAGTCCAAGTGGCCGAGCGGTCTAAGACGTTATGTCTGCGCAGTATGCAGTACTTGAAAACTGGGAGGTTATGGGTTCGAATCCCGACATCGACAGTTTGTCAATTATTAAGAAAAAAAAAGTGCAGTTAATTGACTAAACTGTCGGCGTATGGACAAGAACGAAGTAACCGGCTATGCTTGAGGAGGTTTTCTGCAGTTTCCTTCACAAACTCCAGATGAATATCGGCATAGTTCCTATCATAGTCGGCTGCAGCCGCATATCCAACCAATTCCTAGTCTATACACTAAAATTCCTTCCACTCCACTCACATCCGCACATCCTTAGGTATCACAATGGACCTTATGGTCGAAGTGTAGCCCGTCCAGGGCAGCCTCTAAAATCTATCTATCTATCTATCATCATTGAAGTAGAATGCGATGATATCACGCCACTTATATTCGAAATTTGCTAACAATTTTGCTATATACGCGCCTGACGTATTACATCGTTAAAAAAAATTCGTTTAATACTATCTTCATTCTTTTAAAACTTGCGTCCTAAGTTAAATTTGTTTCATTTCTAGGTTAGTTTACATACTGACGATGGCTATTATAACTGGTTAGTGCTGTACATTGGTGTTCACGCTACGTCATGCAAAACTTAAGTGTTTGGAGTCAATTCATCCTCATGTATATATATATATATATATATATATATATATATATATATATATATATATATATATATATATATACATATATATATGAATGTCTGTAAAATAAAATTAAAAAAATGAAAGTTCAAGATGTGCCATCTCGTAATTATCTCTCGCCAAATTATAATTTATTACTCTGAAGAAGAAGTCATTCTTTATATCGTGCTTGTGTCGCAATTCAACAGCATCACAGTCCGACGATCTCCTTATCGTATATTTAGTTAGTCACTGTGCGACTACCATCGTATTTGCTACAACTGCACATGGTGGTGAAGACTACACTTGTGTGTAAAGACGAAGATAGTCCCTCACACTTGGTTGATCCACTTTCTTCTTAATATTCTTTTAGTTTTATCTGTTAGTTTGTTGGTAGATTTTCAAGTGATTATAAATTTGAATGTGTTGAAATATTCTGATATTTTTATTCTGGTATTTCTTTCCATGCTCCATGGATAGATAATTATTTCATTTCTGAAATTATTTAGAATTCTGGAATAGATTATCTGAAAATAGTTTTGTAAATTCTAACGTCGGTATAAAACCGAAAAAAAATCGATTCCCGTTTTTAACCTGCAACATTTTGTACACTAAGAGAACATACTAAATTATATCACTAAAATATTAGCTATTTTTAAAAGCATTGTACTTTGAGCTTCACGCTCAGTTATGACCAAAACTTGCAATCCCAATATCGACTAGTTCTAATTAAGCTAGAGCTTTGAAATTTCGCACACGGACAATGCAATTAGTATATCTAATATCGTTCGATACACATGGAATACGAGAATAATTTCTGAAATATAAATTTGGTGAAAATATTGATAAAAAAAAGAAGTAGTGGAAGCGTTGGGAAATTAAAAGGATAATATACATACATAATTTCTTTTTAAACCAGCTTTAATTTAATTAATTTAAAAGTAGAAAATGACATATTTTTCCTGAATCTGAATAAGTCACTGTAATTTAAAGCCTGGGGCGCTTAGGTTCCAAATGTTCGCCACAAGCATTTATTTATTTCACATATTGGTGGCTCGGGTAGAAGTTATATTTTATAATTTTTAGTTCATTAAAAAAGCTACTTTAAAAAAAAAACTACTTTTAAAAATTTTTATTATTATTTCCCGCTATACGTTTGACGTGTCCATTTGATAGCATATACAGACCGTTTTCAAAAGCATTTCTAATAGAGCATCAATGTTTAATTAATAAATAAAATATTAACTATAAAACTATACAATACACATATACAATACACATACATACAAACATCTGGATAGTGTAAAGGTATACTGTATGCGTATGGTTGTTTGTTTGTCATTTAAGACTGGGATTTTGTGATGCACATGGTAAAGTTAAGAATTCAATGAACATATTTAACACACTTTCATTACATGTGTACTGACTGACTGAGTTATCACACGATCAGCCAGTAATAAATAATATTTAATATTGATTCTCTATTGGAAAACCTTTCCAACACACGCGGTATACTGACTGCATATATATATATATATGTATATATATGCTATTTGTTCATAGATAGTGACATCTACGTAATTATTAATAATTATTTTTTTATGAAAGAATAATGGTTAAAAAAAATTTTTTTTAGTTAATATTTTTAAATTAAATATGTAAAATAAAACCTAATTAAAATTTTTAATATCAGTTTTTCAACAACAAAAAAAGATAAACTTGTGAAGTTGACGGTTAATAAACAGAAATTTTCTAATATAATTTTGACTCAAACACTATGTCGTGTCGATTTTAGTATTTAAGTTCAGTATTTCGATTTCAATATAATAGGACCTTAAGTGTTTGATTTTTAATAACGGAGGATTGGCCTTCATAGTGGGCAATGGTGGAGTGACCTTCAAAAAGGTCTAAATCTACTATAGACAGATTTTACCTAGTAGAATTGAATGGAATAAAAAAGTTAATAAAATTGGATTATCCATTCAACTGGAAAGTTAAAACCAAATAGTATATAGATAAATTTAAATTTATATAAAAACTACAATTTATCTGGTAATTTTTAAGTCTCTGGGTCGGTGCATAAATAGCGTCTCATGTCAGTATACTCACAAAAGTCGCACACTGGGGTCAGAGAATGTAGAATATCCTTCTCCAAAGAGTACAAATATTAATACTTACATATTGGATTTGTCCGCATCAAATTTTTATATTTTCTCCTTTCAATCAGTTATTCAAACAAAATTTCATATGAAATAATAATGTCATATTTTATATAATACTTTATGGTACACCATATTTATTATATAAAGTAGTTGGTTAAAACTTTTTGTACAACATATTGTCAACCAATGTTTGTTAATATTACTTTGATCAGATTTAATAAGATGCAAATTTTGCCTCAGTTTAATTAACCAATATATAATATACACACACGTATACATGATATACATATCAAACAACTTGATAAATTGTATAAGATGAACAAAAGTATGACCACTATTTGTAGTTTCTAATAGATAGATAATAGATTGTAGAGGCTGCCCCCTGGACGGGCTACATTTCGACCATAAGGTCCATTGTGATGCCTAAGGATGTTAGGATGTGAGTGGAGTGAAAGAAATTTTTTTGTATAGACTAGGAATAGGGAATATGCATGAAAATTTTTTTTTCACTTGAATTGAAGCATGTTTACTTGACAAATATCAAGGTAAAATTACTTTTTAAATAACTTTAAAAATAAGCGAGATATGAATGATTGAAATTCCCGATTAGACAAAGAGTGCGATAGCCCTCTTTGTATGTTATGTGACGTCATATTACACTTTCACCATTTAAAATACACGTAAAACTCCGTTGTTAGTATTTTTGCAAGAAAGAGACAGATAATAATCTTTAAAAGCTTATAGCTTCCTTGATATTTGTCGGATTTTAATTTCGTTTTTAAATATTATTACAGTATTAACAGTATTTTTATATTCTGAAAATAAACGTGAAAAAAAATTTTCATGCATATTCCCTATTGATAGGATATGTGGCTGCAGCCGACTTTGATAGGACCTATATCGATATTCATATGGAGTTGGAAGGAAAATACAGGAAACCTTCATAAGCATAGTCGATTACTTTCGTTCTAGTCCATACACCGACAGTTGACTCAATTAAGCGCCGCATTTTTTTTTTCTAAATTAGTTAAATTAACACACTGCTGCCGTTAGGAATCGAACCAGCAACGTACCAGTTTCGAGCAGAGTGACCTAAGCAACTAGACCACTCGGACTGGTTTTTTTAAATAGCGTTACTTGCTTATTGGACGTTTTGTTGGGCCATTTTAAGTCATACCATAGTTCATAATAAAAGTATATTTACAGTATTATAATTTACAGTATAATAAAAGTATTCTTTGAGAGAATACAGAGTAATTAAGAAATATTCAGAATCTGCACAGTCTAATACGAATTTCTATATTTTAAATTTCAAACAGTGATGAAAAATCCAGCTTTAAACTCCTCGCCTACGAAAGCACAATTATGGCCAGACTGTTTTGACTCCAAAATCTCTACTTCCTGCTAGAATGTACCAATGCCTCTTTAAAATCAAAAAGTTAAGTTCTTTATAACGCAACCTATATAAAGTCATATACCGTGTGTTCATTTGAAAAGTTTCCACAAAAATGTGATTTAAATATGCCTCAAACTGCTTCAAACTAAATTTATACAGTTTAAAGGGGGAAACGATAGGGAAAATCTTTAAAAACTAAACTGTTGGTAGAACATTGGTTTAGTACCAGACGTCGTGGGTTCGATTCCCATCCTAGATGTTTTCATATCAAGCATTTAATATCCAAGACTACCATATCAAGTATGAATGGCCAAGTTATCAATGTTCAGACATATTACTGAAAGGTCAAAGTAAGTAAACACAAGTCGCTTCCGTTGGTATAATATAACCGAAAGGCAACCATATTACTAACAATGCATAGAAATAGTAAATAGTGAAAGATCAAATGCATTACACTACCATAGCATCTTAGGCACCCCAGTTGGTAGAACATTGGTCTAGATGTGTATGATTTTTTATATCAAGCAGGAAATTCACCTTATTACATTCGATAAATCGGAATTTATTATCACGAATCATCCGTGTTTTGATAAATATCCTTGCTTTTACCCACTTCATTCCAAATGCAACTATCGTTATTTGTTGATGAGCCCTTAGATTGTAGCGGTCTCGCCACTAAAATTACATTTCCGTTCTTTATTTTAGAAACCTTTGCATATCCACTGCCTACTGTTATTACGGTAATTATTTATGTTTATTACCTTAGTAACTATCAGCAAATACATATTCACATTCGATATATTTTATTAAATAAATATCAGCTAGATCTATATCGTTTATTCATTTATTAATGGGATTTTTAGTTATTGGATCCATAGACGAGTATATTCATCCAATCTCCTACAAGATGAAATGGCATAGTGGTAATATATCCAGGAATATAAAGTCTCAAAGGTAAACCATCTCAAAACACCTATTCAGACAAATCATGCGCAAAATTTAATTGACTGGCAGTGACTAAGAAGAGTAGATCTATACTAGTCCATTTTTTGAATGTCGAAACAACATTAATTGCTTGCAAGTAACTAACGTTTGGACTTTACCGTTGGATTTTCTAAAAACACTCAGCACTTACTTGATGTATCTTTACTACAGTAGCTCCAAATGCTAGATATAGATAATATAAAGTAAACAATATAATTTGACCAGAAAATGAAAGATATGACGCGGTAATCAACCACATATTTTATGTATATTGACTGAAGAAAAGACCACAAAAAATACATCTTTTGTGAAATAAACTACACAATTGACAAGGAAAACTTTTTCATATCATATTAAATGCAAAAGTCATTTTGATTACAATTCCATTTCTCTTTTTTCTTTATTTTAATCTCGTTTCTTTTCAAACACCACGTGCTCGAACAACCCAACATTTTGTGAAATAGTATAGTAAGGAAAGTTGATAGGAAATAGTTACGCAAAACAGTATTTATACCCGGTATATATGACATACCGGGTCAAGGATATATCAAGTTTAGTCCCGACTATGTAATCACAGAAATAAATGTTTGATATAGGTGTTCATAAAATGGCCTAACTTGTCCATTTGCCTAATTCTCCGCATATCCGACTGTCTGTCTATGGACACAAGCATTCAAAAACGAAAAGAGATATTGAGATGAAATTTAGTGACTGTGTTTAGAGCTAAAATGTAAGGTCAAGTTCATGAATGGCCAAAATCTGGCCATGTTTGGGCATAATGAGCAAAACTGTCCATCTTTGAAACCGTAGGATATAGAACAAAACTTTAAAGCTGTTTCTATTTTAAAACTCAACAACTTTTGATTATACACCGGCTATTGTTTATTGATTATATACCAAACTCATTTTATATCGGGTTTGTAAGAAATTAACTCTACAGTTTTTATTTTCACTTGTTTTATATTCGTTTTAGTTGTAATATAATTAGCCAGCCATTATTTTCCTATACTTTATTTTACAGTATAGGAAGGGAAGGTCGGTGCCTGGCAAGAAGACCTTTTTTACCGACCCCTAAAGGACAAGTAATTTGTATGCAGACTAGGAGTTGGTAGGTTAACTATGGCGGAATTCCTCTAGAGTTGTGAAGGAAACTGTAGAAAACCTTCACAAACATAGACAGTTACTTTCGTTCTAGTCCATATGCACGACAGTTATGTCAATTAATCGCTTCAGTATTATACTTTTTTTTCTTAAATTAATTTAATTGACATACTGTCACCGTTGGGAATCACGCCAGCTACCTTCCAGTTGCAGGCAGAGTACCTTCTGGTCTCTAAACCTTTTTTTGCTGTTCTTATAGGTTTGTTGATCGTAGTTTTCCCAATTGACCTACAATTTCGATTGCACGATTTATATACAGAAACAATGCTGTTAATTTAACTTGAAATTAAAACGATATAAAATTTAAATTGACATTGATATTCCATGTTCCGTTTAAATTAAATTATGTAAAATTATCGTAAGCACAAAGCGGCTATGAATTTGTCTACATACAATAGGCAAATAGTTGATGGTAATACAGGGATTGTTGTAAACCATGTGATTAAAATATCATATAATTGACTAATAAACCGAACAAAACTGTCCGTTTTGATACCAAGACGGATAATTGTTTACTATAAACGGTTGCTAGAAACACACATTACAGTATCTATCCCCTCTTCCACACAACGATCAATCTAATGTCATACAAAAACCCATCAGATATTTTGTAGCGAGTGATCACACATACCTTTGTTTTTTTATTCTCCCATTATGCAACAAAAAGTAAGCACTCATTTAAAAATGAAGATTATCAACAATTGGTGTCAGTCCATTCCAAAATGCCCTGAGAGATGAAGCTTTTACCTATCATTATTAACTGACATCATTGACTATCACCAGTCCAAGTGGCCGAGCGGTCTAAGACGTTATGTCTGCGCAGTATGCAGTACTTGAAAACTGGGAGGTTATGGGTTCGAATCCCGACATCGACAGTTTGTCAATTATTAAGAAAAAAAAAGTGCAGTTAATTGACTAAACTGTCGGCGTATGGACAAGAACGAAGTAACCGGCTATGCTTGAGGAGGTTTTCTGCAGTTTCCTTCACAAACTCCAGATGAATATCGGCATAGTTCCTATCATAGTCGGCTGCAGCCGCATATCCAACCAATTCCTAGTCTATACACTAAAATTCCTTCCACTCCACTCACATCCGCACATCCTTAGGTATCACAATGGACCTTATGGTCGAAGTGTAGCCCGTCCAGGGCAGCCTCTAAAATCTATCTATCTATCTATCATCATTGAAGTAGAATGCGATGATATCACGCCACTTATATTCGAAATTTGCTAACAATTTTGCTATATACGCGCCTGACGTATTACATCGTTAAAAAAAATTCGTTTAATACTATCTTCATTCTTTTAAAACTTGCGTCCTAAGTTAAATTTGTTTCATTTCTAGGTTAGTTTACATACTGACGATGGCTATTATAACTGGTTAGTGCTGTACATTGGTGTTCACGCTACGTCATGCAAAACTTAAGTGTTTGGAGTCAATTCATCCTCATGTATATATATATATATATATATATATATATATATATATATATATATATATATATATATATATATATATATATATATACATATATATATGAATGTCTGTAAAATAAAATTAAAAAAATGAAAGTTCAAGATGTGCCATCTCGTAATTATCTCTCGCCAAATTATAATTTATTACTCTGAAGAAGAAGTCATTCTTTATATCGTGCTTGTGTCGCAATTCAACAGCATCACAGTCCGACGATCTCCTTATCGTATATTTAGTTAGTCACTGTGCGACTACCATCGTATTTGCTACAACTGCACATGGTGGTGAAGACTACACTTGTGTGTAAAGACGAAGATAGTCCCTCACACTTGGTTGATCCACTTTCTTCTTAATATTCTTTTAGTTTTATCTGTTAGTTTGTTGGTAGATTTTCAAGTGATTATAAATTTGAATGTGTTGAAATATTCTGATATTTTTATTCTGGTATTTCTTTCCATGCTCCATGGATAGATAATTATTTCATTTCTGAAATTATTTAGAATTCTGGAATAGATTATCTGAAAATAGTTTTGTAAATTCTAACGTCGGTATAAAACCGAAAAAAAATCGATTCCCGTTTTTAACCTGCAACATTTTGTACACTAAGAGAACATACTAAATTATATCACTAAAATATTAGCTATTTTTAAAAGCATTGTACTTTGAGCTTCACGCTCAGTTATGACCAAAACTTGCAATCCCAATATCGACTAGTTCTAATTAAGCTAGAGCTTTGAAATTTCGCACACGGACAATGCAATTAGTATATCTAATATCGTTCGATACACATGGAATACGAGAATAATTTCTGAAATATAAATTTGGTGAAAATATTGATAAAAAAAAGAAGTAGTGGAAGCGTTGGGAAATTAAAAGGATAATATACATACATAATTTCTTTTTAAACCAGCTTTAATTTAATTAATTTAAAAGTAGAAAATGACATATTTTTCCTGAATCTGAATAAGTCACTGTAATTTAAAGCCTGGGGCGCTTAGGTTCCAAATGTTCGCCACAAGCATTTATTTATTTCACATATTGGTGGCTCGGGTAGAAGTTATATTTTATAATTTTTAGTTCATTAAAAAAGCTACTTTAAAAAAAAAACTACTTTTAAAAATTTTTATTATTATTTCCCGCTATACGTTTGACGTGTCCATTTGATAGCATATACAGACCGTTTTCAAAAGCATTTCTAATAGAGCATCAATGTTTAATTAATAAATAAAATATTAACTATAAAACTATACAATACACATATACAATACACATACATACAAACATCTGGATAGTGTAAAGGTATACTGTATGCGTATGGTTGTTTGTTTGTCATTTAAGACTGGGATTTTGTGATGCACATGGTAAAGTTAAGAATTCAATGAACATATTTAACACACTTTCATTACATGTGTACTGACTGACTGAGTTATCACACGATCAGCCAGTAATAAATAATATTTAATATTGATTCTCTATTGGAAAACCTTTCCAACACACGCGGTATACTGACTGCATATATATATATATATGTATATATATGCTATTTGTTCATAGATAGTGACATCTACGTAATTATTAATAATTATTTTTTTATGAAAGAATAATGGTTAAAAAAAATTTTTTTTAGTTAATATTTTTAAATTAAATATGTAAAATAAAACCTAATTAAAATTTTTAATATCAGTTTTTCAACAACAAAAAAAGATAAACTTGTGAAGTTGACGGTTAATAAACAGAAATTTTCTAATATAATTTTGACTCAAACACTATGTCGTGTCGATTTTAGTATTTAAGTTCAGTATTTCGATTTCAATATAATAGGACCTTAAGTGTTTGATTTTTAATAACGGAGGATTGGCCTTCATAGTGGGCAATGGTGGAGTGACCTTCAAAAAGGTCTAAATCTACTATAGACAGATTTTACCTAGTAGAATTGAATGGAATAAAAAAGTTAATAAAATTGGATTATCCATTCAACTGGAAAGTTAAAACCAAATAGTATATAGATAAATTTAAATTTATATAAAAACTACAATTTATCTGGTAATTTTTAAGTCTCTGGGTCGGTGCATAAATAGCGTCTCATGTCAGTATACTCACAAAAGTCGCACACTGGGGTCAGAGAATGTAGAATATCCTTCTCCAAAGAGTACAAATATTAATACTTACATATTGGATTTGTCCGCATCAAATTTTTATATTTTCTCCTTTCAATCAGTTATTCAAACAAAATTTCATATGAAATAATAATGTCATATTTTATATAATACTTTATGGTACACCATATTTATTATATAAAGTAGTTGGTTAAAACTTTTTGTACAACATATTGTCAACCAATGTTTGTTAATATTACTTTGATCAGATTTAATAAGATGCAAATTTTGCCTCAGTTTAATTAACCAATATATAATATACACACACGTATACATGATATACATATCAAACAACTTGATAAATTGTATAAGATGAACAAAAGTATGACCACTATTTGTAGTTTCTAATAGATAGATAATAGATTGTAGAGGCTGCCCCCTGGACGGGCTACATTTCGACCATAAGGTCCATTGTGATGCCTAAGGATGTTAGGATGTGAGTGGAGTGAAAGAAATTTTTTTGTATAGACTAGGAATAGGGAATATGCATGAAAATTTTTTTTTCACTTGAATTGAAGCATGTTTACTTGACAAATATCAAGGTAAAATTACTTTTTAAATAACTTTAAAAATAAGCGAGATATGAATGATTGAAATTCCCGATTAGACAAAGAGTGCGATAGCCCTCTTTGTATGTTATGTGACGTCATATTACACTTTCACCATTTAAAATACACGTAAAACTCCGTTGTTAGTATTTTTGCAAGAAAGAGACAGATAATAATCTTTAAAAGCTTATAGCTTCCTTGATATTTGTCGGATTTTAATTTCGTTTTTAAATATTATTACAGTATTAACAGTATTTTTATATTCTGAAAATAAACGTGAAAAAAAATTTTCATGCATATTCCCTATTGATAGGATATGTGGCTGCAGCCGACTTTGATAGGACCTATATCGATATTCATATGGAGTTGGAAGGAAAATACAGGAAACCTTCATAAGCATAGTCGATTACTTTCGTTCTAGTCCATACACCGACAGTTGACTCAATTAAGCGCCGCATTTTTTTTTTCTAAATTAGTTAAATTAACACACTGCTGCCGTTAGGAATCGAACCAGCAACGTACCAGTTTCGAGCAGAGTGACCTAAGCAACTAGACCACTCGGACTGGTTTTTTTAAATAGCGTTACTTGCTTATTGGACGTTTTGTTGGGCCATTTTAAGTCATACCATAGTTCATAATAAAAGTATATTTACAGTATTATAATTTACAGTATAATAAAAGTATTCTTTGAGAGAATACAGAGTAATTAAGAAATATTCAGAATCTGCACAGATACTTATGCATCAAAATAAGTTCATAAATTATATAGACAGATACGTGGGTGCGTATATTTGTGCATAAATAAAATACAGCGTATATATATATATTATTACGTCTTTAACCTTTATTTACATTCTTGTTGTAACTTGTACACTCCCATTCAATGTATTTGAACCAGTAAGTCGCATTCTAAGCGCATATATAACTGAATATATGTGTAATATACTCGTACATACTGTAACATTTAAAGTGTTTCAACTGGTACAATTTTTTTGAACGGGAGTGTACAACTACATAATTATACCATATCATGTAGTCGATTAGTATCGGTGTGGAGGTCGAAGCCTGGCAACTAGGCGACGAGGAGTATGTAAACAGACTAGAGATTTGGTAGGTTGAGCGACTCTACCTGACTTTGATGGAAACAAGGACGATATTCATCTGGTGTTCGTGATAGGACACTGCAGAAAGCATTCACTAGCATAGTCGGTTGTTTTCGTTCTTTGCCATACGCCGACAGTTTTGTCAATTAACCGTCCCCATTTGTTTTTTTTAAACCACTGCTTTTTAAACCACGGTGACCTGGACTGGTTAGATAGATGGTTATCTTGAGGTATAAAATGTACTGCACTTAGATCTTATGACCCATTTTGCTCTCCCTTCTTCTCCAGTCTGACAAGATTCGCTTCTCCCATATCTTGGCAATAGCCAGGAGCTTGCTGATCAGGTCTTCGTGAAGGTTCATTTATTCGGGGTGAGATGCACCGAATATCTAGACTGGTTACCATATTACAATAAAAATACTATTATACGCATATAAATACTGAAATATTAATCTACCTGGGGGAAGAACAATTTATCCTTTTAAAATATACATCCATAGATGGCACGCTACTCTAACCCGTGAAATATTTGGCATGAATTTAAGGTACACTCTGTAAACACTTCGTGTATAGATGATGTATATATATATATATATATATATATATATTCTACATACTACAATGTCTTGCAAAAATATTACCTATTAGTTCGAATATTTTAAATGAGTACAGACACTCCATAAATCATATGAAACAAACATAAATTCAATAAATTGTTTTGTAAAAATATCGAGTAAAAATTTGCACGTCTATACATGCATGCATGCATGGGTGTAGCGTTCGTAACCCATCATAAATATATATATAATTATATTGACAATGACATTGAAATATTGTAAAAAACTATTATTTTAGTGAAAAATTGTCAATATGTCAAACTATATTGTCATTTAAATTTATGGGTATTTTATTGTTCCGAAAAAGAACAGTGAGAAAACAAAAGCCGTTTTTTTTTTTTATTCTATGTTTTATCGATAAAATATTTAATAATTTTATTGCCATATTATACGATAAATATTTTTATAGACAACCAAATAACATTAAAATCTTTTTGGGTAAAATTTTTTTTTGGTTTATTCTGTCATACACATATTTGGATTTTTGATCGATTTGATCGAATACTAACAGCTTTTGTTCTAAACAATCTTTCGAAAACCAAATAAATTCAGCACAAATCAGCTGTAAAATTTTGAAAAAAGATGCCAACTTTTACTGTCCATTGTACAAGTTAGGGGGTTTTTCAAACATTTCTATAAAACCCATAAACATTTAAATAAAATCCCATTATCTGCACGATATCTCAAAAACGGTTAGTGATTAACAAATATGAAGAGAACATAAATTATAGAGAATTTTATGCTTTCTAAGTTTCATACAGACTTTAAACATGCTCACCGGCCAATTAGCCGCGCTTGTAAAGGCATTGTGTATACTTGGAACGGAAATAAATATGGCCAAATCAAAAAATATGGCATAATCTAAAACAAAATATTTAGATTTTTTTTAAAGAAACAAATTATTCTTTATTATTCTATTTTGAATAGAAAATATGTATGGCCACTTATGAATGAATTTTGAAACTGAACTTTTTAAAACTGATTTATGTAATATCACCTATGAACAACTTGTAGCGTGGCGAGAAAATTTCGTAGACCGTTGCCAGGTAGCAAAGGGTCTAACCCGCTGCAATAAATGTTTCACACGAAAATATAGTCTTTGAAAATATTTTCGTTTTTGCAATCCTTGTATCAATGTTTTATAGAAAATTTGATTTAAATTCGTGTATACCACATGTCAATCGTTAAAGAGCATTTGGTTCATTCTAATATATTTTCTAAATTAGGTAAATATTATTCATGCGAAAACAGTAATATATAAAATAGAAAAAGAGAGGATCATATAAAAATAGGATATAGAACTTTTTATTTCAAAATGCGATTTGTTTTTGTTTCGGGCAGAATGTCAAACAAATCAATGTAAAGAAAAGAACAAGTAATATTTCACGTCTATGTACATCTTAATGTAAAGTTTGACAATCTGCCCGAAACACAAATTTTAGTCGCTTTATTACCGTGGAATAAATTGTGTAAAAAGTATCCCCTGGGCTCTTTCTTCTCATAACAAGTAATACTTCTTTTGACACGTTAACAGAATCCGATCAGAGTTTATTTTCAGCATGTATTAAATTGCTAATGTTACATTCGACTGATGTAACACTCGTTCGATCACAGTTCTCTATCCTGGTCTACTGCACAGTTCTCTTGAAAGACATTTAGTAAAAAATGTGTGTCACACAGTAGAAAGACTAAATTTATATGTACATACATTATATGCTTAGTAAGTAATTCTGTCACATGATTTCTGCATATTGAAGTACAATACAAAATTATGCATTATAGAACGAAAGATGAATGGTCATATTATTATTTTGGTAAATAGCTACACCGGCAGCTTTTATCAAAACATTTCAATTTGGCTATACAGTTGAAATTTGGTTCAGGAATGTCTTCATCATTATTACTTCATGTTTTTGATAAAAGAAGAATATTAGAATTACGAGCCATACTATCAATGGTATATGTTTTGGGGTTGTGAACTTTGAATGTTAAATGTATATTTTGATAAACCTGGCCTGGTCTTGATAAATTTCACTTAATCTGATTCTAACATTAATCTTTCAAACTTTAATTTAAACGGGAGAAGTGACACTGTTTCTGTCCTACCATGATAAAATGTGTAATCTGTGGTTCTAGATACAATATATAAATCATTGATTATCTGGATTGATGCGTGCTACAAAATGTTTTGTTTGTATTAGTGCTAGAAATTACTTAGAACATTTCCATTCAAAAATGGAACACTGTAGATTTCAATGTCTTTTTCTATAAAAAATAAATAAAAATGAAAAGACAAACACGACTCTACTCACTACTGTACCTTTGAAATAAGTTGTTATATTATGTTGGTAGTGCCTTGCTGGTTGTGCTCTCCATTTCGATCTGAGTAATGTCAAGATAGATATAAATTGTTTTACAGACTTTGAATTATCCAATACAGTACCTTAGGGGTTCACTATATATGTATGTGTGTTTTTCTATATACAACTGGGGGTATCTAGAACTCTTATGTTGGTTATATCATTGAAATCGTAGCATAACGTGTCGCCTATACAAAGTTACGTCTCTTTTTCTGCAAATATTCATTTCTTACCTATATAAAGGTTGATTATTAACTGATCACTAATCTTCAGTTATTGATTATTCTACAATCGATTTTATAGTCTGATTTTAAACGTGACATTCAAGTTCTTGACTCCGCCTTTCAATCTTAAAGTAACTTTGGCTAAACACAAATAATGACCCAATTTTTTTAATTAAAACTTTTTTCCATTCTGTCCTCTAGTTCTTAAACTTTTAGATCTACTTTCGTTGGTGCATTGCAAGTTTTTCCCGGCTAATCTTCGTATATATATCAATAGTATCTTCGTATATACAGGATGAATCAAACCAGGTGCATAATAGGTATACGCCTCTATTTCTTTCTATAAAACGAATAACATATTTAGTGGACTATTTTTAATGGAGAGAGTATAATACAGCATGTATTAGACAATATATGCGAACCTTCATTGATTGCTAATCTATTTGTTTGAATTAAAATAAGCCCTCATGCTCTTCCGTCTTAAAATTTCAACTTATCAACTTACCCCTATTCTAGTTTGCTTTCTATAATTCCATTTTCCACTGAAGAAACAAACTTTTTCATTAGCCCAAAGCCTGTAACCCGAAATATTAGTCCACTTTATGGACGAAAAAGAAATAAGTCAGATTTAAAAATGAAATAAGCCGTAGCGTTAAACAGGGAAGTAAACAAATTTTTGTTTGTAAAATTCAAATTTATAAAGCAAAATAATTTCATTTTTGGATTCAAGCATATTTTTGAGATATTTAAGATTGACCCTCCGTATATAAAATTTATGTACACCATGTATATAGAATTCGCATAGATGTATGTATTCTAAATTTAATACAATAATATACCTACATAATTGATACATATAGGAAGGAGAAATCAAAGAAAATCAAAGAAAAATTTCATCTTGTTTTCCTATTTTTATCATAATGTAAGTTGCAATATAACAGTAACAAAATTTGTTCAAATACAAAAAAAAGAATTTTCTCACAAATTTCCAATACCAGTTTTATTCTATGAAAATGGAAATAAATTATTTTACAAATATTTGTATGCCATAAATTCATTCATTTTTTTAATCTTCTGATGCAATTGGCGACTATAAATTTGAATAATAAGTTCAAGATATTACATTTCCAACCAAAAGCACGTATTTTAAATAATCTGGAAATATTAGAAATAAATAAATTGAAAAATTGCGATTCTATACTAAATGACCAATTGGACACACCGCTTTATTGAACATCTTTGTGTAAAGTATTAATTATCGGCAAAATGTGATCAGATAATTGGGCATGTACAACCTAAAATTAATTTAATTAACTATTTCACAATATATATATTTTTTTAATGTTTGTTCATAGTTTACAATTCTTATCAATATTATTAGGGTCTCATTCAGATGATGTTATTTATTACCCAAAAATGTATACTTGTATGTTAAAAAATTTGTATGATGTGTCAATTCAAAAATATTTTTATACTTTTAAGGTTCGTCCCATTTTTGTTGCTTTTCATTCATAAAATGTTAAATTTTGTATACTTATGTGATAATTTGTATAATTTGTCAAATATTTTTCTAGTTTTAGGTTTGTTTTTCCAATAGTATTAGATCTCAATAATAAAATGTTATGATAAGTACCTAAAAATGGTTACTTTGTTGCTACAGTATGTTAAAATTGTTCAATTCCATTTTTATTTCGGAGGTAGGAACTGTGTTCCAAAACTAGTCAAATAAAGTGATTTTACGAAAATTCAAATATTTGTTTTATTTAATAATTATAATTGATTTTCGTCAAATAACGACCCATTCAGTACAAAATTGACAACACATTACCTATTCATACAAAAGCTTTGACAATTTCCTACAGACATAGACCCTCAGTATATCTATGATTTATGGATGTTCCAGCATACCACCACTTTTCGACAGATTTTGCTCATTTTTTGTTCACAGGCTAAAAATAACGTTTTCTAATAAATCCCGAAGTTTCAGAATTTTTGACCGTTTAGAACGCGAGATAATTAATATCAAAGTTATCATTCTCTCTCACTCTCTTTCATTAGAAGCATGTGAAACTTCATACCCGCCCAACTATTATCTGTTGTATTAGAAAAAATACTCGACAGAATTATAAAAAAAACTAGGTGAGTAAACGTTATATTATCGAATGATAATTAGTGAGAACTCTAGGTTTTTGAAATAAAATTTCAAATTCGTCCCCTTTACCTAGATCAGTTTTTTGTATTATAAATACGTGATACCGTCACCAAATTAGTAACAAGTAACATATCCTGGGACAATATAAGAGTAATTTTAATAAGAGTAAAATTAACAGGAACAAATGTGAATGAAGAAATTTTAACAAGAGCAATTTCAATATAATTTAAAATTTATTATATTTTAAATCTAGTATATATTTTAATCTAGTTAATTTTCTATTTATTTTTTGTCTGTTGATCTCGACTTTATAACTATCTCTAATTGTCAAAGAGTAAAGTACGACTAGCTAATTTATACTGATGATGACTACATTGTAGTCGAAATACGTATTTATAATACAAAAAACTGATCTAGGTAAAGGGGACGAATTTGAAATTTTAGGTGAGTAAAGATAAATATTTATTATATGAATTTTTTTTTTAAATCGTGTGTTACCGTTTTGTTTTCGAAATATATTAGTTTAAAATTATTCCTTTTCTTCAATATAACATTATTTTGTATATGTGAACAGAGTTTTTGTGTATGTGTTGTATACGTGTGTTGATGTATAGGTGCAATAATAAAATCAAACCGGTTTGTTGTACTGATTGCAAAACACAGTGCTGGAACGTCCTTAAATGAATGAATTTCTGAAACTGAACTTTTTAAAACTGATTTATGTAATATCACCTATGAACAACTTGTAACTCGCGTGGCGAGAAAATTTCGCAGACCGTTGCCAGATAGCAAACGGTTATTATTATTTTGTATATGTGAACTGAGTTTTTGTGTATGTATTGTATACGTGTGTTGATGTATAGGTGCAATAATAAAATCAAACCGGTTTGTTGTACGCCCTTAAAGTAAAAAATTGCAAAAGAAACAAAAACAGTTACTTCATTTGAATAGTTCAATTCGATATTTGTTCAATTGAAAATATTGTAAATACATATTGAACATATATATAGATATAGATTGTTAGAATATTTTAGTTTTATAAAACACAGACTTTCTCTTGTAAGCAAGCAAACATGTACGTACATATGACGTTTTTCTTTTATTTTTATTTTTTTGTATTTGCGAAAGTCTATATTTACGTACGTTTGTGTGGAACATATAACCAACCCCAAAGGTAGAGTTACAATATAACAGAGCTCTCGTTTGGCTGGCAAACAGGAGCACTTATTATATTATCCCTTAGGATATATTGGTATGGAGGTTTAGGATAACAAGTGAACAACTATACACAACTATACTTACAAAAGGTATATATGTGTTTCAATTTTAAAAGGTTTGTAGCGAAAAAATGAACATCGTACATTTTTTCTCTCTTTTTTTTTTTTGGTGATTTTTTATTTCTTTTAACTATTGGTGTTGTACCGATGGAACGATTTCGATACAATTTTTTCCATAGATCTTACCTAATCGATTTGAAAAATTTTGTGTCCGATGTATTTTGAGTATTTGAAAGGTTAAGCGTGTTAATTGATAATTGACCATTTTGGCCACGATGACTGTTGGCTAAAAAACTAAAAAAGAAACCGCTTTTAGTGTTCAGTATTATCTTAAAATATAAAAGAGGAAATGTCCGATTGGTTTGGAGAAATCTACAAGAGATTGCGAAATAATGATGAGTGCAAACCCAAGGTAAATTTTTTAAGCTACTCTAAAAAAGGAAGTTCGAAATTGCAAATGTTAAAAAGTTGTAAAGTTATAGATGTATATTGTAGTTTCTATAGAAATACCTAACTCTTGATAAAGAAGAAAACTGGATGAAACGAAATGTTGGTGAAATGATATTTATTAATATTAACAATACAGTGAAATATAGATCTAACACAGATAATTTAAATTGCTTATATAAATGATTTAATTAGATTAATGAAAAAATAATAATAAAACAATTTGAATTGGTTAGTTATAATTATCACAACTAGGTGTCACCTATGCCGTAACAATTTTTCAGAACACATGTTTTGATATGAGTCTGTGTTTTAGAACTAACCTATGCATGTTGATTTCCATAAAATTTTATAAAATAAGTATTTACTTAATAATTTAATAATTTACTTTCTCAAGTCATGCAATTTAATTATATCATAATTGACATTAAGAATTGATTGTTAAGGTAATTTATTTTATTTTATTTGATATTGTGATTAAATGAATATACAAATCTGTATAATGATGAATATACAAATTGGCATAATATAATGATTGTTATAATTTGTATAGTTTATTGATGAAGCCATAATGTGATTTAAAAATCTTTGTGATAATAGAATAATTAAATATCGGTTTACGAATTATTACATATAGTCAAGTGTTGAATAGGCTAACAGTCGATGCCCGATATTAATCGCATTAGAATTATATGAATAATAAATATATTACGAACCCTCTATGTTCTGTAGTTTATTGACACTTAATAAATTATACTTTATATACACATACGACAAGTATATTATTAAAGAATAAAGAATTTAAAAAAATAAAGGCTAAAAACAACTAGGGCTGTACAGGTTTTAAATTTCTGTAAAAGAGAATGTTATATAACCTATATGTTATATAAACACAATATGTTTATTAAAAACTTCATGCTGTTTTGTGTACTCGGAATGTATTTATCTATATAAAATTAATTAACAAAAAGTTAATTAATAAGCTAATGGAACTATTTTAAATTAATCGTATCACATTTGCCAGAGAAAATTCATAATTAAATTATCATTTTTATAAAGAATGGTTGAAGGTAATACCCGTTAATTGTACCCGGTGTATATGGAGCTGATTATTAATGCGTGAACTGTTTATTTTAGTTTTTAAACTAAAATTGTGGCGAAATTATTGTCACAAAAAAAAAGATCATTTAAACTTATCTTCTGTATCATACGTTTTCATAGATGGATATTTTCCACTATGGCGGGAGAAAATTCTCGGGCAAAAAGTTATTTATTATCATTTTATGTCTTTTCGTTTTTGAGTTATTGTGTCAAAGGACAGGAGGACGGATAGAGGCAAATGCGGAATGGCATTTTAAGATCATCTATACCAAAAATTTTGTTTTGCGATCAAAATTTTCAACGGTTACAAAGTCGAACGAAACTTAATATGTTCCGGTATACATCTTATATATAAGATTATACTGGCGAGTATAACCAGTATAAAATTTGTTGGCGAGTTTATAAGTGAAGACCGCTTACGAAAAAAGTAATATTATGTGAATTATTTATTACTTTTGGGGCTACGTTGTTTAGAACCATAAAAGGAAGATTCATTAAAAAAATCCAACTTTCCGGGAATTTTTCCGAAGTTTGACCATTTCATCTCTGCCCTAAATATTAATTGTAAAAAGTTTTGGCCTGATGATGAACGGAATCTAAATTATTTGTAAAAAATACGATGATTTAAACAGAACATGTCAGAACATTATGACTATTCGAAAGATTTTAATCGATTAAATATTTAGCAGATTTTATCTTCGTAAAGAAAACCCCCATTTATTCAATTTAACAAAATTTGGTTTTCCACTGTGTTTTGAACTATAACACCATTTGGTGGATAAAGCATTAAATTCATTAAAAAAAATTGACATCTCACAAATAATTGATCAGAATTAATTAAAATTTTTATATTGAGTGAGTTGATTATTGAGAAACCACAAGTCAATTATTACAATTTTTGCCCATAATTTTAAGTCTCTGTTACGATTACCAATTTAGAACAATAAATCTTCAAGCATTTCTAATATTCCAATTCTATGCATAATAATTCTATGGTTTTTGAAAATATATATAATATAAAATATATTTGAGGATAATTGTTTTCCGTTTTTACTGTACCTGAAAGAGTTTAATTATTTTAAAATAAGTGTAGATATGCAGCATATTTAATTGTAATCTTCGTAAAACCTCACTTTATTCAGTTGCATAAAATGAGGTTATCCTTTAAAATTTTGATATTTTGTGAGTTGATTATTGAAGAGCCCATAGATGATCTTTTACGATAGCCAATTTCGAGAAAAAAATCTTTAAGCATTCATAACATTCTAATTCCATGCATAATAATTCTATGGTTTTTGAAAATATAAATAATATAGACAAAAGATATTTGAGGATAATAGTTTTAAGACATACTCGTACACACATAGACAGAAGTAGTAGATGTATTATAAGAATAATATTTTATATAATATATGCCGTTCGTTCGTATAATAGTCGTACTACATAGACGTATACTTATTACATGTGATATTATTTATTTTTCTACTATTCTAACAATCATATGAAAATGGCTGAAGGATATTTTGAAAAATTGGAAAATATATATAATTTTAATAATGTAAATTTTTACTATATATATCATTATAAAACGGGGAATAGTTATTACTGAAGTGAACGATGGATTGGTATTGTAGATATACCGCATACACATTCTTGTATAATGTGATTACAAAATTTACATGTTGTGTAAATAAAATGTTGTGTAAACAGCTTGGTAATTCATAATATGCAGTTTTCACAGTTTCAAACCCGACAGATTTTTTTAAAACATGCATTCGGTTAGTTTATAAATATTGGGAAAACAATTCTTTGAAAAAAAAATGTCTAAAGCTACATGTAAAAAGCTTTAGGCTTTTATGGGGGACTTTATTTCAGTGATTTTTCCGTTTGAAAATCTTATTTGATACTTCCTTTCGAAAGCGCTAATCTCTGAAACTGCTAGTCCGATTAAAAAAATTATTTTTGCGTTAGATAGCCCGTTTATTGATGAAGGTTATAGGTTACAGATTATACCCTTTAAAGGGGTTGGAGGGAGGTTAATTTCGTATAAAACTTATTATGTCGTCCGATTTGCTTCAAATGTTGCCGACATATTGTTTATAACAAATAATTAAAGTTTGCATATTTGTTTTTTTAAACTACCCCTAAAAGGGGGTAGAATGGAGTTTAAAGACAATATGATGAAATTGTCTTGATGAAACTGAAATTTGGCAGGTAGGTAGTTTTTGAATAGTAAATGTTAACTAAGAAAGAATTTTTGAAAATTCGCATGTTAAGGGGGAGAAAATTGGAGGGGGGGGGGGGATCTATACACATATATTAACACTGAAGATGTTTTTTGTTGGTTTGAACGCGCTAATCTCTGGAAATGACAGGCATTTAAAAAAATTTCTATAGGCATTATTAATTTTTTATTTCACTTAATTTTTAAGCATAATCATGTAATCGGTTGATTATGTAATACCAATGTTTCCAAATCAACAAATACCATCTTCTTATTTATTCAATACAACCGTATGTATTTTGAGACGGTAAAA
Organism: Nineta flava; assembly: GCA_963920215.1. Taxonomy (NCBI): domain Eukaryota; kingdom Metazoa; phylum Arthropoda; class Insecta; order Neuroptera; family Chrysopidae; genus Nineta; species Nineta flava. The sequence goes on from OY986042.1 coordinate 100,702,011, forward strand.
TTTCGAACGTACACACTAATTGGCTAAATTTATTTTAAATAAAATTTGTATTGTCATGAATAATAAAAAATAAAACTTTTCACAAAAAAAATTTTTTTTATATACAAAATATGTTTGTTTTACAGATAATTGGAAATAGTTTAAAAAGTATGTGCTACGAAATTGTTCCATAAATTTTTTGAACTTAAGGGTCCTTTGTCCGTCCGTCTGTTAGAACCAAAAAATGCTTCCTTTTTAAAATCATCTTCAAACAAACTTTTGTTCATTAACAGTTTATTAAATCTTTTTTTCATTAACAGTGCACGCATTAAAAACGAATCCAGTATATATCGGTTATTTTCACTTGTTAACATGAAATTAAATAAATATTTATTATTTTCTGGTAGTATTTTTTCAAGAGATAATGTAACTACATGAAGGGAATAATATTCGAGATAGCATTCAACAATATGGACACAGTTAAAAATGAAAAACCATAAATATTTAAAAAGAAAATTATTAAATTATGCGATGGTACTCGAAAATAATGATTTTTGACAAATCTCACCTTCTAAATTGTATATCCAATATTTTCAATTAATATTTATTATATATATATACAATGTTCAAGTATCGGATTATAAATTTAAATTTAGAAAGTGGAAATCAAACACTTATGTGACGTCAGCGAAATTGAATAACTTTAATAATATAAAAAAGATAAAATGTTTACATGTAAAATTTTGAAGAAAAAAAAATATAACATAAAATTTTGGTTTGTAATAAGTATTTATGGTATTTCCAAACTATTCTTAGATTGTCAAGAACTTCACAAAATTCACAATATTAGTCAAATTAATCCTCAGAAATCAGCTGCATTTTTTTTTAAAATTTATCACCATGGCGTTTTTGAGAAAACTGTTATGTAAGTTGAAGAAAATTAACATACATTTTCATAAACATGGTGAAATAAAATGCACGATTCCGACTGTTTTTACTTCGAACTCTCTCAATATAGTCACGGTTGTTCTGAAATTCGTCACATACTTTCCTTAATTCCTTAGAAATATTTTTCCTTAAAACTTTGGGAGAATGACCGTGTAAAGTAAAGCTAACTGCTGTTGTATTCATTTTTCCACCCACTACATATAATATATACAAGGGTATATGAAATTTAGTCCCGACTTTGAACTTTACTTGGTTAGTACCGCCTAGGGGTAAATATCCATCTTTCATACCGTAAGAAATTGAAAAACTTTAAAAGCCGAAAATTGTCTTTTTTAATTAACAACTTTTGTTTGAAACGTTTTTCATAAACTCAGTATATACCGGGTATTTAAGCAATTAACCCAGTTATTTGTTATTTTCACTTGTTTTTTGTAACGTAAATCGGAATTTTGGCTACCTCAATGCTACTTCATATACTAAAATCCGTTCTAGCTGCACAAAAATATCCTTCGTGTGGATTGGTCTTAGTCAGGTGAAAAGTATGATCAAAATTATTGCATTAAATAAACAAAATTTAAATAATAGAAATATTGATAATAAAATTAAACCGACTAAACCATTTTTCTGGAAATTTTGATTCCTTTGTCAAAATAAATGTTTAGAGATTTATATTTTGCAACATTTCTGTTTAATACGGATAGATAAACAGTGAAATATTTAATCCACAAGAATCATATTACGAACATTTAAACAAATCAAATTTTGAATATGATTCTGTATTCGGCTCAAAATCGACTCTAACGTATATTTGAAAACTTGCAAATGGAAAGTGATATAAATTTTTCATCGGAGTGACCTGATTTACCCAAGTCATAACGTGAGTAAATTTTTAACCAATTTTCTTTTTCAACTTATAACAACATCCAAGCCAATTATTTTCTTTCCCATACCAGAAACACAGACACACATATATACACAAACTTGTCTCCTTTCTTATTTTAAATTAATATTATGTTAAATGGAATAAAAATACTGGAATACGGGAAAAAAAAACGTAAGAAAAACAAAATTACCCTTAAGCCATAATATTTTTTTTTCTTCTGTTTTCTGTTACAAATATACCAAGAAAAAAAAAGAAGATATTATTGTTCATAATATTTTTACATTATTTAAGAATTGACAAGCATTTCCCAAAATAATAATATGTCGTCCATGAACATGAATTATATACAGTGTGACAATTCTGTACTGACTTATAAAGGACAGATAAAGTCGACATTATGTTACATTTTTCTCTATATTATACAATTATCAATGTTTCATCTCAAATTTGATAAATCTGACTGTTTGTGTCAATCTATATAAAGTTGTCAAAACTAGTCGTTGGATCATTTTAATACGGTATCTTGAAACGAATGTTCATTTGGATATAAATGAATATGAATTATTCGCTTGTTTATCGACGTAATCTATAGTCAAAAATATGTTTTTTTTCTGGCTTAATATCATCTCATTTTAAATATCTTCAATAAAAGATAATCAGATGTTAATATGACACAAATTATTCCGAATTTATAAGGGAGCAGAAAGGGGGAAGATTTCAAAGCTTAATATGAAATTATCATGACTGTGTATTGAGAAATAATATATTATTAACAATGGGACTAAAGTGACTCTTTTAAACCCTGAGGGCTCCGCCCAAAGGAACAACCGCTCAAGGGATTAAAGGCACTTTAGTCCCACGGTAAATATACTATTTTTTGCGTTTTCGGGACTAAAATGACAACTTTACTCCCTCTAAATAGATACTAAAGTAGTACTTTTTCTCCCATTGAAGAAGAAAAAGTAGATTTTTTTTCCATGGTAGAAAAAATAAATTTAATACGTATCCTAGTAACAAAATCAAAATGACATTTCTATTTAACAAATTTTTTACTTTTTCTCCCATGGGAAAAAAAGTCTACTTTTTCTCCCATACTATTTTAGTACCTAGGGAGTAAAGTTTAAAATTTTAGTACCTTTGAAGGGAGTAAAGTTGTCATTTTAGCCCGAAAGTGCAAAAAGTACGTACCAATTATGAACTAATTTACACATTGTCTACTATTGGAATATCTGAATATAAATATAAAAAATAATTTTATTATTATATTAACCAGTTAAAAATTAACTACGACTATTTTCGCTGATATAACACGTGACTGATGTAGCACTCGCTCGATCAATGAACCACTATTTTTTGTCCTGCTCAATTGCACAGTGTTTGGTAGACATTCAGTTATAAATGTGTATAATACCGTATACAGATAAAATTTATATACACATACATTAGATGTTTAAGCGAACCAGGCAAGCCAGTTTGTCACTTAGACAATGGGCAATAATTTTTTGTGTGTATGAAATGATTTTATGAGCTAGTATATATGTAATATCATTATTATTTTGGTACATAGATACATTGCTCTAGCTACATTAGATTATTTAAATTGGACTACACAGTTGAAATTAGGTACAGAAATATCTTCATCATATTACTCCATGCTTTTAGTAAAAGAAGAATATTAAAATAACCATTATCAATGATATATTTATATGGGCTCGTAGACTTTGAATGTTAAATGTATATATTGATAAACCTGGTCTGGTCTTGATAAATTTCACTTACTCTGATTCTAATGTAAATAATGGATTTAATGCCAGTCTTTCAACATCTAATATTAGCGGAAGAAGTGATGCTGGTTTTTTTTTACCATGATAAAATGTAGAATCATTTGTTTTAATACAATATATAAATTTTCGATTGTAGTTTCTCACTACTATATCATTTTATAAAACCTTTATGTGTTAATAGTTGTTTTAACCTTATTTAATATTATTTTAATAAATTATTTAAAAATAGTATAACTTCTTACGTGCGTACAAAAGTACACTCACACTTCTTCGTCTTTTTAACATAACTGATTTTGGTCATTGCTAGATATAACTGGACTATAGACAAACCAAAAATTGAAGTAGCTCTAACTAAAGGTAGTGGTTGAACATAAAAAATTTAGGGATTAATAACATAATTTATGGGCTTTACTCTCAAATTTATTATAAAACTATAAACATATCCGCATTTGCTTTTAGTATTATTCTATGTGTGAAAAATTGGAATGGAAATTTAAATAGACATTCTATATTTATCGTCAACTGGATGTGTATAAATGAAAATGTATCTACATAAACACCTTTAGGCCATTATTATACGTTTTTCGTATTTACGTTTCACTTTAATATTTTTTTTTCCAATGATGATCTATTTAAACAAATAATGTAAATTGATTTTTTCTGGTATATAAATTAAGTTTTGTTTTTTAATGATTATATTTTTGTTTTGTACAAAAAAAAATACTGCAAATGACTTACACAAGAGTTTATAGAAGAGTTTATTAAGACATATATCAATCTCAATACCTGGATACAGACTCCTCCAGACCGCATATGTTTATTTTAATAGAAATTTTCAACCTATTTAATTCAATAGTGTAGGATAGTGATACCGCGAGACGAGTCAAGGAGACGAGAGTAGCATGTCTCTTGTATTGTATTGACTGGAAAAAGTTTTCTATCGTCTCGTCTTGTCATTAACAAGTCGGTGGTTGGAGGCTCGATTAGAAGAAGGGGGACAATGTCAGATAATCTATTTTGGTAAACGGAACATATCAGTTTCGTATATATATCAGAACAAATGAGGTGATGACTTTTGGGTCAATTTGTACATGTATTCAAATAAATAACCTCAAATTTTGAGAAGTTGTGCAAATTTTCTTTTTCTCGCATGCTTACATAGGTTTATTTTATATTTACATCATATACGTATATATAAAATAAACTATAAAATGAATTAAAAAATAAAATCGTATTAAATTACATATCATAAAAAAATCAAATTAAGGACACTTTTTTGTGGAAAATATGAGTGAGGGTTTTTCTAAATTGAAAATCAGTTTTGATTATATTACTCTGTATGGTCCGCATAATTTCCAATTTCAAGAAAATTTGTTTGTCTCTATTTCCATATCCATACTACTATATAAATGTGAAACTAACTCTGTATGTTTGCTACCTCTTCACGACTAAACGGCTAAACGGATCGTAATGAAATTTGGCAAGGAGATAGATTATATCCTGGGGAAGGCCATCTTTTGTCTCAAAATTTTTTTTTGAAGGGGGTGAACATTTTAAAAAAAATACATATAGTTGAACAGAGAATCTCCTCATTTTTTTGGAGAGGAAAATTTTTGTTGATTTTATCATTTCCACAGAAACTATACTTCTAAAAAATAACTATAAAATTATTAAAATTTTATTTCAATTTTGAATCAACTTTGATTTTCGTTTCCATAGTAACTATAAACTATAATAGCACACTATAAATCGTTGATTATCGATATACATATACAGTAGTGTCTTATTAATCCGGCACTATAAAAAACTATAGGGTGCCGGATTATAGAAAAATAAATAAATTAATATAAATATATATACATGTACCCGTTGGAAAAAAAGTGAAGAAAATTTTTGTTCTTAATTTTAATAATAATCATTTTCTGGGCTAATTTTGACCCAAACAGTACGAAAATTAGTTTCAGTTTAACGTCCGACCAACACATTTCAAAATTTTGCCTGCTCAATTCATATAGTTTGGAATTTTAGCACTATGGTTCTGATACCTTGAAAACCGTTAGTCGTATCATATTTTAACCAACGCCATTTTTTTCGATAGGTCCAAATTAGCTTTAAACCAAGTTTTTATCAAAATCGGTGACATAAAATTTTCCTCCAATTTTGGCGATGTTTTTAAGGGGTGTACCCTTGGAAAAAATGTGAAAAAAGTGAAGAAAATTTTTCTTCCACATTTTAATAATAATCATTTTCTAGGCTATTTCTGACCCAAACGGTACAAAAATCAAGTTCATTTTAACGTCCAACCAATACGTTTCAAAATTTTGCCTTCTCGGTTCATACAGTTTGGAATTTTAGCACTATGGTTCTGATACCTTGAAAACCGTTAATCGTATCGTATTTTAAATATATATATATATATGCATATATATATATATATATATATATATGCATATATATATATATATATATATATATATATATATATATATATATTCTCTACCTGTTTGTAACTCAAATACAAAAGGAAGTAATTCAAGTGGGTGAAAAACGATTACGTAGGTCCATCGGTTATTCAGCGGCAAGCTACAGTCCAAACGTCTGCGGATCATGTGCAGGACTATTTCATGATAAATCTACGGCACAAACCCGAACGGCGACCCTTAGCTCTAAAGCACTCAAATTTTACAATTTGAACTCGTTTGCTGTTTTCTTTTTTGAATTATGGCTCGAATAAATATTGTTCGATATAGCCATAAACGATTTTTCTCATATTCCTATTCGAACAATATGACCTAATATATCTTAGAATAATTTTTCAATTGTAATTATAAAAAAAACAACAGAATTGGATACATACACCAGTCACCAGTACAAAAACGATAAACTGAAAACACAAATCATTCTATAAATACCGAGACAAAAATGAAACAAAAAAAAGGGTCGTTATTTCAATTACGTTTGTGACACTTCCCTGTACAATAAATAGCTTTTCTTTTTAACACACACACATGAAATACATTGGAAAATTGAAAAACACACCATTTGGCTGATAAAACAATAATAATCATAATCATAATACAGTTTTCATCACTCGCAAGACAATTGACCATCTAACTACATAGAAAATTTTATTAAAAATCAGTGAAGTATAAAATTGTTAGAAAAATAGAATTCTAGAAAAAGTATAATAATAAAGAAGTATATAAACAGAATGTTCCAAAATAGGTGAACCGACCCATTTTTCATATATATGCACAGATTTTACACATTACCAGAAAAAAATTGCCTATCCAATACAGAAATGGAGTCTGTGTATACTTTTCTTTATATACTATCCAAACAAATTTTCAAACATGCCATAGCTTGTAATTGGTGATTTTGGTAATATCGAGTTTTGAAGTCGTACACATTTTGGACACCGATTTGTGTCGATTCAAATTGGTTTTGAAACAAAAAACGCCACTTTGAGTCAGTAAATGAGTAATGTTATCACCTATATTATTCGCACCAGTCCAAGTGGCAGAGCGGTCTAAGGCGTTATGTCTGCGCAGTATGCCTACTTGGAAACTGGGAGGTTATGTGTTCGAATCCCGACATCGGCAGTTTGTCAACTATTAAGAAAAAAAAGATAAAAAAAGGGGTGGTTAATTGACTAAACTGTCAGCGTATGGACAAGAACGAAGTAACCGGCTATTCTTAAGAACACTTAAACTGCATTAAAATCAGTATTGTATAACATATAACTATAGTATGATAACTATATATACTTATCAATCTCTAATTACAATCATTTATATATAGTTGCATCCGTCATGTTGTAATGATGATCGTCAGTGTCGTCGTTATTGTCCGTCGTCCGTCGTGTGGGTGTGTTTACATGTAAATGTAACAATGACACCATATCATAGTACACTGCATATAGACAGCGATAGATACACTATACATTGCTTCTAGATTGGGTGTATTTTAAAATACAAGCTGTATGTAAAAAGATTATACATCTTGTAGTTGTAAAAGTTGGCAAGTTGGCATGGCAAACAAGTTCGTACAACTCAGACTTAATTAAAAAACCAGACTGTTTATTTCTAGATTACTACCAATAGGGATTACTTCTATCAGGGAAACCAATATTCTATAGTTTATGATTCTGTGTGTCTATGGTCTAAGGTCTATGATTCAGTCTATTCCATAACTACAGTAGACTGTTTGAAGTTCCACAGGTCTCTGAAGTGACTTATGCTAACGATGATAATAATTTTTTTGAAAAAAGATCACGTACACTAGTGGAAAAGCGGTGCGGTATTAGGAGACGTTTGTTTAAGAAGTCTCTTTAGTCCTGTTAATATATACTACGTGGTGTACTTTTCTACGACACCCTGCACAAACACACACTCAACAAGAAGGATCAAAGATTTATTTTTCAATTTATAAAACGGTACAGAATAAAATGTTGTCGTCTTGTATATATATATATATATATATATATATATATATATATATATATATATATATATATATATATATACATATATATATATACATAAATATTTCTTTTATCCTATATTTATTATATTTTCAGTTATTTTACAATTTCGATGTGCAATAATTTATTTTGGAATTTGTAATGAAAGTATAAAAAAAGTATAGTTAGATTGTATTTTATTACTTTATCTTATAATTTTTGGCTGTATTTATGGTATTTATGGCTGCAAGAGTCATGCTATCATTTCAAAACTGTGTAATCGATTTGTACCTTGATTATTAGGGTTTCGATAAAATGCTTCGGATACAAGTTTTTCATTATAACAACTTTTATCAGGTGCAAATTAATTAAATAAATTTTGGAAAGATAGCGCGACTTTCGTAGACGATTGTAAGGGTTTAATGGTTTTTCTTATGACTTTTAGGTGAATATTAAATTATTCTAAGTCTAACATTTTAACGAGAGACAATATTTATTCTTTTATTTTAAGTTTATTTAAACAACTTTTTTGTCGGGTGCGTCCTTAAAAATTTTTTGCTGTTGTATCATCTATTTAAATACAAAATGTACCCAATAAAATTTTTTCTATTTTTATCAGAAACTGTAGAGTTGATCTATCTACCAGGTAAGGTCGATGTAGATGTTGAATAAATTTGTCCAAAATCGTTACCCCGGTACAAAACCCATATATTAATTTTCATTAAAAAAAATCGTTAAAAATTACAAATTTAAAAATAATAGGAACACATCGCTTAACATTTTTTGACACCATACGACAAAACACGATTGAACTGTTATGTTAGTTTGACTTTTTTTCAACACATTACCTGACCTGTGTAGCTTAGAGCCTAAGCCCTAAGTAAACAGCGGCCAAATAACTCTGAAAATTTTGACCATATTATCAATCTCATATACATGTATCTACTTATGTAAATCATAATCAGTCAAAATAACCAAATTTTTGTTAATTGTTTCCGAGAAATCCGATTAATAGTTTCCAAAAATAAGCTACCTGAAATGTTATGGTAGTGCAATGCATACAATCTATCACTATTTTGATGTCTTTATATTATTAACTAGCTATCCCCCACGACTTCGCGCATTTATATGAAAACTAAATATAAACCTTCGACCTCTTCTTATCTATATCTATTGAATATATTTTTTTCTTCCAACTTACTTTACAAATATTAATTTTAAGGGCTAACTAAGAATTCTAACCTAATACTAGATAGCCTGTAGCCTTGCTCATGAATGTGGCTATCTAACGCAAAAATAATTTTTCAATTCGAACTAGCAGTTCCAGAGATTAGCGCGTTCAAACAAACAAACAAAAAAACTCTTCAGCCTTATTATATTAGATATGTAAATAGTAAATAAACAAATTAATAATACTTTCAAATCAAGTTAGTGAAAGATCATATGCATTCCACTGCCATTACATCTTAGGAAGCTCAGTGGTAGAGGATTAGTCTAGAATGCCAGAGGTCGTGGGTTCGATTCCCATCCTATTTTTTCACATCACGCATTTGATGTCAAATCGTGTTTATTCTCAAACTACTTGTAATGCAGGTGAAAAATTTATTTGGTACACTTTGTCTCTATATAAAGACATTACATTGTCACTCAAAAAATGTTTTTGTTCGTTATAAAAAAAAAAAACAGCAGAAATTTTCAATTTCATTTAAGTAAAGTGAACAATAAATATACTGTCAAATACTTGTTTTAAAATAAACTACAGAAAAAAATGAGCCATTTTAAAAATATACGGTTCAAATAAACACAAAAAATTGTAAGTACTTTCTTTGTAAATATGTTGTACATATAGCAGAAGAATATAAAACACACACCATTAATAATATTGTTTGGGAAATTTAATTTAATTAAGTAGAATGTTAATGAAACATTTTGTACAAAATTTTTTTGTGATTTTATACCAAATAATGGACATATTATAGTATTACACCCCCCCCCCCCCCGTTTCATAAATATACTCAAGTATACGATGCTTGATGACTGAATTATTTTTGCTGCTACCGATCTGTCAATTTATATAGAGATTCGCGAACAAATCGGCAATATGGATATGACGTGTCTTATGACGTGCTTGTTGAAACCATCGTTTTATTATCTATGGAAATATTTGATATATTAAGTTCATTGTGGGGATGAACAAAGTTTTTGCTTGGTTAACGATTTCTCATTGTTGGTACTAAGGATCTACCCAAAAACCTCGTAACAGATTTTACACCTCCAACCCGTAACTATATTAGGTGTGTGGTGTTACATGGGAGAGGGTAGAAGCAACTCTGTGTTCCGTTACACAGATAATATCTAAGAAAATATAGTAAAGAAACGAACAATAAAACTGGGTGTGGATCAAAGCCTGACGAAATGTGATTGATTGTTATATACTTCTTGTATTAACTAGCATTAGATAGATAGATAGATTGTAGAGGCTACCTTGCACAGGCTGCACTTCAACCATAAGGTCCTAAAAGTGCATTGATGAGTCATTAAAGGTTGGAGAGAGAAATGGCTAGTTCAGCTCTAGATTAATATTGTTAGCAACGCTACCCTGTTAAACAATACAGTTCTGTTGTACTGCTCTGTACTTTTTTCCACAAAAAGTACGGAATGCGCGAGGGGTGGTTTGTGGATAGCCCCTTAATACAAATGCTTCATAGCTTCGGCCTGCCTGAAGTTATGAAATTTCGTATGTGGAATACGTTCTTGTAAGGTGCACTAAGGAATTTTGTGATATTCTGAATACCATTTAATTGTACGGCTTAGGCCGAGATAAGAGATAGAATTTGTAAATATTCGCTGAATAAACAATTTGGTGGAAGTGTCGATAAATATTTAAAGCAGTGGAAGCGGTGGGAACGATAAATATTTGAAAAAGTGGAAGCGGTGAGAAATTACATTGAGATTTTTAGTCTTAAAATGGCGGGAGCTGGAGCTATATGCTATTTATTTACTAATAGTATTGATATTTGTTCCACCTACTTTACATTTGCATTTTCCAATATTGTTTTGTAATGGTAATGTTGGATGAAATCACTGTGTGGTATTCAATATAAATAATAATGATTCTAACCAATAATACGCCCGTTGGTGTACACGTTTATTATATTTTAGAGTTGTTTATTTAGCTCATCATATTGGTAAAGTAAGTACCAATCTGTGATTAAATATACAAGTAGTTTAAGTACATTTGTTAGTATACAAAATTGTTTGTACTTCATGTTGTCTGTGCCCGGATAAATTTTCCATAAATGTAATCACGGAATGTGCAACAAAAAGGTGCCAAAAGTACAGCAAAGTTTGTCACAGCAGTCTGATTATTTTTCTTCCCATATTTCCGTATATTAATTTCTTCACCTTCAACAAGAGTTTTAACCAGTCCAAGTGGCCGAGCGGTCTAAGGCGTTATGTCTGCACAGTATGCTTACTTAGAAACTGGGAGGTTTTGGGTTCGAATCCCGATATCGGCCGTTTGTCAATTGTTAAGAAAAAAGAGGCGGTTAATTGACTAAACTGTCGGCGTATGGACAAGAACGAAGTAACCAGCTATGCTTCAGAAGGTTTTCTGCAGTTTCCTTCACGAACTCCAGAAGAATATCGGTATAGTTCCTATCATTGTCGGCTGCAGCCGCATATCCTACCAATTTCAAGGCTTTACACAAAAATTTCTTCCACTCTACTCGCATCCTCACATCCTTGGGCATCACAATGGACCCTATGGTCGAAGTGTAACCTGTCCAAGGCAGCCTCTACAATCTATTTATCTATAGACGTTGCTTATATTCAATTCAAATAATTTCTTTACCAGATCTAACATAGTTGAGAAAAAAGAAAATGGAACAAAAAACATCATAAAACTAAAATGAGAAAAAAGAATTGAAAAGACTTTAATAATTGAATAAACAATGAATAATTTCCACTCCACTCACATCCTCACATCTTTAGGCATCACAATGAACCTTAAAGTCGAAGTGCAGCCCGTCCAGGCCAGCCTCTACAATCTATATATCTATCTAAGAGCATTGACCTGGGCGATTACGAATTTTATATAAAGTAAATCGAATGAAAGATAAGTATGCCTGCTTGCAAAATGGGAGGTTCGAATCTCGACATCGGTAGTTTGTCAATTATTAGGGGAAAAAAGGGGCGGTTAATTAGTAAAACTGTCGGCGTATGAACAAGAACGAACCAACCGGCTATGCTTGAGAAGGTTTTCTGCAGTTTCCTTCACGAACTCCAGAAGAATATCGGTATAGTTCCTATCATTGTCGGCTGCAGCCGCATATCCTACCAATTTCAAGGCTTTACACAAAAATTTCTTCCACTCTACTCGCATCCTCACATCCTTGGGCATCACAATGGACCCTATGGTCGAAGTGTAACCTGTCCAAGGCAGCCTCTACAATCTATTTATCTATAGACGTTGCTTATATTCAATTCAAATAATTTCTTTACCAGATCTAACATAGTTGAGAAAAAAGAAAATGGAACAAAAAACATCATAAAACTAAAATGAGAAAAAAGAATTGAAAAGACTTTAATAATTGAATAAACAATGAATAATTTCCATGTCTTTTAATAATGTTAAAATTTAAACAAACGAATACATTTAAAATCGACATCGAGTAAAAGAAAAATGAATAAAAAAATTCTTGAAAAAGCAAAATCAAATATCTTGATTAAAATGATGTCTTGTATTTTACATTTTTTTCTTAAGTTTTCCTTTACTCTGCATTCATGACTTGCTCTAGCATTAACAAGTCATTGTAAATTTTTCAAACCTGAATTTTTCAAACGGAATTGTTTGAAAATAGAAATGTTTAAAAAATTGTGAACATTTTGCTGTAAAGTGTTAATAAGTTTTTCCTCAGTCAGTGTTGTGACGTTGCTAAGTATAAGTAACTAGAAACACTAAAAGTATCTAGATGTATCTAGGACCTAGATACTTTAAAATCAATATACCTTTAATCAATATTTTGTTTTAATACCCAGTATATACTGAGTTTGTATATCAATGTTTGAACAATTCTTCAAATTCAAAGTTTATAAGATATGAATTTTTTTTATGCGATCAATATTTTCAAGCGTTTCAAAGTCGGAATTAAACTTAGTAAACCTTGTATATTTACAAATATACTGGGTATAAAAATATTATGTATGGATGCTTTGTACATGTATACAGGCCTTCATTCACGTACTAATTGTATTTCTCATTTTCAACTTTGAGCACTTATTGAGTTTATGAAAAAATTGTTCAAACAAAAGTTGTATATTTTAAAAAGAAGAAGATTTTTTGTGAATAAATTTTTTAGTCTCTTACGGTTTCAAAGATGTATATTTTCCACCCTGGGGGGGGGGGGGAAACGTTCCGATTTTGCCCATTAACGAACTTGACCTTACTTTTTTGCTCAAGAATTTTCAGCTTGTTATTTCTTTTCGTTTTTGAGTTATCGGCTTCATGGACAGACAGACAGACATACAGACGGACGGACATGCGGAAATGAACTAATTAGGTAATTTTATGAACACCTATAATAAAATTTTTTTTCTGCGACCAATATTTTCAAGCGTTACAAAGTCGGAACTAAACTTAATATACCTTGTATATGATACAAATATACTGGGTATAAAAAGAGTATACAAGAAGACTAAATATAATAGAAATACAGAGGGCATGTGATGATTTCAATATAAAAAAATCACTTGTGAAGGACTGACTATATGGCAAAGAACTTAAGTTCCTAATGATCAAAGGTAATGCAGAAGATTCCTTTTTAAATTGACTACTTCAATACTCAGATATCGACAACCATACTCGATATTTATATGTTGTACAAATGAACACAAAAGTATCGCACATGGTTACATTTTTCAAAATTTATGAACAGATTTGTGCCTTATTGATTCGGTTTTCGAAAAAAATGCTTCATATAAAAGTTATTCAATATAAATATGTTAACAATATTTATACGAAACATTTTTTCAAAATCCGAATGTAAATCAACTACAAAGTTTTGAAAAATGAGCGTTACTTTTATAGCCCATAGTACTTACTCTCTATGTAGGCGAATGCATAATATTGCTTACATGTAGAACATTACTATGTAGAATCCACTCTTTAGAGTTTTGTGTATACACTTCTTCATCACTTAAGAAAAAAGAAGTACACCTAAATTAAAATTTTTTTTTCTTCATCTAATGTCGTCGTCTTTCTATTTTTACCTTTTGAATATTTTAAATTAACTGTTTACCATTTTGAATGTACCTATATTTGTGTATGTACAGTTTGTGCTAAGTTCATTAGGTGTTATATAAGATGGAACAAATCTTATAATCGTGTATCTATAAATGTGTATGGTGGTATAATGGTTTTGAATTACCGAAGATAGTCAAAACTGAAGAAAGTTTAAGTGAAACACTAAGACGAAATGTCTAGTCTTAAAATTACAAACACAGACAAACCTTAAAATAGAATTTAAAAAATTTGGCGAATTGATAACTTTAGTCCCGCTGTCTGGTGGCCAAAAAGAAATCAGTTATATTGAGCAATTTAATTTCTATATATAAAAGGGAATTATGTTGTGTGTTTGTTATTTGTTTTATTTGGAGAAAATTAAAGGAGATAAACATAAGATAAGACCCTAGGTAAATTTTCCTAGCAACTCCAGAAAAAATATCAGAGGTTCAAAATTCCAAACCGTTTCAAAGTTATAGCTATTTTCTGATCGTTCGAAAGTTAGAACTGGCCCAGATCTCTAATATAGTTCATAGTTTCTATAGAAATATCTGCATTAACCTAATTTTCGAATTAAATTATTTGTCAATAAATTAAATAAAATTGACATTTCAAACTATCAAAATTTTAAAAAAGTTCTTATTTGACATAAAAAAATAGATTATTCTTTCGTTGCACACAAATGTCAGTCATGTTTCAGCCCCGTCTTCAGATCAGTGCTCAATAGGAAAAATTTGTTTGCTTCTATGGACATACTTCCTCATTTCAATGGCAACTGTAAATAATTTGTTTTTAAATAGATACTTTGCCCGCCAATTCTTGATATATATGGCACACTTAGACTTTAAGTCGAGGTAATATACTAAATTACCCGTGACCGCAGTGGGGATTCATTTACTCAGAACATTTTGTAAGCATTACAAAAAGCTACTTTGTCACAATTCAGATCTGCGACAATGCAGGTTTTACGAAACCGTTGAATATCTGGTGAAACATTAGTTTAAATCAAAGATTATGTTAATCCAATCCCAAAAAAATATCTAAGAATTCATCAAGACTAATATTTTTGACTAATCAAATATAAGTTTTGTTTATAATTTTTAGAAAAGCAAAATGATGGGCTTTTTAATATTTAAGTCTAGCAGTCAAGTCTGTATAAATGTCCGTTCACCTCCATTTTTTTTGATTATTTACTTATTTCTTTATAGAATGTACCCCAATGTGTTGAAAGAATAATCTATTCAATAATTTATTCATGGAATCAAAGGTATTGTCTAGGCGGGACACACACAGATAGATATTGTTTGAGTCTCAATGATACTCATGACTCAATAAACACTCTCTATATATACAATTTTCTTTCAATATAGCAATAATAATAAGATTATAAATACATACATACAATTTTCTTTTTATTAACTTCTTTTTTTATACATAATATTTCCTTTTCTCTTCAGTAATCAGCTTGTGATTTTTTAATAACTTTGAAGATGAAAAAAATATAAAATTGTATATTTATTTTCATTTGTAATTCAAAGTTAGAGAAAGAGATATTTATATTTAAAAATAGGAAAAAAAAAATTTGTGTATTTTTTTTCATAAAATATAATATGTGACATTTGTTATTTGGAAAAAAGATAAACTTTTGATTAAATTTTTGTGTGTGTTTTTTTTTTCTTTTGAGGGAAAGTCAAATTGTAATATTCAGAATCCAAAAAAAAAATAATTCAGTCCATATTTTGTAATCAAACGAATAGATTAGTGTTGTGATAAAAGGAAAATTTTTACCTTATGTTTTCGTCGGATATTTTACATTTTTTCGTAGCTCGAGTCAAAAACATTTTAAAGAAATTTCTATAAACCTTTACTAAATATTCTCGAATACTCTATGGCTTGGTTGAATCAATGTGAGACTTCAACAGTAGATAGATAGATGTTAGAGGCTTCCCTGGACGGGATTCACTTCGACCATAAAGGTCCATTGTGATGCTCAAGGATGTGCGGATGAGAGTGGAGTGGAAGGAATTTTTGTGTATATACTATAATTACTCTAATATTAAACAAACTTGTTACCAGACAATTGTACAAGTGGCCGGTCTAGGGCGTTATGTCTGCGCAATATGCCTACTTGGAAATTGGGAGGTTATGGGTTCGAATCCCGACATGAGCAGTTTGTCAATTATTAGGAAAAAAGGGGACGGTTAATTGACTAAACTGTCGGCGTATAGACAAGGTTTTCTGCAGTTGAGAAGGTTTTCTGAAGTTTCCTTCGCGAACTCCAGATGAATATTGGCATAGTTCCTATCATAGTCGGCTGCAGCAGCATATCCTACCAATAGGGTATATGCATGAAAAATTTTTTTCACTTGAATTGAAACATGTTTACTTGACAAATGTCAAGGTAAAATTACTTTTTAAATAACTTTAAAAATAAGCGAGATATGAATGATTGAAATTCCCGATTAGACAAAGAGGGTGATAGCCCTCTTGATATGTTATGTGACGTCATATTACACTTTCACCATTTAAAATACACGTAAAACTCCGTTTTTAGTATTTTTGCAAGAAAGAGACAGATAATAATCTTTAAAAGCTTATAGCTTCCTTGATATTTGTCGGATTTTAATTTCTTTTTTAAATATTATTACAGTATTAACAGTATTTTCATATTCTGAAAATAAATGTGAAAAAAAATTTTCATGCATATTCCCTATTCCTAGTCTATACACAAAGTTTCCTTCCACTCCACTCACAGCCTCACATCCTTAGGCATCACAATGGACCCTATGGTCGAAGTGTATCCCATCCAGGGCAGCCTCTACAATCTATCTCTATCTAATGTTAAGTCACTCCAAGTCACAGATAAAGTATAATCTATCTATCTACCAGACAATTTCTTTATTCGCCCAGATCGAGGTTTCATTATTAATATCTGAAAATAAATTTAATTTAGAATTCTAGATTTGAAATAATATTTAAATTTAAATTATTATTATTTTAAATGATTAGCTATATAAAACATAACCCTATACATATATATATATATATATATATATATATATATATATATATATATATATATATATATATATATATATATATATATATATATATATATAATAGTAGCTATAAAAATTTATTAGTAATTTTTTTTTACATCTAAATAATGACCCTATTTTAAAAGTATAATTGTATTTGTAAATTTCTTGTTTAATTATTTTATCAGTGTTGTTTAACATTCACCAAGTGTTTATAATGTTTAATGAGCAGGAATTATTATGATAACATTTCTGTCGACAACATATAAATACAATGGGAAAAAGTTTGCTGATGATGTATATAAAAACCTAATAAATAAAATGTTATGTTTCGAATGGAAATATAATATATATTCTTATAAGACGCTAATATTTTATAATAATTTACGTTTCATTAATTCATATATCCTTTCTTTTTTCGATGTTATTTGTAATGTGGGTGGCTAATAATACATTCAAAAGTTATTGGTAATCAGAAAGTTGAAACAGTTAATTTGATTTTTTCTTTCTCCAAAAGTAGAAATCAAAGACACGAATAATTGAGATTATGATGCAACGTGTGTAAGTAACTTGGGTATTAATTACTGTAAATTTATGGGTATTTATGTTTTATTTGACTGCGCGTATTCTACACTTTTGATGCAAGGCACAGTTTGTTCAAAATATGATGAAATTTTGATATCTCTTATATTGAGTTGGCATTGAGTTTTCATCGGATCTGTACGCTTTGAGGCCAAAAATACAATTTGGCTTTACCATTTGGGTTTGTTTTTTTTTTTTAAGATCTGCATTTTCTCAAAAGTAATTTCTGTAGAGCTTTACAAAAAGAGCTTTAGAAAAAGGCAACACAACGCTTTTGCATTTAGATTTAGATCAACCGGACAGGTTTTCACTGATATAATTATCACTAAAAACAACGTCAAGCTTCTGAATATAATATTTCCAAAATAAAGGACTGTATCAAATGAGGTTAAACATCTACTGAAATAGTTCTCGTTCAATTTGATTAGAGTAGAAATAATAAAGTTTGCGGTTCGAAACGAGGTTCAAATACTCTTTTTGAACTATGTTACTCTTTTTCTAATATTTATCTCTAGTTATTGGTAAAGTTAGTTACTCATGCTGTCATATTCCAAAATGGCGGCCAAGGTCTGTCTACATTTAAACGATTTAAACATTTACATTTAGATCAATCGGTCAGGTCGTTAATAATATTATCACTAAAAACAACGCCAAGCTTTTGAATATTATATTTCCAAAAGTGTAGGACTATTTCCAAAGAGCTTAATCATTTTATCTACTAAAATATTTTATATTTTATCTACTCGTTCAATTATATTAGAGTAGATATATTAAAGTGTAACTGTGAACTGATATCAAACATTTTTCCACATTTCACATGACTCAGAAATCGTAATAGTAGTAGGAAAGGGTATGTCAAAGCCAGGTGAGAAGGTCTTTCTAGACATTTTTTACCGTTTTTAAAAGACAAGATAATTTTATGTAGACTAGAAATTGGTAGGTGGTACGATTGCAGCCGACTTTGATAGGATCAAGGGCAATAATCATCTGGGAGTTTGTGAAACAAAACTGCATAAAACTATCACAAGTATTAATAAAGATTATTAAAATAATCAAAGAGAACTCTAGGTTTTTTTGAAATTATATTTCAAATTTTACCCTATTCCTAGAACATTTGTTTGTATTTTATAAATACGTATTTCGACTACAATGTAGTCATAATCAGTATGAATTACTGGCACCAAATTAGCAACAAGCAACATATCTCTGAATCCATATCCCAGAGCTAGTTACGATTAGCTAATGCATACTGATGATGACTACATTGTAGTCGAAATACGTATTTATAAAATACAAACAAATGTTCTAAGAATAGGGGCAAAATTTGAAATATAATCACAAGTATAGCCTGTTACTATCGTTCTTGTCTATATGCCGACAGTTCCACCAATTAACCGCTCCTTTAATTTTTTTTAAATTAATTTAATTGACAAACTGTCACCGTTGGGAATTGAATCACCACCCTCCCAGATCTATGCAAAACGTGCCTTTAACAATTCGACCACTCGGTCCTATTTCTAATGACTAAATATAAACTTATTTCTCTTGCCGGAAACACAATTCTTTAACAATCAAAAAATTGATTGAAAAAATATTGTTGTTTTTAAATATTTTTTTATTTTAAATTGTTTTAAATCTGAATCTACTCATATAATCATTGTATATATTATTTCAAACAACTAACTGTTTATTCTGTTAAACCATGTTCTATATATAAACATGGAAAATGTAATTTTAATATACTTTATAATCACAATAGATACTTACAAAACTAAAGAAAACAACTTCATAATAATAAAATATATATATGTATTCGTACAGAATGTTCGAGTTCGAGAAGATACATTCAAAAAATTTCACAGTTGAAACTAGATAGATATATTGTAGAAGCTGCCTTGGGCGGGCTACAATTCAACCATAAGGTCCATTGTGATGCCTAAGGATGTGAGGATGTTAGTGAAGTGGAAGGAATTTTTGTCTATCGACTAGGAATTGGTAGGATATGCGGCTGCAGCCGACTATGATAGGAACTATGCCGATATTCATCTGGATTCCATGAAGGAAACTGTAGAAAACCATCTCAAGCATAGCCGGTTGCTTCGTTCTTGTCCATAGGCCGACAGTTTAGTCAATTAATCGCCCCCTTTTTTTTCTTAATAATTGACAAATTGCCGATGTCCGGATTCGAACCCATAACCTCCCAGTTTCCAAATAGGTATACTTTGCAAGAAAATAAGGCCTTAAACCGCTCGGCCACTTGAACTGGTGATTTAACTCGTTACACAGGCATCAAGTTGAAACTACGTCAGCTACGTGAATTTTTTCAGAGGAATTATAATATCTACATATAGTAATAATTAAACTCGGCCTTACGCACTTCCGTGCTCTAGAAAATAGGGTTTTACCGTCTGGTTCTGAGACGGTCTAAAACAGAGGCCACCCACATCATTATTTTTCAACCTATATACATATTTATCTATACATATTTATAATATGAATGGAGGATAAGGAATTCGTATGCAGGCTAGAAATTGGGGGGTTGTGCGGCTGCAGCCGAGTTCGTGACGGTAAACTGCAGAATACATTCACAAGCACAGCCAGTTACATCGCTCTTGTCCATACGCCGACATTTTAGTTAATTAACCGCCCCATTAATTTTTAATTGACATACTGCCGGTGTTAGGATTCGAACACATAACCTCCCAGTTCCAAATAGGCAGACGCGTTAGACCACTCGGCTAATTGGGCTGCTTAAAAATGAAAGAAGACTTCGAGTTTCGAATCCTCATCAATAATATCTAAACATGAAATTAAGTTAGCATGGTGACAATTTAATATTCATTTCTAGCACATCAAAATCGTTTAGAGTGATTTTTATTAGATATTTACTAGAGGTGTTTTGGAATTTTTATGATCCCAGGGGCTAAAACGTATCCAAATTGATTTAATGATCTTTTTAAATCAACTGTTTTTAATTCAAGATTCGCGCTAAGTACGCTGTGTAGTCGTAATATTCACTTTACATGCGACGATCATATCTGTTGTAACCTGTATGTTTAAAAAATTTAAACATCCACCAAACAAAAGTTTCTCAAAATAAACCTTTCAGCAATGTGGCAATGTTCTTTCTATAACAATATAATAATAATAATTGATAATGAAAACATATTTCCATGTTATATATTTTAACAATAATCATAATAATAATAATTGTTATTGTTATTACTGATTATTATTATTATTATAGCATATAATATTATTCGAAAATAATAACATTTTCATAGCATTACTAGATAGACATGTTGTGAATGACACATACAAATAAGCGATGGTGGCATCCAGTTGGGCTGTTTTATATATTCATGGTCTTTACATATAAAAAACTAACACTATATACACTCCCGTTCATAAAATTTGAACCAGTAAGTCACATTCTAAACGTATATATTACTAAATATATGTGTAATATTACATATTGTAACACTTGAATGTAATTCTTTCTGAACTGGTCCATTTTTTATGAACGGGAGTGTACATGAACGTAAATATATATATATATATATATATAAATATATATAAATATATTTATATTATATATATATATATATATATATATATATATATATATATATATATATGTATATATATATATATATATATATATATATATATATATATATATGTAGTTTAATTAATACTTTAACCAACTCAACATTAAATACCGGGGTTCTTATTATTAGAATTAACACCATAAACTAGATATTCATGTTAAAATACTGAAATGTTACAGACAATGATTAATTTAGCACGTAGTCTTCACTGTCCTAGCCGCAAGTAAAGGAAACCAATGATAAAAGCCAAAAAAAAACTATGTACTCAAATTAAATGTTGCAATCTGATTGGTTCCTTAGACAATAAGTACATATCAACAAAAAAGAACAAGAGAATGCATGGCCACCAAGCACGTTAGACTTTAAACTACCAAGTTTGAGGAATGAGGAATTTGCAGGGTAAACGAATGCTTGATTAATGTATGTATTGAAATGTATTTAATGTACTAATAACTAACTTAAGTAATTTCTTAAATACCCTGCTTATGCTGTGCTCATTGTCATCTTTATATTTTACTTCTACGCATGTACACACCCATTCATTAAAATTGAACCATCAATCGCATTCTAGGCGTATATATTACTAAATATATGTAAATTAAAAACAATAACACTTAGAATGCTTCAACGGGTTCAATTTTTATGAACGGGTCAGTTCAATCAGTCAAGTCTTTAGAAGTTACACGCTTTCTACACACGAATATGCTAATACACATGCTAAATCTAAATTAATTATATATGTTTGAGATACAATTGGGGCAAAAACATTCAGCTTAGGAAAAAAACGCTTTGTTTATGTTTGATTTTTTTCTATCTCTTTGTAGAAATGAAAGCCATTTCACCTCCTCTCCCTGACAGAAGAATGTATGCACCACTTTTTCGTCGTTTACGAATATATAGATCTATAATTAATAACTTTTTAGATCTTCGAAGACACGCACAAAATTCCACCTCCTTATCTGTTTTCGCTTTTGAATTGTCGGGTTGAGAGACGGGTTTAATTTTTTTGATCTATTTTGAATGTTGTTTGTGATCAAAGATGAAATTTTAAACACACACAGTATACCTAAACGGTTCGCACATATCCCATTTTTTTTAATAAAATTGGAGAACTTATGATATATTTCTTTCAAATAGAAATATCTTGTAAAGATTAACAAAATGATTTTTTTTTAAACAAATAGTACCGATTTTTTAATAAGGAATATACTACTAACAATTTATGAAAGAATCACTGCAAATATCGCTCCAAACGCAACCGTAATCAGCGCCATGTGTGTTCAAAAAAACAACTTCATGGCCAATGTCAGTGTACAAAAAACCATAGGCGTTTAACAAGAATAATTAATTTAATTAAATAAACAACATGTAAAAGCTAAATCTTTTTTTAAACGCCTAAGGTTTTTATACACTGACATTGGTCATGAAGTTGTTTTTTTTGACCACGCATGGCGCTGTACGGACTATCATATATGTTAAATCACTAATAGTTTTGACTGTCACGATGAATTACCAATAAGTCTAATTACCAGGAATAAATTTTATTTATTATTTTAAGAAATACCATAATATTTTTCTGATTATTTATTTATTTACAACATCCCGATAAAAACTTTTTCTACATCATTTCAGTATAAAAACAGAGAAAAAAACGAATGAAAATATAATTTGTGTATAATTGCATGAAGTATACCTTATATATATATATATATATATATATATATATATATATATATATATATATACAATCACAAAATTTAAATAAATCATAAGTAAACAATTATAATATAATAAAGTTTTCGTTATAATAAACTAAAATATAATTACATAGAAATGTTTTTACTTTGTGACATTTGAAAAGTACATATACAAGATATATTTACTTCTCTGTATACTGACTGTATGTAAGTACAGAATGTCAAAAAAATTTTGTCATAATTGAAAAAAGCTAGCATAAGGATAGAAACTTGGCTTTGGTTCCCTTTCGGAGCTTTGCATTTTCAAATATCTATCTCTAGTTATTAGTAAAGTTCCGACTCTAGGCTTCCGAGCTTCTACTCTGTTTCTTATTATTGCCACAAAATTGTAAACAAGATTAATTCATCATCATACACACATTTTTTGTTTATAAGTATGCTGGCCTGTACTTTTGTCGGTTTGTTTGCAAAAATGGTATCATGTTAATATGGGTGAACCAATTTTGTTTTAATTTACTATCAAATTTACTAAAGTAATGTAAAAAATTTTATTATTATTTTATCGGTAAGACATATTACATCAGTTGTTTCTTTATGGACTGTTTTTTTTTCGTAACCGAAATTTTAAATTGATCAAATTATCGGTAAGATGGTTTTATTTAACACTCTTTTTCTACTTTTGACTTCGAACTTTTAGAATCCGTTGTATTTTTATTAAAAAAAATTTATTTCAGAAATTTATGAACTCGGGAAAAAACTGTTTTGGAATGAATCCAAGAGGTTGTCTCTCGAAGGACTGAATCTGAACAGGATACAATTTCGGTAGGTAACCGGTATATTATCACCAACGAGAAAGCATCTGCATACATTAGGACTCCACATTGGGACCATTATGTGCAAACTGTGCGGCGAAGAGGAAGAAACATCCAGCCACATCATTTTTAATTGAGAATCTCTCGGTTACCATAGATACAAGGTATTCAGTGCATCTCACCCCGAATATATGAACCTTTAAGAAATCCTTCAAGCAAACTTCTGGCCATTTCCAACATATGGGAGAAGCAAATGTTGTAAGACTGAAGTATCAGGGGGTGCACAATGGACCATACGATTGAAATGCATTACTTTTTGATGTAAAACATTTATTGCGGCGTGTTAGACCGACTGTAGGTCCGCCGAAGTTTACTTGCCACGCGATCAACAAGTTGTTCATAGTTGATATTACATATAACAAATCAGTTTTAAAAAAGTAGCTTATAGATGGCAGTATATGTACAGGTTCAAAACCTCATTCATAGGTGGCAATGCATATTTTCTATACAAAGTTAATAATAATAAAAAAAGTTTAAGTAACTGATTGAAAGAATTGAGTCTCAATTTTTAAGAAATTATTTAATTTTAAATTTTTTTGGTACTAAATTAATATCTCTACATTTTTTAAATAAAGAACAATTTTTTTCGTTAAAAAAATCTGAATAGTTTGTTTTTGATTATGCCATATTTATTGTCTTTAATAAACCATCCTTTCATGCATATTTTCTATACAAAATAGTTTCAGTGTTTCAGAAGATAGAGATCTATTTATCTATCATTATACATACACTCAAAATATGACACTTAATCTTTTGAATCATTCTGTATTTATGTACTGTACTGTTCACTAGTAATGCTTGTATACGCTTATGACGTAATATTATTTTCAAAGTTCATTTTCTATTTATATAAAGAAGTAATGTACATATTTATTTAAGTGATGCCTGATATAAAAGCCCCTTTGAATAATTACTTTATATTAATATTCTATCTACGACCACAATATTTTATATTATATGTTGTTTTTTTTTTTTTGAAATTTCTTTAATTGAAAAATATTACGAAATGAAATTGTACATACACACCACCTAGTTTTGTATCTTGGTATATCTCTCAATGATGTACAACACGGGTATATAGTTTTCATTTACTAAAAAACCAATAAATAGTTGTTATTCACGAATCATCAATCAATTCGTTTTATGAAAAGGGAAGTCGATCAAGTGTGAGTAACGCCTGTGCAATCAGGTTTCCGCACCAGTCCAAGTGGCCGCGCGGTCTAAGGCGTTATGTCTGGACAATATGCCTACTTGGAAACAAGGAGGCTATGGGTTCGAATCCCGACATCAGTAGTTTGTCAATTATTAAGAAAAACAAAGAGTGAGTGGAGTGGAAGGAATTTTTATATATAGACTAGGAATTGGTAGGATACGCGGCTGCAGATATCGCATACGATAGAGACTATGCCGATATTCATCTGGAGTTCGTGAAGGAAACTGCAGAAAACCTTCACAAGCATAGCCGGTTACATCATTCTTGTCCATACGCCGACAGTTGAGTCAATTAACCGCCCCTTTTTTTCTTAATATGTGACAAACTGCCGATGTCGGGATTCGAACCCATAACCTCCCTGTTTCCAAGTAGGCATACTGCGCAGACATAACGCCTTAGACCGCTCGCTCACTTGGTTAAAGCAAGATGCTCCCAGAAAGAATAATCTCTGTATATTGGAGTAATATTTTTCATGGCTTTACTTTTTACAACGCGACAAAAAAAAACTTTATATAAAAATTATATTAGCGAATGATAATTAGTGAGAACTCTAGGTTTTTGAAATAAAATTTCAAATTCGCGCCCTTTACGTGAAACTGTCACCAAATCCTGCGACAATATAAGAGTAATTTTAATAAGAGTAAAATTAACAGGAATAAATGTGAATGAAGGAAATTTTAACAAGAGCAATTTCAATATAATTTAAAATTTATTATATTTTAAATCTAGTATATTTTAATATAGTTAATTTTCTATTTATTTTTATTTTTGTCTGTTGATCTCGACTTTATATCTATCTCTAATTGTCAAAGAGTAAAGTACGACTAGCTAATTTATACTGATGATGACTACATTGAGTCGAAATACGTATTTATAATACAAAAAACTGATCTAGGTAAAGGGGTCGAATTTGAAATTTTATTTATATAAAAAGATAATAAAATTTATTTCAGTTATTTGACATCAAACACACAGAACAATATAAATTGTTTGTCGTTCGTTTCATCGATGAGGAGCCAAGAAAGTAAAAAGAAAAAACGATTAAAAACAAACATTTTTAATACATGGATCAAATTACAATCAGAAGAAGAAAAAAAAACCATACACTAACTAAACTATATCACAACACACAACACAAATCTTTAAGTTAAATGCATTAATGAATATATTTGAATCTAATTGTATATTCAAATATATGGAAAATATTTCAATTAAATATGAAAAATTTACATAAAAATTTTTATTTTCATATAGCAGTCAGAACAGCACAGCACAGCAGCGCACAGCGCACACAACAACACAGTTGTTTGAAATGAATTCATAGAAAAAAATATACCGATGATATACGTTTTAGATAAAACCTTATTATTTAATATTTATTGTGTTTTGTTATATTTTTATTATTTTTTGAATGAACAACATTTTTTTTTAAATAAATGTGCCTGATCCATAATACGAGTTAGAAAATGCATTTGAAAATTATACATAAATATGATGTGCAAAGAGAGAGACCGATTATATTCCAGTAGAGGGGATCTCATGTTCTACGCTACTAACAATATATGGATTTAAATAATTTTGTGGATTTAACTACTTTTGGCGCGTTATATGAATCCGATTAGAGTATAAATTCAGCATTTAACGAGTCGCTGATATCGCTTATATCAGTAGAATCGCTCGATTGATCGATGTAAAACTGATTTCTTTCCTGCTCTATTGCCCAGTGTTTGGAAAACATTTAGCTAAAAATGTTTTTCACACAGTACATAGACAATATTTATAAATACATGTATGCTTACGCGAAACAGATAAAAGTTTATCTGTCACATAAGCAGTTACACTCTGCAGTACAGAAATATACATTATAGGAATGTGAATGATCGTTATTATTACGGTAAATAGCTACACCATTTTTAGGTACAGGAATGTCTTCATCAACATTATAAATTGAATTCGTTAAGTATAAGTAGTAAAATTGTATCGATATTAAAAGATATGTACATTAACGATATTACAAGGGGACTTCTTGAGTCAATTCAGTTTTTTTATTACAGATCTGAAAAATTATCTCTATAAACACGGATCTGCAATAGCTCTTTAAGGCGCAAGTGGTTTGTTCAATACAATATTAGCAGACAGAGCCACAAATCTCCAATGAAACTGGAGAAATCTATTTAAGCAATAATACACTACAAATTACAAACTCAAAACTAACAATTTGAATTTTAATTATGGATGTACACTCCCGTTCATAAAAACTGAACCAGCTGAAACATTCTAAGTATTATTGTATGTTATATTATACAAATAGTAATTTATACGCCTAGAATGTAACTTACTGGTTCAATTTTTATGGACGGGAGTGTACTATCGAGTACCAAAATTTTTAAGAGATCAATATACATCAATGCAACCAAAATATAATAAACTAGCTTATACCCACGGCTTTCTACTGTAAAATCTTTGGCACCCATTATTTTAAGACTAAACACCGCTTTCACTGCGTCAAATATTTATCGACACTCCCACCAAATTTCTATTACAGCGAATATTTCTATCAAATCCTATCTGTCATAGCGAGATAAAATTCATACCATTTTTTAAGTCTAATCATAAGCTTTTAACCAACAAACAATTTCCACAAAATCGGTCCAGTAGTTTTTGCGTGATGCTCGAACAAACAAACAAAAAAAATAAACAGAATTTGCAATTTTATAACAATAGAGAAGAGATATGACAGCATTGCGCTTAAATTAAGAAGTTATATCTTATGGGAGAAATTTGAGCATCATCCCTCTAAGAACCTAAAGAGAAACAACTCAAATATACATAATTAAATAAAAACTGAAATACCAGACAATCGCTGCTACTAAGCTCTTAGACTAAAACCAGCTTAAAAAATGTTGCGTTCTGCGAATGTGTATCCGACTTATCATTAAAAATAATAAACTTTTTTAATAATCATGCAAATAAAATATTTTCATTTTGCAAAACAAAATTTTCATGAATTAATTCATATCATATTTTTTCTAAGAATTGTTCATAGAGGTTTTAATAAATATTTATATTTATTCAATCTGTTGTATATTTATAAATACTTTTTTTTTCTCTCGTAATTTAATAATTTTGATTTAAATTAATTGAAATTTATTCATAAGTTTTATTTAATTGGTTTTGGAGTTATGATAATTTTATATATAGAATTTAAATACGTTTTAGATACGTTTTTTCTATATGAATACTGCAATAAAAACTTTTCAAATACTTTGTTTATGTGTGTGTTGAAAATATTACGGTTTTAATATTGCAAAGTTAATATTAAGAACAGATTATTTTAAAGATACATTTCACTTTCTAACTAGAAGAGACCAACCAGGAGATTGTCGTTAGTCAATCATTAATTCCGCGTTCGTTGGAATTATTTTATCACTCGGATGAGAAAATATTTAACGAATATACATACTGTGGAATAAATTTAATGCGCAAACAGAATTTCTTGAAGGAATTGATTCTAGTCGAAAACTGGACGTTACTTTCTGTGCTCTATGGAAAATATTGTCCACTTCGCACCTGGTAAGACGGACAAATGAAAATAGTTTACTCATTACCGAAACTATTTTTTATCGAAAGAACTCGCATACAAAATCAAGTTACTTATTTAATTTAGTTTATGGGATATTGTGTTGCCCGACGGTTTGACATGCGCACCGTTAGGGAACCGATCTATATTCTGTCATAGAGTATTATTAGTTATCTGAGGAAAAAGTGCGACACATCAGATCTACACTATCAACTTCCCAGTATTTGTTTTTTTCTTAATCTGGATAGTTTTCTTAACGGTGGGATGTTTCAGCAAAGTTGTTTCTCTGAAACCCCGCCTATATCTGTACGTATCTAAAGAAAGCAGTTTTTCATTAAATTTTTTTCTCTATTAATTTCAAAAACCAACATAAAATTATAATTATTATTATAATAATTATAAGATAATTAATATTTGCAAAATTAATTGGTATACATGGCCGCCAACAATTACATTTTTAGAAACAGGGAGAATATTAAATCGACAATACGATGTCACATCTTCTCTGTCATTGTCCATCCCTTGCCATGAGGAGATGGACTCATCTGAGTCAGCCGTTCTTTGACGACCTCTCCGATCTTAAATCCGTTGACGTCAAAGCACTCTTGCTGTTCTTGAACAGCTCCAAATGGGTTCAACCCACATTTTCGGAATCACACGCGAACTCTATGGACCAAGTGTGTCTCACCCCGGGACACTCACTCTAACCTAATCTAACCTAAATCGACAATATTTCTCTAAATATTAGACACAGAGAAAAAATGATTAGCAGATAAATTGTTGTAAATTTTATTTACTACAACTTTATTTATTATAAATTTATCCATTTAATTAGTATTGAGAGAGTTATTTCAAGCATTACGTTCCTCCTCCCACTAAGCTCCACTCTATTGACGCTAATACGGTTTAATTGACACCTCAAAGTGTCGTTTTTGGTTCTCGAGATTTCGGGCACGAATAAAATGTTACAGCTTTCGAACATACACACGCAAACATCTTCTCGAATTTGGTATCGTCAAAACGTATATTAATATGGTGAAGATTTTGATTTCGAATTCCGGTCTAATTCATATAAGTTACTGGTTAAGTAAGTTAAAAAATATTACGTTGTTAGAACAGCGCCCAATAAAACCTGTTGAAGGGTTTTTTAATTAATAAAATGTTGAGTAATTATATACTCATTTCTATTTCATATATGAACACTTTGAATCGACGAGTTTTATCTAGAATAGTATAGAATTGTATGTTATAAAGAGTGAACTATTTATTAGTTACAGTGGTAAAGTGCACATGATTTAGCATTACACCTTTTCAAGAAACGAGATACGATACATGTAGGAGGTGTTTCAATAGAACTACTATACCAAGTATGAATGATACATGGTCTACACGAGTCTATCTAGAAAATTATTAATAGATAAGACGGGCAGAATATAGAGAAAAAAAAATTGAACACAAAACAAATCCATCGTAATGGACACAACACACTAACCAACCAAAGCTTTGAGAAGAGAAACGTCTTTAATGGGAGAAGTGTATAGCCGTACAGGTTCACATGACAACGTAGATTTCTTTCATTGCTTTTCTTTAGTTTTTTTTTGTATATAAGGACAGAAAAATGTCGACAAAATAAGTAACGAAATGTTTATTTACTGTATGTTTTGGTTACTAAATTCAAGATAAATTGTCATAGTTTATAATATTTATATTAAAATATGTTTACGATCGATTCATCGAAACAAAACAAAACATGTTTGTACAAAATCATAACATCTGCAATCATATTTTATGCTACTGAATAGTTTATCCACATGTGTAAGGTATATAAATGTTGGCCGGAAAACAAATTTTTATACTTCGATCATTTGATAAATCAGAGCGTGGATGCTGATTAGTGACGAGTACAGAAATTTAACCTTCCTATTACTGCAGGCTAGACTTGGAAATATATGGAGTTCAACAATTATCCCAAAAAATCATAGGTAAACCATCGTGATGGTCCTACCGAGGGGAAGTGAAAACTATACAGAATGCTATCGATATATATATTAAAGGAGGAAGGTTAAATTTGTGTACTCTCCAATTTATGTCAATTGTCAACACCAATATTGCACATGTTGTGAAATATTGGCATAGAGACTGGTGATATTAAAACTCTGGTGATACTCCAAATATAGGTAAAGTACTACTTACAAGGCGATGAATATATTAAAACTGATATATACTATCACGATCATTTAAATGATCCCATTCTTACGCAGAGACATTCATTCTTCCTCCTTGACAAGAGGAGGAAGAATGTTTCTCGTGCGGTTATCATGATAGGAAATAAACTTCAGAATTCATAACATCTTAGGCTTCTTTCACACCAACCGTATAAACGACATTTAGCCTACCACGACACTAAACTTAGATCTATTCACACATATCTGACTAGGTGGACCAACTAGATACCACATTTTGTTAATTTTTCTTCAGTCGCTTACGAACTTGGAGCAAAATCAGTTACTAGCTTATCTTGTATCATGTATTATAGACGTTTAAAATAAGAAGAAAAGTAGGAATGGGGTAATCCATTGCTTTTAAAAATAGATGAATTGGGGGCAATCAATGTTCGTTTCGAGGAGTTAAGCAAATATGAAGATACATTTATTAACTATTTTCGTAGGAGTGTTACAAGTTTCGGCGACCTTCTCGCACGGATCGAAAACACACTTCAACTCCAGAACACATCGTTCAACGAATGAATCGTGCCTAAATATATGTTGCTCTATAAGAAGGCAGATTGCTGACTAGTGTACAAACGTACCGGTGTTGGATAGATGTTAAGCGTTCCATTTGTTCAAACGACACAACAGCTGGCCATAGCAATGAGTGTTATCGAGTCTCCAAGCATCCGAACGACTGTTGCCCATCGGTTAAATGACTACAACACTATGCCGGCACAACGTGAAACATCTCATTACTTTTAAAACTATTGTATGATGTGTCACTCGGTGTCGTTAACACGATTGCCGGGTTGGTGTAAAATAAGCCTTAAATAACTGATTAATGCTCAAAAGCTCATTATGAATTATTTAAAAATGACGCACTAAAACCTAATTATAGCATCTGGTGTATAGCTGCTTCTAAGATAGCCTGGAATAATATGAGTGTTAATCCAGTGACGAATGAATAATTCTTGTATATAGGTGGTCATCGCAAAATTGGACCAACAAACAAGAATTAAGTTTTCACAACTTTTTAGAATTTTCAACACAGTATTTATTCCATAGAGGAAGTTAGAATAAAGGTTTGTGTGTATATAAATATCGGTATAAAATACCTAAAGGTGTACCCGCTTTGTATGTACTAGAATACATTGAAAACATACCTAGCGTCGCCATCGTGTTAGCATGCTTCTGTTACATACACACATATTGTACATTGTCTATACGAGTACGAACATATATCTCTATATATATATGACGATAAACTCTTTACAACTCACCATAGACTCGATGTTTTGTTTTGCTATTTTGTAATTCTATTCATTCATTGGTCAATCTTTCGAGTTTAAATACGTGACTCAGCATACATGATCAATTGTTTTGTAATAGAGTTCCAATTCTATGTGCATTTCTGTTTTGCTTCATATGTACCATATGCCTGGTTTAGTTGATATACTTTGTAGTGAATTTAGGGTGACTAAATTCACTTTTGTTGACCAGTCCAAGTGGTCGAGCTGTCTAAGGCGTTATGTCTGTGCAGTATGCCTACTTGGAAACTGGGAGGTGATGGGTTCGAATCCCGACATCGGAAGTTTGTCAATTATTCAGAAAAAAAAGGAGCGATTAATTGATTAAACTGTCGGCGTTTGGACAAGGACGAAGTAACCGGCTATGCTTGAGAAGATTTTCTGCAGTTTCCTTCACGAACTTCAGATGAATATCGGCATAGTTCCTATCATAATCGCCTGCAGCCGCATATCCTACCAATTCCTAGTCTATACACAAAAATCCCTTCCACTTCATTCACATCCTCACATCCATAAGCAACACAATGGACCTTATGGTCGAAGTTACTAAAGTTAGTTTTTCTTTAGTGTATTGAGGGCTCAGAAAATTAGTTCTTAAGTTCTTAGAATACTTTTTTACTTATTATTTCAAATTAAGCATTTTTATCACCGGGAATATCAAATTATCACTGGAATATCAAATATTTTGTTTCAGGTATTTTAGTTTCTAGTAGTGGCCGTTTAAAATTAGAAGTCTGGGTAACGAGTTAAATGCTAGTCTATAAAATATAAATATAAGAAAATTATTAATTACAACTTCATTAGTTAGAAAACCAAGTGGGTACGAGGTTAAATATGTTCATTGACTTCTTAACTTTAGTATGTACATCACAAAATCCCCACTCTTAAATGACAAACAAACTCCTTACGCACACAGTATACACTATCCAGATGTTTGTATGTATGTACGTATGTGTATTGTAGAGTTTTAAAGTTAATATTTTATTTATTTAACTATTAGAAATGCTTTTGAAAACGGCCTGTATATTATATATAAATATAAATAAATAAATATATATATATATATATATATATATATATATATATATATATATATATATATATATATATATATATATATATGTATATATATATATATATAGGGCATAAAAATATATCGGAGTAAAGAAGAGTATTTTGTTAAATTTTCAATACTAAAAACAAACACACGTCTGCTGATTACAAACACACGTCTAAAAGAATCTAATTAATAAACAACT
Source organism: Nineta flava (assembly GCA_963920215.1). NCBI lineage: Eukaryota > Metazoa > Arthropoda > Insecta > Neuroptera > Chrysopidae > Nineta > Nineta flava. The sequence continues at coordinate 100,735,719 of OY986042.1, forward strand.
CTAGTAAAATTTAAGATTTAATAGAACTAGATAGTTAATAAAATAAAAATAACTAGCCATAAGTTGTATATATATATATATATATATATATATATATATATACAATATACGAAGGTGTGTAGAAATATCATGAAATCCAACTGGAGGATATTATCATCGTGTGTGAGGAATACACCGTAGAGCACATTTATTCAAAAGACCATACAAAATGTTGGTAAAGAATAATGTTTTGCTGTGTTTTGTATAGTTTTCCGGTATGTTTTCTCATGGGGTCATTTCACATTTATCATGCTTTTCCTTAAACAAAATAATCTTTTAAACATTCAAAAAAAAAAATGTATTTTTCTTATAAAATTTGATTGATTAAAAAAATATTTCCTTCACTTAGAAAAACATCGATCTTGTGTACTAATTATTCTAGACACGAAAATTTTACCATAAATTGATTAAGGTACGCTACCATTTTTTTTTTTTTCTTAATAAACTTTTTTTTATCGATAGCTAGTTCCCATCTTACCCTATCACCCTATCACCCTATTTAAATAAGTTATAAAATACCAAACAAAAGGCATGGTTTTTTGTGTATTTAAGAGTAATTTAAAAGTATCGATCTTTGTATGCAAAAAAATTATTTTTAAGACTACCCTCCAGTAAGTTTTGCTTAGTGAAAATAAAACGAAACAATTTTATGCGATGTGTTGTGATAAAACTTTGCTTTCTTTTGTATACTAGTTGTACCTAATACGAATCATTTTTCGATATATCGGTGAATTACTTAGTGTTGCAAAGTTTGCGTTCAATACTTTAATCTCTGAGAGGCATCTGTACCCAAAAGTATACCATTTAAACAGTGCGAGATAGAGAAAGCCTTTCGATACAAAGTATATTTATCTCATAAAAACAACATTTATTTGAAATACTTTTACACTGGCTCAATTTCACTTTCACTGAATGTACGAACACTTGTTATAGTTCATTTATAAAAATCTTCAAAATCTTATATAGTACATTCCTAAGATTCCACAATAAGTTAAATGGAGTTAATTCATTATTTTCGGTATGACGGGCCTAAAAAAAACATTTTTGAGAAAAAAAACCGAGATTTCGGTTAATTAAGCTACCGCTCACAGAAATAAAATTTACTTGAAATCTCAGTTTTTTTCTTAAATATCTTTTTTTAAGGCCCCTCATAGAATTTTATTGAATCAATCTCTTTATTAACATTTCTATTTTCTAAAACGTAGTGTTTTTTTTTCGTCATTAGCAAAATCTGTCGACGCTCACGGGTTTCTCCATAAGAGTAATGCATTAAAACTTCAAGTTTAACATTAAATAATTAATTCAATACCCTCGTAATCTCCTTTGAAACTTTTATAATAGGGAATATGCATGAAAATTTTTTTTCACATTTATTTTCAGAATATGAAAATACTGTTAATACTGTAATAATATTTAAAAATGAAATTAAAATCCGACAAACAACAAGGAAGCTATAAGCTTTTAAAGATTATTATCTGTCTCTTTCTTGCAAAAATACTAAAAACGGAGTTTTACGTGTATTTTAAATGGTGAAAGTGTAATATGACGTCACATAACATATCAAGAGGGCTATCACCCTCTTTGTCTTAGCGGGAATTTCAATCATTCATATCTCGCTTATTTGTATAGTTATTTAAAAAGTAATTTTATCTTGATATTTGTCAAGTAAACATGCTTCAATTCAAGTGAAAGAATTCATGCATATTCCCTATTGATTTAAATGCACTACATGTAAAAACAAATCAAGCCTTAATCATTTTAAAGCTCCAGGGCTCGCGTACATCCTTAACAAAAACATTAATTTTACGTTCCTTTTTCATACACACAGAAGGATTAACTAAAAAATTTTCCTCAAAACACATGAACGACCACACATAAGATTTTATACAGGTCACAGAACATCAACACCACTATAGAATAAAGTCATCTGTTTTATCTGAAGAGATAAACAATTGGTACAATAAAAGTTCGAGGTGATAATAAAGACAATACCCAATATAAGAAATAGTAAGAATTTCAATTGTATATATGATATATATACACGAGAAGATGTTGGTTGGTACTTGAATACTTTGGAAAATCAAAATAAACTGTATAAAAAAAATCTAAACGATTTGATTCGTTTTTTATTGTTATTAGAAATCATGTGATGTGATTTTATTAAACACAGAGAAACCGAGTACAACTCTACATCATTTTATTATCTTTCAACTAAGAGATACATGTTATTTTGTAGATAAATAGATAGACAGACAGATATCTTTGTATAGATCCAGTGCCGGATTAGCTACGTAGCAAGAGTAGCAAATGCTACGGGCCCCACGCATTTGGGGGCCCCACGCACCCACGCCTACCTGAGCGTAAAAAAAATTATTTAAGGAAATTACAAGTCATTGATGTTATATTTTTTTTGAGTCATTATTGATAACGTACTGTCTGCTTTAGATAAACGTATGAAAGCATACCATAAAATAACTAGTATTTTTGGAGTATTTCATCAGTTAAAATCTGTTTACAAAGAGAAGATTTTGAAAAAATCTTCAATTATCGTCTGTGCTTACGCACATGATTTGGAGGACTGTCTAAGTGACGAATTAGTGCAGTCCGCTGAGCTGCTCAAAACAGATGTAGCTACTGCTATTGACCGGAAGAAGGACGAGGCTCAGGAACTGGACTTCGAGAATCGTGTTTCCCAAATGTAGAAATTGCCTAACGCATTTACTTGTATCTCTTGATCACCAACTGCAGTGGCGAAAGTTCTTTTTCAACGTTAAAGCGTATAAAAAATGAGTAATACGATGGGCCAAAAACGTCTAAATCACCTCAGCTTGATGAATATAGAAACTGATTTACTCAGAGAAAACGATATCAATAGTTTAATCTCTAAATTTGTCCACATTAAATCCAGAAAAGTTCATTTGTAACATTTTCTTTTATTAATCATCCTAAATTTAAAACCTAAGGTAAAGCAAGGGCCCCTTAATGGAATTTGCTACGGGCCCCGCGCTGCCTTAATCCGGCACTGTATAGATCATGAAACTCTATTGTCACAACGAGATCTCTGAAACATTTTATAATAATATAAAGTAAAATATTCTAAACGAGATATTTTTATAGTATTCTAAGCAATGTGTGCTATAAAAATCTTTGTAGGTATAAATAATATATATAGTTGCTGAGTATTCTTCTGTGAGTGAAGACACAATCATATTATAACGCTCTTTCAAGAAGCTTTTTATTGTATTGTCGTCATTGATGTTATTTATTTATTTTCAGTTTTGAATAATAACAATATAATTTATTGAAACATAAATCATCAAAGTTATTGGTTTTTATTGACCAGTGATCAGTTATATCTGCGTTTCAAAAATAATATACAAAAATTGATGAAATTTATTCCATGAATTTCTTCATGTACAAATATTATGCCGTTTTTCGGATAAATATCTGACAAGTTTCATTTACACTTTTGCCAAACCAAGAGGGTATCTCTCGATGAACTGAAGCTGAACTGGATGCAATTTCGGAGGGTTATCTGATTCATTACCGGGCATTATCCCCTGCGGAAGAGTCTGCACACATTGGGACTCCATAACGGGTCCATTGTGTGCAGATTGTGTGGCGAGGAGGAAGAAACATCCAGCCACATTATCTTTGACTGCGAACCTCTAAGGTAGAGTAGATACAGGATATTTGGTGACCCCGAATATATGAACCTTCAGGAAGACCTGATTAGTAAGCTCCAGGCTATTTCCAACATATGGGAGAATCTTGTCGGATTGAAGTAGAAGGGGGAGCACAATGGACCATAATGTCGAAGCGCAATATTTGTTAGACCACAAGATGTATCTATCGATCTATCTACAGTTTTTGCCAAGTCTGGTATCACACAATATATGCCGTAACAAATCACTCTGCAAGATTATAAGATGTTTCGATTTTAAAAATTATATAAATAACTAAGTTAAGACAACGAAAGTGGAAAAAATCTAATCAAATACAATACCTGATTGAAATCGGCCAATTCATGCGTCTCTACCTTGCCTAAGAGGAAAACACTAGATTAGAAATATATAAGACGAATTTGAATATAAACATTATTCCTTTTTTAAAAAGTAATTTTTGTCGACTGATATAGCACTCGAAAGATGAATGATCGTTATTATTTTGGAAAAAAAGCTACATCGCCAGCTGATTGTACAGTTGAAATTAGGTACAGGAATTTCTTCTTCATGATTACTCCATGTTTCTGATAAAAGAAGAAGATTATAATTAGGATCCACATTATCAATGATATCTTGTTTATGGGCTTGTAAACATTGTACATTAAATGTAGATATTGATAAACCGGGATGGTCCTTGATAAATTCACTAACGCTAATTCTACGGTAAATATTGGATTTATTGCTAGTCTTTCAAGCTCTAAATTTAACGAAAAAAGTGGTTCTGTTCTATATTCAATGCTAAAATGTAGAATCATTGGTACAGTATATAATTAGTACAGTATATAATTATTATATACAGTATATAATTTTTCTATTGTAGTTTTTCACTACTATATCATTTTATTAAACTTTTGTGTCTAAATAGTAGTGTTGACCATATTTAATATTATTTTAATAATTTATTTAAAAAGAAGTATAACTTCTTACGTGAGTACATAAAAATACACACACACTTTTTTTGAAACTGTGTTTCATAAACTGACTGAACATTTTTGTCCCATATTCAACTCAAACATTTGTAATTACTGTAGGTTACAGAAGCATGCCTTTACTACATATGTATATAGTACCTTAATATATAAATGCAACAGTTATTTTTGTATACATTTATACGTAAGAAAGTAAAATAATAAATACTACTGAAGTGAGTGGATTGCAAAGAAAATTTGTAGGAAACTTAAAATTAGGGATAAGAAAATAAACATTTCTTGGAGATTTGATCGAAATTGATTATATGGATGCGAAAATTTGTTTTATGTTTGATATATAAAATGTACTCTTGGGTAAGTCATATTGGCAGTGTTTTTATTTTCAAAATTTATAAATATAGATATATTAAATTAATGTTTTGATTTATTTAAAAAAATATTATTTTTTATTTATAAATGCATTTTGTGTTTATTTGTACACTCCCGTTCAATAGAATTGAACCGACCTGAACCGAATCAGTCTCTCACAATTGTAATTATTCTTGGTATAAATGTTTTTGACAGATACAACATTTTATTTTATTTTTATACGTAAAAGGGAGATATAACACTTAACATGTATTTACATTACATATTCTGACTCTATCACTGACTTGTTTACATAAATAAAAAATATATAACTTCCATTTCTTTTTTCACATTTAAAAAATATACTACTTATCCGTGTTTATAAATAAATAATATACAGAGAGTTACAAAAGTGAAGAGTTTTATGAAATGTAAGAAAATTAACATTTCAGGTTGGTTCAATTTTATTGAACGGGAGTGTACAAACTATATTGGTTTAATTATAACCGACCAAACATGATATAAATACTAATAGTTGTTTTACAAATAGGTACCTAAAAAATTGTAAATACAAAAAAAGGCGTTAATACCCTTTACACAATATTGTATGTAGGGAATTTATGACATTTTTAATTGGCTATAATTACAAAATATAAAAGTTATAAAATAACCTAATCGATTTGTCTCATGTACAGAATGGAACAGTTACCTACAATTACAGTTAATAATGTGTTTTCAATGTTTAATGTGAGATAAATTTTAACGATACGACTTGGCCGATTTAGGTCATATTCACACAAGACTTTGTCTAGACTATTTGTTTTGTCTAGACTATGGTTCATTCTAGGATCCGATGGACGATTTTGAAGTTATACAAAAATTCTACATTAACTCATATTGACTCATATTCACAATATATATTGGTTTAGTGTCAAAAAATAAAATCCACGGGCAACGCAGTATTATTCAGGAATTTTTTTGAAAATGTGAACAAGAAATCTTAGACGTTATTAATAGCATCATCAACAATAGAATTTTGATGTATCAAATTGATAATCCACTACTCAAATATCTTTTAATAACCACTCTTCATTACACAACTTTTAACAAACTTTTATGTATAGCAACATCTAGAAAAAAACCAGTATTTTGGTGGAAACTTGCCAATTATTAAAACGCTGATTAATAATGAGATCTTTTTAGAATAAGAATGTGTTTTGTCTTCAAAATATTTTGATTTTCAACAACTGAACCACAAGCTTTTATAATTTCAACTGAACCAAAACACCATAAGCTTTTATAATTTCCCTATTTAAATATTACTACCTAATAAACGCACATATTATAAATTTATTTGAACTTTTTCAGCACTAAAGAGGGGTCTGTATTGTACACACTACATTCATTTCCAAAACTAATAATACCTGATATTCATTATTATTATTGTAAATACACTACTGAATTCAATTTAACTCACTAATAAAATATTTATTAAAAAAAAAACAAAATGCGAAAACAACATTCGTTGAAATAAAATAAAAATGTTGCAATAATATGCTTTTTAATTGTTGTAATTTATTAAATTTATTGAAACCATTCAAATTTTTGTACCACGTTTTTTGTAGACTGCCTAAAAACCAATAGAAATTCAGCGAGAACTAACTTTAATTTAATTATCACGTTTCTCCAATTGAATTCCACCTCCAGGTGGAGCCACTCACCATTATATTCAGTGGTGAATAGAGGCTATGATTGACCACCATTATTCAATTGTTAATTTACAAAAATGTAGAAAAATATTTTTTAATGTGACGTTTTCTTGCCACAGGTTGTTCATTGGTGATATAACATATAACAGTTTTAAAAAAATGCTGATAGATGCCAGTACATATACAGGTTCAAAAATTCACTCATAGGTGGCAATGCATATTTTCTATACAAAATAGTTAATAATAATAATAGTTTAAGTTATTGAAAGATTTGAGCCGTCTCAATTTTAAAGAAATTATTAAATTTTTAATTTTTTGGTATTAAATTAATATGTATACATTAAACAATGAATAATAGGGAATATGCATGAAAATTTTTTTTCACATTTATTTTCAGAATATGAAAATACTGTTAATACTGTAATAATATTTAAAAACAAAATTAAAATCCGACAAATATCAAGGAAGCTATAAGCTTTTAAAGATTATTATCTGTCTCTTTCTTGCAAAAATACTAAAAATGGAGTTTTACGTGTATTTTAAATGGTGAAAGTGTAATATGACGTCACATAACATATCAAGAGGGCTATCACCCTCTTTGTCTAATCGGGAATTTCAATCATTCATATCTCGCTTATTTTTAAAGTTATTTAAAAAGTAATTTTACCTTGATATTTATCAAGTAAACATGCTTCAATTCAAGTGAAAAAAAATTATCATGCATATTCCCTATTCTTTTCTTTAAAAAAATCTGAATATTTTGTTTTTGATTTTGCCATATTTTTTTATTATGCCATAATTATTTCCTTTAATAAACCATTCATGCATATTTTCTATACAAAATAGTTTCGGTGTTTCACACCTGCCGACGGCTTAATTTTTTTTATTAATATTTAAATATTTGACAAATTTCGGTTTATTTACTTTAATTTTGGTTTATTAAAGACTTGATACAAAGTTTAAAATTTGAATTTATCGGGGTCGATGTCCCAGATTTGGCTACCATTGAACATATGGGTAAACATCAGAAAAAACAGATGTTTCTATAATACGAAATCCTAGTCAGTTTCCTATCTCAAAATCGAAACAGAAAATAACAATCCTTAGCTAAAAAGAAATTCCTATCATTAATTTAGATATCTCTTAAAATTATAATTTAGAGCTGTATAATTGGCTCTGATATTTTTCTTGACTAGTAAATAGTCAGCTACGACGTTGTTATGGATATAAAAAATAAATTATCACAAAAATATTGAGAAAAAAAATAGTAAAATTATAAAATCAGAGAAAAAAACCTTTAGGAAAAAGTGACTTTTTAAATTGGCATTAAAAATAATATGATTTTGAGAGATATTAGATCAATCATTATTAATTTAACAAAGAGTAAACGTTTAGAATTGTATAAAACTTGGACACCATCAATTATAAACTTTGTTTTGACATCAGCTATATTAACCGTTTATTTTACTGAATGGCGTGAAGTATTAAAATATGTACCATCTTATAAATCTAAATTTGACAAATTTGATCATGAACATAAACAACATACCGAAGGTAAATAAGAATATTTTGTTATTCGCAGCTTTTGTTTGCTTCCAGTTTTGTATGTAGCATACGGAAATGTTTATATTCAAATTTGTGAATTTTTCTATTTTTCTAAAGGACCTTACTTAAATTAGAAAATCGGAAAATGATTTGTATTCCCAATTTGGGTGAAACTCAATATACGATAAATTGAACCCAAAAAAATACTAAAATCGTGTTCATATGACGATTTTATGAGCGACTTACGAGATACCTTTTGAAATCGTATAAAAGGCGGTATAAAATCAACTAAAGAAGCCATTTCTCGGAAACTAACTATCTAGCCGTCAAACTGACTAGATTTTTGAGTTTTTTGGGTCCAAATTACTTAGAAAAAAATTTTTCGTTTTAATCGAACACCAAAAATTCTTTGTGAATTTTTTGATTTTTTGTAAGGGTGTACCCTTAATAAAATTGCCAAAATTCGAAAAATAATTTTTGTTCCTAATTTAGCTGAAACTCATTATATAAGATAAATTGAACCCCAAAAATTCGAAAATCGTGTTCATTTGACGATTGGATGAGCGGCTTACCAGATACAACCGGAAATCCTATAAAAAATAAGGTGGTATACAATCAAATTAAAAGATAGAAGAAAAGTTTAAACACAAATAATGTTTCGTATTTTTAAATAAACAACTTTTGTTTAAAACTTTTTTCTCAAAAACTATAATAAACAGTTCTCGCATTGATAACTAACCCAGAACATACAATGTATTTTAACTATTAACTAAGTTCTTTGATATTTTCAGTAGTTTAATATTAATTTGAAAATCCTATTATTTTGTTTCAGTTGATTTAGATACAAACAAAAAGTCTAACGAACCAAAATTCATCGCTGGTAATCAAAGTACTCGTGAATATGAATATTTTCCCAAGCCCGCATCTGCTACAGGAAATGTTTTTCAATCTAATACAGAAAATGTTTTACAAACTATAAATTAAACGTATGAGTACATTTTAAAATTGTACAATAAAAATTATATGTAAAAAATGTATTTAAGTGTTAAATACATAATAAAAGTAACAAATTAGTGACAAACAAAAGGATTCATAGGACGCTGGGCCCTGCCTACTCACACGCTAGCGAGAAAATAATATTTTATTTCTCTCACATAAATGTAGTATTATACATATCTATTAATATTATCCAAAAATAACACTACTGCAAGTATCACATGGACCCACAAGATCTATTCTCCCCTCACCCAGTACATCAAAATCGTATCGTAACAAAAAGTTTCTGATGTCATGTGTAGATATTAATAATCATGGCCAACATCGAATACACAATTGGAGATTTCAAAAAAACAGAAATTTTCTATTTCAAGTAATGTTAATTAAGAAAAAAATAAAAAAGGGAGCGGTTAATTGGCTAAACTGTCGGCGTATGGTCAAGAACGAAGTAACCGGCAATATTTCAGAAGGTTTTCTGCAGTTTCCTTCACGAACTCCAAATGAATATCGGCCTAGTTCCTATCATAGTCGCCTGCAGCCGCATATCCAACCAATTCCTAGTCTATACACAAAAATTTCTTCCATTCCTCTCACATTCTTAGGCATCACAATGGTCATTATGGTCGAAGTGCAGCCCATCCAGGGCAGCCTCTACAATCTATCTATCTAGAGCTGAATTAATTTGTTTTGACTATTATATGCGCGTAAGGGGAACTTATTTAAAAGTAGAAGGGCAACTTATTTAAACCATATTTTAATCATATATTTAATACTTAGTATTAAATATATGTTTCCTCCCCGTCATTTTGAAAATAGACTGATCCACTCAAACTGTGACGATATTCGAGGCATCTTTACAAATTAATATACTTCTATCTCTACTATAATCGACGACAAGGCACCGTGTGACTTGGCACCTTAAACTAGTGCTAATGATATGTTCATCAAAAATTATTTTGGTAAATGCAATTTAATTACAATTAATGTTCGTGTTGAATCTCATAATTAAACACATACAGTAGGATTAGCAGTGCAGTGTAATTATTTAACATAATATGTTTTACTTTTAAAATTATTTGTCATATGTAATTTTCTTTATCCATTGTTGTTTTTAAAAAGCATCACATACATCACAAAAAAATAAAAAATGGAACGAACACACACATATATACAGCTCGACTTGCTTTTTGTTGTTGCTAACAACTCTCATCATCAACAACAGTGAATGGTTATCAACTTAATTGACAGAGAACATATTTTATTCTAAAAAAACTTCTGTTTTTTTTTTATTATGAAAATAAAATAAAATAAAACTCAGCCAACTGCCTGCCGTATGTATTATGATGTTTAAATTATACGTGAATGTGTAAATTTTCTAAATAGGGGAAACTGGTATACAATATGGAATGCAATAACTAAATCCATTGTTTAGGACCAGCCCAAGTAGCCGAGCTGTCTAACGCGCTCTGTTTGCTTGGAACTGGAAGGGTACAGGTTCGAATTCCGGCGGTGGCAGTTTGTCGATTAAAATTAATGATGCGGTTAATTGATGGCGTATGGATAAGAACGAAATAACCATATATGCAATTTCACTTCACGAACTCTAGATGAATATCGGCATGGTTTAATGTAGCCTCCTTAAAAGATAGATTCTGTGGTAGGACCGTTGTACCGTTTTTTAACGGTCCATCATAACCTTTCATCACAATACCGAGCCTTTTAAGCTCTAGAATCACTTGAACTTCAGAAGTTCAGCTCATTATCTGTTTTCGTTAGTGAGTTATCCTCATGTTAATGTATAGACAGACAATCAGACAGGCAGGAAAATGGGTATAAAGACAAGGACTAACTTCACATTTTATGAACACCTATACACAATTTTTTCTTCAAACATTACAAACGGGGTGTTCAAGTATTACGTAAGCAAACTTTCTATGATTTTAGACCCCCACCCCATCTGTATAAGCAAAAAAAAAAGAAAATTGCGAACTCCACCCTCCCCCAAATAATAAGGCGTAAGAATTTTTTCAAAAGTTTTATTTAATATTAAAGTTAAAATTTAAAAGACTCAAGGCTCAAAACAAAAAAATATTTAACACCACACGACATTTTTCACTACATACTTATTCACAGTTTAGAAATTAATTATATTTAATTAATTATTAATTTTAAAATTCAATACTAAAATTTTTATTTAAACTAAAAAATAAAACAGTCGATAGACAATGTCATAACAGAGAATAATGAACGTTATATTTATTTGTTTCAAGCCATCCTAGTACACCGGGAATTCCCCGAATTGTACATCGGTATATTTAAAAAAAACTCTATACTAGTAGTGTAGAGTAAGGTCAATTCTTAGAAAACTCATGTATTTATTTTTAGTAAGAAATATGAAAAGAAATTCGGTATACCATAATAAAATAATAAAATAGTATTATTAATTTAGATTATAAATTTAAATACTTCTGGACCGATTTTGATGAAATTTTGTTTTTGTTTAAAAGCTTATGATTAGACTTTATAAACTGGTATGTATTTTATTCCACTACAAAAGAGGGAATATTAACAGAAATAGAGATTTGGTGGAAGTGTAAATAAATATTTAAAGTAGTAGAAGCGGTGGGAGTGACAAATACTTGGAGCAGTGGAAACGGTGGGAAATTATACTAAGGTTTATAGTCTTAAAATGACCGGAACCGGATATACAACAATAAAACGTGGCGAAGCTGCGGATATAAACTTGTAATTATATAATTTTAAAATGGTTGGATAAATCATTCTTCTTTATAAATAAAAATAAATAATGTAAATTTTAGACAATTCTCCCCATAATGTATTTTTCATCATTTTTACCACAATAAGAGAACCTATCTCTGTTGTTATAAAATTGTGTATAAAATATGACAAGTAATAATTTTTCAAATTATATAATTTTTTCTCAATGTGTACAATAGTTGCTGAGACAACTAACTAACAGTATGGCGTAGATATAACTGAATACCTAAAAAATAATCCTTAAATCAAACTTAACGAATTCAGCTTAGTCGCAAGTCGTTAAATTTACAAGCGGTTTTTAAGAAACTACCGGTAAACTTTCAAACTTAACGAATTAATTTCAGTCACAGAGCGTGAATTTTACAAGCAATATGTAAGAAATAATCGATATAATTTGATAATGACAAATTCATCTTAGTCGCAACTCGTTAAAGTTGATGTCAACTGACACCGATTTGTAAAGTGTGATATTATATGTGCATTAGGAAGACTGAAGATCCCACACCCCTCTTAATTGCAATTCGTATCCCAGTTTTCGTTGGAATTCCAAGATGTTATACTTCGGCTACTTTGACTATATAAACCAAATGTCGGAAATTAATGAATCATGAATTATTGGAATTTTCATTTGTCTATGTATGTTTAACCAAAAAGTACTAAAAGTACTAAAATAAGAAAAATTGACGATATTGCGTTTCGGGAATATAATTGAAGTAGTCATAGTAGCTTGCAAGACTACATTTTAAAAACTATGGCTGAATTCTCATACCATTAAAAAAAAAGGCTCAAATCTCAAAAGCAAATATTTCATTTCAAAAAGCCTCACTCTTTACAAATTATACCCGAAGGAAAGATTTTGTGATAGATTTCTTAATTACATACATCTCCAATGAAAATAAGATTTCGATAAAATCATACATAGATGCTTCAATGTGCAAATTTGTATGTTGATATCAGAAAATACATCTATCGAGTGTTCCTCCCCCTTCCCCTTATAGTTGATATTCTGATGATGGCCATTTTCGACATCTGGAAATTGGAAACTGGGAGGTTACAGGTTCCAATCCCTACATCAGCAAAAAAGGGGCGGTTAATTGACTAAACTGTCAATTAACCGTATCGTATGGACAAAGACGAAGTAACCGGCTATGCTTGAGAAGGTTTTCTGCAGTTTCCTTCACGAACTCCCGATGAATATCGGCATAGTTCCTATCATAGTCGGCTGCAGTCGCATTTCCTACCAATTCCTAGTCTATACACAAAAATTCCTTCCACTCACATCCTCACATCCTTAGGCATCACAATGGGCAATATGGTCGAAGTGTAGCCCGTCCAGGGCAGCCTGTACAATCTATATATCTAAGTAATATCAATGCTAAGTAACATGAAGAAAATTCCATCGGTACAAACACAATGCCTGAATTTTGAAAGAAAATTGGCTGAAAACTAACTAATTTATGAAAATGCTTAATTTTGTTTATTTGTTGTCCTTTACCACCTGAACTATAATTTTTATTGTACCTTTAAATTTGTATTTCAAATAGTAGGTATCACACTTTTTATTTCAAGTAATATTATAAATTTTTTATGTTATATAACATAATCTATTCAACTCATTAAATATAAAATACGACCTTGTTAATTATTGTCTACATTTTTTTTTTTAATTTCCATCTAAATAATCATTTATAATTGTGTGTAATTTAAGAACTTTTATTATTTATACTTGACAAAGTTAACTAAAAATAATTACAGATGGTTGTTTAGCGAAAAGTTGTATTCAGATTTCGTTGTTCAAAAGTTTTGCTGTTAAATGAAAGCCCAGGAAACTCAAACTTTTATCTATAGAAATATTTCGTTACAGCAGACTTTTCATACAATATGTTGATGAACATAATTTATACACACAATGAGAATATGTCGAATTAAAGAATAATGATGGAATGATGTATTGCAAATAACTCCTGTCTTACTGATTTTTAGTACAAATAACCGTTTACGAGATATATAGAATAGCTCTAGAAATTACTCGCTAATATTGAATAGTCATAGAATAATAATTTTCCATCTATAATCATTTTTTCTAAATCTTAAAACTCTTACAAATGAATTGAAAATAAAACAAGTGAAAATAACAACTAACTGAGTTAATTATTTAAACACCCGGTATATACAGAATTTATGAAAAAAAAGTTTCTTACAAAATTTGTTTGTTATTAAAAAAGGGACATTTTGTGTCTTCAAATTTTTGTTCTATCTCTTACGGTTTCAAAGGTAGACCACGTTTTCCCAAACATGGTCCAATTCTTCTCCGATTCAGTTTGCTTTCTCTTTTCGTTTTGGAGTTAACGTGATCACTTAAAATCTCGGACGAATGTTTTTGTTATTTTCTCAATTAAATAAAAATTTTGTATTTCTCAGAAATCATTATTAGCGATGGGAAAAATTCGGTCGATTCAATTCCCAACCTAGATTATGATTTCGTGTATGATTTTTCATATCAAGTATTTGATGTCAAAGAATGTTACCAATTTTCAGACAAATTACTTAATTGCCAAAGTAAGAAATGGTAGCCACCTTCGTTAGTATAATCTAAACTGTTCACCATTTCTCTCGGTATCAATGAGCCCGAATTGAATGCAAATATGTTCAATTCTTAGTTATGGCGTTCTTAGAATCCAATGTTTTCCCCATAATTTATTAATGATCAGATTATTTTAAAGCGATGCCAAATTTTAAGCACTCTTTTTTCACTGAATAATTTCCGATCAGATCACAAAGCTTTTTTAGCGTTTAGACTTCAACTGCCTTCTAATCTGTTGCGGGCTCAACCATTGTAAACGCACTATTATTTATTAGCGATTGAAGTCTTACATTGTTTCGTTACACAAGAATATTCAGCCGACTACCAGAAGAGAATAGACGTTTTCATGTCAAAAAAATGTTTACGACGTACGACAGATCTATTATAAAATGCAGAATCCCAAACTTTGAATGGCGGTTCAAGTGTTTTTTTTTTCTGATCCGATTACAGAAGTTTATATTTATTATTGTGAATAAAATAAACTAAAACGAGCTCTTATCTGTGATGAGATATTATCATCTTTAAATTATTCTTTTGTTTTTTATGTATATCCGCATCATAGTCATTGTTATCGTTTGCCAGACGACATATATTTTTTCTCTTTGTAAAAACAATCATTACTATTCTATAGTCGAGTATCAGAAACATATTCAAGTAGACGTAAATAATACTGTTGTATATGTTTTATAAATTTATAAATATTGTCGTTAAGGAAAAATGAAACCTTTATTATTTTCTAGTCTTTAACAAATAAAAAACAACCGTTAAAAATCAACGATACTTTTGTCATGATCTATTTTAAATTAAAACGGGACATTTTTGGAAATTCAACTCATCTATATGCAGGATTTATCACCCTAAATATTATTTCATATACTCATTTTAGCCCAGAAGACATAGAATTTTCATCAAAACCAAACTTGCGTGAACAACATCCGAACAAAAAAATGACTATGCTTTTCTTCCAAAGATTTTTGTTTTTGAAGTGACACTTTTGATGGCTGAGAATAAACTCAAAATCTGTTAAACATTTATCCCTTTTGTATTTATTGTATTTATCTCAATCTGTTATTATATTTTTAGAAGGTGTGTCTTTTATATTTTAATACTCGAAACTTCTGTAGTGTTTAATTCGAGATTATCTGCACATTATTACTGATTTATATTTCAAATCATTTCTGTTATAGTTTTAAGTGAGTTCTTTTTTACTTCAATGTATTTTTTTGTTCCCTACTTTTTGTTGGCAGTTTTTTCATTCCATAAAAAGTTTCACTTTTATCGTCGTTAGCTTCTAAACACATTTCGAGTTTTTTAAACTAGTTGAAATTTTTTTTTACTTTATTCTTTAAAACTGATTACAGTTTGATCTTCTGTCTTAAATTACGCAATAACGTTCCACATTTTCGTTGATTTTTTCCGAAATTTAATACAAAAAAGGTTCTATTTTTGTGAAGGTATCAGCTTGAAAAATAGCTCAAGATATCCGCTCGAGATAATATCCATCTACTTGTAAAATTGTAGCTCCCTAGATCTACAAGTTTTTAAAATATTTTAAGACAGAGCCCACCGGACAATGGATACTTCACACAATCATATTTATGATTAAACTGTTATTTTATGTATATAACAATTATAAATATACGGTTTAGCTTATAATTTTAATCTAGCTAAAAAATCGTTTGTAAAAAAGTTTGGTTAAAAGTTTTATTAACGACGCCATAAAGAAAATAATCAAATATAGTCAGAAAACAGAAAATTTATAATTAAAACCTCAGGAATTCCTGATTCTCCACTCACATCATAAAAATGTAAAGTAAAAATTAATAAAGTTTGAAAAATAATGATGTGAGTGGCCTCTATTTTTCTAAAAGACAATATGGGACATAAAGGATTCACGTCATTCAAGTATTGTGCAACCATTGTAAGTACTGCCAATAAAAATACAATTAAGAACTTGCATTAATATTAATTGTTATTAAATTAATTCGAAAATTTAAATGACATTAATAAAACTGTTGTTTTTCAATGTTACAAAGCTTTTTGTTTTTTTTATGGCTTCATATCGAATGGAAAAATTTATCAAAGGATTATTCATTGCTTTTATTCAATTGAAAAAAGGTCAATTTTTTTGCTTATAACATTTTCTTCATTGAAATGTAAGAATTGAAGCTGTAGGAGTAGTACAGTTTCTTAGCTTCAAAAAACACACAGTCGCTTTCTAAAAAAAGAGTTGGTTTTCGAAAAGATATTTCGAGAAAAAGATAAGGTGTTATTAATGTCATGTATTCGCCTCTTTTTGTTTTAAAATAAAATGTTGGAGTAGATAGATTGTAGAGGCTGCCCTGGACCATAGTGATGCCTAAAGATGTGAGGATATAAGTGGAGTAAAAGGAATTTTTGTGTATAGACAAGAAATTGGTAGGATATGGGGCTGCAGCCGACTATGATCGGAACTATACCGATATTCATCTGGAGTTCATAAAGGAAACAACAGAAAACCTTCCCAAGCATAGCCGGTTACTTCATTCTTGTCTATATGCCGACAGTTTAGTCAATTAACCGCCCCTTTTCTTTTTCTTAATAACTGCCGATGTCGGGATTCGTACTCATAACCTCCCAGTTTCCAAGTAGGCAGAGCGCGTTAAACCGCTCAGCAAATTGGACTCGAGTAATTGGGCTGCTTAAAAATGAAAGAAGACTTCGAGTTTCGAATCCTCATTAATAATATCTAAACATGAAATTAAGTTAGCATGGCGACAATTTAATATTAATTTCTAGCACATCAAAATTGTTTAGAGTGATTTTTATTAGAGGTTTATTAGAGGTGTTCTGGAATTTTTATGATCCCAGGGGCTAAACCTATTTCACCGTTGAAGCTGTTGCTTTCTTCCGCTGTTGTAGCCATTGGCCGTTTTTCGCCTGTACCCTAGGGAGGGGCCTGCACTGGGTGCAACCATCCGGAGCCAGATGGACCCAGGTTTTTTAACTTTCCGGTTTAGCGGAGAAATTCAAATTGATTATTGATATTATTTTTCTTTCTTTCAAGTAATGAAATGTGAAGTGTTTTGAAATTTTCCCTTCCTTTGGAAATATTCCAAATTCGGATTTCACTGGTTTTTTTTTTTTATATCAATCAAGTCGAAAATATCAAACCTTCTATATGACTGAGTGATTTAGTTCAAGTTAAGTCTCATAAACATTGTACACGATGTGATATTGATCATTTGAATCTACAATTTTATGTTAATAATAATTATTCTACTGACAAACGATAGTAGTTCAAATACATAATATTATACAACAATAACTAGAATACTCCACTAATATTCATCAATCTTCAATTCGTGATCCTTTTGTACAATCACATCGTTCGTACACTAACAACACAAACATTAAATACTACAAAAGAATGATTTATTTTAAATTAAAAATATACAAACGAATACTATAAAATATCTAAAATACTTTTATATTATCATTACTCATTAAACAACAACGGCCGTTATTTATATGATACAAGAAAAAATATCTATATGAAATGTGTAGAGCGTGGATCAATAAGAAAAATGTATACACTGAGAACATTTTTGGTCTATTCATTGGGTTTCAATTACTTTCTGCAGTATTTTATTTAAGTGAAACATTTTATGGCTGAGAGTAAACTGAAAAGAATCTGTTAAACTATGTGTTCTTTTTATATTTACTGTATTTTTCTCAATATGTTATTATATTATAGTGTGTCTTTTATATTTTGACAGTACTGTTCAAACAAAACTTACATAAAATGTGTAAATATTTTTAAAAAATTTACCGACTTTCTTAAGCCTTTTGTTTTTTTTTTCTTTTCAAATTGTCCTGTTGTAGAATATTGATATTTTGCGAATTACTCACAAAAACATTAACTGATTTAGTGATTTCATCTAATGAAATCTAGCTGGAAAGAGATTCGATTCAACTCAACCCATTAAATTAGTGTCTATAATATAATCCAATTAAAATAAATCATTATATATGGAAACAGAAAATACTAAAACTAGTACTAGAAATTTCCATACTAGAAATTTCTTCAACAAAAAGATACTGAAGAAAGACTAACTTTGAACGTCTGTATAACTTCCATATGTTCTAGTATTTTCTGCTTCCCATGCGAAAAACAAACAAACCAAAGTAACGACTTTTTGAACATTATATTAATCCTTTCATCATAACGATATCTCTTCCTCTATAGTTCAGTAAAGTTAAACATGAAAAGGCGGTCGTGCTTACAAAAGGTTCGGTCGTTCTGCATTTTTTATATGTTGTTAGGACCTAAACCAATATTAAAAAACCAGATTTGCAATTTCCAAAGTGTTGTGCTAGCGGCGGTGCACCCAAAAAACCATGAAATTTTTGGACTTTTTTCAGTTTTTGCTCAATATCTCAGTGAAGGAAGGGTCTGGCCGGTATAGCCATTCTATACACTTTTAAAGTAGACTAAATTTTCAACAATTTGAGATCAAAACAAGCTCTATATAGCTGTTGGTTTCCAAGATACAGTTCTTAGAAAATAGGTCATTTTTTCCAAAAAGTGAAATTTTTTCGTAATGGTCACTTATTTCGTAAAATATCTTCTAAAATACACATCCCACATCAAATATTATTTGTAATACACTTGTAGTAAATTTAATTAGCTTTCATTTGAAGTCAGACTGGTATCTGTATACCTAGCGGTTCTCTCAAAAACGGCAGATAACAAAAACACTCATAAGTTAACCAGCGCAGATAACCATCATATATACTGGCGAGCGTCAAGATTCTCTGTTTCTTAAAATATTGTCTACAGGAAGTTTGCTGGCCAACACCAACAATTACTCGTAATATTTTCTTTTGCTTTATTAAAAATTGTGTTGATTGAGAGGAAGCCCCACATAACAAAATTCCATATTTAAGTCTGCTATGAACCAATTAATAGTATACCATAGCTAATGTTTTTTGACTTAAAAAGAAAAGAGAGATGTCAGAACAGCAAAAACTCACCTCCAAAAACGTTTTGTCGATGACATAGTCATAGTGGAGATGGGCTCCAACAAAGGGACAGTCAGTACAGCTATTTTTTGAGACTGTTGTTCTCCAAAACAAGCGTGGCCCCTTGAGCATGGAAGAAGAAGTGTATGTCATTTTCTCATGTTCTGATCACTGCTGTACGACCTCGATCTTTTGTTTCCTTCCTTCTGATTGGAATTGGTAGCTACTTTTACCGAAAATATGGATACAAACATCTGGTAAATATGTGCGCTGCGATGGTTATCTGCGCTGGTTAACTTATGACTGTTTTTGGTTATCTGCCGTTTTTGAGAGAACCGCTGGGCATACAGGTACCAGTCGTCTCTCAAATGAAAGCTAATTAAATTTACTACAAGTTTATTACAAATAATATTTGACGTGGGATGTGTATTTTAGAAGATATTTTACGAAATAAGTGACCATTTCGAAAAAATTTCACTTTTTGGACAAAATGGCCTATTTTCTAAGAACTGTATCTTGGGAACCAACAGCTGTATAGAGCTTGTTTTGATTTCAAGTTGTTGAAAATTTAGTCTACTTTAAAAGTGTATAGAATGACTATACCGGTCAGACCCTTTCTTCACTGAGATATTGAGCAAAAACTGAAAAAAGTCCGAAAATTTCATGGTTTTTTGGGTACACCGCCGCTAGCACAACACTTTTGAAATTGCAAATCTGGTTTTTTAATATTGGTTTAGGTCCTAACAACATATAAAAAATGCAGAACGACCTGACCTTTTGCAAGCACGGATGTAGATCTTAACTGGACTACTAACAGTATATGCAAATATTGCATAGAGTATTCGAATAATTTACTATTCAATAGTGGCAAAAAAATTATATTTATGATAAAAAATTATTAGTGCATGTGTGGACACTGGGTATAAAAATAAAATTTACGTAAACTGCAATAGAATTGTACTAAACGTCGGAACATCCGTTCACAAGAATATTTATCACTGAGTGTATGTATTTTGTGTGAGCAATCTTTTCTATTACAATATACCCATGGAAATATTTGTACATATGTAGTAGAATTGTATAAATATACATATACATATATATATATACAATTCTACTGTATGTAATATATACATATATTACATGTTGTATTCTAATGTATCCCAATTAATATTTACAAATAAAGAAACTGAAACAAAAAACTCGTATATCATATGGATATAATTAGGTCTCAAATCCAAGATAACTCGTAGTATTAGTAGTCTTTTACTAAACTAATATACTAAGCAGTTAAAAGAAAAACATTACATTATATCCAGAGTGGACTTTGAATTAGAATACGACTCAAAAAGTATTCCTCTTTTTAATTTATAGTTTATTTATGCGGAAATTTATAGTTATCGAAAAAAATATCAAAAGTTGTTAGTATATTTTAGAAAATCAAATGGATTCGGCACAAATCTGCTTCAAAACATTTGAAAATGAAACTCCATTTTAGGCTTAAATGGTATATATTCTATACACTTTTAATTAATAGAACACCCACAAAATTAAAGTGATAATTAACTATTTTACAATTTTTCAATAAGATAATTTCCGGGTTATTTCCTCTTATGGTATACGAATTAAATGTAAAATTCAATTTTCATTTTTGAAATTCTTATTGAAAGAAGCACGTTAAGATATTTTTGACCATTGTATTTGTTTTGGTCGTGCGTGAAGTTAATTTAAGTGCCCTCGTCAGCTTGGAACATTAGATTTCTCTAAATTATAAGAATTACATAATTGACCTGTTATATTAAATTTATTTGGTATTAGTTTATTTTAAATTTGTACAGTTGTCACTGGTAATTCGCGTATGTCAATTTTCTGAGATTAAACTATGTGAAAGAAGAAACACTTAATACAAACGCAGAATTTTTCATTCGGAATATCCACAACTTTATCTGTTACAACAGCGTGTAACATTTACTTGGTACAAATTTGAGATTAAAATGTATTGCTGTTTAAATGGCATACCATGCACAAACTAAAAGTCGTATATTAACAGTAATAGCATATACAACTACATGTATATATTAAAAACACGTATACAGACCGTTTTCAAAAGCATTTCTAGTAGAGAATCAATGTTAAATAAATAAATAAAATATTTACTATAAAACCATACATACACATACAAACTGAAACTGAATGTCTGGACTGGAATATTGGGTGACCATATTATAGGACCATTCTTCATTGACGGATCTTTATATTCTCAAAAATTTTTTAGTTTGTTACAAAATAATATTTTACCAACTCTTAGAGCTCTTCCTAATTTAGACCTGGAATCTGTATGGTTCGAACAAGATGGTTGCCCTGCACACAATGCCATGATAGTAAGGCGGTTCCTGGAACAAACTTTCCTGGAACCTTATAAGTGGTTTTGGAACCTTCAAGTGGCCAGCCAGATTTTCTCAAAACACAGATCTTTTCGCGGAATAGACCTGAAAATTTGCAACAATTAAGGAAAATAATTGTGCGAATATTTTTCCTCAAGTGCTAGAAAATACCCGGATAGATTTCTAGAATGGACTCGGATATTGTTTAGCGAATAATGGAGGAATATTCGAACCGTTGGTTTAACTTTTTTTTTGTCGGAATTCTATTTTGTTTTCTTTTTGGGGTTTTATTTTTCTTTAAATTGTGTGGATTGTTGTTTTATGTTATACCGTTAATACAATACTATCATTTATTTTCAAACATTCCACATACAAATAATAAGGGATATTCAAAATAGAATTTTCATTTGTTAGAAGTAATGCTAAGCTTAAGAAGACAACAATGAACATATTGAACCCACTCTCATTACATGTTAATGCAGTTCAAAACAGTTCAACAAGCACGCAACAGACACACTACAGAGTACCTCCACTATGTTTATTTCTTTATGAAGCATATTGTGTATAGTTATTATAGTAAATAATATTTAACATTGATACTCTATTAGCAATGCTTTCCAACACATACGGTATACAATGTCCCAGAATAAATATCCACAGAATTTTGAGGATAAAAATTGTTAAACTAATCATCTTTTGCAAATTAAATAGTAAAACTCCAATATAATAGTCAGTTCCAATATTAATAATTATAAACAATGATGTTTACAAAAATTATAAAAAAGCATAAAAAACCAGTTGTTTTAAATAATTTATGATTATTTTGAAATAATAATGAAATTAATATCATTAAATTGATCAGAAACTATTTACCAAAGCTACATATATGATATATTAACCCAATCAAATAAGGATTTAACCTCGGAGTGAAAGGTAATAACAATCTTTGTCATTTTTTTACATCAAATGATTTTTTTTGATATGAAATGATTTTTGAATGTATGATTTTCATAGCATGCATTTGATGTAAAAAAATGGTATCAATGTTCAGACACATAACTTAAATGTCAAATAAAGTAAACGCTAGTCGACTTAAAATGCTTGATATGAAAAATCATACACATCTAGGGATTTGATGAAAAGGTTATAAGCTGAAAACTATCATCTCGAAATCGATTTTGACACTTTTTTCTTTACTACGAGCACATTAATTCATCTCATTACATCTGAGATGTTAAGAAATGAAGTAGACAGTTACTTGAGCAGGCAGCTAAAATATTTTGGGTGATCTCCAGGAGGTCATTTGGTGGTCTATAGAATGAACACTTACTTTCCATGGTTTAAAATCCATTCTGGAAATCAATAAATGGCTGATGAATGACATTTAGACATAACTTTGACATTGTAAAATGAACATTCATCATAGTAATTAAATATTAGCATAAAACAAATTTCTGTTCTAGGCGTAAAAAAATTTTACAATCATATAAAATTCGAGGCAATCATTAAGTTCGTTAACCAGACTTAAATGCTAATATTTCTGAAATACTTACTTGTATATAGTTTATATTTTATATTTATATTCTTCCAATCCAACTCCATCACATTCATATAATTTAAACATTAATATATTAAATTTCGAGGGAAATTTTGAGAATACTTCGAGAAAATATTTGAAGCTTTAAAGATAGTCTATGATTCAAATACGAAACACTATAACTGATCTGTTTAGCTACCAAAAAAAAAATCAGTTCGTTCATAATATTACAAAAAACAAGTGAAAATAACATCTAACTGAATTAATTTCTTAAATACCTAATATATACTGAGTTTATTATCAATGAGTGAACTGTTTGTTTACTTTTTTAATATGCATAAATGTATAAAAATGCACAGTAGTGATTAAATATGCAAAAAAATATTAAGGCAAACCGCATGCTCTGCTAGCTTAACATTAAGCTAGCAGAGCCTGCGGCTACACGATACAACAAAGAGCAGTTAATTTTTTATTACGGTATTTAATTAGCTTAACAATTTGATGTTAAATACAATATAATTAATTGATTTTCAAATATTGCTCTGCTGGGTAAGTAAGCTAGCAGAGCATGCCGTTACACAGTGCAACAAAGAGCATTTAATTTTTAATTAGAACATTTAATTAGCGTCTAATTATGAGACAATTATAATTGTGTTCTGCTCAGGTTGCTCTGCTAGCTTAATGGACATAAAAATATTCAGTTTATGATAAAAGTTCCAAACCAAAATAGTTATTTTATTGTGTTTAAACTTTTTCTCTATCTTTAACGTTGATCCCTAAGACCTAAAACATCACTCACAATAGTTGTCAGATTTTATTACACTGCATATAAGAGCTAGACTTGCTAAATAAAATATGAATTTATATCAATAAATTTATATCAATCATTTTCTCACTTTTGTCAAACAACTTGGACTTTTACCTAGTTTTCATTACTTTTGAAGGCGAACATTTTTGGTTTTTACTGGGATATCAATACTTTTTGTATACGAAAACTGAACTCACACTTTTGTTTTTGGTGGATAATACTTAAATGGAAACTTTGGAATCCATCAATATAAAAACTAAACTATACAAGTATTAATACGTAATATCATTAAAAGTATAATGAATATTATTATGTCTTTAAATTGTTTATTTTAATGGCATACCATAAAAAAAATATATTTTATAAACTTATAGTCGTGTACAATCAAAGTAGTATAAACGTCCACAATATTATGTGGACGCAAATAAACAATCATAAAATTAATTATTATATATTAAGGTATTTTTAAAAAGAAGAACTTATTAATTAAACAGGAAACTAATCGGTTACATGCATCATTTATATTGGTTTACAATACCATCATTTAATTGAAAAATCATAGAAATGAAAAAAATTGTTTTGAAAATCCATTAACTAAGTCATTAATAAAGTTTATATAAATAATGTTAAAAATCAACAACAAAAGGATTTTATTCACTCACTTTTCGACAGAAAGTTATGAAAAATTAATTAAATTATATTTTAAAAATCTTACAAGTATCTTAATATATGTACAAACAGCTATACTAACAAATTTTTATCGAAACATTTTTCCAAAATCAGAATAAATAGGGCACAAATCAATTATAAAGTTTTGAATTCGACTTTTGACACTCTTCGTGGCTAATAAACGACTTAATCATATCCAATATACCCAATATACTTATGCTATATAAACTTATATGGTCCTTCAGATTAGCAAAAGTAAAAGTTTATTAATTCGGATTGTTCTGAAGTGGATAGATAATAAACTTTTGTTATCGGGTTTTTTTAACGAAAATAAAATTAACTAATAACACTATTTAAGTTAAACAGGGTTATGTACTACAGGACTGTCTTGTTGTACCCATAGACATAGCATTACTAGACTGCGTGATTCATATACTTTCTGTATTGAAAAGTTGTGCCAACTTTAGAAACAGACAGCCTCTGATCTGCAGTGTTTCTATCTTTGTTCCACTGTGAATGAATGACAGAGATAGCTCTACTGTAACCGTGTTTGTATCTCTTTCTAAAATTGGAACATGAATTCAATCGAATGCACAGTCTAGTATTATACTATGTCTATGGTTGTACCCTAATATTTGTAGTCAAATCGCTTTTATGAATCACATAATTTAATTTGAATCTAAACAAGGGTCTTAATTGACGATCCATAATACTATGTTTTATCTAGTTTCTAATTTCAGAGTAACTTAAATAGTTTTTGAACTTAATTTCTAATTTTTTAACCCGACTTCAAAAAGGAAGATGGTTCTCAATTCGTCTGTATATTTTACAAAAAAAAACCCAACCCCGAAAAAAAAATTTTTACAAAAAAAAACAAAATGCAAATGTAAAAAAAAACTGAAAATCTGTTAAAATGCACTAAAAATTTAAAAAAAAAAAAATGGATAAAAAAGATGTGTTCTAAAAAAATGCACTAAAAATTAGTAGGTCGTTTAGTAGGTCTACCCATATTTAGACAATTAATATAAGTTATAGAACTTCAAAGTCACTAAAAAGCGAGAAATAAAACTTATTTTGACAAAATGGAAACCCGACTACAAAAATCAAATATTCTATAACAAAAAGTGCACTAAAAAGTAAAAAAATAATTGCATATTCTTGTGACAATTGTAGTTCACCTAAGCAAAAATTTTTAAATATATATATACAATCATTGTTATTTTTGGAGGCGGTGTCCAAAAGTTATGTGAATTTCTCTATGCTGACACCGACCCCAAAAATAACAATAATTTTACATATATATTTAAAAATTTTTTCTTAGGTGAACTCAAATTGGCACAAGAATATGCAATTATTTTTTTACTTTTTAGTGCATTTATTGTTATAGAATATTTCATTTTTGAAGTCGGGTTTCCATTTTGTCAAAATAGGTTTTATGTTTTATATTGCATCTTTACGCATTGCCATCATTAGACCAACTGGAAGATCTCCATGTTCATATGACAGAATTTCATAGATATTAAATACGTATGCAAACTCTCATGACATTCGTTTAAGTAAAAATTTGGTCTAAAATTATGTTCAACTAAGCTTAATAAATTAAAATTCAAAAATGCCAATAATATACTTGAAAAATTTAAATGATTGAAAAAATTATGAAACTTGAAATGTACAACACACATTTTAATGTGACATCATTAAATGAATACACATTATTATTTTCATATAAAAGCTATAGTCTCTTTTTAAATTGTTATTTGATAACATTAAACAAAAATAAAACGTTATACTCCTAACCACATACACCAGTAAAAGTTTTATGTTCGTTTAATATTAAAGACTTAATTAAAAATTAACTTAACTATATTATATACTTACCAATTTTGTATTAAATATAGGTATTAATATATGATGTATTATATACGTTTAAATAACAAATACAATACTCGGACGAAATTCGGAGACCAAATTTTTTTATTCAAAAGAGACAGACATATTTGTAAATGATAATAAATTTTTATTCGAAAAATTAAAAAATTCGTTACGCAGGAGCGAATTTCCTAAGAATGCATAAATCTCTCTACCAGTCACAATTTTAGTCTGATCAAAATGAAATGTCGTATTTGATAGACTTTGGAATTTGCAAGGCTAATTTTATTAATAAATGGCATAGGTCAAAGGGGAAAGAGGGGCATTGAGAAAGAAGAAAACACAAAATATAAAACTTCTCTCTAAATATTAGAACAATCGAAAAATTATAAGAAGTAAAGTTATAGGAAATCATGTTTGCTACAACTCATTACCTTATCATTTTTTTTCTAAACTTTGAATGTGTACAAAGATATATAGGATTTGAATTTTCAGTCTTAAACCGTCAATATTTCTGTAAATATTAGAGGTCTTTCACACCGAAGATGCAAGACGCAAGAGGCATGCATCCTGTAAATTAATTTTACATATTTACATACATTTATTTTGTATATTTATTATCTTTCTTGTATATTTGCTTTCTTTTTCCCGAGAAAAACACTTGAAACCAATAAGAAGAACACAAAAACGAAAGAAGCGAAGCCACAACTGAAATCAAATCCAGGATGCATGCATCTTGCGTCTTGCATCTTCGGTGTGAAAGACCCCTTAGAGTAATAGAGAAAATGATAAGAAACATAATTGTAATAAAACTAATTTTCTACAATTTTATTTCAATGAATTTTGACAAATACAATAATTGTAGTAAAACTAATTTTCTACAACTTTACTTCTATGAATTTTGGACAAACCCACTACGAATTAAGCTGTTTAATTACTAACAATTACAACGGTATTCATTAGAAAGGAATTTTGTTTAAAAAAATGCATATTTGATATATTATAATCTAATTATTTTTTTTTAATATATACAAAAATAACATTTAATTAAAAACAATGTATATAGTTTCACAAGAGTTTATTACTACATTCACGTGCCTAATTACGTACTTTGCTTAAAGCAATAATATAGTTTCAACAAAGCAGAGCCTGAATCAATTTCTAGTTTCAAAAACTGTTTCATCCCTGAAAAATGAAAATACAAAATTAAATCTAAGTTTCTCCTCATACTCCCAGTTACTTTATTATAACATAAACGAAAGGTAACCAAATAGTATGGCTAGACGCTAAGTTTAGAAATACTAGTGAAAAATGGATATAAAGGATGGATATAACATCAATCGCTCCGTTAAATGATCTGATTAACTCGCTAGGAAAATTAGATTATCTAGATTACGCACTCTGTTCAAATTTGTACCCAGTTCTCTTCAATTGCTTGCAATCGATTTTATTCAAATCCATTTTTCGATTTTGATTATATTAAATTTATCCCAATCAGTTCGATAGTTGCCGATAAAATTCTTTAGAGGCTTCAAATTTAGTCTGATCAGAATGAAATTTGTTATGAGATATTTTTCTGTACTTGAAACGTACAAGTTCATTAATGGACAAAACTGTTCACGGGGAAAAGAAGGCTTAAAGAGATGTTGAAAGACAAAATCTTGAATTTCTCTCTTAATATCACAAACTAAGAGAGAATTAAAAAATTATCACAAGTAAAGTTATAGAAACTTTTTTACTTGACCTGTTTTACTACAATTTATAACCTGACCATACTTTTTATATTTTCTTTCTAATTTGAATATTTTAATATTTAAAACAGGTATTGGTCCCATTATAATTTGATTTAACGTTCAATATAATTCTTTTGATATGAGAAAATTAGTTTAGCCTACGTCGATCCCTAGTGGCGAGTTTTTTTATTGAAAAACAGTGAAATTTTAGTGAAAGTTTTGTTTCTTTCTGAATCGATTACAAACGTTTATTATTTGAATAAAATAATAAACCATAGAATTGGTAGGTATGCATTATACTAAAATTAAACAGAATATTTGTGTGTATTGTTATGGTTTATAGCAGAACAAAATGAAAAACAGTGTGGAATTCACTATAATAGTATACAAATATATATTAAAATGCACCTACATACGTCTCATAAGAACAATGTAAAAGCACAGCGTGAATTGAAAGTTATCACATCGAAAAGCTGTTAGTCGATTTATAACTTTAAAATAGTTATTTAAATTTTACAAATTTATCCATTTGCGTTCTACCACTAATAATTTTGTCACAATTTCATCTCATACATCTGTAAACACTATTGATTACAAAGGCTTATATGCGTATAGCACTTTTAACATTACTTTGTATTTTTAGTAAAATAAACAGATTACATTTTGATAAAGAACTCAGTATGTAATGGGTATTTAGATTATTTTCTCAGTTAATTCTTACACATTTATGGCCCTGTACTACAGAAACAAAATTATTTTCCCAACGTCGACACAACACTTAATTCTGGCATCGGAATATTCTAGCACTTTCCGTTGTAAATTATCTTTTCCACAAAATAGAAAGATACTTTATGCTCACCAACGCGGCAAAATAAACACATTTATTAAATCATAAATTAAATTGCTTTTGTTTGTCTTACTCAAGCATCTATTCATAAACTTGTTATACATAACCTAAAGCCCCCTGCTGACGGGGACAGTAAGGGCGGCCAGTAGTACTAGCCAGTAATTGTCGCTAGTAGTTGTCCCTCTACTGTCCTCGCGTAAAAGGATGCTACCGCTTCAATGTCCAGCTACTGACTACTGTCAAATTTTAGTTAAGCCGAAGCCAAGGGGCCAGTAAAAGAATTACCTAGTTGCAGCCATTAATGGACGTGGTTTACCGGCTGCCAGTAGAGCGCTATTTTTGTGGGTTTTTTTTCAGTAATTTTTGTGTTTTGCGTATTTAGTTTATATATTTTCGTTGGAAATGTGTTCAAAATCTGAAGAAGGAAAGACAATATGTCCACATACCACACACACCGTCCACAAAAAATGGGCAACTAGCTGCCAAGTAATGGAATTCATAACTGTCATCATGTGTAAGCCTACTGTTCGTCCATGTTACTGGCTGTCACTAGTGTCCCCGTCTGCATGGGGCTTTAATCTTTGTGTTCGAATAATAGACTTTTTCATAGAGTCTTATGTACATACGATTTTCGGGCACTATACAATAAACTAAACAAGGACGTGAAGTATTGTATAATCATGTCATCACACAGATTTATTTGACAGTCTGCCCGAAATAAAATCAACTCGTATTTTGAAATGAAAAGGTTTATAAGAAGTTTTAAATCACCAATGTTTCTCTCACTTTGTTCAGACCCTGTAAAAATATGTGCATAGAGTTGTTTTTTCTTTCCATTTTGATAAATTGTTGTTTATTCGTGTGAGACTTTTACAAGTATGCATATTTACGAAGAAGAGCGTAGAAAACATTGTTATACATCTCATTGTTATAGAAAACGCTGTAAAATATATGTTAAAAAAAGTCGCGTGAGTATTTACTAGAATGGTAGGTATTATTTGTAATGTCAAATTCAACAATATAATTTTCTACCTCGAAGATATATACATTTTTTACACGTATCCCTATATATATATATATATAGGATGCGTCAAAAGTCATGGAGTTTTTTGAAAGAGTGGATTGGAAACGAAATTCTAAAATGAAAAGTCCTTGGGCATTCATGCACCTGACCCACGGTTAATTAGACATTAATTAAATAAAGTAACCAGTTAGAGAAACGCGTTAAGGGAAAAAAAATGGTGGGGAATTAACGCAGGGGAGCGAGTCATCCTTATGCGTTTCAAATCCGGTACAGTTTTTATAGAAGAATTTTAAAAAAATTTTACTTTTTTTTTTCCGAAAAATCTAATTAATTGAATTATTCAGTTTTTACTAGATTTCTTACAATGAAATTTTACGCCCTTTGGTTTTTTTTTTTTTTAATTTAAGAGCTGATTCGATTTTGTAATCAATCGGTACAGAAGTGTAAAAATTCTTTAAAAAAATATTTTTGGGATTATCGTAAAGATAGTCAGGAAAGTTTTTTTGGACCTCAAAAATTCAAGATCTTATAAAAACTCAGTTTTCGATAATCGGACTGAAATCAAAAGCTTCCCAATATTTAAGAACCTTCAATTTACTTAATGGAAAGGTGAAAATTAGTCTAAGTTGCAATTGATTTGATCAGTGCAAAAAACATTAATAAATTCTTAAGTATAATTTTTTTCAATATTTTAGTGAGCTAAATTATGGGTGATTCGTTGTTTTAATTTTCAACGAAAAATGTAGTTTTCTGGTATAATGAATCATGCAATTTTCATTGAATTGAGAGCTCGCTCAAGTATCTCTGCTACCGCTGCGTTCATTTCCCATCATTTCTTATCCCGCTTACGCGTTTCTCTAATTGGTTACTTTATTTAATC
The DNA here is from genome assembly GCA_963920215.1 of Nineta flava. Taxonomy (NCBI): domain Eukaryota; kingdom Metazoa; phylum Arthropoda; class Insecta; order Neuroptera; family Chrysopidae; genus Nineta; species Nineta flava. The sequence goes on from OY986042.1 coordinate 100,767,127, forward strand.
AATATCTAGTTAACGGTTGGTCAGGTGCAAAAATTTCCGAGGACTTTTCATCTTAGAATTTCATCCCCTATCCACCCTTTCAAAAAAACTCAATAACTATTAACTCAACCTGTGTATATATATATATATATGATAACAATTTCTACCTTTAGTTTATGAACCTAACAACAACACAAGTTGCTCCAACAACATATGATGATGATGCGATCATCATAGTCCCAGTTGTTGTATATCTAATGTGCATATGTAACATACATCGGATTCAAATGCATACTGATTGTATATTAAAATACACCCAATCTAGAAACAATGTATAGTGGCTGTCTATATGCAGTGTACTATGATATTGTGTTTTTGTTACGTATACATGTAGACACACTCACACGATGGACGACGGACAATAACGACGATGTATACATGCACGAGTAAGATGCAACAATATATAAATGATTGTAGTTGTAGTGATATATAAGACACCCACCATATCATTTTTTTTTTTATTTTTATTATGAGGAGGAAAAATCTTTCAAAGACACCGCCAATCGAAAGATGATGGTCGGTAGTGTGGGATTTCCAATTACTATAAAAAATCTCTTTTCTCTTTCCCCGCACGGAGGTGCAAGGAAGACTGGATCGGAACCGTGTTAGCATAACTTCAATCCAGTCCATGCTGCGTCTTACGACGTCTTCTCCTGTTTTACTGGTCTCTCTCAGAGATCTTTTCCTTGAGAATTTCATTCCAGGTTTCTTCTTGTTGAATCATAAGGTGTACTAGGCTGGAGCATAAGGTGGAGCATTTTGCCTATAATTGCCTCAGTGTTGGCTCTGTGGTTCCTCCAGTGTTCGCACTCAAAAAATGTGTGCTCGGCGTCGTCGGTTTTGTCCGTCTCGCCGTGACTTCGGTTGATCCAGGTCTTGATGTTCGGGATTAGGTGCGCTGTCCCTCTGCCTTCCCATTCTTCCAGCGTTTCCAGCTTCACTCTCGCTCTGGTCTCATACCATATCATAGTACATTGCATATAGACAACGATAGATACACTATACATTGTTTGCAGATTGGGTGTATTTTAAAATACAAGCTGTATACTAAAATGAGAATATAATGTTATATGTTGGAGGTAGGTCATAGGTGCAACCCACACAACTATAGTTGAAATATTATCTGTTATAGTTGTTCTCAATTTTTGCCGTGTTTGCGTTGATAGGTTGAAATGAATGTGCATACAGAATAAGAACTTACGTTAACTGACAAAATATTATTGTTTTTTTGTAAACGAGCGCATTTTTGTCCATTGTTAGTATGGTTGCCTTTTGGTTATGATATACCAACGGAATTGACTAGCAGTTACTTAATTTGGCATTGATATGAACATTGAGAACATTCATTGAAATCAAAATTTTTGATATGAAAAGCATTCACATCTAGGATGGGCATCGAACCCACGACCTCTGATATTCTAGACCTACGTCCTGCTTCTGAGCTACATGAGATGTTATGGTAGTGGAATGCATATAATATATTGATAATACATTGACTTCAAGATAGTGAGAGATCATATGCATATCACTACCATTACATCCCAGGTATATCAGTGGCAGGGCGTACAACTATAATGCCAAAGGTATTGGGTTCGATTTCCATCCTAGATGATTATGATTGTTCATATCAAGCATTTTGATAACTATTATTTTATAAAATACTCCATGAATGTTTTTTTATGGCCACTTATCAGTTAATGAGTCCATAAAAAGAAAAGTACCAATGGAATTGAAGCCGAATATTTTAATATTAATATGAAAAAATTAACTCATACGCAACACATCCAACACTGGACCTCTGGATATTACGACCCAGTGCGCTAACCATTACATCGCGGAAAGATAGCTTGAAGAGTCTGTTTTTCATATCATTGACATTATTACTATTATGTCATCCATTACCAAGTTAAATACATCAAACAAAAATAAATTTGTATGCAACGCCCTTGAATTCAGGTGAGATATTACGTGTATATATCTATCGTTAGTTATATAATATATATATGAATTTATGTATATACACATCGTTGCATGTATGTACTACCTGCATGTAAAAGGTAAAATAGATCTATATGCATTTCTCCAACAAATGAAATTTCCAAATACTCTTTACATGTTAAACATAACTGCATATATGCAAAATTGTCCCAATTCACAAACTATAGAATTTGTGAATTGAATACAAATGAAGTTATGAACATAATCCCAGAATGTATATATATATATATATATATATATATATATATATATATATATATATATATATATATATATATATATATATATATATATATTTATGTATGCATCTACAAAGATGATTTTATTCACTTATAGTTACGTAATCTCTTGTTAACTTATTGAAACTTTGAGTTTAAAACTATCATAGAAATGTGAAATGTTTAATAACCTATGATATGTGTGAAATAGTTAAACATCGTTACTCGATTCATAGGACAATACTTTCTAATGTAATAGTAAAGTATATCTATACTAATATTATAAATCTGGAGAGTTTGTATGTTTGATCGCGCTAATCTCAGGAAATACCAGTCCGATTTGAAAATATCTGCGTTAGAATAATATATTGCGTTAGATAGCACGTTTATTGAGGAGAGTATGCATTGCATTCATCTGTGCCGCGTTGAAGCTATGCTTATCACATGAATATAAAATATGTTTATCCAACAGAAACAAGCAAGTTTTGTAAGAAACATTTTTTCATAGTTTAGGCACAATTTCAGTTCGAAACGTGTTTCGCTAGTTTAGAACATATACAGATTTTAAACAAATGTTTATGTATACAAACATATTATATACATATATCATAAATTTCCTGTTCTCGATTTCGAAAGTTCTATTTTGATTCGTATCTTTATACAAAACAATAAATTAAATCCAAGCAATATCGAAATGCAATGTAATTTTTTAATTCATCCGGAAAACACATATTTTAACGAAATATAATGAGGAATCTTTTTAGAACAATGACTATTGGTTAGGTCTTATATCTGTCCCTATTTTAGAAGAGTTTTATAAATAAATATTTTAAGTGCAATTCTGTAACATTAAGGTAGTTGTTTTGATACAATATTGTCAAAAACTTGTGTAGCGTATGCGTCTGGATTTAAGGAACGTATATCATAATAATAAACCATAACTTTTCGTCCAAGACTGTTCCGGTAGACACGTTACACATACAATACTTGTCCATACGTATACAATACGTAAATTGAAATAGACCCAATAGCAGCATTGTGTTGTGTATTTGTCACTATCTATGCATAGTATGCCATAATATTGTGCTACTCTCACACGACGGACGGCGGACAATAACGACGATGTATACATGCACGAGTAAGATGCAACTATATATAAATGATTGTAGTTAGAGAGTGATAAGTATAATATAATAGTTATTTATGTTACAATACAATACTGATTGTTTAAGTGTGACAAAGTACATCATACCATAGTACATTACATATAGACAGCGATAGATACACTATGCAGTATTCAAGATTGGGTGTATATAAAAAACAAACTGTATATAAATACTAACTAACATTTTTATAAGTTACAATCCGGCAATGTCGCTTATATTCCGCCAGTTGATATACTGTTTGTTTACATACATGTACTCGAATAGTACAACGTATAGTGACGTACAGTGATAACAAGTTGTATCTGTTCAGCATGCCGAAACGTATATTCATTTATAAAATGTTTCACTTTACGTTGCTATAACTAAACAATGAGACGGTCAATAATTATCTTTTTAAATACACAAAAAACATCCAATAATTTAAAATTATTTTTTTAGTGTCTTAAGTGTCGTTTGTTGAAAGTAAGAAACTGGTAGAAATACTGCATAAAATGGGAATATTTCCATTGGAATATTTGAAACTTCAAGTTTTTCTTGAGTTTGAGACAGTCAATCGATTTCAAAGTTTAAGTGTGAATAATAATACCCTTCATAAGTGTGCAAAAACTTGGAACATTCTATAATTATGGCCATTAGCACGCCGAAACTACCTTAATATCGTACATAAAATAAAACCTTGAAACAAAAAGTCACATTGTAAATACTATGGGTATTACCTATACATGTATCTACACATAGCTTATATTTCAATTGATTCGGAATAAAATATGCACCTTCAATTTGTTCCAACTCGTATAGAAAAATACGTTTTAAAACAATTTTGAATATGCATGTAATTTGTGTAAATGCGAATCCTTTAATATCTTAAAGGATAAAGTTTCATATGAAAATAAATAAGTGAAATAATTTTTTATGTTTTTTTATTATGTGTTTGAAATTATTAGTTTTAAAAATGTTGTTTTTCTTTTTATCTATTACATGAGATGAAGAAAAACTGTAAAGCTAACGAGAAAGAAAATAAATAAAGTGTGGAAAATTATAACTTCATCTCTAAATTAAGTATTCTTACTATTTATTATTACTATATGAATTTTATAAATTGTTTTTTTTTAAATTTAAACAGCTACGTCAAAAGAAAATTGTATACTCTGAAAATATAGCAATTATAACGTAGCACTTGAAAATCTGCGTAAACAGTACTACACTGCATCGGCCGTGACATGCACTGCTTTGTGACAATTCGAGTACTATTGTACGAAGGCCGAAAATCCTTTGAGCTTGACACAAGGCCGAGCAGTTTGAGCTTGTACACACTAAAAAACAGAATAAGATATAATGAATGCCTCATATTTTATTAAACCAAACTGGTATTTTATAAGGTTCAAGAGGACATTAGATATCATTTGTTCGTAGCTTCAATTCAGTCATAATTTTTAAACTAGGCTTTAAAGAATTAGATGTTGGATTTTTTTTAAGTATAATATTTTAAAAATATTCTGTGAAATTTCCAAGTTGCTGAGTAGTTATGAAATAAAGACGGTAATAATGGTTATTAATGCAACAGCTATGAAGCGGTACGCTGTTGCATTCGTAGCAAGCGCTACCAGCGGTCTAACGCGTTATGTCTACTTGGAGACAAGGAGGTGATGGGTTCGAATCCCGACATCGCCAGTTTGTCAATACTTTTAAAAAGAAAAAGAGAGGCGGTTTATTGACTAAACTGTCGGCATATACGTTGTCCCGCCGACTAATAACGAAGTAACCGGCTATGCTTGTGTAGGTTTTCTGCAGTTTCCCTCACGAACTCCAGATGAATATCGGCATAGTTTCTATGAGAGTCGGCTGCAGCCGCACATCCTACCAATGTCTAGTTTACACACGAACATTCTTTTCTCTCCACTCACATCCTCAGGCATGACAATATACCTAATGATCGAAGTGTTGCCTGTCCAGAGCAGCCGCTATCTAATGCAACAGCTAAAAAATTGAAATTATAAGCAATATACTGTACCGGCAGATCGCGTTATGGAGTTCCGAATTTTTTACTTTATTATGATATTTCATACGATTTCTAATGACAATTGTTTAGCTTTTATATACTTTCCTTGTTAACACCTAAGTTTTTTGAAGAGTTTGTAATAGAAACATACCACAGAAAACTTCATATGGTGTATTTTTCGTCGAATTTGTATAAACAACAGTCATTTCCTACATCATGCTTTAAAAAAAATAAATAAAACCTTTTTTAACACAAGACAAAAGCGTAACTAAAGCAGTAACATAACCAACCCACTAACAGAACCAATGAAACTTTCACATACAATTTAAGAAAAAAAAAACACACACAAAAAAGTTAAAAGTCGAAGGAAGAAATATTTCTTGAGCATAAATGAAATTATTAACAGGAACTGTGCAAAAAAAGAGTAGTAAGTATCCTGATATCCACACAACGTAGCACTTAACGAAAAGCGCATCTACACACTAAAACGGATATATTTTAAAACAAACTTCAACAACATGGTTAACAATTAATGTCCACCATTGCGATTAGAAACTTAGTCACGTAGAAATAATTTTAAACATTTATTTAAACAAATAATTCAATTTGTTCGTTATCTTATCAAAGGTTGTTTCAAAATAACTGCTTCTAAATTGTTTCTGGAACTTGAAGAAAAGATTTTAGCTCCTAATTTATAACCAAAATCGAAAAGAATGCAGAAGACGTTATAAAGCAAATGATATCAACATTTTGTCACAATTACTTCGATTTACTCACAGTTGATATAGGAACGTTTCATTAAACATCAGTTAAATAAATGTCTGTTAATATTATCAGTTTTATTATAATTAGATTTTTATTTTTTTACTCTTTTCAAATGTTTATCAATGACCAGCTCTCCTGTACAACCTGCTTCGATATGGCTATACTGAAGTATATATACAAGATGTTATCTTGACACCAGGGGAAAGAAAATATGTCAAAATTTGCACAGGACAACTACAGTATTACATGACCTATATATATATATATATATATATATATATATATATATATATATATATATATATATATATATATATATATATATATATATATATATTTATATATATATATATATATATATATATATATATATATATATGTATAAATATGTATAATTACATGTCATTATCGCCAAACCAAAGCCAATGAAGTAAGAAACATGAAATTCGGAAGATATATTCCTATGACAGCGTAATGGTTCATTAAGGATTTATAGAAAATCGAATATTCAAAATTTTACATTTCTCCATCCATTTTATCCTTTTCCTGTTCCCTTAGTCGATTAATTCCACAAAAAGACCGAAAATAGACGTTATATTCAAAATGTCTAAAATTACTAATAAAATTACCTGTCTAAAATTGTGACCAATAATACCGAGATCGCTTTATTTTAAACAATGCACCAAGGTTATTTGAAGGTTGCGGAAATTTGTCCAAGTGCTTTGTTTAAAATGCGACACAATGAAGGAAGAATCGTTCGCCATTTGAAGACACTTTGGCAAAATTGTTTCATCGGTATAACCTCAAAAGATACATTTTCTTCGATAATTCGCTTAGAAGTTGAAATTTTCTCAAATTTCGTCAATGTATGTATAATTTTCGTTCATATAAATAATATATACATGTATCGTACAAACTAATTAAAAGTTTGATAAAACATTTTTTATATACCACACTGTATTAATTATTACGACGTAGACGAAGACAGTGTGGTGTTGAAAATGAAGAAATACAATTATAATAAAACATCGTATGTTATATATACCTTCTTTAAAGTTTAATACCGGTATAGCAGCGGTAACGGAAAATACGGTATAACAATATGCAAAATATATATCTATATATACATATAGTGAAGTGGATTTTTACTTTTCCCATTTTAGTAAGAAGAAACATACTTTACAAAAGTATGTATCTATCTTTGTCCAATTAAATAGGTAAATGCATCTGATAGAAAGAGTAACTAATACGTATATATATTAATTCATAACATATAAATGTGTGTGTGTAGGTTCTTCTGCTGTTAGTATAGCGTAGAGGTTTTCGTTCTATATAATAAGTACGGATAAGAAGAAGAAGCAGGATAACAATTCATGATTATTACAAAAGTTTTTAGGAGTTAAGTTTTTGGACAATTCATTTATTAAAGTCTATTTGAAAACTTAAATTATTATCTATATTTTCATACATTTTACTATAATATATATTAGTTCTAAATTTATAGATGCGTCATTTGTATAGGAGCATTCAAATTATATGCGGGTGTTTAAAATGGTTATACTTCGGGTTCGTATACTTTGACAATGAAATATTAATTACCCTTTGTCCTTGGATGGTATGAAAAAATACTACTAAGTGGCAATAAATACGACGTTTTTAAAATGAAATTCACAGAAGATGATATATATGCTCTTTAAATTTTACTATTACAAAATTTAAATTTGCAAGAGTAAAAAATTTATAAGAGTTGCCATGGTATTTTGTATTCTGGGTACAAAAACGTAGCGATGTTAGCGATTTGTCTTAAACGATGATCAAATCCAATTTCAAATAAAAATGGTGCTTTAATAGAATGGTTAGTAGTAGTAAAAGCGCCGCCGGGTAGGTCGAAGCCTGGCAAGTGGGCCTTTCTAGGCCTTTTTTAATGACCCCTTAAACACAAGGAATTGGTATGTTGTGTGACTGCAGATTTTCATATGAGAACTATGCCGATAGTCATCTGGAATTTGTGAAAGGAAACTGCAGAAAACCTTCACAAGCATAGCCGTTGGGAATCGAATCATCAAACTCGCAGTTCCAAGCAGAACGCCTTAAACAGCTCGGCCACTCGTATTGGTTAAGAATGGCTAGGCGTTGGTAATTATTTTTAATCGCTATGCACGTTAAATACAGAGGTTTTCGATGTTGACATTTTTACCTAATCATTACGTTTTGAAGCCCCCTAATACCCGATGTTTGGTCATTGGTTGGTCTTTGTGTGTATGTGCATATATGTATGCATGAGTCTATGGACAAGGTATCTCAACAACGGAGACAGCGAGATTTACAAAACGTAGCCAAACTTCAAGTTCAAGCATGACAGCATTAAATGTTGGCAGTAAAGTGTTTATAGCAATGCTCTAAGCAAAAATATCATTTTCTAAAATTTGAGTTATGCTTTAGTGACTGGTTCTTCTTGAGTAACTTCGGAACTTAAAAGTTTTCTGAAGTGTCTCGATTAGATCTAAAATGAACGTTTAGTTATTTTTAAAACATTTTTAAAAATCACACTGTATTCATATTTAAAAGCATATTTCATTTAGTAATATAATTAAATTTCGTTGAAATATAATAATAAATAATATTAATATAAAGATTCTATATTGATATATTTATGGGAATTATTTGTTTGTGAAAATAATATGTTTGATTGTAGCATTTCAAATAATTAAAACTTTATGATTAGTTTAATTTTAATTATCAACAAATATCAATCATTGAATATTATAATATGTATACGAAAATGTTGTGAAAATGGTATTTATTGTATATTTGATATATTTTAGCAAACAAACAAATAAAGGGGATTCGATTACGACTTCTATAGTCACATTATTATGAGAGACAGAGTTGAGTCCTCACTTCAATGGATATAGTGGCTGATCAGTCGTAGTTGCTGGTTCAATTCCCCCAACGATGCCAGTTTGTCAATTAAATTAATTTTAAAAAAATTAATGAGGCGGTTAATTGATTAAACTGTCGGCGACGCATGAGCAAGAATGAAAGTAACCTTTCGTTCTGCAGTTTCCTTTCATAAACTCCAGATGAATATGGACATAGTTCCTAACAAAGTGGGCTAAAGTCGCACAACCTACCAATTCTTACACATTGGACCTTATGGTCTAAGTATATCCCGCCCGAAGCCAAGCCGTTACAACGAGCCAAGTTTAGTTCAATCAAATTTTATTTTTTTAAACTTTTTCACGTCGAAAGAAAATACCCTATTTGTAAATCTGCATATAACGTAACATACAAATGCATTTAATTGAACGTCTAATAATATCATATCCTCAAACTTGAACTTAAATTTAATACCAGGATGTCTAACTACCCTTCAGAAAGCTAGATAGTAAGTATTTATTAGATTATGAAAACTTTGTTGTATACGCTTAAAAATGTAATGTGATTAGTGTTTAAATCCGTATTTATATTTGTTAAAGGATCTTAACTGTAAATAAGAAATTCAATAAGGCGTTAAATAAGCAAGATATCCTCCACTATTCACAAATAAATAGTTATAAATAATACATCTTTTAAGAGAAATACATGTATAAGTTTATATATAACAGAAAACACAAATAGAACTGAAAACTTTTGTCATTCTTGACTAAAACAGAATAAAATCATGATTAGTAAAATTTTCAAATGAAAATTCTTACTCAGATACAATTGATTTCGTATAAATCTTGGGTTCGAAAAAGTCAACTGTCACCAAATTAGCAACGAATAACATATCCTGAGACAATATAAGAGTAATTTTAATAAGAGTGATGTTAACAAGAGTAAATCGAATGAAAGCAATTTTAACAAGAGTAATTTCAATAAAATTATATTATATTTTAATTTATTTTGTTTAATTTTTTATTTTATTTTATTTGTGTCAATTGATCTCTATTTTCTATATATTTTTAATTGTCAAAGAGTAAATTACGACTAGCAAATTTATACTGATGATGACTACTTTGTAGTCGAAATACGTAATTATAATATAAAAACTGATCTAAATATGTTTATAATGTATTAGATTATCAAATGATAATTAAGGAGAACTCTAGGTTTTTGAAAATAAATTTCAAATTCGCCCCAATATTTAGATCAGTTTTTGTATTATAATTACGTATTTCGACTACAACCAATTGTTTGGATCATTTTAGGTCCCATATTTCAAAAAACTTGTCTTGTAAAAGAATCCGTTAATAAAATGAAAGGTCACCGCTTTATTTCCGGAATAAAATGTGAACAATGATTTACATGCCAAAAAACCGCGTTATTATTCGCCACTATTGAAAACATTGGTATAAAATACTTAAGGATGTACCAACACTGTGTTATGCAATCAGTACAACAAACCGGTTTGAAAAGTATAAATACATACACAACACATAGACACAAACACTGTTCACATATACAAAATAATGTTGATTTTAAGACAATAAATAAATTTAAACTTTTATATTTCGAAAATAAAACGGTAACACACGCTTTTTTTTTTAAATTTATATAATAAATATTTAGCTTTACTCTTCTCGTTTTTTTTTTTAAATTCTGTCGTTTATTTTTTCTAATACAACTGATAATAGTTGGGCGGGCATGAAGTTTTACATGCTTCTAATGAGAGAGAGTGAGAGAGAATGATAATTTTGGTATTAAGTATCTCGTGTTCTAAACGGTAAAAAATTCTGAAACTTCGGGATTTATTAGAAAACATTATTTGTAGCCTGTGAAAAAAAAATGAGCAAAATCTGTCGAAAAGTGGTAGTATGCTGGTACATCCTTAATATACAGGGGAATAACTTCTGTTTAATGCGGAATGAATATTAAGAAGGTTTAAATTTAGTACCTACACCCATAAATACAATCTATCATATTGTATATGATGCGTGTAATTTTAGTTCAATATGTCCAAAAGTTTAAACCTAATCATGCAATTTACAGTTTATTAATAATTAATTTAATATAGATTATATATCAATTATAATTGTTATAAATTTTGAATTCAATTAATTAGTGGATATGCGTGCGTACATATTTCAAAACTAATGAAGTGATGAAGTATTGTCAAAATCAGTTTTGATAGAACCAAATATTTCTTCTTTTACCTTGTGACGCATAGAAAAGTAGAGATACCTCACACTTACAGCAAGTAAAATGTCCATTAGGTTTTCGAAAAAAAGTTTAGAATAAAAGTTATTAGTATTTTTATAACGAACAACATTCTTAAATGGATAAGCCAAAAGTTTTGAAAATGAACATCACTATTGGTAACTATATGGGTCAGAAGTTAAGGGGACTCCTTTTTTCAAAACTGTTTAGTCATTTTATGCTTAATTCAGTCGGTTTTGGGAACATGTTTCAAATAAAAGTCGTTCATTAAAACTAAACTACCAACTTGTATTCGAAATATTTTCCCAAAAACCGAATTAATAAGTCACAGAATGACTAAATAAGCCGTGTTTAAACAATAATGTAATTAACGCTTAAGTATACACAAATAAATATATATGAATAATGACATCGACAGACGTAATACTGTCCAAATTTAAAAAAAGAATTCTATGAAAAGGTTGGTTGTTACGTCACAGTCGTCTTTGGTGTAGCGGAAGCACTCTGGACTAGATATCCAGAGGCCCGAGGTTCGATTCCTGGTTGACTGGTTAATTATATATTATGCGTTGAAGTGTATGTAAGTTAAAATTTGCATATTTGTGATGTGGAAAATATATAGCCAATAGATCTTACATCGTTTCCTTTCGGCTATAAGAAAACTGCATGCATTGCTATTAAATATATATATTTGGTGGGGATTCCTTTATATATTAGAACAATTAAACAAGCTATTACAGTTATATTTTATTTACCGCATTCGAATGTTATGAAGATTATAAAACCCAATGTCGTTAATTTAGCATCTGCTTTAAAAACCACAATTAAATAATTAGTGCCATTAAACAACTTCACATAAGATAATTCACTACATTTCGACTTTTTAGATAATTCACTAGCATTTGTTTTGTCTTCACTAGTGTAGATTTTACTAAAAGCAAAAAAGTTTTTGTTTTTTTTATGCAAACTAAATTTGTCAGCGTCATTTTTTTTGAAAAAGAAACTGTTTGTAAATCGATTAGTGCATTGTATTCGAAAAGTAAATTTACTCATAATCGATGCTCCCACTAAACTCACTCCTTTCCTAACTTAATTCATTAGCTGCTAAATAATTATTTTGAAATCAATCAGCTAACAAGAAATGAAGTAGCATTTAAAACCATGCTCACCCCATGCATGGGCATACTTCCACGCTCATTCACACCACACTCGCATTAGAGACACGACTGTGTCAATCATAAAAATATGATTGTAACTGTGGGAGAACGGCCAAGTTTAAACTCATGAATGAGTTTGTAGTAGGGCAAAGGACAGCGGATGTGCTAAACAAATTTTAACAGTTAACTTTTCTTGATATATATTATTAAAAATATCAGCATTACAAAGTATTTGGCACATTTATTTAATCACGATACATGAAAACGACCTCGTTTAGTAGATAAAACAGCACAAATACTAAAATTTTAAACATACTTTTATCATTGAGAATAGATCATATGAGTTTTTGATATTCAATACTAAAATTATCATTTTTCTAGCGCTATGATCTTACTTTCAATGGCGAATAAGTTAATTAAGAGTTTTGCTTAAATAAAATGTTTATAAGTTCATTTAAGATTCAGGACCAAACAAATTTTTTAATTGAAAACCATATCTTAGAATGTATGTATGTGTGTGTGTGTGTATGTATTTAACTTTATGCAAAAATAACACCCGAAGAAGTAAAGCTTGAATGCAATTATGTGTTCTTTAGAAATAATAGTAAATATTATGTTTTAATGTTTATATAAACATTCTCATATTATTAAAGTCCTAATGTACACACAGCTTGTGCTTTATTTTAACTATTACTTACTACCCTTCTTTAACACAACATCACCTCCTCCTCTCGCACTCCCACTCAGTCGCGTTACTTCCAGACACACACAATTATGGTACAAAACGTAAGAAAACAAACTATTCAAGTAATTCTTTAAAAATATTTAAAAACAAATATACAGCTTGTTTTTTAAAATACACCCAATCTGGAATACTGTATAGTATATCTATCGCTGTCTATATGTAATGTACTATGATATGGTTTACTTTGTCACACTTAAACCATTAGTATTGTATTATAACATAAATAACTATTATATTATACTTATCACTTTCTTACTACAATCATTTATATATAGTTGCATCTTACTCGAGCATGTTAACATCGTCATTCGTCGTTATTGTTCGTCGCCCGTCGTCTGAGTGCAACACCATACCATGGCATACCGACATACAGTGATAGATGCACTACACAATGTTGCTATTGGATCTATTTTAATTAACGTAGTGTATATAAACACAAATATGAATTAAAAAGAATACAACATATATAAATAAAACGAATGTTAAATAAAGATAAATATATTTTATATAGAAATTTCAGTGTTAAACGCTTTTTGTTGTATTTAAATATGTTTCATGTACTACAATTTGAACAAGGAAAATGAGCCTTTAAGATGTTAGTTGTAATTGTAAAACAAATTATTTAGCACTGTTTTCACACTTTTTAATTAATATCCGTAGTGGTTGTAAACGTGTGCGCGGCGCGGCGCTCTTCTTGTTCGTTTCTATGTAGTATATGTATATGTTATTGCATACTTGTGGTGTTGGGTAATTAGAATTACATTATATAAGAAGATATTTAAATTACTTGGTAATTGTTTTGAAAATTAGAATAATTTTCTTGTATCTAAAAAATTATCATAATTGTTGGAGGTTAAATGGAAAATTTTACTCAATAAGGAATGATATATTCTCAGAATTGAAATGTGTGAAATTTTTTGTTACATCTATTCAACGGCTCAGATTTGTTTGTACGTCAATGATTGTTAATTTATCAAAGATGTTGCTCTCTGTCTTGACAAGTGAAACCTTATTGGACAGCCTTTATAGGCTATTTACTAAAAAAATTCGGTATATACCGAGTATAACAAGCAATTATAATATTAATATTGTTGTTTTAATAAATTGGCAGGGTAGTAATTTATATTGTATAGACGTAAATTTAAAAAATGGTATACTCAAGATCTGTGAGAGCCTGCCAAATATGTTTTCACCTGACAAGGCAAGAATAAGATCTTTGAAGAAGAAGAAACAATCAGACCTAACTAATTTTTCTGTATAGGTGTTTATAACAAGATTTAATTTCCGCATGTCGACTTCAAAACGAAAAGAGATAACGAACTGAAATGTTGATTGTGTGTTCGATAGCTGAAAATTAACTTCATAAGTTCATGGGCGGGCTTAATTGGACCATGCATCTTTTCGCTAAGGGCTGGAGAACTTCACAGGTTTGTATAGTTGTTGTATGTTTAGTTAAGGCCAAATCTTGAGATCAAAAGTTATAATTGAGCTAGAGCTTTGTAATTTTTCGTTTAAGTCCCTTGGCAATTAAATATCGTGCATCTAATGCCATTCTCTATAGATGGAATTCGAAACTATTCCCTAAAATAGAGATTTGGTGGAAAAATTTGATAAAAATAAGTAGTGGAAGCGTAGGGAATATAGCTGGAAAATTAAAAAATAATTTCTAATATATATAATACCAACATGTAAGTCTAATAAAAGGGGGACACATTCGGAGTCCCAGGTTTTGAAAAGTCCGGCCTAAGATTTTATGAGGACTCCAAGGAAAAACTTATACTTTCTACTTTTTACATCATTAAACTTGTTTGTTATGTCTAGCATTTTAGTAAAAACATTGACAAAAATTGTATACATCAGAAATAATAATGAACTTTAAACAACATACAGAGCGTCATTATGTTCTAGTAAAAACTGTTGTTTTTTTTAGTAAAGGATTCAATTTCTCTTTAGTTACTTGCTTTAATATACGTCTCTCTATATCTATTATAATACAACATTTTAATATATTTTTTCCTATTAGCTATGATGCTGTTAACAAGAATATTCTCGAATATAGTATACAATCGATTGGCAAAAAAAACCAAATCGAAAATAATATTTGTACAACGATTAAATAGTAAAATTATTACTTATAGAAATAAGAAAGTCAAGACAATAAAATTATCAACTTATGAATTAATTAACCTTTCCAAAGAAGTTTTATACCTAGAAAATCTAGTTATCATCCATCATGATACAATTCATTTTTGATGTAAAATCCTTTTGCATTGCAAGAATAGCCAAAGACCTGGTGAAAGTTTAAGTGTAGAAATTCATCATTGTTAATCGCAAATTGAATAAATAATTTTTTTTAAATATTTATTTAAAAAAATAAGCTTCGAACCTTCTTAAAAATCGTCTCTTAATCGACTCTGGTAATCTCAAAATGTGTAGATACTGTAATTTTCCTATACTGCGAAGTTAATGAGGCATCGTGGTATCTGATACATAAAAACCCTGAATGTTTAGAATAAAAATAACAAAGCGAGTACCACATTTTCATATAAAAAATAATTATATCTGAAAATAGAATTCTAGAAAATAATAATAAATTGGGATTCGTATTACATGAATATATTAACTTAAATTGTAGTAAGCGGCTAAACACAGAATTTCAGAGAAAACTGCAACATCAACTACATAAAGTTAACTTTTATATACAGCTTGTATTTTAAAATACACCCAATCTAGAAACAATGTATAGTGCATCTATCACTATCTATGCTCAGTATACTATGATATAACGTACTTTGTTACACCCTAACTGCACTCTACAGGCAGATGTCCCGACCAAAGACTGATCTAATAACAAATGTCTGTGGTGAGAACGTATCAACCCCGTCTCCAAGTTTTAATGCAGTTTAAGTGTAAAAAAAGTACACCATATCATAGTACACTGCATAGAGACAGTGATAGATACATTTTACATTGTTTCCAGATTGGGTCTATTTTAAAATACAAACTGTATATGCAAACATGCTCGCTGCATATAACCCAACCAACAGAACCGATGTACTGTGGTTCAGTTTAATGAAGATATTATTATTATTATGATATTCGTTATTTAAGTTTCGTCGAAACAACTATAAGCAAGCGAGTAAATAACCAAAGTATTATATAAATATACGTAAAGATGAAACAAGAATAAATAAATTATGAATGATAAAGATGGATAAAATGTAGAAAAGGTAGAAAATAAAGATAGAAATATTTATTACGTAGTAAACTGTGCTAGATAATGACTGAATATTGTTCATTAATATATTCAAAATAAGTTCATTGTGAAATAGAATAAGTGAAAATAACAACTAACTGAATTAATTGCCTTAAATACCCGGCTAATTCATTATCAATGCAAGAACTTAGATATTAGATTATCAAATGATAATTAATGAGAACTCTAGGTTTTTTAAATAAAATTTCAAATTCGCCCCAATACCTAGATCAGTTTTTGTATTATAAATACGTATTTTAACTACAAAGTAGTCATCTTCAGTATAAATTAGCTAGTCGTAATTTACTCTTTGGCAATTAGAAATAGATAGAAAATAGAGATCAATAGACAAAAATAAAATAAATAAAAAATTAAACAAAATAAATTAAAATATAATCACTTCAAAATATTCATAGCCAAGTAAAACTTTCAATCATTCTCTGACACTTGCTAATGAGTTCCACCACTATTGTCTGCATCTACATAGCCATAACATTGGCTATGTAATTTGATGCATCTATATTGAACATTATAATCAACAAACAGAAAAAATTATATGCAAATTTTTAATGTGCGCATTGTAGTTTCAAAAGTTTTTTTTTTTCAAATATTTAATGATTTATAATGATCTAATAAATAAGTTTAAAAAGTTGCAAAAATGGTTCTAGAATTACCTACTCGAGCAACATTTATGTGTAAAATACATTTACTCAATATCCAATTTTTGACTTCTATATTATAATCAATTTAAATTTGAGTTCATGTTTGAAAGAATACAAGCTGTTTTATTTAAAAATTAATATAAAAACACGTTTTTTTAAATAAGCTTTTATTCAAATGCTCTAAAAAGAAGAAATAAACTTTAAATTGAATCAAATCCATTCATTTATTACATTACAAAATTTATATGATATTAAATCGATCCATGCATATCGACTGAGTTCCAATCTACGATCCATGCATATAGATTGAGTTCCAATAATCTTAAGGTTGATTGGACAGTACTCCGCAAGTCATAATAAACAGTTAAACACTTTTTTTAACAGAAATTAAAAATTTTAATCTGTAAATTAATTATTTAAATTTAGATAGCATCTAACATCACTAGTAATTGAATTTATGTATTATGTAATTATTTAATTACTAAAAGTAATAAATAATCGTCTTTTGACTCTATTCAAGTATGGCGGACGAAAATTTTCGTGAATTTTTTATCATCTTAATTAAGATATTTACAAAACTCTTTGTCAAACTATTTTATTTTATTTTGACGTATTGTATGAGATTTAATGTATAAAAGTAGAAGTTTTTTACATTTTAATCTATAGAAGGTGGAGCAACATTATCGAAAATGTATGCGTTCATTCAATATGCTATTCACATCATATAAAATTCCAATTTTTAATGATTAATTACATGAAAATCCTTCAGTTTTTTTTAAAATTATTTTACACGTATGAACAAGCAATTAATAACATATCAACAATTCAGATTGTTATCTATACATTGCCTAATTGTCCGATCAACCTTAAAATATAAATTATCGAAACAGTTAAATATCTCAATTCAATTTTAGTTTCATCAAAATCTTTAGTAAAATAGTTAATATCTACTAAAAGATGTGAATGTTTGTCTTTTAACTCTCAGTCAGATTACGAGAAGAGGCTACGGAGCATAAATAGAATTCGGAGAGGAGATTCTTCACTATTCTTATCAATCCAATATCTCTGTATTATTCAATTTAAAAAGAAAATAGAATTTATTTCACTGAAATGAAAATATCAAAGATAAAAAGCTAATTTTTATTTGACAATTAAAAAAAAAAAGCAAGATAAAAGATAGAAAACAAACAAAAAAAGAGAAATATTCAATTTGAAGACAGTAAAAAAATATAGACATTAAAATGGCCATAAAAGAAATTCTATTGTCAAATAATTTTTGCTACTTGAAAAAAGATGAACCTCTGTTTCCGAATATAAAATTGGTAATAATTTTTTTTATACTCGAAAAAATTTCTCACTGTTTGTGAAATAGAAATTTAATGTCATTTTACCTCTATATACAGATTACAATATATAATATAACATAGTAAATGTGGGGAAAATTTGCTATATTTACTTCGCTAAAAAATGCATTCATTCATTAAAAAAATTAAAACTGAGAATTTACCAGATTGTTTAATTTAAGGTTATTTTCTTTAAAATTTACTCTTTGAATATAGCCCACTCATTTTAGATTTTAACTGCAAAAAACTTCACAGGTAGTTGAATTGTGGATTGGCAATTGAATTGTTATCACCCTGTATTTTATTTATAAATAAATTATGATAAAAATTAAAAATGTATATTATTTTTATAATGAATAAAATTATAGTTTTGCATTTCCTAAAAAAACAAACCCTAAAATAATCACCTCCTACCCACCATCAACCACCCCTATGAAAACGGTACCTAATGAAAAAAAACCAAATAAAACAATAAAAATAAAAATAAAAATATTTAATTAATCGAGTGGAAAGACATTTGAAGGATACTAAGAGTTTTATCTCCAAATTTGTTTTGTATCCTTTAATTGTTACACATCAAATTCTATAATATCCAAACTTAGAATTTTGTGGGAAGGGAATTGCAAAACAGAGAAGAGTCCAAATTTATTTAATAAAAAAAATAGTCTAAATTTATATATATATATATATATATATATATATATATATATATATATATATATATATTCATAAGTCGTATATTATGGTATGGCACCCTAAATAAATGAATAGTCAAGCGACTAACTTATTTATTTATTTATCATACACAACCAATTGTTTATATCCAATTGAGGTCAATATCAACAACGTCATTTTGCTTAGCTAAGCAAATATTTGTCAACATACTACCAAGGTCAAATACATCTCATAAAACAGATGCATTATTTCAATTCGTTAACTAATTGGTTTTGACCTGTGTTCACCATATTACGTTCCACTTTGTCAAGTGTAATAATAGACATATTTTCAATAGTCAAGTTATTTAATTATTGTAATTAAAAATAAAAAGACTGTTTTTGTAACTTTGTATTAAATTGTGAATTTGGAATTAAAATAAAGATTGTTTCTTAACACTGGAAAACGACGGGAATTATAATTTATATATATATGTGCAAAATTTAAATCATGTGTAGGTAACTTCTGTATTGTTCTTTTGAATCATCACATGAATATATATATATATATATATATATATATATATATATATATATATATATATATATATATATATATATATATATATTCATGTGATGATTCAAAAGAACAATACAGAAGTCATGTGAATATTTCACACCATCTAGGTTGTGTGAGTGTGTGTATTCAATTCAAAAATGTTTACGATTGTGAAATGATTTTCTGTGAATGTATCAGAGGAGACGCTAAAAAAATACGATGGATTATAAAATAACAGAGAAAAGCGTGTGAGAAATGGTCGTCATAAAAAATATAAAAAAATACTCAACACACGTCAAAAATAAAATGAAAAAAGAAATCTATAAAGTGTAAACAAGCTATCGTTTATAGGTTTTGTGTATGTGATACGACTGTGTCGAGATACGACCAACTAATATAACGATTGTAAACAAAACAATTTACACATTTTTATATTTCAGATATATATGTCTATGTCTATATACTTTTGCGAATATCTGATGTCTCGTTCCCCGTTCTATGAAAAAACACAAAACTATCAAACTTCCAAATTTTGGCACGGATATAGATTAATATTTTATTTACTTCTTAAGATTATTTATCTGATGGTAATCATTGATAAATATCCTTTGTTGAAATATTTACCGTAATTTTTTCGAAATATATTACCTACACATGATTTAAATTTTGCACATTATGTATAGTGTTTCACGAGGCACAAGGCGAGGCGAGGTTTTGGTATCACCTCGCCTCGCCTCGCTTTTTTAAATATCAACCTCGCCTCGCCTTGACCCCGGCCGAGGTTGAATGCTGACAAGCCTCGCCTCGCCTCGGTTGGGTTAGCTATCATCCTCGCCTCGCCCGAGATAACATTTTTACTCATTTTGACTTATTTTGCATAAATGTACATAATATGGTTAAAAAAATTTGTAAGAAAATAAATGTCTTTAAAACACGGAATAAAAGTTGCTTAGTCTCTAAATATTTATGACTCCTCGAATGAAAACAGTAAATTCAAAAAAATTTGGCCTAAAAAAATATTATGAAAATATGAAATCCCGTGATGTTTTAAGAACTATATACGAGGTTCTTCAAAATGCTTCCACGATTTCCAATGCGAAACCCATATACAAGTTACTGTAAGTATAAAGAAAATTAAACTTTTTTCAATTCTTTTAAATTTATTAATTTAATTATATATTTATTCATTGAAATAACAATAATGAAAACATACGTTATATAAAATAGTATTACAGTATTATATATAAAATGATCAGACCCTCAAAATTTTGATTATTCGGGTAGTAAATGTTTTTTATAGATACAACATTTTATTTTATTTTTATACATAAGAGTAAGATATAACACTTAACATGTATTAACATTACATATATTTTTTAAATGCTTGCACTGTCACTGACACTGCATATATAAATTTTAAAAAAAATTTTTGTATGACGAGGTTTTTATGACGATATACCTCGCCTCGATTAGAAACGAGGATTAAAATTTTGAGCCTCGCCTCGGTCCTCGGTTACCTCGTAGCCTCGGTGAAACCCTAATTATGTAGCTCTTACAATGTCAGAGTCAATAATACCGTCTATTCAATACGATCAATATTAAAATCGATACATTATGTTTTCATAGAGCATATTATAAAAGTTTAAAATTTAATTATTTTAATGAACTGTTATTGTCTGCAGCAAAATATCTTGTTTTATCTACGAATGAAGAAGAAAAAAAAAATCACGAGATGGAAAATAAGAAAATTGAGGGAGAACAATTTTATATACCTACTATACTACTTTCATTTTATTTGTTTAAGTTAACGCAAAGAGTAAAAAAAAAAAAAGTCTGCCATTAACGAAATTGCATAAAATGTAATTGGGTATGAAAGAGATAGAAAGATAATATAGTTGTATGTCGTTGTCTCATTTTTGTTTATTGTTTTTACCGAATTGGGCTACCACTTTGGTTACAATAATTTAAATCCAGAGTCGTCGTATAGTCGTATAGATAGTATATATATATATATATATATATATATATATATATATATAATCTGCTTTAACTAGTATGTTGTCCTCTCTTCTCTATGAATGCAAAAAGTGTAAGATATAATACTTTAGCTTTATAGTAGTAGAAGGACAATAAGTTAAGTTTATCCACTGTACTAAATTATCAAGAACGTAAACTGAAACCGCTTTAGTATACGACGACGATACTTTATTTAATACAATACTATACACCACTGTCGAGTATGTATATAAAATGTTATTGTGAAATCACATTCTCAAAGTCCGTATTTGGTTGGGAACAACAATACGATTAATAACGTAGCCTCTATTCGTCATCATCATGTCTTTAAAAAGAAATGTGAAAATTTCTCTTTTTAGATTGTTGAGGCTGCCCTAAACGGGCTATACTTCGACCATAAGGTCCATTGTGATACCTAAGGATGTGAGGATCTGAGTGGAGTGGAAGGAATTTTTGTATATAGACTAGGAATTGGTAGAATATTTGGCTTCAGCCGACTATGATAGAAACTATGCCGATATTCATCTGGAGTTCGTGATGGAAACTGCAGAAAACCTTCTCCACCATAGCCAGTTACTTCGTTCTTGTCCATACACCGACAGTTTAGTCAATTAATTGCCCCTTTATTATCTTAATCGTTGACTGCCGATGTCGGAATTCGAAGCACATATCCTCCCAGTTTTCAAGTAGGCATACTGCGCAGACATAGCGCCTAAGACCGCTTGGCCACTTGGACTGTATTTAAACTTACTCTGTACTTGGAAAAAAATGGAATTGACGAAAAATATGACTTTGACAGTAAGGCAAATTTTATTCTTTATTTACTGTGTGCATAAACCAAGATTTACTTCTTTATTTGTGTATTTTGTTCCTTTCTCATTTTATTTTTTTTAATTTTCATCTTGGGAATTTATTATTATTATTACGATGAAATTAGTAATTGTACATAAAATTTTATTAATATTTTTTATTTTTATTTTTCATTTTTTTTCTTTCTTTTATAGTGTACATATTGTATACAAATTTTACACGAATTTTTGGTAGCGGTGAACGAATTACCGCACATTAAGGCAGAGTTGTATTTTGAATATGTAATGAATTTAATTACTACCAAGTGCAACGAACTTTCATATATAAGGTTCACAATTAAGTACGTATAATACTTCTGTCGTCATTAGGGTGTTTTCCTAATTTGCTTTTTAGGTTTGCTAATAACGACAATGTTGTTTTCGTTTTATTGACGCTCAATACCGATACGAATGTCTAATAGGGAATATGCATGCAATTTTTTTTTCACATTTATTTTCAGAATGTGAAAATACTGTTAATACTGTAATAATATTTAAAACGAAACTAAATTCCGACAAATATCAAGGAAGCTATAAGCTTTTAAAGATTATTATCTGTCTCTTTCTTGCAAAAATACTAAAAACGGAGTTTTACGTGTATTTTAAATGGTGAAAGTGTAATATGACGTCACATAACATATCAAGAGGGCTGTCACCCTCTTTGTCTAATCGGGAATTTCAATCATTCATATCTCGCTTATTTTTAAAGTTATTTAAAAAGTAATTTTACCTTGATATTTGTCAAGTAAACATGCTTCAATTCAAGTGAAAAAAAATTATCATGCATATTCCCTATTGATTTGATATTGTCTCACATTTTGTAACAACTGCGGTGGTTAAAGTTCAGCTTTCTGAATAAATGAGAAGGATTAGTTCTTCAACCACTTCGAAAATTTTAGACATCCCCGCCAGATACCCAGTAGATCATCGACGAGCTGTTTGAGGATAAAATATTTTCTATATATCTTGAAAACTATGAGATTAATCGGAAATACTACAATTGTATTTAATGAAATTAAATATCTTTAAATTATGAATAATATTTTACAGTTTTTGTTGAAGTTAGTGCAAAGAGATAAAGCGAATAAAATATAATTAAGTATAGTAAAAAAAATTTTCACAAATTACATATTGGGTTATTTCGAATTAGTAGTGAGAAATGTAATTGTAATTATGTGGATAAACCTAAATCGTAATTTCAAATTTATTAATATATCTCTAACCGCTATTTTCATTATAAAAACAGCAAAAATTAAAGCAAAATTTTTAAATACAAAACTGTTCCTTATGACAATAGCAAAAACATTAACTTGGAATATGTTTTCTTTAGCTCTAATACTGATCACTCTCGCTGGCAAATCTTTGACTAAAATTCATTTTTAACTATAATAATTCCTTATACAAAAGAAAATTACCTGTTTTCCTCCATTGTGTCCATTAAAAAGAAAGTAAATCTCAATGAAAAAGAAAGAAAAAAATAAATCTGGACACGTATGACGAAAGTAGATTTATAGTTCAAATGAATATGGAATAGTTAAAACTAATTTTAATTACAAGAGTTGTAGTGTAAACGAATTTATTTATTTATTGAAAGAGTGTTACCCGATGTGCGATGCTCAAAAATATCTCAAAAACTAAAAGATGTAAGAATTTTAAATTTTGCGTTTGATCTTATCACAGAGGTAATATTTATTAAATTCCAGAAAAATTCAACTTTTCCAGACAAAAGCCCGAGAAACTACCATCCCATTGGACCAAACTGTTTGAGTTGTTTATTATAACAGTATCCCATGGAAAAACTACTATGAATAATGCATGCAAAGAATAATTTTGTATTTTTAATTAATTTTCTTTAACTATTCGTCCATCTGTTATCGTGCATAGTTCTTTTTTCTGCTTGTATTTAAAAATTAACGGTCACAACGAAAGTGCAGAAAAGTTGCATAAAAAAACATGCCAGTGACTTTTCAATGGGTTTTTCGTCTCTCGTTTTATAAAATTTATATTGAAAATAGTGTTTTATTCATTTACCATGTGGTTCATATAAATATTCAATTATGTTCAAATATTTCAAACTCTTGAAATGTTTTAAATTAAACGTTTAAGATGTTTACATTATATGAATCACCTTTTTAGCGTTTACTGGGTGGCTACAAACATTTAAACGCTTACAGTGTTTTAAAATAAGACTCTTGGATTTGTAGTGTAGACTTATATCAACAAGAAAGAAGTTTATTTTTGAATGGTTAAATCAAATTTAAATTATTATAAAAATCCAAAATAGCGTTTAAGTTTTATTATATTTTGATATTTTTGTCTAATAAAAAACGAAGAGTTCGTGCAACTTTGTCTGTGTTTTATGTATTTTTCATACAAACGTTGCGTCTCCTTTTTTACTCATGTCCATAAAATCACCTATTAGTTCATTATAAATCGACTTGATTTAAAAAATAGTGGGAAATTGGGTAGACCAATCGAACTCAGCCTCTAATTTATTTCGAAACTACATTGGAACAATTTTTTAAACGATATTGTCTCTAGACAACCCGTGCTAGAGATATAATTGGAAAAACTATTTATTACATTGCATCCTTATAGTATCGTGCGTTAAAAATGAATATTATTAATATTATTTTATTACATATTTCCTAGACTATCTACTTATTTCTATTCACAATATTTTAATATAAATAACAAACATATGTAAGTATATATGATATATTTCAATAGGAGAATAGAGAAAGAATGCAAATCTGCATCATAAAAAAGCACTATTCACAAGTGAACATCATCGTATCAGAACATTTAAAATATATTCACAACAATGCTCAATGTCTAACGCAATCCGATTTCTACAATTTATAAACACGCGACATATTATCCCTTTGAAGTGAGATACCGACAATATCACGATTGAGTGTTTATCAATAACAAAGAGTGTTTTTATTAAGAATGTGTTTGGGTTTTAACTATCTTTTTGGATTTCTGGCAACGTGTGTAACAAATTGTCTTTGTTCAAGTTAGTCTTAAAAATATCTTTAATAAAACAGTTAGGTCGCTACTAAGATATATTTATAGTTAAACCAATATTTAAGCGGGTTAAGAACGAAAGTAGCCGACTAATATGGTTGTGAACCTTTTCTGCAGTTTCCTTTCGCAAACTTCAGATGAATGTCAATATCAAAAGTAGTCGCACAAGCTACAAACTTCTAGTCCTTTCGTATAAATTCCTAGCCCTTTCGGGGTCGATACAAAAGGCCTAGAAAGGCGTACTTGCAAAGATTCGACCTCATCTGCGCTACTAATGCCACTAGATAGATAGATTGTTAGGCGGCTACTAGATAGATAGATTAAGAGGCTGCTCTGGACGGGCTACACTTCGACCATAAGGTCCATTGTGATGCCTAAGGATGTGAGGAAAGTGGAGTGGAAGGAATATTTTTGTGTATAGACTAGGAATTTTTAGGATATGCGGCTGCAGCCGACTATGATAGGAACTATGCCGATATTCATCTAGAATTCGTGAAGGAAACTACAGAAAACCTTCTCAAGCATAGCCGGTTACTTCGTTCTTGTCCATACGCCGACAGTTTAGTCAATTAATCGCCCCTTTTTTTTTCTTAATAATTAACAAACTGCCGATGTCGGGATGCGAACCCATAACCTCCCAGCTTCCAATTAGGCAAACTACGCAGACTTAACGCCTTTGGACTGGTACTGATACTACATGTTGTTATTACATATATTTTTTATGGATTGTCTGCTGTTCGTTGTTCGTTCCGCTTTCGTTCGCTTTGTGAAAGCGCAGCTTAACCAATGGCTGAAAAGCTATTTCGAGCTATCTTGATTTTATCTTAATCTTCATAATATAGCCTCCGGTTATTATGCGTATACTGCGTCGTAATAAAAGATTCTCACTGTAATCCAAGATTGTTTCAGGTTATTTTTACTTTATATACTTTTATAAAATTAAAAATTGAATGTTGTCAAGTAATTTGTATTCTGCACCGATTCAAATAATTTCCAAATAGTATCCAATAAATAAAATTGAAAAATATATTTCTCGGTAAACAGCAAATTGAAAAATGCGGGTGAAAATATATGGTGTTTATGTTGTTCAATGGGACGAAATGTATTAGGTATTTATCAGTATCATAAAGAACAATGTAAAAATTCACAATGATTGTTTTCAGTGCGGTGTTTATTTAACAACAACGAAATAGAAATTGTTTTATTTCCATCCTTTTTTATTGATGACAAATTTGAAACAAATCTATTGAAACAGAGCAAGAGGAGAAACTAATCTTACAACACAGCAATAATGTATAATAAGAGAGCTTATATTTTATGATATTGGATATTATTTGTATTCAACATAAATATGTGGGAGCTTTATTGTCGATGAAGTGCAGTACTTTGATTTTGAACCCGACTTCAAAAAAGAGGATGGTTCTCAATTCGTCTGTATTTTTTTAATTTATTTTTTTAATGTTTGTTACTTCAGAACTCCGTCATTTATTAACCGATTTTGAATTTTTGTTTGATTTCCGATTGGTCCCATTGTCACCAAATCGCATTTTGATGAAGGGATCTCCTGGAAATCGAGGAAAACCCTCATTTTATATGTGATAACCGATTTCTGCAAAATTTTATAAGGATATACTCATTCATAATGAGAAAATAAGAAAATTTGATTAAAAACCGACTTCAAACAAATTTTTTACAAAAAAAACCGACCCAAAAAAAAACAAAATGCTTGTAAAAAAAACTGAAAATCTGTTATGAAAAAATGCACTAAACAAAGCCAATTTTAGTTCACCTAAGCAAAAATTTTTAAATATATGTACCATTATTGTTATTTTTTGAGGCGGTGTCCAAAATTTATGTGAATTTCTCTATGCTGATAACAATAATTGTACATATATATTTAAAAATTTTTGCTTAGGTGAACTAAAATTGGCACAGCAATTATTTTTTTACTTTTTGGTGCATTTTTTGTTATAGAATATTTGATTTTTGAAGTCGGGTTTCCATTTTGTCAAAATAGGTTTTATGTAATACTTCAATTAAGGCCTGGACCACACAAGCGTTACAATGCCGTTTAAAAAAATGAATTGTTCAAGATGGGCTTGTTCACAATAAAATGTGCATTGAAAATAACGCGCGTAGATAATGGGCGATGTTTTTCTATCAACGTACAGCTACTAAAACGCTCATTCAGGTAGATTTACGCACGCTCAGCTATTTATTTAATTAGATATAGCTGTACTGATAAATATATAATTCATTAGATATTAAAATTTAGGTGACGTAAATCGGTATCTTATCTCAGCTATGCAACAGGGTAGCATAATAAAGGCTGCCCTTGACGGGCTACACTTCGACCATAAGGTCCATTGTGATGCCTTAGGATGTGAAGATGTGAGTGGAGTGGAAGGAATTTGTGATTAGACTAGGAATTGGTAGGATATGCGGCTGCAGCCGACTATGATAGGTACTATGCCGATATTCATCTGGAGTTCGTGAAGGAAACTGCAGAAAACCTTCTCAAGCATATCCGGTTACTTCGTTCTCGTCCATACGCCGACAATTTAGTCAATTAACCGCCCTTTTTTTTAATTTTTATAATTGACTAGATGTCGGGATTCGAACCCATAACCTCTCAGTTTCCAAGTACTGCATAACGCCTTAGACCGCTCGGCTCCTTGGACTGGTCGGATGTACCCATAATCCCCTTTTTTTCATCTTTAAATATGAACGAACAAGATAAGTAAATATTACAACATTCACCGGCTACATGTGTGAATTTTTAATTAATGAAAACGATTAAAGTTTTTAGAGAACTTTTGTTCTCTAAAGACAGTTGTGTTTTATAATTATTAGCAATGAAACCGTATTTTTCATAAGAATGTTCCGTTCAAGTGACGTCATACAACTGATTGAAAACATTTCGTGTGTCCAAAACTTGCTGCACGTTAAAATCGACGCCCGTCCTTTTTAACGGTCGTGTATCCCCTGTCGAAAAAACAAGTCTCAAAATCTTCAGACACAAGTCTCAATCATTAGTTTATAGGATTATCGATCCTGTAATCGAAAAAGATCATACTTCAATTGATTTAGAAGAAATTAAATCGAAGACAGTAAAATGAGTAATTTATACAATTTGAGACCATTTATTTATGACGTTGTGCATGAAAAACAAGTATGTAGGAACCATCATAATATTTTTAAATTGTTTAGTATAGTGTTTTGTTGTAAAAACTTTAATTTGTTTTTGTTACCTGTTTATAATTTTCGAATAATTACGATGTTTCTACAATTATTTTTTTCCAGCAAATTCCAATTTTTTCTCGTTTAGATTTTACCCGAACTTTTTTGTTATCATTTATACAATGTTTTATTACGTAATTTATCTAAATAACTAAATATGTTTACCGTTTTGTTAAAATGTTTGTGCCATTTTTATATATTTCCTGATGACACGAATTAACAATGATTGTGAAAATATAGTCAAAATAAAAACGCTTACCAAATAGTTACAAAAATCTCAAATATTTGTTTTATTTAATTAATTACTCTATAAAGTTATTTGATCCTCCATTCGTTAACAGATTTGGGAGTATATCATCAAACGTTACCTTACGACAAAAGTTTTTACGTATCTTATAGTTTATTCATTCAATTCATATTTCAAATATATACAGTAGAACCTCGATAACTTAAACATCGCTAAAGTAAAAACATCTATTAATTAAAAATTTTTTTAATTCTCTTCCCCTCAGAACCCAAAACCTCTTTTACTTAAAATACGAAGCTTCTATAACTTAAACGAATTATTTGGGTATAGGACCTCTGTATCCAATAAAAAAGCATGAATGACTGCAGAACTTTTTAAAAAATTGCTTATAAAAACAGACAAACATATGGCTTCTGCAAAAAAAATCAATAAGTAAAACTATGAACCATTGAAACATCTCCAACTCAAACCCTTAGTAAGTTAAAAACTCGATAATTCAAATTATTTAACATTTCCCCTGGTCTTTAAGTTATCGAGGTTCTACTGTATTTAGCATTATTATAGAGCAACTCAAATAACATGAGCTAAACAATGCTACCTACCCACATATACAGTTCACGTGTATATTTATATTTATTTGATTTAACTGTCATTGCATGTAAAACATGACAATTTTATATACAAACGATAATACATACTAATGCAATTATTAAGTGTTACTATATTTTCTTCAATTCGTGCACGCTGGTGCATCTTCAAAGTACAGTATAGTAAACTTTATTCGTATTTCTCTAACCCAGCAATCCATATATAGAATTGGATATTTTGACATTATTTATTTATGACTGTGCATATATTTTATGGTATAAATAACATTGAATTGTTGTACAACATATATATATGTTTGTATATTGTTATGTTGCATATATTATTTAACAATATGTTAAGTATGACAGATTGGATAGACAGACAGACAGACACCATCTACAAATATCTATTACAAAGTTTCTATACATATACACCGTGTAACTGAGCAAACGTGTTTTTATTTAATTATTATATTTTTAATTTATATTATATTCATTCTTTTAATTTAAATAAAATACTTTTTTCATAATTAAATAATAGATTTTTAATATTGAAAACTTTTTTTTAATGTAACATAAAACTCTTTTAACTAATATTAACAAATTGGAATTATTTTAAATTTATAAAAACACGGTTGCTCAGTTACACGTGGTATATATATATATATATATATATATATATATATATATATATATATATAAATATATATTTACGTTTATATATATATATATATATATATATATATATATAAACGTAAATATACGGAATTATTTTAAATTTATAAAAACACGGTTGCTCAGTTACACGTGGTATATATATATATATATATATATATATATATATATATATATATATATATATATATATATATATATATATATATATATAATTACGTTTATATATATATATAAATATATATATATATATATATATATATATATATATATATTTATATATATATATATATATATATATAAACGTAAATATATATTTATATATATATATATATATATATATATATATATATATATATATATATATATATATATATATATATACCACGTGTAACTGAGCAACCATGTTTTTATAAATTTAAAATAATTCCAATTTGTTAATATTAGTTAAAAGAGTTTTATGTTACATTAAAAAAATGTTTTCTAAATTAAAAATCTATTATTTAATTATAAAAAAAAGCATTTTATTTAAATTAAAAAATTATATATATATATATATATATATATATATATATATATATATATATATATATATATTTATATATATATATAAATATATATATACTACACCTCTACATTATCTAAATACCTTCTTATTCATTATAACTAATGATCGGAATTTCAGAAAATTCGAAAATGACTGTTGTTTTGATCTAAAATTTCATCACACAAAATTTATACATCATTTGCTTCAGGAAGCTGAAGCGATACAATCAATGCTATTTGGTCAGTTTTAACCTGACTTATGGTGAAATACAAATGGTATAAATTCTATTTATGCCTTTCCATTAGAAGTTGTTTAAAAGCGAACCATATTATAAGAAATAATGTGCACAATACAATACTAATGTCAATTCCCATTAAAGTTACCAACATTATAGTATGAAAGAACTAGCCTATACTTTATATAGACAAACAAGTCATTGGATTTTTAATTTGATATGAAAAAATTAACTCATTCACCAAGTAACGAATCCTGGACCTCCGGATTTTTAGCTCAGTGTGCTACCATTACACCACGGACGATACTGATGAATGAGTCAATCCTTTCATATCATTGACAACATTACTTTTTAGTCAATATTATTACTTCACATATTATTATTTTTTTATACTTGGGCGTCACAATACTATACTAATGCCAATTTCTATTAAGGTTATGAAGACATAGAATGAAAGAACTACCGTATACAATATATAGACAAACATGTCATTGAAATTTAAATTAAATATGAATATGAACAATTTTTGTGTGTGAAAGGATTGACTAATTCAACAGTTTCATCCGTGTTGTAACGGTAACATACTGGGCTAGAAATCCAGAGGTCCAGGTACCAGGTTTGATACCTGGTAGATGAGTTAATTTTTGCATATCAATATTTAACTTAATATTTTCCTTAAGCAATATACTGTTCAAGTAAAATTTCTAAAACATACAATATTTCCAAAACACTATACTACATTCGATCTGAAGTGAATGATGTATATTGTATAAATTTCAATACCGTCTGTACGTAAAATTTATACGATAGTAAACATCAATTAAATATTTGTTTACTAGGTACATTAGAAATACTACAATATCATGTGTACAGTATGATCCACAGATAGTTTTGTCCAACTTGAACATGAATATCAACTAATTATGGTGTTATTATACATTGTTCATGATGGTATATTATAAACGTCCCTTAAAACAACTGTGGGCAGAGCTTGACTGCACTTAGCTCTGAGTGAGAGGAAGGAAGAGAGATAAAGTAAATATAGGGTATCCTACCAATTGTGATTGTTTTCTTTTTTTAATTAAAACATTTTCTGAAAAAAATATAATAATACCAACTATTTTTTATGGTCACTATTATTCAAAGTATACAATACATACAATACATTGAATACATACTCTGGAATTTTGGGCTGGTAATTTGGGGCATAAAATGTTCCTTTTTAATATATTTGTGTATGAATAAAATATAAATGTTATATAAATTATAAAATATAAATCTTTTGATCTTTTACATTTACCGCTTGTAAATTTTTTCATGATTTAGATTCAGTTTAGATTTTAGAATTAGATTTTAGGAAATTCCGAATAATTTGCCTAAACTATTCATATCGGAGAACTAATAAACGATTATTTACTTGATTTACTTGATTGATGACTTTGGATACAAAATGGTTAAATTTTACATAAAGTGGGAATACATATTGTTGTTGTTGTTGTAATTATTGTTATTGCTATCATCATTATTGTTGTTATTATTGTTATTATTATAATTATGTTTTTTAGTGTATCTTTTAGTGTATATTTTAAAAGATATTTTTTAAACAATAAATATTTTATAAAACTAATTCTAAATTGATTGAATAAATTATTAGGCAATAATCGGCAGGCAACCTGTATTGAAACATCGTTCCGTCTTACTTCAAAACATACCTTTTTTACTTACTCTCACCCAGCTTATGGAGAGTCGTGCGACTCCGGCCAGCCGTCTACGCCCACCTCTACTTTAAAACTGTTTTTACTTTAGTATTCCTTTTGAATGATTATGTACTATGATTATGTAATTGGTTCATATTCACGTCATAGCCGGGCGCCATGTAACAATCACTATATAATAGTAACCCTAAGTAACTACAATAAAATTAGTGAAAAAATGTAGATAATTAAATTTTTGTAAATGACATTACACGAAGGTACGCTAGTATTGATTGATTAGAGAACTACAATTATAATTACAATTAACAAGTTCTTTTACCTGTATACATAGACCCATTATATTACATCTATATACCGACTTGTACGCTGATAGAAGGAATTTCATGAACCAAGTAAATATGTTTTCTTCAAAATAATATACTCTGAGAAAGAAATCCTTGTTTTGATTCAAGAATTTGTTTACTTGAAGATACTCATTCAATATATATACATATATGTATATATACATATAATCCCCAAAATCCTCACCAACTCCAACACTCCAATCACGTATTATTTTGTATGTAATAATAATAATTTATAAATTTATAAAAATATTATTCAGTTGAAAAACTCCATTACATCAAAAAATTCTGCTATTTTAAAATAATTACCTAAATAGGGATACTTTTCATTTATGTATTCGAATATCGGTATACATGTTCATGCCGTCTCTCGGGAATATAGTGGTCAAAATCCAATATCATAACTTAGTTGCACAAAGAGAACCGACATTGATCAACATTAGTTTTTCCGAAATATCCCAAAAATAATTAGTAACAAAATGAAACAAAACAAATTTTGTTGTTAATAAACGTATTTTAAAGCACCAGCCCAATAGCAGTAGTACTAGCGAAGGGGAGGTCGAAGCCTGGCTAGTAGGCTTTTCTAGGTCTTTTTTTACCGAGCCCTATAGGACAAGACTTTGTAATTTGTGCGTCTACAGCCAACTTTAATAGGAACTATGTAGATATTCATTTGAAGTTTGTGAAAGGAAACTGCAAAAAACCTTCACAAGCATAGCCGGTTACTTTCGTTCTTGCCCTACGCCGACAGTTTAGTCAATTAACCGCAATTAACCGAAAACTTTAAATAAGAAAGTTGTTCCTTAAAAAACGCCAAAAACTTTTGTCCGGATAAATTCTTCGAAAATCTAAAAGATTCAGCATATTTATATTTCAGATAAACTTATAGCACCATATTTTGACTGCTATATTCCAAAATGATGATCGATATAACAGCATATACGAGTGTAGATTTTCTATATATTACTAAAGCTTATTTACACGTAAAATATCGCTTTTCAGGGAACTATTTTCACATAAAGCTCTCTATAATGATTAGATAAATAGGGACAAATCATTCATTTATTAATGTTATTATGAATATATCTGAAATGTTGTTTATGTTTTAGTTACTCTCGATATGTAACATTGTTTGTTTTGTCATAGACACTCCTGTCAAAAAAATATGAACCGCTGTGTCAGATAAAGCTCCTGTCTATTAAATTTGAAATAAATTATAAGTGTAGTTTAATATAATTGATTTCTAAAACCCCTTCAAAATAAAATATATTTCCAAGTTACTTGTTCCGAAACTAAGAGGTGTCATTGTTAACGCATTTGTAATGCTTATCAAAATATGCAAAAAATATGTGATGCTTTGATTTCGAGAAATATTACTTAACAAAATTGAGAGTAAGCACTGAGTTCAATAACAATGCGTAAACTGTTTATATTACTATTTCCACACGTACAAATATATAAAAATACAAAGCTATTTAAATAAATGGTTTCGTAATTATAGATGCCGAAATTGTTGCGAAATATTCAGTATATATCTCAAGATAGAGGTAACCAGTAGAAGAATGGCCGTGCTGTCTAAGATGCTCTGCTCGAAACTGGGAGATTGTTGATTCGATTCCCAACGGTGGCAGATTATCAATTAAATTTAAAAAAAATTTAATGAGGCGGTTAATTGACTAAACTGCCGATATATGGACAAGAACGAATTGTCCTTTAGGGGTGGATTAAAAAGGTCTGGAAAGGCCTACTTATCAGGCTTTGACCTTTCCCCTGCTACTACTACATGTCACGAAGGTTGTGGCTGGAAACATAGGGAAAACATTAAATTAACTAGAAATCAATATTGCATTTTTATGCAAATACTTTTAAAATTTTATGACCGATTGTAGACATGTTTCAAATTATTTTGTTTTATTTATTAATATGTACTATGAATATGAATATGTAAGGGAGATTACGGAGGGTAGGGGTCATTATATAACGGAATAATGATGATGACTATGACAATAAACCCGGAAAATACGAATAGTTGATATTTTGATTTTCTGTTTATACAATATAATATGAAATGTTTAATAATACACAGCATACAATAAATTGTACAATATATATTTATGTTTGATGACTATTATGGAAAATTAATTGAAAATTGGTTGTAAAAGTCAGACAAACTTAAATCGTTAGGGCACATGGAAAATGGTTTAATTCGAAATATTAGAACAAAGAATAAAGTCAACAATCAAAATGATTTTCTATTGCAAAATATTCCAATAGATGAGCCTCACGGTTTTATTTGGGCTTGATTCAGACTAGATTCAGACTGATGATCTAAAATATTATTTTCTACCATTTATTATAGTACCTATTGATTGGGGAGTGGGGGCGTTCAAGTATTACGTAAGCAAACTTTATATGATTTTAGACCCCCACCTCCTCCTGGATAAGCAGAAATAAGAAAATTGCGAACTTAATACGTAAGAATTTTTATTAAATATTAAAGTTAAAATTTAAAAGACTCATAAAATTAGATAATTAAGAATCATTTATTGTCCATGGGCTCCGTATCTGTATCCGTAAAACTAAAACAATTGTCGATAGACAATTTCATAACAGAGAACAATGAACGTTATATTTATTTGTTTCAAGCCATCCTAGTACACCGAGAATTCGCCAGATTGAACATCGGTATATTTAAAAAACTCTATAATAGTAGTGTAAAGCCAATTCTCGGAAAACTCATTAATTTATTTTTAGTAAGAAATATAAAAAGAAATTCGGTATACCATAATAAAATAATAAAAATAGTATTATTAATTTAGATTATAAATATTGTTTTAAAAATATTATTATTGTTCTATAAGTTTTTTTTACTTATCTTACGTAAGATTTATTTTAACTCCCCTCTCCTTTTGTCAGCAAACGTAAGAAATAATTGCACCAACCTGCTTACATAATACTTGAACGCCCCCTTGTACAATAAAACCGCTGTGACTATCAAAACCGTTTTTTTAATCACAAACAGATGAGCGGTATAAGTTTAAAGCTTATGTGTGTATGTGGGTCTGTCTGTGGCATCGTAACTCTAAAAGACATGAATCAATTTGAATACGGTTTTATTTATAGATAGCTGGTTGTATTGCGGTGGTTCTAAGCAATGTTTGATAAATATCTGATCAGTCTTTTGAAGATTATCAGCTCTTTTCCAAGATGATATGTAGGAAAAGTTGTTTTTTTTTCATATCAATTTGGTGGAGATAACGGGAAGTTCTTATTATGTTTCATATTTTCACTTGGGGATTTTTTAATTTATATTTGTTACCACTTTTATAAAAATTTTAATTTTTTTTTAATATTTAGTTATTTGAATGTCGAAAAAAATTCGCACAGCATCAATGTAGATTTTAGTCAGTAAATAGAGTTTCTATGACGTTCACATAACATGTCTGTAATAGTTTGAGTAAAGCTAACGTACGTATTTGACTCATTTATAAAACTTGAGATTGTGAGTATATAGGTACCATACCTATATAGTAGACAATATTATTTAAGGATTTTCAGATTGTTGTGGATTTTACCACGTAATATATTTATTACTGTCTGGATTTTTTATTCTTCATATACGAGTACATGGAGTTTATCCTAAATTACACTTTGTAATAAACTTGTATTTATATATAAAGTGTCGTGAAAAGAAACTATAAAATTTTAGAAATAATCTCTTCATTCCATGACAGGTATAAATTACACAATTCTTAATATAATGGAGCTTAACCCGTAAATTATATACGTTACTCAAAAAGTCGTATGAGTCACAAGGTGACATTTTGATCCATCACAGTGATCTAAACCTGGAAAAAAAGAAGAGTAATGATATGGAGATACTTCCTAAAAAGAGAACGCCATTGAATATATTGATCTCGGCTAATACCTCCTTGCTCATTCGTTAAGTACATCAATACTTAATAGTATAAGGGGAGGGAGTCGAAGCCTGGCAAGTAGGTCTTTTTGGGCCTTCTTTACCCTGAAGGACAAGGAATTTGTATGTAGAGTAGGATTGGTATGTTGTGCGATATTTATTGGAGTTTGCAAAAGAAAACTGCAGAAAACCTTCACAGGCATAGTTGGTTACATTCGTTCTTGTCCATACGCCAACAGTTTAATCAAATAACACTACTGGCAAATTATCTGAATGGACTAAGGTATTTCTTTGCAAAGCAAAAAAACAAAAATTATGATTTCGAATCCGTAGTACAGATATATGGTATTTAAATGTTGAACGTTTTTCTAGAAAAATGATGGAAAAATAACTGACGAAGGGAAAAACAATTCGCAAAACTATATTTTACGAATAATCTTAATTCATAAAAAACAATAAAGTAAAACGAAATTGTACAAGAGTTAGATTACTATTGGTGTAAATGTTTGGCAATTTCAATTTTCTGTTTGTTTGTGTGTGTATTTACTGCTTTGGTCATATTACTACATATACTCATACGCAAACAAACAAATCACTAGTTCATTCAGAGTACACCACCTTATATATATATACTAGCTGCAAGGAACATGTTAGTATCAAGAAATTCATTCATGAGTTATAAGAGACTTTGGTAAGATCTACTATATTTTCGTTTATAAAAAGCTTACATTTTAGATATTTCACTGGTGGTTTTAAAATTAACTTTTTTGTAACAAATTTTAAGTTATCAAATTTCAAATTCGCCCCAATATAATATTTGTATTATAATTACGTATTTCGACTACAAAGTATTAATCATCAGTATAAATTTGCTAGTCGTAATATGGTTTCACCATATTAGCAACGAATAACATATCCTGAGACAATATAAGAGTAATTTTAATAAGAGTAAAGTTAACAAGAGTAAATTGAATGAAAGTAATTTTAACAAGAGTAATTTCAATAAAATGTATTATATTTTAATTTATTTTGTTTAATTTTTTTTTTATTTTTTTATTTTTTGTCTATTGATTTCGATTTTCTATCTATTTCTAATTGTCAAAGAGTAAATTACGACAAGCTAATTTATTTATACTGATGACTACTTTGCGGTCGAAATACGTATTTATAATACAAAAACTGATGTAAGCATGCATTGTGGCGAATTAGAAATTATATTTCAAAAACCTAGAGTTCTCATTAATTATCATTTGATAATCTCAAATTTAAAGTTATCAAATGTATTGTACAATGGGCATTAAATGTTGATGTTAGTACTTTAAATTTTCTAATTGATACGGTTTTCGAAAAAATGCATCGGATAAAAGTTGTTCATTATAAGTATAGTAACAACTTTAATCCGAAAATGGACAATTTTGTCCATTTTACCCAAATATGGTGCGATTTTGCCCATTTCAACTTATTATCTCTTTTCGTTTTTGGGTTATTGTGTTGGCAAACAGACAGCCGTTACAAAGTCGGAACTAAACTGAATATACCCTGGTATATATTATATATACCAGGTATATATAATTGTAATGGAAAAACCAAAATAGATATGTTGAATACACTAAGGGCATATTTTAAATGGATATTCAATTAAATAGATGTCTGGTAAAGTTCTATAAAAATACCTAATATTGAGCAGATTCCCCCATTCGAGTAAAAGCTTCAATATAAACAATACTTCAATAAAATCTATCCGTACAAGATGTACCATGACTAGAATGGCATAACCGTTTAAAATTCCCAAGACTAATTCAACACAAGGAAAACTTCAAAAATATTTTCGTTTATCTTTCAATGCTGATAGAGTATCACCAAAACTCAAGAAGACACTTGCTTATGAATTAAATCCCAAATTTGTACTTTTACTGAGACTCTTCTTTAACCTGTGTTTTGTGCAAATTTTGCATTTTTCTACAAAAAATTACTTTTGGGATTTTTCTATTTCTATTAATTTCTGTTTGCAGTATTTTTCCATACGGCATACCGTCTGTTTAATAAGACAATAGGGAATATGCATGAAAATTATTTTTCACATTTATTTTCAGAATATGAAAATACTCTTAATACTGTAATAATATTTAAAAACGAAATTAAAATCCGACAAATATCAAGGAAGCTATAAGCTTTTAAAGATTATTATCTGTCTCTTTCTTGCAAAAATACTAAAAACGGAGTTTTACGTGTATTTTAAATGGTGAAAGTGTAATATGACGTCACATAACATATCAAGAGGACTATCACCCTCTTTGTCTAATCGGGAATTTCAATCAGTCATATCTCGCTTATTTTTAAAGTTATTTAAAAAGTAATTTTACCTTGATGTTTGTCAAGTAAACATGCTTCAATTCAAGTGAAAAAAAATTTTCATGCATATTCCCTATTAAGCTTTCTACTCCCAATACTCCCAATACATCTTGTAGAACTTAAGTAGAGTTATATATATATATATATAGCATAGATTACCAGATTTCAGTTATTTTGGGCTATAATATATATATATATATATATATATATATATATATATATATATATATATATATATATATATATATATATATACATACATATATATATATAAATATAAATATAAATATACGATGCTGGTACAAATATTAGTCTAACACAAATATCTTCATAAAAACTACTCTAGCCACGAAAAATACCTTTACTAACTATAATATACAAAAAATGTAATAACATGCCAATAATATGTAGTCGTAAGTATGAGCGAAATAAAAAAAAAAAAGGTTATATCATAAATATTTGATATTTATCTCAATACTAATGGTGTGATGACAACCAAGAACTTCGTTTATTATTTATTTGTTTATTCCTTTTATATCTATAAGACCAATTTATTCTTTGAATACACATCTAATATATACACCTACACCTACAATGTACAGATTGACCATTTGTTCGGTTCTAATTCAAAAATTATTACATTGTTTTTGTGTTATTAGAAAGAAATAGGCGAACAATGCGACACTAGTGGTGCATAATCAAACTACAATTAACTAAAGATTATCTAAATCTGTTGTAATGACATGAGCTCTCTAAACATGGAGTGGGATTAGAAATGACGACTCTTGTTGCTTGAATGCTGCCAGAACTTGGCTTTGGCCAAAATATATATTGTCCAATACAAGAGAATACTGCTCATAATTCTGTCGACTACCTAAATCATTTTGTTTGTATAACCAAGCACTTACTCAGGAGATTCACCTGTCATAATGGAGCCACATTCATTGCTTGTAGAAGGTGCAGTTTCTTGAATATTTTTCTGACCTATGTTTTAGAATAGCATTCAAGAATGGGTGTAACAGAATTGAGGCCAAAATTATTAAGCTTTACTATTGGTGGAGAGGAATACTTCTATAGAGAGGAATTTACTAGTAGTTTGCTACTAAGCAGTAGCGCAAATTTTCACCTTAGAATGTTTACAGTATACTCGGTGTAATTCGGCCATTCGCGAATGCGTTTCCCCCAGTAAACCAACGTTACGAAAAGAATGCCTCCGAAAGAAGAAAACAGCTGACTAGAAATGTTTGTATGTATTAGTTTATGCTACTTCAATGCCTTTTTCTCACAAAAATCAGCGATTTGGATAATTTAACATTTAATTGTTTGACATACTATGACGTATAAGTAAGAATCTACAAATCAGTCCAAGTGTTCAGTTAATTGACTGTTGGCGTATGGATAAGAACGAAAAATTTCTGGCGATGCTTGTGAAGGTTTTCTGCAGTTTCCTTTCACAAACTCCAGATGAATATATTTTTTTCAGTTATTCTTTTTTGTTAATTATTGTTGAACAATCTTGAGAGCAACCTAAAATAGTTGCTCTCAAGATCTAATAATCATTTTTTTTCTCTTCAAATATAAAAATAAATAAAACAGATTAAAAGTATTATTTATTTAGATGGAAAACTTTCTCTCAAAAATTCTGTATATAAATATTTAATAATATTATTTTTTGTTTCATTTGCGACGTGTTTCCCCCCAAAAAAAAAGAAAAATATTTCCTATCGTTTTCATAAATAATATATTATTAGATAATAAAACTGTTATGTAACGTAACAATTCTAATTAAAGAAATTGTCGACAAAACAGGAAAATTGCTGAATGTTACAGTTTTTTTTTTTTTGTCTTTTATTACATTTTGTGTATAAAAGTGAGCTTGTTTCAGATAGCTTTAGCAGCAACAAATAAGAGTGTTGGATTGAACGTTACTAATTCATGAACGAATCAAAATTGTCATTTTAAATCATTTGTTTTACTTGACTCGTATTTATTGTTTGACAACTGGAGGTCAGTCAAACATTGTTGTGTGACATATCGTAAGATTTTCGAGCAACGGCAGCGTTGAAAGATGGCACGAAGCGATTACGCAGCTGGCTCATCGCGCATACTGGAGCCAGAGATATTCAAAACGTCTGCGGATCATATGCAAGTCGTTTACACAAAAAAGCTACGTAAAACAGTTGCGTTCCCGAGCTGCCTTCATCGTCTATTTTATCATGTTCATTAATTCATCTAATGTTGGATACTAACTTGAACTCATAATGGATAAAAATTATTAAAATAATCAAAGAGAACTCTAGGTTTTTTTTCAAATTACATTTCAAATTTTGCCCCAATTTCTAGCATTCCTCAAATTTGTTTGTATTTTATAAATACGTATTTCGACTGCAATGTAGTCATCATCAATATGAATTAGCTAATCGTAACTATCTCTGGGATATGGATTCAGAGATATGTTGCTTGTTGCTAATTTGGTGCGTGTCTCACAATGATATTAAGAAAGTTCTGTCTTTTATACGATTTGAGTGATGGTATGATCTGACCTGACGCTTAATAAATTAAACCATTTTCAAAAAATAAAATCTTATACCCGAATATCAAGGTTAGCTTCGAAACCCTCAGTTCAGTGACAGAAACAACGCCGCATAGTCACAAAAGGATACCGACAATACATAGGTGAGACTCTTCACACACCTAATCCGTTAGTCAGTTAACTCAAATAAACCTCAGGTCAGATCATATCCTCAGTAATTTCCTTTAAATGGGGGAAATCGTTAAAATATTTTGACCTAGATGCAAATTGCCATAATTTATTATTAAATATGGCACCTGCGAATGAAAAAATAGCGGGAACAGATTGTGTATGTCTTTGTCCGAACTGTTATTGAGAT
Source organism: Nineta flava (assembly GCA_963920215.1). NCBI lineage: Eukaryota > Metazoa > Arthropoda > Insecta > Neuroptera > Chrysopidae > Nineta > Nineta flava. Next base: position 100,809,472 of record OY986042.1, read on the forward strand.
AACTATAGGAGATGATAATGAAATAATAATGATAGAAGACTTTAGGTAAATTTCCCTTCCTTGCAAGTCCAGAAACACTACAAGAAGTACATTATTTTCAACCGATCCAAAGTTATATACGTTTCTTGACAGTTCCAAAGTTACAACCGGCTCTGATGTTTTTTATAGTTTATAATTTCTATAAATATAAAAAATTAAAAATATAAAACGTGGACGTTTCAAGCTGCTTTTTTGATCACGCCAATCTAGTGAATCGATTCCTGAATCGAAGTGGCTCAATCCAACACTAATACGGAGACGAATATTGTACAATCAGTGTTACCAATCAACACACATACACACACTGTGCAGCACAAGGCACTGCTCACACACTAGTTTATTTGTAACATTTGGAAAAGTGTTAAAACTAATTGGATAAAATACTATTATTGCTTTGTTTTTCCCGTGTAGTAATTTTTTTTACAGAAAATTTACTTTATTGCAGGTAATTTATTTATTTGTTTGTGAAGAATTTATAAAAATGTCTTTGGTTTTAGGTAAGTGTTTTTTTTAATTACGGCTAATTAAAAAAAGTAGGTTTCCCGAAGAAAAATATTGTCATTCGATTCGATTCGATTCGATTCAATTTTTAATTAAGTTAATAATGAAAACAATAATATAGTTTTAGGTGCTGTATTTTTTACACACTTTTAAGCATATCAACCATCCTCACTTCCATACAAGTAGGTTGATATGGTTATCGCAAATGACCTTATTGCCAATTCTAACTAGTGAAAATACTATTAATAAGTGAAAATAATAACTTACTGAGTTAATTGCTTAAAGTAGCGTATAAAGGTATATCCATATATGATTTTGTAATTCATAGAAATTATAGAGGTTGAGCTGAAATTGAGGCAAAACTATTCTGTTTATGAAAAAAATTGTTAAACAAAAGTTGTTAATTATAAAAAAAGAAACATAAAAAAGATGGATATTCAAAGATGGATATTTTCCTCCCTAGCGGGATGATGCCTGGAATGAATTTGCCCATTCACTTTCTAGCTTTGACTTTTTAGCTCTAGAAAATAAAACCACAATTTTACCAAAAATTTGTTTCTGTATTCAATATTTTTAACCAATCACATAGCTCATAGTGTAAGGAGACGAGACCTCTTACCGTCTGCCAGCCTTTAAAAGTAAAAGCGCCACTGCTAAGGCCACGCCTCTTTACAAAAATGTGCTCTATGTGATTGGCTGTCAATGTTTAATTGATTTATCAATATTTAATTGATTATATTTAATTGATATCTTAAAAAATAAGCGTCAAGTCGAAAAACTTTATTAAACTTTTTTATTTGTTTTTTGCATCTTTACACCGTGGTATAATTTTCTTGAATGAATTTCAGAACAGTCTGCATATTTAAAGATGTGGAAGCGTGGGAAATTACATTTTAGTCTTAAAATGACGGGAGCCGGAGATATAGCAATGAAACGCAATTTCTAATGAACAAGTTTTATCCGAAGCATTTTTTTATAAAATCGAATCAATAAGACACAAATCAATTATGAAATTTTTTAAAATAACATCAATTTTACCCTACTATGAGCCATCAAAGTACCGTACATTTGTCAAACTTCTTTAGTTGATTTATTTTGTACCCTATTTATTCGTTTTTTGGGAAAATTTTTCGAATAACATTTGTTTGTACATAAATTACTTTTATTCGAAGCATTATTTCGAATGCCAAATGAATAAGGCACCAATCATGTATAAAATTTTGAAAATGAGCGCTAATTTTGTGAATACGAATGGAAAACCAACTGAACTTAATTTCATCTTAAATACATGTACAAATAAAGTTCTCGCATTGAACGAACGATCTTTATGGTGGTTTAGAATTTCATGCGTACATGCATTATTAAATATCGTGAATCTGATATAATAAATACTTAATAAACCACATACATTTAATAGTTCGTTGTCGTATTTAGTAACATAATACTAATAAGTGTTTAACGACTAAAATTTGTATATTATTAAATGTTTAATCTACTAGAAACGAAATTTTCCGAGAAAATGTTGTTTAAAATATATTATATAGATAGAGTCAATATAATAATAAATTATATGCACTAATAAACTTCATTACTTTAAAATTGTGTGTTATAAACTAACTATACTCGTATATACAATAAGATAATTATCTTGTTGAGTGTCATTGTCTAAACGAATTTCAAACGACGTTCTATTTAGTAGGGTTACCGTCTCAAGATTCCTGAAAGTCTGGAGATCAACATATATTATTTTGTCGATTATATGCGGGCTATAATTTAAATAAAACAAGTGAAAATAACTTACTAACTGGGTTAAATGATGAAATATCTAGTATATACTGAGTTTAAGAAAAAGAAGTTTCAAACAAAAGTTGTTTATTTTAAAGAAAGGAACATTTTTTGTCTCTAAATTTTTTTTCTATCTCTCACGGGTTCAAAGATAGATATTTTTCCTTCTGGCGGGAGAAATGCTTTGCCCATTCACAAACTGGATGCTTAGTTTTAGCTTTAGAACTCACATACAAAATTTCAGGTCTTTATTTCTTTTCGTTTTTGAGTTATCGTGTCTATTGATTAGTAAAATCATTTTATGAACACCTGTACCTGTACATTTTCTACGAGAAATATTTTCAACCATTTCAAAGTCGGCATACACCCCTATGAATACACCCTTGTGTATATTATATATACCGGGAATGACGTATTCATGTGCACATCCCTCAATTTTAAGAGGAATCAAGCAGTTAGATAGCAGTCCTAAATTTCAAATTGAGAACTGCTACCGCTAAATGTTTACAGTACTCTTAGGTTGAAGCTACTTCCAATATAGAAAAATAATTTAATTTTGGTTATCACAATGTCCTTGACAATGTTAGCACTAAACACGCGAAGTCTACATATTTACTTTTGACATCTGGAATTTGGAGAAACTACACGGTTATTGGAGTCTCCAGGGAAAATCTGAAGAGGAGGTAACCCTCACGTTCATACATTCTAAATATGATAGAAATGTATCGAAAAACAATTGAAAAATTATGTTGCATAGAATTTATTCATTTCATTATAATAAAGAACCAATCGATGTAAGAAAAAACTGTTTCTACGAAGATAAGATGAGATAAAAGTTTTATTGTTCATTAAAATATTGACAAATAGTAAAAATAATTAAATAAGTAAATAAGTTTTTTAACTATGAAGATGAATACTATCAATTGTGATATTTAATACGTTTTGTCTCATCTATCTCAACTCTCAAACTTTAACAAAAAAGTAAGGCATTGACAAAATGTAAAGTTAAATTTCGTGATAGTCAAATTTTGGATGCATTGATTTGATTAATTAAATCATTTTATATGTTTTAAAACATGTGAATCTGATCGAATGTGACAAAATCCTCAATTGATTTGAATCCCAAATTTTATGTGTATTACGGATTGCTTAATCATTTCCGCTAGAAATGTTTTAGGGTTAGGACAACTACTACATTAGTTACATATTTTAATGTACGTAATTAATTAGTACTAACGTATATGCAGAGATGATTATAAATAAGAGAATGCAATCCGGTTTGTTTATACTCACAGCGAACAAAATGAATTTTTTAGTGCATAAGTATTTATCGTAAATATTTATACTCATGTCGACGTTTTCTCTCGAAATGTTAATAAACATTATTCGTTCACTATTAATCTAGCGTAGTAACACACATGGCGCAGATAATGGGATATAAATTTCCAAATATTATTTTTAAATGGATTTGAATATATATATATATATATTGTTTACATATTTTTTTTCAGAAAAATCTGGGAAATTTATGATGGAAAGACCAAAGTTGTTCAATTTTATTTTGAAAGTCAGCATTCGATTATTTAGACACAAAATCATATCGAAATTACTTTCATATTGGAAATGCACCTAGCGTTTCAACAATTTACCGATTGGTTCAACATGGGACTGTCTGAGATCTTCCCCATGCAGTTCGAAATGATGTGCATATTGCTCGGGTGCAAGCAAGTGTTGAGGAAAACCCCGAAACTTCCACCAGGCGACGTTCTCAGCAGTTGGTGATGTCTAGGCGGTCTTTGCAAATAATTTTACATACGTTACACCTTTTCCCATATAAGGAACTCAATTGATTCAAGACTGAATCCCAAATGATAATGTTCGTAACGTTACTTATGCGCCACCTTCTATATATATATATATATATATATATATATATATATATATATATATATATATATATATATATATATATATATATATATATATCATTAATGAACTCGTACAGTCTAAAGAAGTGCAAACGAATGATATACTCCCGGAATATATCCCGGGCAATGTAAGCGATGAGCATCATTAGCGTGCCTGCTTATAAGCGCAATTTATTTACGTTCATATTAGCTTATGAACAAACGCTTAGACAGTATTCGTTTTGGAAGTTATTACGATTTGGCACCCACGCTTTTGTCAGCATACAGAGCGTCAAGTTGTACACTAAAGTCACCGCTTGAAGGCGCTGAAAGCGTTTGACTGTTGTACTGTTGATAAATTGATACTGTTGTGAACTGAATATTTCAATTAACACCCTGTACATTCTAAACAATTATACTTACCTGTTTCATGCTATAAGTAGCATCTACATAATAATAATAAACATTACTATTTAATGTATGAAACAAGACTTTATACAGATTATATGTCTGCATTTAACAACACGACGTGTATAACTAAGCAGTAGTGTATTATATTTAATACTATGACCTCTATGTATATATGTATATATGTATATATGTATATATGTATATATGTATATATGTATATATGTATATATGTATATATGTATATATGTATATATGTATATATGTATATATGTATATATGTATATATGTATATATGTATATATGTATATATGTATATATGTATATATGTATATATGTATATATGTATATATGTATATATGTATATATGTATATATGTATATATGTATATATGTATATATGTATATATGTATATATGTATATATGTATATATGTATATATGTATATATATATTATATATATATATATATATATATATATATATATATATATATATATATATATATATATATATATATATTTATATATAGGTTGTGGTGCCGTATGGTGTAAAAGACACAAATAGTCCAAACTGAAGCATATGTAGCGGTACGCTCCTAAATCTAAAAGCAACTATGCTTTCTTATAGAAACCATCAACTATATCCTCCCCAATTTACCACGGTAATTGTCATTTTAATTACCTTGGTAACTATCAACAAACATAATTTGACATTCATTCTATATTTTCAACAAAGATAATTTATATCTTTCAACTTGTCTTCTAATTTACTAAATGTGTTAATTATTAATGATTCAAATATAATCATTTATCATCTTACATTTTTTGGCTTTCCGACGGGGAATCGATTCCCGGTCTCCCGCGTGACAGGTAGGGATACGGACCAATATACTACATTAGTGCCACCTATAGTGGTGAGATATGTCGTATGAATGTTACCCTACACATGTCAAACAATAACTAGCGGAATTTGATTGATAAGATCTAATCAAACTAGATCTTAATGTATTAATGTATATGGCCGCTTTTATGAATTTGTGCGACTTCCAATAGGTGGCTCTGTAGTTATTCACAATTTCTATATGCATGGACCAAAATGCCCTTTTACACAATATACTGTTGGTTTAGTGCCAAAATAGAAAATGCAAGGGCAACACCAGGGGGGGGGGGGGATACAGCTAGTTTCTTTTATAAAATCAACAATGGAATAAAAATACAACAAAGTTAAAACAAAAATATGTTGACTTTGTGAACTTGAAACCATTATAAATATAACGTATTTTCGTAAAAATTTGTCTTTTGATACATTTAACTTAATTGCCTACAATCGCATTTCACTTAATTTTCTCCTGCCGCCAGTTAAAGCGGCGCTAGTGTATGCATCAAATTAGACAACGTCTAAACGGATAGAATACTTTCAGTGCATATTTATATAGAGGTCTCCGATTTGATACATGTTTAGACCTAATATATATTTAATAACATATTGTCTTCCTCATTTACTCATTAAACACCTACTCATCGAAAACAAGTAATTAATTATTCAATAAATTTAGTGCTTTATGAATTACTTTCGAATACTTACTCTGATTCTAACAAATTGGTTGTAAAATTACAAAAGATTTTTTAATATCAGAAAGATTGATTAATTTAAGAAATAATATTTTTCTTTCGAGCGACCATAAAAAAATTTTGTAATCGAAACAAAATTTTATCACGTATTTCAAATGATTTTTTAGGTTTTTTAAATTTTGATATAATTTTGGATGGAAAGAGAGCATTAAACTGGAAGCAGCGGATATTTGGATTGAAGCATAAATTAGTTTTTATTTCAACATTAAACCTACAGTTTTGAAACATATATCTCCAACTCTTGCCATATTATCTACAAACTTGGACAGACATATCAAAAATATAATAAATATATAAAAATACAAAATTTTTTTTATGTATTATGAATTTTCAAAGCTAATATAGGTAGAATATACATTTGTTTGGATTTACGAGGGTTTCAAAATATTTAGAAAAAAGGTCCTTTTTTTATTCATTTTGTCCTCCTTTGAAGTATAAAAAATCAACATTCAATATAAAAATTTCATACTGCAAGGTAGCCCAGACATAGAAGCAAAAATTTAAATAGTAATATTTTAAATTTTGGTAGTTATTTTAGATTTTTTTCGTAATAATGATTTGAACCATTTTCATAGAGGCAATCATCGTCAGTTTTTGTAACTACTATATTTCTAATAAAGTGGACAATTAAGGAGTTTATAAGACAATAAAACCTATTTTGACAAAATGGAAACCCGACTTCAAAAATCAAATATTCTATAACAAAAAATGCACTAAAAAGTAAAAAAAATTGCATATTCTTGTGCAAATTTTAGTTCACCTAAGCAAAAATTTTTAAATATATATTTACAATTATTGTTATTTTTGGAGTCGGTGTCAGCATAGAGAAATTCACATAACTTTTGGACACCGCCTCCAAAAATAACAATAATTGTAAATATATATTTAAAAATTTTTGCTTAGGTGAACTAAAATTGGCACAAGAATTAATAGATTTTCAATTTTTTTTACAAGCATTTTGTTTTTTTTTTTTTTGTAAAAAATTCTTTTGAAGTAGGTTTTTAAAAAAATTTTCTTATTTTCCCATTAAGAATGAGTATATCATAAAAAAAAAAAATTCGCAGAAATCGGTTATCACATATAAAATGAGGGTTTTCCTCGATTTTCAGGGGATCTCTTCATCAGAATGCGACTTGGTGACAATGGGACCAATCGTAAATCAAACTCTTAAAAACAAAAACAAAAATTCGGTTACAAAATCGGTTAATAAATGACGGAGTTCTAAGGTAACAAACATTAAAAAAAAAATACAGACGAATTGAGAACCATCCTCCTTTTTGAAGTCGGGGTAAAAAGAACATAAAATGCACCCTTTTTTCAAGATTACGCAGCGATTACGGGCCACCAATTATTCAGGACTTTTAACACGTTCAATAGTAAGGCAGTACAAATAGTCTGATCAAATTTCAAAACTTTCATATTTATTATTTTCAAAAAAAGTATTTTATGTCAAAGACTGTTATCAATGTTCAGACACATTACTTAAATATCAAATTAAGTAAACGAAAGGCAACCATACTAATAAAGGTTAGATTGACACTAGTTTACAAAACAATTAAAAATATGTAAATAGTAAATAAACTGAAATTAATAATACAACGACATCAAGACAATGAGAAATTAAATGCATCCAAAAACCGTAGCATCTCGTAGCTCAGAGACAGAACGTTGATCTAGAATGCCAGAAGTCATAGGTTCGATTCCCATACTAGATGTGTATAATTTTTTATATCAAAGAATGCTATTATTTTTATTCATTGAAATTTGTCCTCGTTGACTGGAGTAGAACAAAAGTATGCTCACAAAATAGCCAATGTAATACTGGCATCAATATTCTTCAAATCTTCTAATTTTTAGAAACATATATAAATACATTTAAGCTATTTTGTACAAAGGCTAAACTTCTTTCAGTTTTTCCTTTCTCAGAATATTTACAATATTGTTTCTCGAAAAGGTTTTTATGATGCCTTTTACAGATTGATATATTTATAAATATTTTTCAATAGGTAAAATATATTCCGTTTATTTTTATCCTTTTTTATTGACATTATTATTAAATAAATATATGTATATGATCATCGAAAAGGATAATATTAAAATTGAAAACATGGATTATAAAACTATAGCATGATTTGTGAAAATGTCGAGATACCTAAATTTAAATTTTTGTAGAATGGTTTTATAATTGAAACTTACTTTTTTCAAGGATTATCATCTATACCGGAAATATATATGTATGTATAAGGATAATAATTTCTATATTTATCATACCTCCTACATATATATTGTGCAGAGTATTTGAATTAGATATTATATTTCGAATTATAAAATTGATTACAATTTATAAGGATTTATAAAATTATATATGGTTTTTGTATTTTTGAATAGTATTTTGTTACAATTATTTCTCAATCCAGGAGCGAAGTTATATCATTATAAAATTCTTTGAAAATTATGTTTCAACCACAGAGCTTTCTCTTTGGTTTTACCATTTTTTTTATGTCTAGAACGTAGTATTACGAAATAGAGGGTATGTGATCCATAATTGATATTGGAATTTTACGTTTATTCTAATTTTATTACGTTCATTTTAGTTAATTATAATTTTTTAATATTTTAGTTCTGCTTCTATCTCTGTTTTCCACACATAATATGTTATACATAATATGTTATAACATAAAAATGTTCACACATAATATGTTATTTAAATTGATCTCGGATTTCGACTACGAAACTACCTTAAGTGTTAATCTGAGTATAGAGAATGTGTATCAGCAATTTATCAACACCCATTTATCGACAATCCAGTTTAATAAATGGGTGTACGAAGATTATCATCATATTTAAGACGCCAACATATGATGCAATGTATGTGGATGTCAATTTTATCTATAAGATTCCTTACTTTTATTCCGTATATTCAATGATATTAAACCAATTACAATTTATATGGTAGAACTTACTTGTAAAGGTAAATGATTGTTATATTAAATAATTATTATTTAAATAAATATTAAATATATGTAAAAAGATAAAATTGATCTTTATTGATTTGATTTATAAAATGTTATATGTATTAATAGGTAAATTACCATGGTTGTTAACATTCAAAGCATCCGTGATAATAGAGGGAAGTTAAAGTTGTTATGCAACAGATAAAAATGATGAACAAAATTATAATAATAATTTAATGAAGAAGCGATACCGCTACATACTAAACTCAAGTCTTATCGACTAAAGTATCTTAGTTAAGGAACATATACACACTTCACACAATTTCGAATCGTCATGCACAACTATGTCATCTGATAAATACTACAGAAACCGCAAAAATAACTACTTCGGAGATGTTTCTCGGTTCAGATTAGCTTATATCAACTGGATTGTATACAACATGTCCACCCTAGAATTAAGAAATTGGAATTCCAAAACTAAAATATTTAAAAGATCAGTTTAGTAGATGCTTATTTAAAATGAAAGAAAAAAAAGGTCTGCAATTGAGCTTAGATCTCAGATCTTTGATCTTAGAATCAATTTTTAGTAGTGTATAAGCGGTAAGTGGCTTCTTAAAGAAACCTAATAAAAATAAATGTGTATCGCCCTTTATAAATAAGGCATTTTAATAGTAGCAATAGTTACCGACACTGATTAATAAAATAATGTAGAATAAGAAACAACTATATGATAGATAAACAGCCTTAAACGTAGTCAGTGGGTCGGTCGATTGGTCTATATGGCAGCTTATATATGTATTTTATGTTTAAATGAATATATATATATATATATATATATATATATATATATATATATATATATATATGTATATATATATATATATATATATATATATATATATATATATATATATATATGTATATATATATATATATATATATATAAGGATATGTGAATAACCGGAATCCCGGAAACCAATTAGCGGTTAAAACCACAGTTACGAACTGTGGGATTAAGTTTCATTGCTGCTTCCATGCTGATGGTCTTTACTGTTTTAGATACACTAAAATGTACCCTCATCTTGTATATATATATACATATAAACACCACGACGATTCAAAGTTGTACTGTTTTCACGAAAATGTAAAGATATAACCTATTCTATTCATTCTAGAACGCTTCTGTGCTTATGCAGTACATCGAACAGACATATCAGTGTTAGATTATGTACATGGTATAAATGTATTACTTTTAAAATATGTACCAAGTAAATTTTTCAATTTGTAACGATCAACATTTCTCATTTTATAATAAAACTAGATAAAATATCTTCGTCTCTCGTCATTTTAAGACTAAATACCTGAATGTAATTTTCCACCGCTTCCACCACTTTGAATATTTATCACCGCGCATTCACTACTTCAAATATTTATCGACACTCAATTTTCTATTTCAGCGATTCTTCTCGCATTTTGTCTGTCAATGCGAGATGACATACATACATACAGTTTTTAAGTCTAATAATGACCTTTTAAACAAAAAATATTTCAACAACATCGATCCAGTAATTTTTGCATGATGCTTAAACGAACAGGCATTTACAATTTTATATTTCCCTGTAACTGTATGTATGAGACAATTTAGTACAAAATTCTGGTATAAATCTTTGTCTAAATTTTATTTTGATGTGACAGCTCTACGAAAAAAATCACTTTTCTATTTGACCATAATTTTGTGAAGAACTTCAAAGTCAAATTTATTGATAAAATTACGAGAAAAAAATATATTGTCACTAGAGGATGGTTTGAGACAAGTACGGTCGAATACGATCCAAATTTTTCACATGCATAATTTATGTTTACTAACATGTGTTTCAACAGAAAACTCAAGAGACGTCATATACAGCTACTGAAGAGGTTAAATGAACTGAAAATCGATCAGGGTTAATCGTAAACTACTTGTGTTTCAACCAGGTAATGTTACAAAACACCATGCGAATGTCATTTCATACATACAAAATACTGACAAAGGATGTAACTTTTATTTGGTACCCTTTTTTTGTAAATATTCTATGGTTTTAGTTAACAATTGTTTCTATACACAGAGTTAGTTCTCAGCTGCTGTTGTATGCGAGACTGTGCTACTACTTAAACTAAACATACATAACGTACACCAAAGTATTATCAGATATTGTGTTCCATGGCCATTCGTACTTATTAATTTCATTTCTCCATGTGTATGTGTCAAATAGGTGGGTGAACGACTATAGTATGTAGAACAACAATCATGATCTTATTTCCAAATTGTATAAGATATATTATATACACACAAATGTCCTTGTTACTTGTTCAAATAAAAATATTGTAATAATTGTTTAGTTTGTATAATTCATTGTCATTGTTAACATATATTCGTTTCAAAAACTATTGGTTGTATGCAAAAACATTTTAAACCAAAAATGTTAAAAATTTGTTTATAATTGATTAAGATTTTTTATTTGAAACATTTATTGCGGCGGGTTTGTTACACGGCAACGGTCTGTCTTTGTTCATGGTGATATTACATCAAACAAATCAGTTTTAAAAAGATGCTTATAGATGGCGGTATATATACAGGTTCAAAAACTCATTCATAGGTGGCAATGCATATTTTCTATATAAAATAGTTACTAATAATAATAATAGTTTAAGTAATTGATTGAAAGAATTGAGCCGTCTCCATTGTTTAATTTTTAATTTTTTGGTATTAAATTAATATGCATTTTTTTTTAAATAAAGAATAATTTTTTTCTTTAAAAAAAATCTGAATATTTTGTTCTTGATGATGCCATATTCATTTCCTTTAAAAAACCATTCATGCATATTTTCTATTCAAAATAGTTTCGGTGCTGCCAGGCGTCGACGCGACGGCTGAGTTTTTTCTATCTAGTACCTTTGAAAAATTCGAACCCAACTAAAGTCATTCTCTGGTGAAGTGGCTTAACGAGATGTGAGTATAAGCACGCAATCTTAGAAAACATTTTTAAATCAGTTTTTATGGCACTGATTAAACTAGCAGAAACCACAAATTAATTAATTACTTCTCGAGGAAATGTAACCACAAAGCACCGCATATTTTACAAATGACAATTTAATTATATTTTGCTTTTTAGTGCATTACGTTATTTTTACTATAAAGTAAAGTCTGTATTCTATTCCACAAGAAGACATTTTAAGACTTTAAAGTTGATCATTAACAAAGTCCGAATGGTCGCGTTGTTAAAGGCGCTCTGCTCGGAGATTGAGAGGTTGCTAATTCGATTCCAAACGGTGGCAGTATGAACTAGAACGAAAGTAACCGGTGATGTTTGTGAAGGTTTTCTGCAGATTCTTTTCACAAACTCCAGAAGAATATCGGTATAGTTCCTATCAAAGTCGGCTTCAGTCGTACAACCTACAAATCTCTAGTCTACATACAAATTCCTTGTCTTTTAAGGGTCGGATGATATCATTAACAAGAAAAATATTGCAATTTATATGGACTAGATAGAGTACGTCCATTGTTCGTACCATAATCGTTATTGAAAATTTGAGGAAAATCTAAAACAAAATGTTTTCAAAATTATTTTATTGATAGTACTAAAGCTCGTCAATAGTTAATAAACAAAAACAAACAGAGGAGAAAAAGATACTGAACTTTTTTGTCTTTCCTTATTTATATATTGATAGATAATATTATCTATCTCTAATTTCAATTACCTAGGCCAGTTTTTTAATATAATTCTGGACATCAAGCATCGGTCATCGTACTTTCGACGAAATTATATACAGTGTACATTATATTCAAACACATTATGTAATTTTGATGAAGATGTATGTTATAGGATAACATGATCAAAGCACATCACATATTATAATTTGACTGACCGTTTTATTGTTGTCATATAATAATTTAATATAAATTTAATATGAAATGTCATACGTATTAAAATTTGTGTAAGTATAAAATGGTTGTAATGTTTTAATAACGACTGTTAGTGAAATATTTTTGAAAAATATTACCACATTTATAACAATGCTTTTCATGTATAAGGTTAATTTAATGTACGTTTAAATTATATATTAAATAGCCACAAGCTTTCACTTTACGTTTCGTAAAGTATAAACCATCTCAAATGGTGTGTTTTTCATGATTATTTAAAAAGTGTTTTTATTATTAAGAACCTTAAGGGTTTTTGAGAAAATAATTTTTTTTTTAAATAAATGCATAAACTACACCTGTAATCTTTCATTAAGACATCTATTACGCATTCATATGTCGTCATCTGTGATGTTTTAGTTAAAATTTCGCCAAATAACTTTATCAATCTACTTAATAAAAACCTTAACACTGTCTGACAGACAACTAAACCCTAGGGTCTAAAAGCAGTAAATTTTGCGCAGAAATTCCTTATATCGGTTGTTTAGCTTACATCTTCGCATAGCAGATCTTCCACGAGTATGAGAGAGTACATATGTATACATTAAGCAATGTGTATGAGAAGGATGTCTTATAGGTTTGTTTTCTTACTTAAAGTTAAACTGTTGTGTGTTGTATGTGCTAAACTGTTGTATGTGTTATGCTTGTAGAGTGGGGTTTTTTTAAGTGAACAGATCAGTTGTTTTAATTTGTTCTGTTGTTCAGCACACAACAGTTTAACTTTAAGTAAGAAAACAACCCTATAAGACCTCCTTCTCATACACATTGCTTAATGTATACATATGTACTCTCTCATACTCGTCGAAGATCTGCTATGCAAAGATGTAAGCTAAACAACCGGTATAACGTAGGGGAGGAATAAGAAAGGTTTTTTTGAAAATTCATTCCCTAAGGGAGTTAAATATGGGGTGGAAATTCGTATGGAAGTCCGTCATTTATGAAGATTGAAATATAGATATTGTGCAACCCACTGCCTCGATTGGCGGTAATCCTTTTTTGATCATATGGTCTTGTTATTGTCAATAGCGTTAGGGTGTTATTTGCAGCTAACCTTGACATTCAGGTAACTGCGAATAACACCCTAACGCTAATGACAATAACAAGACCATATAATCAGAAAAGGATTACCGCCAATCAAAACAGTGGGTTAGGTTCACCACACACTTAATCCTTTAATTGGTCAGTTAACTCAAGTAATCCCTCAGGTAATACCTCAGTCAGATCATATAAAAGACAAAATTTTTTTGATATCTTTGTGAGACATGCACCAAATTAGCAACGGGTAACATATCTTTGACTCCATGTTCCGGGGATAGTTACGATTAGCTAATTCATACTGATGATGACTATTTTGTAGTCGAAATACGTATTTATAAAATATAAATAATTGTCTTAGGAATTGGGACTAAATTTAAAATTGTTTTTCAGTTAACTATAAAGTAAGATCTCAGGTTTTAGAAAACCTTTGTAGTACAGAGTATGGATCTCATTCATTTCAGGTGGTTGCTACGACGCGTAACCTGACGACATATGTACTGCACTAAAAGCGTCTAGAAATATGAAGTTCAAAATCTATCCTTAAGTACACGACAATGTCCATAATAAATAGCGGCATCAGAGTACACAGACGATTTAATATCATCCAGTTCTATAAATATTGTCATTTAAGTATAAAAATAGTTTTATATTCGAAAGGATTATTGAATATGACACAATATAAGTCACTTCCTTCATTCACAAACATGGGTATGCATATGTTTATATTTGTGTGTATGTGTGTGTGTTCATAATGCGCTGTTTAGTCATTTATTTTTGGATAATATAAATGATAGGTACCTAGTTTGTATCTCTTCACATTTCTGGAACATAGTCTATGTATCCAAGGTTGCTAACCTTTATACTATACTCATGCATCATAGTATATTATTGCATGACTACTTTGTGGATGACATCAAGGAGTCACATCACTCGTAAATTATTATCTATGGAGTGTACTATAAATTCAAAATAATATTCACATATTCATTGTATCACCATATATTTATTTTATCTTATAATTTCACTGCTGGCTATTGGATATTTATCAAACAACGATTGATTCTAGCTGAATTTCGCTTTGAGACAAATTTTAGCGCAACTAAACTTATGAGAAATATATTATAGTGATGTATACTCTGAATACAGTTAAAAACATCGTTAAGAGTAGATGTAGGAGTAGTAAAATCCTGGCAAGTAGGCCTATTTTGGCTATTTTTACCGACCCCTAAAGGACAACGAATTTGTATGAAGACTAGGAATTGGTAGGTTGTGAGACTCCAACCGGCTTTAATACAAACTATGACAATATTTATCTAGAGTTTGTGGAAGGAAATTGCAGAAAACCTTCACAACCATAGCCGGTTAGATAAATAGATTGTATAGGCTGTCCTGGACGGGCTACACTTTGACCATAAGGTTCATTGTGATCCGAAGGATGTGAGGATGTGAGTGGAGTGGAAGGAATTTTTATGTGCAGACCAGGAATTGGTAGGATATGCGGCTGCAGCCGACAATGATAAGAACTATGCTGATATTCATCTAGAGTTCATGAAGGAAACTGCAGAAAACCTTCTCAAGCATAGTCGGTTACTTCGTTCTTGTCCATACGCCGACAGTTTAGTCAATTATCGGCCCTTTTTTTTTTCTTAATAATTGAAAACTGCCGACGCCGCGATTCGAACCCATAACCTCCCAGTTCCAAGTAGGCATACTGTGCACTTGGAGTGGTTATTATCCTTACTTACAATACAAACGCCAATAGTTTAGTCAATTAACCATTATTTTAATTGGCAAACTGTCGACGTTGGGAATCGTACCAGCATCCTTCCAGTTTTGAGTATTCTTCCTTAACAAACTGTACCACTCGCAACTGGTTCAGCGTAGATACCGTCTATTGAATTTTCTGTGGTACCTACCTAGTGTCACATTCAGGCTCAACTGATATCCCAATTGTCAAAATCAATCCAACTAGTTAGATTCCAATACAAAAAATACAAGGTTGTTCAAATGTTAACTATTTCTATTTACTAGTAAGGATTATTTAGGTAAATTATCATTGATATATTAATGCATTAAGTTAAAATTACTTAATAAATTATTAAAAGATAATTCTTAATTTAGGTTATAAATTAGTAGAATTTCTAACAGTTAGGCGTTTGCGCTATTGACAGATGACGGCGCAGGAAGCTGCGATATGTTGCGTGTTATGTATGTAACGCTTGTGGCGTGTCCGCAATTTCATGTTGCGGCACCATGCAATGATATATCCGATACGTTATTCTAGAAAATTAACCGTTTAATGAAAACTAGATCTAAATCGGTTAAGCCGTTTTAACATGATGCGAAAACAAATAGCTTTGCAGGTTTTTCGATACCCCTAAACCGCAGTTACTGGTTGTCTGATTAATTTCCTAAATCCGGGTGATGAAAATCAAGTGATGATGATCCAAATTTCAAATTTCTATCTAAAGTAGTTACCGAGGAAGTTAATATAAAATATCGTCGAAACTTTAAAAAAATAGAAATTTAAAAAAAAAACCTTGTAGAGAGAGAGAGACTATTGCAATATTCAACGTAACAAACAAGGAAAGTATATGATCATGCGAATGTGAATCATGAATGTGAATTATGTATTCCGTTTATCAGGAGCTCTACACAATCCACAATTAGTATAAATACACTTATAAATGGAGTAGGCTTTACAAATGCATGAATCATAAACTATCCTTGTTTGTTTCGTGGAATAATGCAATAGTCTCTCTCTCTCTACAAGGTATTTTTTTTAAAATTTTTATTTTTTTAAATTTTTCTTATATAGGCTGCACTTGATTGTAATGGATTTTAAGATGGCTGCCAGTTATGGATGTATTCTAATTATTCTGAACTTTTAAATTAGCTAAAAAATTTTCAATTAACATGTGAGGGAAGAAACCTAAGTTTACTTTAAGTTTGAACACCTGGCTGCAGGTAATCGTAGCAGTAATAAGCAGCGCTGCCTGCTATTACAAGATTTGTCGTATCGTATACTATGTTATTTAACAAGCAAAATTCAATTAACACGTGAGGGATTTAATTATAAAAAAATCAATTTTCAATTAATTAATTAATGTTAATTGCAGCAGAACTACCCTGGCAGACATTACATCGCCAAATTGTTTATATTGCAAAAAGCGTTTTCAATAATATTTCAATCAATTAATAGATAATTGCAGCAGAACTACCCAGGCAGACATTACATTGCCAAATTGTTTATATTGCAATAAGCGTTTTCAATAATATTTCAATCAATTAACAGATGAGGGAAGGTTTTCACTGTCGGATCTTAGACCATAATATAGACATTTTTAAGGCTCATCCAATATTTAGTTTAAGATTTGTACTTACTTACACACACACACACACAGAGGATATCTATCTATTACGATTATTAACATTTGTAAGAGGAGTGAAGAAAATGGCATTGCTTGCTCATATGGCTGAGTCTGTAGTCAATGATGAAAGCAGCAAGCAAGTAAGTAAGAGAGCTGCTCCCATTACTGACAGAACATTCGCAAAGCATTTAGATTTTCACTTTATGTGAAACATATGTGTCCTAGTATCTCTCTAAAACCACACACAATATTATTATTATTATTATTAACATTAATATATGTGTTTGTTATATATACAGAAGAAATGGATGGAGTATGACTATGAAGGTGGTTGGTTAATAATAATAATAGTAACATTGTGTGACAACTTATGTTTTCTTATGACATTTGTTATTCACTTTATCCAGAAATTCTACGGTTGTTAAACGCGAAATATATTATTCAATTATTACTGTAATATACTTCGAATGGTTTTTATTTTTGTGTAATCATCACATGGAGATTCCACCGAAGCTCGATTCCATTGTAGGCTGGCAGGATTTATAATTTATTATTAATGTTTGTACCATTAAAAAATATTTATTATAAATTAAGCTACCCTATAAAATGGCGATTTAAAATTGATATGAAAATTGTTAATTGATAATAAATAGTTTTGGAAAGAATTGCTACTTGAGTAAGACAAAATTTGGTACTATTTTGACAATTTCATTGGACATATGATGAAAGTTAACACGATTCTTGAATTTCAAAGATATAGTGAAATACATGATAGTCCTTAACAGCGATGGTAATTCTTAAATGGCTATGAAACACACGTTTTCAGATAACAGAACAGATTGTTTAAAAAAATAGTTGATGCAAGTACATTTTACGAGTATTATGAATAACATGTAATGTTACAACTAACCAGCCAAGTAGCCGAGCGGTCTAAGGCGTCATGTCTGGGCAGTATGCAGTACTTGGAAACTGGGAGGTTATGGAATCGAATCCCGACATCGGCAGTTTGTCAACTATAAAAATAAAAAAAAGGGGCGGTTGATTGACTAAACTGTCGGTGTATGGACAAGAACGAAGTAACCGGCTATGCTTGAGAAGGTTTTCTGCAGTTTCCTTCACGAACTCCAGATGAATATCGGCATAGTTCCTATCATAGTCGGCTGCAGCCACATATCCTACCGATTCCTAGTCTACTCACAAATTCCTTCCACTCTACTCACATCCTCACATCCTAAGGCATCACAATGGACCTTATGGTCGAAGTGTAGCCTGTCCAGGGCAGCCTTTACAATCTACCTCTAATGTTACAACTAACTCAGTTAATTGTTTGAATACCCAGTATATACTGAGTTGTATATCAATTTTTCCAATGATAACAATTTGTCCAACAATTTAAATAAAATCTCGTATGGTTTTGGGAAAGATGGGCATATGTATTGGTTTCCGAAGAACTTTTGAGCACAAATTATGAGAAAACTATCGAGTTTATGGAAAAAATTTTCAAACAAAAGTTGTTGATAAGAAAAAAAAAAGATTTTTTATTATTAAATTTTTGTTATATCTCTTACGGTTTCAAAGATAGGCAGATTTATTCGTTTTTCTGAAGCATGGTCCAATTTTGTTTTTCCCATTACCGAACTTGACCTTACTTTTTTGCTCTAGAACACACACACAATTTTATGAACACACATGACCAACATTCATGCTTACGATCAATATTTTTAAGCGTTAAAAAGTCGTGATCAAACATAATATACCTTGTATATTTACATATACTGGGTACATAAAAAGAAAATTGAAAATAATATAAGAGAATATTACACATAACTATATACAAATAGGCAGTATAATATAGTAGATAAAATAGAGTTCAACATTATCCACCACTCTTGTTGTAGACGTCAGTTGTGATTTATAAGGTATTCCGGTGACTTGTGATCATTATTACCTATGACAGAGTGAGTGGGTTACTCCTTTTGATGGTGAATCAACTTTGCTTGTCTATTAAGATTTTATTTAGACAACCAACGATGATGTGTTTTTTTTCTTCTATTATACATTTTCACTCAACTCAAAATTTTTCTCACTTTTCGTCTTTTCGTCAATTCTTTTTACGTATGCTTTTATTCTTTTTTTAGGGTTTCGCAAAACTCTTTAACAAAAGGAAAATTAGTTCAATATTGCATATACCTTATCTGTCATATATTTTAGTTTTACTGCCGAATAAAAGATACCGCCCAAACAGAATTTTCTGATCAAAAATGTTGCTGGATACATAAGCGATAAATGGTCAGTTTTTGACTCAGAGTCAAAATTATATGCATAATTTGACTTTAAGATAATAGTTTAGTTTTTAAAGTTTTAAATAGGGAATATGCATGAAAATTTTTTTTCACTTGAATTGAATCATGTTTACTTGACAAATATCAAGGTAAAATTACTTTTTAAATAACTTTAAAAATAAGCGAGATATGAATGATTGAAATTCCCGATTAGACAAAGAGGGTGACAGTCCTCTAGATATGTAATGTGACGTCATATTACACTTTCACCATTTAAAATACACGTAAAACTCCGTTTTTAGTATTTTTGCAAGAAAGAGACAGATAATAATCTTTAAAAGCTTATTGATAACAAGCTTCCTTGATATTTGTCGGATTTTAATTTCGTTTTTAAATATTATTACAGTATTAACAGTATTTTCATATTCTGAAAATAAATGTGAAAAAAAATTTTCATGCATATTCCTTATTGTTAGAGTTTGATTGAGAGATTTCAGATAAAGCATTATACGCGAAAATTTTTAAGATGGTAGCACCACGTGGTCAATGGACAAACTAAAACTGCATTCGATGTTTATAAATATAACAAGTGCCTTTGTGTTTTTTCAAAAATATTTTATTATTTTGTAAGGAGTTTACTAAATTTTTGTGCTTTCAATAATTTTGATATTTAGTTTTGTGGCCAAAAGTATTAAATTGCAACTGTATACAAATTCGACACTATAGGTTAGATAGATAGATAGATAGTAGAAGCTGCCCTGGACGGGCTACACTTCGACCACAATGTCCATTGTGATGTCCAAGGATGTGAGGATGTGAGTGGAGTGGAAGGAATTTTTGTGTATAGACTAGGAATTTGGAGGATATGCGGCGGCAGCCGACTATCATAGGAACTATGCCGATATTCATCTGGAGTTTATCTTCGTTCTTGTCCATACGCCGACTGTTTAGTCAATTAACTGCCCCTTTTTCTTTCTTAATAATTGACAAACTGCCGATGTCGGGATCCGAACCCATAACCTTCCAGTTTCCAATTATTTCTGGTTTTAGGTTTTTATTAGTTACATCAATAACGCTTAGCAGATTTTGCGAAAACAATCTTGTATTATTTTCAATTACCCGACAGAGAAAAATTTTAGGTCAAATGACTGAATAACAATCAAGGCAATCTGTAAGCTTTGAAACATTAAAGCTCGTGGTTTGACGCAATAAATACAATAACAGCTCTATTTGCTCTAGTAATTAGAAATATTCATTCCATCTATGTTTCAATATTAAATACAATTCACGCAGGCAAACATTGGACGATTAAAGGAAAAATACTAATACTATAGTAACTAGCTTTTGATTAAGATACAACTTAAAGAAAATCCTAATAATCTTCCTTGTAGAAAATCACAAACATAATTATATAGTAATATGTCTCAGGAACTGTGTAATCGCAAATATGTCCTTATTCAATGATCAGAGAAATTTCATTTTATCTTTGTGTACTTTAGTGGTAGTTATTATTTCCATGTCGTAAAGTTTAATTTTTTTTTCTGCTTATCATTTAAGAAAATCAGAAAATGAGTATTGTTTGTCTTACATATTATATTATACAGTTGTTATTACAACCAAAAGTTGTTACAAGATGTACAGCTTCGAATGTCTAAAACTTTACAGGGTTATTTGTCAGGTGAAAACAAGCAAATAATACAATATGTGTCCTAACTTGCTCCGTTTTCTGTTTGTCGGTTTGTATGTGATTTTTACAAAAACCTCAATATCTAAGAAACGGTTTAAGTGAGAATCTTGAAATTTGGTACGAATGTTGGTCAAAGCGGGGCACATTTAACCTGAATCAAATGTTGCAGCAAAATTTATTTTGCTGCAACAATCCGTTTTTTAAATGGCGGCCGTTAATAGTACAATCTACAATTTACAGTTTTTTAGATATTTAACATTGAAAACTTTTAACGGCCGCTCTGTTGAAACGGATTATTTCAGCAAAATAGGTTTTCAGGTTAAATGTATCCCACTTAGACCAACATCCTTACCAAATTTCAAGATTCTAACTTAAATCGTTTCTTAGGTATTGGGGTTTTGGTAAAAATCACATACAGACCAACAGACAGAAAACGGAGCAAGTTAGGACACAACGGAGCAAGTAATATTTGCTTGTTTTTACCTGACAAATAACCCTGTAAAGTTTCGGACATTCGAAGCAGGCCACCCTGTATACAACATCCACGATATAATGTCATGACCTCATTATTAATGGACTGCGTTAGATAATAATGTAATTAACTTAAAGTCAAACACCATTTTGTTTTTTTCATATAAAAATAACATATTAATACAACTACGAAATTTGATTTATCCATAATAAGTATTTTAAGGTAGTTCTAGCTGTACATCAGTTTTCGACAGATTTTGCTCATTTTAATAAATCCAGAAGTTTCAACTTACCCCAAACCAAAATCACTAAAAATCAAACTAACCATAGGGATATTCCTGTACTCTACAAGAAATTTCCAAGTTTTTCGCTAAAATTGTGGGAAAACTATTAAAAACTATCTGTTTTTAATCAAAGAATGTAGGATATGCAATTTATGTTCTTCTCTTTATTGCGATTTTAAAGATAGCAATCCTCGCCACCTGGTCAGCGATCGATTTTACCCATTTACCCATTGACATCACCTTTTAGCACTTTTAGACGGGCATCCGGAAATGGAGGAACATTTCTGAAAAGAGGAAGGAACGGATTTTCATTAAATTTAGATATATAGTTAATTCAGGTCCTAAAATATAACATAAGGTACTTTTTATCCTGGAAAACTGTATATTTCCTGTGGGAAGTGACAGAACGTACCACTGTTACCACCGTGGCTGAGAATGCTAGTTGGTATTAAATATGACATAGATATAGTATAGAAATTGTTTTAATGATTAAATAGAATATTATTATAGGTACTGATATTTCAGGCCTAGAATAAAAAAAGGAATTTTATGGTGTTACATTTTGTCTCTCAAAATTAACTACATGTGATAAAATATAAAATGAACATAATTTATTGAAACAAAAGCAATCGATTTATGTAAAAATTATAAATGTTTTCCGGTAAAAAATACGAAGAAAATACGTGAAAATGTATATGAAGTAAATTTGATGTAATCAATTAGATACAAAAAATATACGGTGCTCATATGTATATATATATATATATATATATATATATATATATATATATATATATATATATATATATATATATATATATATATATATATATATATATATATATATATATATATATATATATATATATACCTACATATATACATATATATACCTACTGAAAATACGAAAATCAAGAGTAGATTCTTTTTTTTTGTTTTATTATTTTATTAGAGGAAAGAAAATGTTATTTTTTTGTTTGTATTTTCAGACAAAAGTCTATCAATAAAAATAAAAATTCAATCAGTTCAAACAGAAAAGTGATGTTGAATTGATTAATAACGATTTATCTTCATAATGACGATATCAATGTTGAAAGGACTCAAAGGTCATAGGCCTTTTCTTTATATTTTGTGTTTTTTATATTTATATATGTGTTCAAATGTATTTTGTTTCAAACAGAATTTGATTATCTACTATGTGAAGTAGCATCTTTCAGCTTCAAAAGATATTTTATAGAAGAGGCTCTAATACAATCATCAATAGCCAATTTTTTAAAGAAAATAAATATTGCAATATTTTGAGATTTAAAGCTAAAGTATTTTGAAACTATCTTTATATTTGTGAGGCGATAGCATTGATATTTGCAAGTTAATTTACTGTGGCCTAGAAATTATTTTGTTCGTAATGTATTCGATTCTAATTCTTATTGAATAATATGGGAAAAAAACTATCAAATCGGCAGTGTTGTGTTGTTGATTGTGAAAATACACCAACTTTTTTATGTAAGCAATCAGAAAAGCATTTTGGTAATAAGTAGTTGATATTTGTTCATTTTCTGTAGTTGATATTTGTTTTAAACATACCTCAATTACAACATTATAAAAATAAGCATTATTATTTTAGCTATTTTGGTGCTTTTCTTAAAACTATCCCAAAAACTCTCCGAGAATCATTGACATCAATCTCTTCATACACATTAGAAACGTGAAATTGTACTTCTAATTGTACTTCTTGAAAGCCGCTCGTAAATTTTTTTACCGGCATTGTATGGAATTATTCCTTTATCCGTTAAATTCAAGTTGAAATTTATATATCTATCCGTATGTTTACTACTTTTGACAGAACCAAAATTTAAATTAAAAAACACGAGACGGCGCAGAGGTCGCCCGCCAAAAATACTTTACTAGCGTATAAAATATAACCAAAGGGTTTCTAACAATATATTTAAAACCCAAAAATAATAAATTGCAATTCAAGCAATTCGAATGGTCACATGCTTGTTAATCTATTTAAAAGTGTGCCTAGTTTAGGCATAGGCATTTGACTTGGTGCAAGATTACTGGCATCGGCCAAAACACGGCTAAATAGCGAAAATTTGACGCTCGCCATTGTACGCTCGTAGGTTTGAATAACAGCCACACGATGTGACGATCATCGAACGTCCTACGTTCATAGCAACGGTAGAACCGGCAAAACACTGATTTAAGATTGTTATTTATATTTCTACGGTAATATATGTCACACTTGAACTACAAGACCTTAGAAACATAACATTCTCAAAAATAGATTAATCATAAAATGTCAACTGAGAATTCATCAAAAGAATTTGATGATAAATTTGATAATGTAATTCAACTCATGTGGTCATCTGGACCAAATAGCAGCCACAAGATGTTTGCATTATTAGATAAATTAACAAGGGAAAAATATGGCCACGCAAAAGGTTTACATAAATTAAAAGAAAAGCCAGAACCAACTCAAGATAATGAACCTACATCATCGGCTGATACAATTACAGCAGATTTAATGGATCTTTTTGAAGAAGATTTAAAATGTGTTATTTGCAGTAACATCACAGTCAGTTATCGTAATCAATTAATGGAATGTAATAAATGTCACTTAATTTATCATCAAAATTGTCATTCGCCACCGATTGATCAAATTGACACTAATATAAAATGGACATGTCATAAATGTTTGAATCCTGAAACATCTGACACAGCACTTATAGGCGAGAAATCATCTGGTGATAGTGGAAATGATGAAATTAGTAACATAACCAAATTTCTGGAATTAGTAAAATCAGGTTCATCGGCAAACAATATAGGAAAATCTAAAGCCAAAAGAATGGTGAAAAAAGTTTCAAAAAATGCAAACGAATTGAATAATGTACAACCACTTAAACCAGAATCAAGTGCTGAGTATCGAAAAAAACTTGTATCGTTAAAGGCGAAAGAAAGTCGATCAGAACAAAATATCGTTAAACCATCAACATCAAAAAATGAAATACAATCAAAGAATGAACCAGTAAATCAAGTGTCAGCGAAAATACCATTTCGAAACGCTGGTCCTACAATGAATTTAGTGAATGCTGAAAAGAGATTATATTACATGAAAAAACGAGCTGCCGAAAATAGTCGTTTACGTCGATAATGTAACTGTATTAAAACTATAATTTAGTTTCTTTCAAAGTCAACGAGTTTTGAAATCAATTTTTGTTATAAATTAACTGACGGAAAGTTTTTAAGTGAATAAAAAATCGACTAAGAACAATTTGTTTACTAAAAATAACACGAATTGGAATAGCCAAAAAATTATTACCACGAAGTAGAAAATAATAATTTAAAACAATTAGTTTTTTATTTAATTGTTTTTAAAACCAGTTGTAGTTTTTGTTAAAAAGTTGTTTGTGTGTACTTTTTGAGAAAAATCGGAAAACTCGTCAAAAATAGCGATTTCTTGTTTTTGCTTCAAAAATTCGAGTTTTTTATAAAAATGTCTAATAATCCACAGAAATGAAGCCCAAAGCAAGCCAAAAAGATGCTTCTTGAACAATTTAAAAAAATTAATTTTTTGCCGAGTTATAACGTTGCTTAACGTTGTTGACAATGAGAAAATCAAAACATGTGTACCCCCCACTAGTGCTGCCTCTGGTGGATTTTTTACAAATCTTCAGAGGAAAATGGCTAATTCGAATTAGGGTGAATTTTTTTTATTCCAAGATCTTTCTCTACAAACAGAACAAACAGAAAGTGAAGTTAAATAAAAGGTAGTAAAAAATACCCTAAAAGTAAAACACAATACCACAAATTTGTTAAATCCTAACACAATATTAATTTATGTGACATATTATGTGTAAATTTAAATTTTCATTGTTCTAATATTTGCTGAAAATGTATAAATGTTTCTGATATGCTTTTCATTCATTCATATACGAGAGTAACAGTAACATATGCTTTTTGTGTTAAAAGGAAACGGCACATTGTGACAATATGTAATATTAGACAGAGTAAAGTATATATAGAGATATTATAGTTACTATATACAAAGTGTGTCGACGGCAGTATTATGGGACCGTTTGACGCCTCATAAAATATGAGTAATAGTCCCTTGGGTTCAGTTTCCGGAACTGAAGGGGTTATTTTATCAAAAGTTGTTGAGTGGTCGTGAAAATTTTTATATTATCTTTGTATAATAGAAATACAATGATATAAATGTTTGTTGGACTATCATTGAACATTTTTTAAATATTATTTTCAAATAAAATATATTGTTTTAATATCTACTGGTATTTGAATTTGAGAGGTCCATTTCCACAGCAACCCCATCATCAAATTTTGAGTTGGACCCGATATCAATCGTTTGTATCTTGTTTGTACCGGATTGTACCTCAAGTCTCGTTGTTTTTACCTCATCGGTTTTTCAAATTATCGCTATTTTAAATTGGGGCTTCCGAGGAAACTCCGGTACACCCACCATCAGATTTCGAATTGACACTGATCAATTGTTTGTACAACGGTTTATGATTCATCACTATTTACATTTGAGGGTGCCGTGGAACAGCCAGCACCCCCACCGTCAAAAGTCGAATTGAAACCGATATCAATCGTTTGTGTCTCGTTTGTAACTGATTGAACCTCAAGTCCCATCGTTTGTACCTCAACGGTTTATGATTCATCACTATTTACATTTGAGAGTCCCGTGGAACAGCCAGCACCCCCACCTTCAAATTTCGAGTTGCAACCAATATCAATCGTTTGTACCTCGTTCCTCGTTTGTACCTGATTGAACCTCAAGTCCCGTCGTTTGTATGTCAACGATTTTCGAATTATCACTATTTACATTTGGAGGTGCCGTAGAAAAGCCAGCACCCCCACCATCAAATTTCGTGTTGAACCCGATATCAATCGTTTTTATCTTGTTTGTACCTGATTGTCCCGTCGTTTGTACCTCTTTGTATTATTATCCCTATTTTTTATCCTACCACCATTTCCATAGCACCCCCACCTTCAAATTTCGAGTTGAAATCGATATCAACGAGTTCTAATTTGTACTATGTTTTATTGAAAGAGTCAAAAAAATATTTTTTCCCAAATTTTTGGAGGAAATTCGCTAAAATATCAAGTAACTATTGTGATTCGTATTTGTAATATTCATTCTAAGTTTTGTTTCGGAATTGTTTAACTGAAAAACACTGGCCATCGGAAATTTATGCAGGTTGCAGGTACAGATAGATTGTTACCAAATAATTACTGTTTTATTTAAATAAACAACCTTTGATACGAGAAAAACTACAGCTATTGGACACATAAATTAAATAATTCATTTCAAAGTGACATACGAGTTGTGTAGACATTTTGTTTTGGATAATAACAACAACACTATAGAAATTATAACACAATTATACTAAACATGAAATAAGTAGAACTAGATGTACTATTAATGTAATAACATCTGATCTTTAACAAGTCAATAATTAATTAGTATTTAATTATAATTTCAATACAAACACAAAGTACCTCATATATAAATGGGTCAATTTATTGTTGTACATCTTATTACAAACCAATTTGACACAATAATAATTATAATTCAAATTGTTCTAGTAGTATTGTATGTAACATCATCACGGTCTACACAAAGGCCACTTCAAAACTAACATAATAATAATTGTAGTACGTACTTTAAGTGTATAGTAAAGTACTTCACAACAATTCATTATAATCAGGGCTAGACAGACAGACACACTGCCTTCTGTATATAGATTATTTTTTATATTCAGTCTAATACAAAGCTTTTCTCTAATGTGTTTTTAAATATATAAACATTGATTAACAGTGCGATCAAATGTCGGAAATGTTAACAGATTTTTTAATTGTTTGTTTATTTTACATTATTTTGTTATTACATTTACTTACTTTACACTGCCGTTCATAAAAATTGAAACATTCTAAGTGTCACTGTAGGTAATATTATATATATTTTTAGTAATATTTACGCTTAGAATGTGACTAACTTGTTCCATTTTCTATGAACGGGAGTTTACACCTTCTGTTAGTAACGAAATAAAGTCTATTTTTAAATAAATGTATTCATGGTGTGTCATATAATAAATAGAAAAAATTTCTATATATTTTGATTAAATGCTTAAGCGAAACAGACAGAAGTTTGTCTTTCACACAAGCAGTGTGACTGTATACTCTGCAGTGGGTAATAATTTTGTTTGTATGTGATATGATTTTTGGATATTGAAAGACAAGACAATATTATACATTATAGAAAGATGAATGATCGTTATTATTTTGGTAAATAGCTATAATCGCCAGCTCTTACTCTAGAACATTTCAATTTGACTATACAGTTGAAATTAGGTACAGGAATGTCTTCATCATTATTACTTCTTGTTTCTCGTTAATAGGAGTGTTAACCTTATTTAATATTATTTGAATAATTATATTATTTTAATAAATTATAAGTACACACACACTTTTCCTAAGTTTTTTCGAAACTGTAATGTTTTTTCCGCTTCTCGGTGGGTAATTAAATTTCACATTTTCATACTTCCTTTGGTCCTTTACGAGAAACCGATCAGAGTGTATTTTCAGCACGTAACTCGATTGATGTTCCACAGTTTTCTATTCTGTTGTATTGCACAGTGCATGGGAGACATTTCATAAAAAATGTGTGTCATACAGGAGAAAGACTAAATTGACATATACACTCCCGTTCGAAAAAAAATGAACAGACTTGAAATATTAATTTTCTTACATTTCATAAAACTCCTCACTTTTGTAACTCTCTGTATAATGTATAATTTTATTTATTTATAAACAAAGATAAGTAGTAAATTTTTTAAGTGTGTAAAAAAGAAATGGAAGTATAAACAGAATTAATATTTTTTATTTGTTTATACGGTGTCGGTGACAGAGTGAGAATTTAAAGAACATAAGTAATGCTAATACATGTTAAGTGTTATATCTTACTCTTACGTGTAAAAAGTAAATCAAATGTTGTATCTGCTACTACAAGAATAATCAAAATTGTGAGAGACTGATTTGGTTCAGGTCTGTTCATTTTTTTTTTTGAACGGGAGTGTACATATATTACACCGCAAACAAACAAAAATTCTATTAAAATTATATTAAACCTAGAAGTCAAACATTATCCATCGATTGTCAGACATAAAAAAAGTTCGTACGGAGTTTTTATTCCCGGAGGCTGAAGTAACATCCACGTAATCGTTGTATAGTGATTGAAATTGGAATGTTCCAAATATAAAAAATCAACTAAATAGCAATGTGTATACAAATAATAATTAATGACTGTCATTTTATAGGTGTTACAATCTAGTTAAAAAGTTTATTAAGTGCATACCACTTGACTGAATTGGAGAGAACCCCCCCCCCCTTACTAGTGCCGCCGCTCTATATACTGTTGTCGCGTGTAATATTGTTTATAGTATTCTCCTGTACCCACTTCACATAATAATAATTAATAATAATTGCTGCACATACATACATTGTTAGAATATTATGTGAAAAATCACTGTGGTCCATTTTGTTGTTTGTTAGCTGTTAAGAGCACAAGAGGACTCACAAGAGCATTCATTATATTCATCAATTATTTATTGTATAATTATATTTTGTGCATAAATTTTACATTGTTATTATCGATTTGATTTGAACTGTTGAAAAGCGGTGTTTCATTACAAAAAGTATGTCAATTTAATGGAGATCAAAATACATCAGTTAATGGCGGTTAAACGTGGGATTAAAAGCTAACCGGGGATTCCAACTGAACCGAAGTTGGGTTAAAAACGTTTAATGTGAGTAACCGTAATAATTTTAAATAAAATAATTCAAAACCGATACCGTTGCCGAAACCGATTATTTTATTTGAAAAACCGGTGTTTAACCGTTATAGGTATATTCTTTGTATATGAGATAAATAAATTTAAATAAGTATTAAATCCACAACGTCATTCGATGTCCGCTTTGAGTGAGTCAGCCTGGGAGAGAATCGACTCTCATTAAATTTCGTGACTAGTCGTAGTCATGCTGTAAGCTGCTCGTTTATAATATTTATCTATTATCAGTGACATGCGTATAGCCTGCTGTTCTTTAAGCTGTAAAATAAAAAATCAAAGTCCAAATTGAAGCATACACTATATATATATATATATATATATATATATATATATATATATATATATATATATATATATATATATATATACGTGTTTTGGACAGCCTATTATTTATTACTGTCTGGCCGTGTGGTACTGTATCAAGTCAGTCAGTATACATGTGATGAGAGTACACTTTAGTAGTTTAGTATGTGCATTGTGCATGACAAATCCTCACTCTTAAATGACAAACAAACAACCATACGCATACAGTAGACCTGCTATGAGATGACTGACTGACTTTATTTACATGTGTACTGACTGACTTGATATAGTACCACACGGACAGCTAGTAACAAATAATATTTAACATTGATTCTCTATTGAAAAAGCTTGCTAACACACACGGTATATACATACTACTGGCGAGTTTAGTAGCGAGAAGTAGCATTAAAAGCTGCGTGAAAGCTAAACGTAAATAAACAATTTTTTTGTTGAATGTGATTCTCAAAAGATCTTAATTTTTTTAAATGACCTTTTAACCTGGCATAAGCAAGCAAAGTTTTAAATGTTTATATTTTACCGTGCAGTATAGTTGGAACTTGGAATGGCTTTATTTTATAATATTCACTATTTAATTTTAGTAAATAACCGTAATCGAAACTTTTTCTATTAGCGAATTTCCTAAAAAGAAATAGAGCTATTGGTCCCGTACCGAAGTCAAAATTTCGCAAAAATTTCTTCAAATGTCCTTCGATCCTACCTAGTAGATGTCAAAAATCACTATCTGTAAAATTTATATATATATATCTATGGACATATATATATATATATATATATATATATATATATATATATATATATATATATATATATATATGTGTCTGAAATCACTCTAGTGGTCACAATTTTGATCTGATTGGAATGAAATTTGGTATTTAAGGCGCTTTTGGTATTCAAAAGGTCAAGTTCGTTAATGGGTAAAATCGAATAAGGGGAAAGGGGGGTTTAGAGGAAGGGGAAAACACAAAATTTGACATATCTCCCTTAATATTCGAATAATCGAAAAATTTATAAGAAGTAAAGTTTTAGGTACTAAGTTTTACTGTAATTTTATTCTTATCATTTTTTCTGTTACACTAATATTTACAGAAATATTGACGATTTAAGATTGAAAATTAAATTCCTCACTATCTCTGTACAGATTAGTGTTTGAGCAAAAATGATAAGGTGATGAATTGTAGCAAACATGATTTTCTACAACTTTAGCCCTTACGCATTTTTTGATTGTTCTAATATTAAGAGAGATATTTTATATTTTGTGTTTTCTTATTTATTAATGCCCCCTTCTCCCCTTGACGTATGCCATTTATTAATAAAATTGGCCTTGCAAATACTAAAATCATATACGATATTTCATTTTGATCAGACTAAAATTGTGACCGCTAGAAAGTGATTTATGTATTCTAAGGAAATTCGCTAAGTTGGAGCAGCTCCTGCGTAACGAATTTTTTATTTTATAATAGCACTTGTTTTAATTATTTAATCTTTATTAAATATTAAATATTTAAATTCATTTTCGCAATTCTTGTATCAAGTTGAGGTACCTGTAAACCGCACTTTAAGAAATTATTTTATGGCATGCCTTCAATTTACATTATTATAATTTAAATAAAGTCTATTTTACCTCTTTATTTAAAAAAAGGTCGATTTCAGGTAAAAATTACAATCTCGAAGGGTGGGTGGATGCTTTAGGACCAACGTTTTAAGGAATTGTTTTCTTTCGCCATATTATGTCAACTTCAAGATAATTGCATAAAGAGTCCTCTATATCATTGCTTATACGATATATCCAAACTGTTGAATGGACAGTCATCACTGGGACCACCGTTCACTTGGATAATTATGAAGGAAACTCCATGGTTAAGCACCGCAATGGGCTATCAAAGTTCCAAATATCTACTATAGACTTTCTTCGATCAAAATGCAAGTGAACAAACTACAAATTTCAGTATTCGACAAAAAGACATTAAACTCTATGAATTATTTATTTATCGTTAAGTTATCGTGATTAATATTCGGTTATGATAATTACATTGCTAGGAAAGGATGTTAAAAAACATAAATTACTTACTAATAATGAAAACAGAAACCACCCACTCCATCCATGTAAACTATATATGTATATATCCATGCATATATACACAATTATATACCTTTATGTTTTTAGCATGATATCTATACAAAATAATGGGCTTATGCAGCAAACGACTAAAGCAGTGTGTGTAAAGGTAATATTTACCACAAAATATAGAGAGATTAGAACTGACTGATTGTGATGAAGTTCATTTAAAAACTAAAATAAACGCTACTGAAAGCGATTGATTACTTTTATTATATTTAATACCAACCAACTGACTCTGAACAAGACAGTCAGATATATCTGGATACCGGGTCACTCTGACGTTAAAGAGACGAGGCTGCGGAATCGTTGGCTGAGCCTGTAGTTCCCATAGCAAGATAGTCCGTAATTTACCGAATAATGGAGTGGCTACGACAAGCCCATCTCGATTAATGGGACTTTGCGCAGGGCATGCGACACTCAAGTTGTGCATAAACACAGCTAGGTCATTATTGACACTACTTGTGCCACCACTTGTGCTCGGTTGAAACACAATAGAATACAGTTGAGAAGGGTGGTGGGGCTCTTGACAGGATACTGTCGATTGAACTACCACATTCATAACTTGGGGATCTCTGATGATCCCACTTAGAGGGCCTGTATGGACCAGTCCAAGTAGCCGAGCGGTCTAAAGCGTTATGTCTGTGCAGTATGCAGTACTTAGAAACTGGGAGGTTATGGGAGGTTCAAATCCCGACATCAGCAGTTTGTCAATTATAAAAATAAAAAATTCGTTACGCAGGAGCTGCTTCAACTTAGCGAATTTCCTTAGAATACATAAATGACTCTCTAGCGGTCACAATTTTAGTCTGATCAAAATGAAATATTGTATATGATTTTAGTATTTGCAAGTCCAATTTTATTAATAAATGACATACGTCTAGGGGAAGGGAGGGGGGGGTGTTATAAAGAAAGAAGAAAACAAAATATAAAATATCTCTCTTAATATTAGAACATTCAAAAAAAGCGTAAGGATTAAAGTTGTAGATAATTATTTTTGCTCAAACTCTAATGTGTACAGAGATATTAAGGAATTTAATTTTCAATCTTAAACCGTCAATATTTCTGTAAATATTAGTGTAACAGAAATAATGATAAGA
The DNA here is from genome assembly GCA_963920215.1 of Nineta flava. Taxonomy (NCBI): domain Eukaryota; kingdom Metazoa; phylum Arthropoda; class Insecta; order Neuroptera; family Chrysopidae; genus Nineta; species Nineta flava. Next base: position 100,843,197 of record OY986042.1, read on the forward strand.
AATAAAATTACAGTAAAACTTAATACCTACAACTTTACTTCTTATAAATTTTTCGATTTTTCAAATATTAAGGGAGATATGTCAAATTTTGTGTTTCTCCCTCCCTTTAAACCCCCCTTTCCCCTTGTCCGATTTTACCCATTAACGAACTTGACCTTTTGAATACCAAAAGTGCCTCAAATATCAAATCTCATTCCGATAAAATGAAAACTGTGACCGCTAGAGTGATTACAGACACACATATATATATATATATATATATATATATGTATATATATATATATATATGTATATATATATATATATATATATATATGTCCATAGATATATATATATAAATTTTACAAATGGTAATTTTTGACATCTACTAGGTAGGATCGATGGACATTTGAAGAAATTTTTGCGAAATTTTGACTTCGGTACGGGACCAATAGCTCTATTTCCTTTCAGGAAATTCGCTAAAAAAAAAGGGGCGGTTAATTGACTAAACTGTCGGCGTATGGATAAGAACGAAGTAACCGGCTATGCTTGAGAAGGTGTTCTGCAGTTTTCTTCACGAACTCCAGATGAATATCGGCATAGTTCCTATCATAGTCCTACCAATTCTTAGTTTATTCACAAATTCCTTCCACTCCACTCATATCCTCACATCCTTAGGCATCACAATGGACCTTATGGTCGAAGTGTAGCCCGTCCAGGGCAGCCTTTACAATCTACCATCTATCTAGGGACTGTATGGAGGACGATGAAACCTCCATACATGTAATTTGCACCTGCTGAAACCTGTAGGATGTCAGGTATAGAAGGTTTGCGCACAGTAGCACCTGTTACCCGAAGACGTCTCCCCTTCGGGTGACAAGTTGTTCTCAAGGAGGGCAAAGAGGGCCCATTTGGGAAATTTATTAATGTAAACCCTAGAAATTATGTAAGGACGAATAAAACTTATATAAATCTGAAAAACATACGTTCTATCATATTTTGTAATCATCAATCATTTGTAATCACTTGTTACTCGTGTATTATGCATGGTGGTAAATAAAGATTGTTGTATATAAGAGAAAATTGTCCTCGACTACAACAAAACGAACGATATCTATACCGGATCCGGAAAATGTAAAATATGTAGTGGTATATATATATATATAAATATATATATATAGGAATATATACAACACACATATGTATGTAAATGAACGTTTTTATGTCGCGTAAGTATATAATATATTACTTTATTTAGTTTTCTTCAGTCGATATAATGGTCATTAATGAAATAACACTAAAAATAACTGTTAAAATCATGTAATAATAAATTATTTTACATTATACCAGATATATTTTACATTATTGATTCGAATTGATAATAAATTTTATGAATACGTTATATTAATTAAATATTGATCTGCAAAAAAATTAGCTCATCCAACAGGAATCGAACCCGAACCTCTCGATATTAATTTTAGATTACTTTATATTAATTTTAGATTATTCTAGGATATTTTCATGATTGATGATTACACCCTGAGGTAGATTTTCGATTAGAACTCAAATACAAGACTCTATGTCCAATAACATCCAAAGTAAAAGAGAGATTTCCCTAACATGGAAATTTGGGAAATTGAAAAGGAAAATATTTATATGAGAAAATATATAGTAAATTAACAATTTTTTTTAAATTAAAACTGTATTTTTTACTATATATCATGTTTTTACATTATTTTTATAAAAACTTTGCATACATGTGTGTGTTTTTTAAAAATATATTACATATTGCAATTATATGAATGTTATGAAAATATTACTGCAGATTTTACGCACTGATGGTCAATGAAAACCAATTAAAAAAAATTTTATAATCATGTGTAACAAAATACAAATGCCTCTGTATATAGATAGATTGATACATCTTGGGGTCCAAAAAGTATAGCACTTCGAACTTATGGTCCATTGTGCTCCCCCTTCTGCTTCAGTCCGGCGAGATTCGCTTCTTCCATAGCAATAGCCAGGAGCTTGCTTATCAGGTCTTCCTGAAGGATAATATATTCGCGGTGAGATGCACCGAAGAATATCTTGTATCTGCTGTAACCTAGAGGTTCGCAGTCAAAGATAATTTGGCTGGATGTTTCTTCCTCCTCGCCACACAATCTACACATAATGGACCCGTTATGGAGTCCCATTGTGTGCAGATGCTTCTGCAAGGAACAATGCCCGGTAATGAATCCGGTAACCCTCCGCAGTTGCATCAGTGAAACAGTACCTTCCCGAGATCCTTCCGCCGCGTTAATTTTTTCCAGTGATCACGGTGTTTAGAATTTGCTCTGCTAGCTTAACATTAAGCTAAAAAAGCATGCAGTAACACAAGACAACAAAGAGAATTTAATTTTTAACTAGGGCATTTAATTAGCGTCTAATTATGAGACAATTAAAATTGTGTTCTGCTCAGGTTGCTCTGCTAGCTTAATGGACATCAATATTTCATTATTGTATACATACCTACCTACATCTGCCTGTTATTTGGTAAGTCTTCAATTTAAAAAGTATTCTACCATCTAAGTTATATAAATGTTTTTAATCAAAATTTCTAGTTTATATATGTGGTAAAAATATTTTTCATTAAATTATAAAATCGGCTGAACGATTCCGTAGAAAAGATGCACTTTATTATTTTACATACAAAATGATTGCATAATTATTTTCATGTAAAAATTATTTTTATACCAAACTGGAAACGCAAAAATGTTTTTATTATTTTAAACATTTAACAGTTTTCTTTTAAACTAAAATTATTGGAACATGCAGACCGCCGAGTTGACCATAAGACTTAAAGTAGTAGGAATACGAAATATTTTCTTTCTACCATAGTTTGGTGACGTTAACTTTAAGTGGATGGTAATGTAAATAAGGTAATTAAAATAAATTTTCATTTGAGTTTTTGTTTTGTTAATTATTTATTGATTTATTGATTTATTGAATGGACTCATATGTTCAACTAATATGAACCTCAGTTTTATTTGATACTCGAAAGACCATCGTAGAATTGGCTACCCTTATCAAACATTTATTACATTTTAAGCGTGTATTCGTTTTGGCCTCTTACACGCTTTTAAATGCAATTTATTGGCGTTGGTATTGGCATATGAACGCTTACTTTACTCTTAAAAATGACCTTCATTTCAGGCATTGAAGGTACGTGTAAGCGTCTGTTGACATCTAATAAGATTTTGTATGTTATGTGGTTTTATTGTTTATTCAGATGTACATGTCAGATAAATAAACAAACGCTTATGCAGTATTCGTTTTGGGAGTTAGTATGATTGGCAACCACACTTTTGCTGCCATACCTCGACGGATAAAGCGTCTGTGAGCGTAGTGTCTATCGTTGAACTCAACCATTGGCGTTCTTTTTCAGCATACACAGCGTCGAAGTTGAACACTAAAAACAACGCTCGATGACGCTACAAGCATGTAAGCGCAGTCAGCTCAGTAGATCATCAGCTGAGTATAATTGCATTATCAAAAAGATATTTAACCACCCGAATTTATAGAGGACTCCATTGAAACCAAAAATAAATGTTATTTCACATGTCCAACTATTTTGAACAATCTCCGCCCATATTGCTAACCTGTCATTAATATGATACTATCATCATTTTCAAAAAATGCTATTATTTTTCAATAAATTACATTCTCTGCGCTAGGATATTAACTGTAGCAAGATTAAAAACATACTAGATAAAGTCCTTATCAAATAGCTGTTAGCTAAACCACTTTGTAGAAGGTGTTAAGAGAGTGTTGTGTATAAACTGTGTAGAAATATCACATCGATTGTGACAAAACATTTAATATGACATTAAACCGCACCTAAAATCAATTTTCAAACATACTATATGTACTAACTTTTAACACAGGGATGAAATCAGGAAAAAAATTGTCCGTTTTTTTTTATAATATATTTAATTATTGTATCAATGATTTTCTATTCCATTTTATTCCATCATACTTAATTTCTAGAATTTTATAGGTTTTCGATTATGAGAAATGATTCGACCTGTACTAAATCCTAACCAATTATAATGGTAGTACAATTAATCCACACTCTATAACTTCTTCATTTTATGGATTTTTGTTATTAAGTTATGTGAATATTCCGCAACATTTGGATCCAGTTACAAAAAATTTTCTTTTATGTAGCCAGAAATCACGAGAAACGTTATTTTGATCAATCAAACGAGTATCATTAATCAATTATTTGTACACGAATTATCGAAGCGGATAGAAAATAATTTCTGAAAGTGTTTTGAATACCACAGAAGATTCATGCTGCAAAATAGCTTCTGCAGATGAAGACAGATTCCTAAATCATAAACCCATTTGCTCTTAAAATTATTTGATATAGCTCTAGTCAACTGTTTAATTGCGCTCTTGTTTGCTGCTGTTATCGAAGTGGATAGAAAAGAATTTGCTGAAAGTGTTTTGAATACTATTTGCATCTTAATCCTATTTGCGCTTAAAATTATTTGATATAGCTCTAGGCAATTGTTCTGTGCTTACCCAAACATCAATAATGGATAATTTACATTCTTTCCTTAGCAGTTGATTCATAAAAATTCATATATCCTTCATTGTGGTGCTTTTATTCTAATGTTAATCTGAAACAAACAATTCATTAATTATGGTAACATTCAAAGCTGTTCATAATTTAAATTCTTAGGAATTTTAAATAAAATAAAATCAAAATTCGTATGTTACTTAGCAATTTCACTTGTTTATTTTTTAATTAAAAAATGTTTATGTTCTTCCGGTATAGCATTTTCAAAACTATGAAGCTATATTACAGAATTTGCCCTTATACAAAATAATTGTGATGGCATGTAATTAAATAAACATAAAATATAAAAAACAGAATCTTTGACGATTCCAGTGTTTTATAAAATGTAATAACAATATTTAAAAAAACAACTAAATTTTGAAAACACTTAAAAGTTAAAAACCTATGATTAAAAACATTTTTGAAATAAATTTTATTCAAAAAGGACTTACACAAATTAAAGCTCTTTACTTTAAATTACTTTTTTTACCTGGTGTTCATAAAATGACCTTATTCAAAAATTTCCGTATTCCATTAGTCCGCCTAGAGCTAAAAAGTAAGGTCAAGTTCGTGAATAGGCACAATTAAACCATGTTTGGGAACAATGGGCAAAACTGTCCATCTTTGAAACCGTAAGAGATAAAACGAAATTCAAAGATTAAAAATGTTCTTGGTTTAAAAATAAACAACCTTTGTTTGAAACTTGTTTTCATAAATTCTGTATGCTCTGAGTATTCGGCTTGAAATCTCTATACGTTTTTGTGTTATCGGGTTTTCGAACGGACGGACGGACAACTTTACGGAAATGAACTAATTAGGTCATTTAATGAACACCTACACTAAAATTTTCGGGACTAAACACTCTGGTATATATTAAATACCGGGAATAATAAGTGGTTAATGGAAAAAATAACGAACTTGATCAAATATTCTGTTTCAAAATGCCTGAAATGCTTCAAAATGTTTGAAATATATAAATTATGGGCAATGTTTTGTGGTTCTTTCAATTCTCTATAAATGTTATGACTGCCAAAGTTATCGGACAAACACACGTGGTGTTAATTAATAATTTCGAAAAAACTATATAATTTCTACAAAATTAACATAGTTTAAAAGAAACATAAATTAAAAGAAACAGATGCCCATTGTTTTAAAATACACTTTTAAAATGTACTGCGCTTTCTGGTTAATAAAAAAGAATAATCTGTAAAAAATAAAAAAATAATATAATCCGATTCTGTATAAAAATATACTTTTTTTTTTTAACATAGAGAAGATCTATTATTTTTCCGTACATTTTATATATACGACAATAAAAGCCAGTTAGTTTAACAGAAATTATATTTTGATTGAAATTGATTGAGCACTTCCCGAACGGCATGAAGTCTGATAACCACACCTATGTGTGAGGGTAGAAAATATCATCGGTAACAATCAAACACGACAGAAACATTCAATCAAAAATATTATCATTTATATTTAATTTTCACTTTATTTGTTTCTTTTGTTTTTTAAATTAAATTACTAATTTTTATAAGTGGTTTTTGATTATTAATCATCCATTTTTGACTTAAATAAAAATAAAAATAATAGTAGACAAATAAGAATGTAGATGTCGCAGATGGATCGTCGAATCCGTTGTTTTACAAAACCAGTAGTTGTTTTACATAACAACTCTGTTATGTAAAACAACTGAACGGCGTTCTGCTGGATTGTCATTGCGATACGTTTTACAAAACTGCTACCCACGTTTAGACGTAATGCAGAATAGCTTATCTGTAGTCACAAAGAGCGTTTTGATATTGTGAAATATATTGAACACCTTTTAGTGCGGGGCCCAAAAACACGCAAAACCCGACCAACTAGGGAAATAACCACTGAAGTGAAAGATTGTAGTACTCGGTTGTAATAGTTACCATATTTAATTTCAATAATTTTTGACACTATATCTAAAATATATAGAACTTGTTAGGAAAAAGAACCTTTAGTAATGGGAATTCCATTAGCCCGTTTACAATAATTCTAAGCTATGAATTTAAGACTTAAACAATATAGACTGCTAGGTAATATAAATAATAGTATTAATAATACTAATAATATAAACTTAAATCTACAATCTGACGTTTCATTTCACGCTGTTTTACATAACGTCTAATCGTTGACCCGCTGCATTGATAAATGCAAAACGTTTAAGCAATATTACGTGTTAAAGTTCAGTAATTTTGTAAAACAGCTAAACATCGTTCAGTTGTTTTACATAACGGAGTTGTTATTTAAAACAACTAGCGGTTTTGTAAAATAGCGGATTCGACTATCCATCTGCGACATCTGTGACATGAACAACAGTTTTAAATTCTTGGAATACGGGTAGTACAATGTCACATCTTTGACCTTGATTTAAGCCTGTTATTAGAATTAACATAAACAAAGCACCTCGTTTAATAAGTAATAATTTACGATTTACGTGTATGTTAATTATGTGCATGTTTCTTTTTTCAACACGATTGTATTCAGTTGAATAAATTTCTAAAATAAAATTACGAAAACATATTTTTCCCATTGCGAATACGAATTTTGATAAATATGTATACTACTTCTGATGACAATGCAAAGAATGTAGTCTGAGTGACCGTGCTGTCAAAGGCGCTCTGCATGAATGTAGGAGGTTGCATTGGTTCCGCTAGGTATTCATTTTTTAAATTGTAATAATTATACTATTTGACACATGAAAAAGATGATATAAAATAAGTGTAGCATTCAATGATAATCTGCTACCAACATCTATAAGCGTCAATTTTGAAAGATCTTTTATATAGTTCTTAAAAATACAAGCTTTTATAATTAAAACGTCGGTTGTTATTTTATGGAAAAATTATTAACGACAATTACATTGTGGCAGATTAGTGCCATCGTATAAGTCGTATTTAAACGCATTTCAATTGTTTTAAATTGACTAAATAATTACGAGAATTGAAAAATATGGTTGTCATAGTATTTATCTTAACGCTTTTTATTATTTTGTATTTAAAACTATGATTTGAACATAAATGTGGTTTTTGATGAATATTCAAAACATATAAAAGAGGTGTTAAGGTTTTTTTTCTGTATGCTTCTATTTCTTTTTCAAATTCACTTGCACATTGTATATATTTCTCTCGTACAAATAAAATATGTGTAATTCAAGACTACCGTACCAAAAACAGTTACAACTCATGCAGGTTTAATAGACGTCTGTTTTCATTTTTTTTGTATTTATAGTGTGCGAAAAAATTAAATATAAATTTTGTAACCGATTTCTGAAATAGAATTCAACTGAAATTAATCGTTGAAATAAGAATAGAGCTTAGTCTTAAACCTTAAAAACTGTTTGATAAGCGGCACTTAATAAAAAACTGTTGTCAAAACATTTTGACAGTAAAATTAATTCACCGGGATTGCAGAATAAAATGAAAACATCATTTGTATGAACTTTCAACGCAGCTTGAACTCTCTGATTCTTTCAATGGAAATCAAGAACTCTCACTATAAGACGAGGGAGTTCTTGTAGAAATCCGGAAAAAAGGCTTTTTATTAAAGTACAGATAAAACCCTTGATTGTAGTCCAACCTCCTGAAGAGGCTATTCCTCACAAAAGTTTATTTTACAACTTCAAGTAACACAAAATTTAAATATGAAATTTGAAGGTTCTAATTCTTTGCGATCTTCGTATTCACAGATATACATTCATACATTGACCACCGGACTTTAAGGACGATCGTAGAGAAACCTTTATAGAGATACAACCTTTTAGATTGTTTATAGAAGTAAAACATAAATTTATAATGAAAAATTGAATGTAAGCTTTATTAAAATGCTTGGAATCAATGCTAATCTTACTGAATGTATTTAACAAGGCAATTAAAGAACTTAAGGGAAAAATATTTTTTCAAGAAAATTTTTCCAAAAAGATCATTATCAAAAGAATTTTAATGAAATTCTCTCATAAACCAAGTATATACTTTATTTAGGGAGTTCTGTTTTCGTTACGAATCTAATTTTAAATTTCAATTTACCTTAAATCTAATACATAAATCTCAATACCACAAACGGTATAAGCTTCCCTTAGACTTGACAGTTTCTTTTTTTATATATATTTAAATGCACAGTTAAACTGTTAAAGACTACTCGCAAGGAATAATTAAACACGTTTTATATAACAAGAATTATTTAAACTATTAAAAGTTATACAATTTTTTTAAATATTTTAACCAACTTGAAAATTATGAAAAACTCATGTTAATTTATAATGAAACAATTTCGATGGTAAATCTAGTCCTAAATTTTTTTTATTTTTTGCACAATTAAATTCTCAGTATAAGGAAGTAATAGAAATCGTTATAATAATCAGGTTTTAAGGTCATTAAAATCTGTTCATACCATTTTGGAGAAGATGTATGTGTATGTGTACGTTCGTAAGAATTTTTTTTTCGTGCACAAATTACAAATGGACTTCGTTGAGGTGTCAAACGAATCCTATTGTCGTCAATATCATCTGTATTTGAAATAACTCTCTTTGTATTAGTTGTTTAATGGGCAAATATCTCCATAAGTAAAATCGGTATAAGTTAACCGATTCATCTACTGGCTATTGTTTTTGTAACCTTATAGAAATATTGCTAATTTGATGTTCTCTAACTTGTAAAAATGAATTTTTTACTATACCAATGAATATTTTTATTATTAACGATCTTAAAATTATAATAATTATGATTTCTCTTCTTTTTTTTAATTAAGAATTTTTTTTTAACTAAAGATTACAATATTCGAAGATTACAATAACCTGTGTTTTTTAATGGAAAACAAGTTTTCATGAAAATTTTTTTATTGAGATACCTACAGCTAATGGCGGTGGGTTTCAGTTAAACGATTTTGAAAACATTTCCCAGAGTAGCTTTCGATCTAGAATGACGCCCAGATACTTTGCTTTTCCAATAGGATGAGTTGGATCCCTTCCATCTTCGGAAGATTGGAAGAGAGGATTTGGTTTTTCCTTGTGAAGAGAATCAACTTGGTTTTGCTCGGGTTTACGTCAACACCGCAGCTGGGGTACCGGTGGGTCAGATCCTTTAGCGCAAAATGTAACATATCTGACAGTGTTTCAAGTAATTTCTCTGACCGCGATTACCAGTCCAAGTAGTCGAGCGGTCTAAGGCGTTATGTCTGCGCAGTATACATACTTGAAAACTGGGAGGTTATAGGTTCGAATCCCGACATCGGCAGTTTATCAATTATAAAGAAGAAAAAAAAAGGGCGGTTAATTGACTAAACTGTCGGCGTATGGACAAGAACGAAGTAACCGGCTATGCTTGAAAAGGTTTTCTGCAGTTTCCTTCACGAACGCCAGATGAATATCGGCATAGTTCTTATCTGAGTCGGCTGCAGCCGCATATTCTTTCCACTCCACTCACATCCTCACATCCTTAGGCATCACAGTTTTTTAAGAATTGTTATCGCTATCTAACGTTTTTTGTCTTCACAGTTTTGTTTTCACTGAAGTCGTGATTACAAGAAAATATATTACAAGAAGGTTTTTCGTCGTAAGATTGGTAGTTACCTTAGTATCGCCTACTTCCATTTTGGTTACAGTCAAAACGTAATAATCTACTGCAGTAAACCATATATATATATATATATATATATATATATATATATATATATATATATATATATATATATATATATATATATATATAGTGTGTGTAGTACAGTGCCTATTACACAAGCCGACGACGACCATCAGGCTCGTTAAAAAATAATTATTCATTTCGTATGACGTGTGTTTATAGTTGTTGTATATGTAATGTCCGTTATTTAGTAAGTCCTACTGCATGCTGTGTGTGCTAATGTCGATAGGACAGACGGACACACTAATGCCTTAGAAAAGCGGATGTATTCTATGTGGTAGTAGTTGTTGGTGTTTCGTTGTACAACACAACGGATAATATGCTACTAGAAGGTGGTTTTGTATGTGGGTGTATTTGGTGATGGTTTGGTGCACGAGAGCACCGCAGCAATAGCGTAAACCGGTGAGAATTGTATGTGTACAGAAAAAAAAAATTATTTTGTACTATATGTGTATGTGTATGTATGTCTATGTATGTGTTGGTGGTTTTTCTTTTTGCTCATTTTGTGCTTAGGCGATGCGAGAATAATTCCCCCATTACCATTATTGAGGTAAAATAAATAAAATATTTTTATTATTTAATTTTTGTTTGTTTTGTAATTTACGTATTCCTTATTATATGTTTTTTGTTTTTTTAATACAGCTCTAGCTCTTTACGATTATACTTACAGCATCCATTTAATATTATGCATAACATGTTCTTAAATACTGTATGCTACTTTTTTCCCGATACTTCATGCCATTTAAATGCCAACTATTTTTAATATAATTCTTCTTAACACACAGTCAAACTTCCCTAAATCGAATCGTAATAGAAGTTGCGAGTGGTACTTTCTTTTTGAACCAGTTTAACAAAGGATCCGCAAAAGTGGTTCTTGTTTTTTAAACAGAACCATTCCTTTATCTGTAAAGGAATGCAAGTAACATGATAAGAACTTGTTTCACCTCTACTAAATTTATGTATAAAATGATAATGTTAATAATTTGCCTAAACATCATCTTGGAAAAGGTCTAATAATGTTCAAACGAATGAACCGATATTATCAAAGAATAGCGGTCGACCCCGGCATTTCACGGGTAGCAATAATTATCTATAGCCAGATGACAAATATGTCACAAAACTGTCAAAAAACAAAAACAATTTTTTTCCTGATCGCTACCAAACTTTACAGGATCACCCGCTGGACTAAGCTGTAGATTGCCTAGAAATTTTATCAAAATCGGTACACCCGTTCTACAGTCCATAGGGAATATACATACACACATCGAATTATATATATATATATATATATATATATATATATATATATATATATATATATGTATATATATATATATATATATATATATATATATATATATGTATATATATATATATATATATATATATATATGTATATATATATATATATGTATATATATATATATATATATATATATATATATATATATAGCCATGAATCAACGGATAGAAACCAGATATCTAATAAAAACTGCATCAAAACTGGTCCACGCGTTTGAGAGCTACGATACCACAGACAGACCCACAGACAGCTAAACACACAGACGATTCAAAATTATTTTGCGTTGGAGGATAATAAGTACTGATTCAAGTTAAAGAGATATGTTTTAAAACTCATGTATTGCCAAATACGTTAAAATGTTTGTTATACTGATAAAATCATAAATGGTCTTCGGTTTCATCAATTGTGAGCCATTCAAGATCAGGAGAATAGACACAAATCACATTCTGATACTGATTTTCGGTTTATAGATGCAGGTTGGATTAAAGATATATATCGGATATCGGTTTTGTCTTGCAAATTTCAGTGTATTTATGTTACAAGCTTGTACATAAATACACCGTGAGTTTTGCCGGTGCAGAAGAAAGGTTTGGTTATTTTACAATTAAAACAGGTATTGTATTTTTCTATTCGTGATAACAAAACAATGTTTAGCGCCAAAACTGGTGTAATTTTTTTAACAATATTACATTATTTTATGAATATTACATTATTACTTTTAAATGTTTTCTTTTATCAGATTTAATCTGCGAAAATGAGAAAATCGTCAAGTACAATGTACAAGCTAGGGTAAAGTAAGCCATGTTGACAGTAAACCACATGTGATATGGTGGTCTTATAAAAGTGCCCTTACTGTTTTATATTGTACTCCTCCCTATTTTTAATTTAACGTTTTTTTTTAATTTGTAGTAAATTCGTGAACGAAATTCAGAATGTGATTCATGTTCTAGATCACATATACTCTCACTATCTGGGTAGCTAGATGGAATCGAATAACTGAGATATTGCCACATCAGAAATTATGTAACGATTATGGCAACAGAGATATCACTGGATTTGTATTCATTAGCAGAACAAATAAAGGTAAATAGAAAAAAATTTAATACGGCAGCCGCCATATAGTTTCCCCAAAATATCTAAGAATAATATAATAAATGACGTAACAATCGTTTTAATTAATTTCAACAACACGTTTAATATTTTCCGCTTATACACACGATACGGTGGTTTTGAAGTTGACATTCTCACCTTAAATGCTTTTTGTATGCCATTTATTATCATAATAAGTAAATATTTACTGAAGAAAGAAAACATATCGTACGGTAATAAACAGTGCGAAATAGTATACTTAAAGTAATAATATACATAATATAAGATTTAAAAAAGAAAATGTAATAATTTTTAAAAATACAACGGATGTCTTTACAACACTCATGTCGTCTCTACGCATTTTATACTGACGTGTTGTGTAGTATCCATAAATAAAACTGATTACGGAAAACGGATTTTAATTTAGTGCTTGAATATTTTTCAAATTCAGAAACTGTAATTTGATGAAAATTTGATTATTAATGATTCAATTAAATATCATTGCACTATTTTTGAGACTATGAAGATTCAAAATATTGAATATTTTCTTCTTCTCTAAGAGAAAGTTTTACCACTTTCTTCTTAATTCAAGACACAAAGAATATTATTAATTAAATTAAATACTTATATGAAAAAATTAACTCGTCAACCAGGAATCGAACCTCGGGCCTCTGGATAACTAGTCCAGTGTGCTTTCCTCTACACCAAAGAAAGTATACACAAACAAACAAATATTAATAAACAAATCACTTCAGAAAGAAGTAAATACTATCTAATAAATAAAAAATTAGAATAATATGAAAAAGTTGGCTGTCACATCACAATCGTCTTTGGTGTAGAGGAAAGCACACTGGACTAGTTATCCAGAGGCCCGAGGTTCGATTCCTGGTTGACGTGTTAATTTTTTCATATAAGTATTTAATTTAATTAATAAATTTAATGACAATGAAATTTGTCGGAGTATACGCTATAGTCTTCTACAGTTTGTCATACGTATTCGAAAGGAATTTGGACAAACAACGTTATGTGGACACGAAAGTATACACAAACAAACAAATATTAACAAAGAATATTGTTTAAGGTCGGTTATGGATAAATTTATGGTTAAATGATAATAGGTTTTATGGTTATCAATACTTAGAAAATTTGTATTGACAACAATTTTAAAAAAAGGCTTCCTTATGGGATCATATATTTCATCATAAATAATAATGCAATTTTACGGTGAATTTAACAATATTTACTCAACAAATTCAAATATTAACGTTTAAAATATTTGAAATAATTTTTATATTTTATTTGAAACAAATATTACTTTCCCGTTTTTGTTTCGGTTTTATATGGGTGTATTTTTGTGGGTGCTTCGCATAATTTCGATAACTCTACTGATCAAATCAACGTCTATATTACACGATTAAACTATTTTTAAACTATTTATCGAACATCAATATTATCAAAGTTTTCTTTTAAGATTATGAATCGTTCTTTTGAAGCTTTTTTGTAGTAAAAAGTAAATCTTCTAATTAAGGTATATCTATAATAGATATTACTTAAAGAAAATCGTAAAAGATAATTAGTCAATTTGTCGAATAATATCTAACTACTAAGGCAAAAACCCGTTAAACCCGGCTTGTCGCACTACCGTGCTCTAGATCCATTGAATAAAAAAATTCGATTGTCGCGGTATGCTAGACTCTGTTTTGAACAAAACACAAAATATTAGTACAAGTTTAGAAAGACTGAAATCATAATTCGAACAACTCGCTATTAAACTTATTTTTAACCATAATCAAAATTTTATCACACATGACCCTGTTCTATTCTTGTCTATTCAAAACAAATTGATCGAAAATTCAACAGATAAAAATTCAAAATCCCAAAAATATTTTAAATATAAAATATTTTATTTTAAACAATTTTTTTTTTTAAATTGTATAATAATCACAAACATTAAATTAACAACAGAAAATCTATTTCCAATCAACAAATTTAAAATGTTAATTAAAATTGTTTCATTTCAAAAATATTTAATTTTAATTAATGTTTTATGCATAAAACACAACAGAATACATTAAATAACTTTTTTTTTTACATTTAAAAATATTCATATATATATATATATATATATATATATATAACCTATATTATTATATAGAGTTAAACAACAAATAAACTAAATAACATATACACAAAAAATAAAAATAAATAAAAAAACAACAACAAAAAAGTTAATACTATTTTGTCCTGATTTTCGAGATAATAAATTAACAGAAAATTCCATTCTAACATTCCATTACAAATTCCACATTTATTATTTTGTGTAAACGGTTTGAGGTAAAACAATATTCATTAATATATTGCTTGTGAAAAGTTTAAATGGTATAATCCATTTAGTGAATATCCTTGTTAATTTTATTTTGCCGATTTTTTTTTAATGACTATATTATCCACGAGATCTGAATCCCTAGATGTGTATCTGCACCTGACAAACTTACACACTAAATTCATACCAATTATCTTTAATTTTTGTGGAAAAATTTTGCTCTTACATAGATTTTCCTTCTTTTGAAGACGAACATTTTTGTATTTGCATGGATATCAGTACTTTTTGTATGCGAAAATTTGGCTCCTCTTACATTTTTATTTTTGGTCAGACACATATTTCATTACACAGATTTGTGCCGTATTCATTCGGTTTCGAGAACTGTTATCTAAAGCATTTTTTCGAAATTTTGGGAAAATTAATTCGGTTTTTGGGAAAATATTTCGCTTTAAAGTGATTAGTATATTTTTGAAAAAACCGAATAAATAAGGTACAGATCGATTGTAAAATTTTGAAAAAACAACCGAACTTTTGTGGCCATGTGTACGCACTAAATGGGGTGTAGTAAAGCGTACGTAATCTCTGTAAATTATATAAGTATAAAAATTTAAATTCTTTTTTTCGTCGTGTTCATCTTAAATTGTTTACAGGCAAAGATTAAAACTACAGTTATAAAAAAAAACAACAAAAACAAAAGGTCTTTTTGTCAGGTGTCTACTTAAATAAAAATGTATTTAAACATTCAACAAAATGTTATATAATTTACTAGAAATTAAAAAATAAAAATATTTACCATGTGCTTACGAAATAAAACCTATTTTGACAAAATGGAAACCCGACTTCAAAAATCAAATATTCTGTAACAAAAAATGCACTAAAAAGTCAAAAAATAATTGCATATTCTTTTGCCAATTTTAGTTCACCTAAGCAAAAAATTTTTGAATATATATATGTACAATTATTGTTATTTTTGGAGTCGGGGTCAGCATAGAGAAATTCACATAACTTTTGGACACCGCCTCCAAAAATAAGAATAATTGTACACATATATTTAAAAAATTTTTTCTTAGGTGAACTAAAATTGGCACAAGAATATGCAATTATTTTTTTACTTTTTAGTGCATTTTTGGTTTTAGAATATTTGATTTTTGAAGTCGGGTTTCCATTTTGTCTAAATAGGTTTTATGTCTCGCTTTTTAGTGACTTTGAAGTTCTATAACTGATTTTATTTGTCTAAATATGGGTAGACCTACTAAACGACCTACTAATTTTTAGTGCATTTTTTTATAACACTTTTTTTATTTCCTTTTTTTTTTTTTTTTAATTTTTAGTGCATTTTTTTATAACAGATTTTCAGGTTTTTTTTGCATGCATTTTGTTTTTTTTTTTTGTAAATTTTTTTTTTTGGATCGGTTTTTTTTGTAAAAAATTTTTTTGAAGTGGGTTTTTAAAAAAATTTTCTTATTTTCCCATTACGAATGAGTATACCCTTAAAAAAAAAAATCGGTTATCACATATAAAATGAGGATTTCCCTCGATTTCCAGGGGATCCCCTCACCAGAATGCGATTTGGTGACAATGGGAACAATCTGAAATCAAACCCTTCAAAACAAAAACAAAAAATTCAAAATCGGTTCATAAATGACGGAGTTCTGAGGTGACAAACATTAAAAAAAAAAAAATACAGACGAATTGAGAAACCTTTTTCCTTTTTGAAGTCGGGTTAATAAAATTAAAAAAAAAAAAAAAAACACCCAAAAAAAACCCAAGCTGTTTTTCACATACCTACCATACAAAAAAATAATAGAGAAAATATTGTATTTGAAGAATTTTTAATTTTTCATGAGGAAAAATGAAATTATCCGTCGTGTACAATTTTAAACTCAATAAAGCACATCATTTTGCCCTTAACGACAGTACCTACATACCAACGTGACTTCTATTTATTTGTAACTAGGGAGAACAAAAAAGAACACAAAATATCATAGAGCATTTAATTTTCTTTTCTTTTTTTTTGTTCTCTTCATCAACCTTGATATCCGTCATACAACTGTCATAACATTATCATATTTCATTTATTTTAATTAACGTTAAAAATGGCACATTTTATTTCCAGTATGGCTACTAGAGGTACAGGTAAATTGTAAAGGCTGCCCTGGACGGGCTACACTTCGACCATAAGGTCCATTAAGGTCCATAGAATGTGAGGATGTGAGTGGAGTGGAAGGAATTTGTGAGTAGACTAGGAATTGGTAGGATACGCGGCTGCAGCCGATATGATAGGAACTATGCCGATATTCATCTGGAGTTCGTGAAGGAAACTGCAGAAATCCTTCTCAAGCATAGCCGGTTACTTTGTTCTTGTCCATACACCGACAGTTTAGTCAATCAACCACACTTTTTTTTTCTGAATAATTGACAAACTGCCGATGTCGGGATTCGAACCTATAACCTCCCAGTTTCCAAGTACTGCATACTGCGCAGACATGAGACCTTAAACCGCTCGGCTACTTGGCTGGTAGTATGGCTACTAAATTAGGCATTAGAGTACTGAACCAGGAGATAGTGAAAGGTGACGTTCTCCCATTTTATACCGCATGCCTTTTCAAGGCTTGATAATTAACCCTAAAATATGAAGGATAGACGGGTTCTTGGCCGCCGCACGCTTTCCGGTCATAAGGTCTTTTTGTTGAGAATTTTTGTGTAATAGAATTTTTGTGTTGGGCATACGAGGGGCGCAAGTCAATTTTCCCAGAGTGTTTTTGTGATTAAAACATCAATTTTTTACAACGGCATGCAATTTGAAAACACGGATGTCCCCTTTAACTTTTTTCGTAACTCTTTGAGCCCTTTTGGCCGCTGCGGAATGCATGCCATCAATTATTAGAGCTTCAATTTGTTTGTACTACCTTATGTTACAAAGGTAGGCAGTATAATATCAGGGAAAAACATAAAAATTATCAACAAAAAGAAAAGCGCTTTTCCTTATGACCGGAAAGCGTGCGGCGGCCAAGAACCCATCTTTCTTTCATATTTTAGGGTTAATTAGCAAGCTTTTAAAAGGCATGCGGTATAATATGGGAGAACCTTACACCATCTCCTGATCTATACGTATTTTATTCGATTTATTATTCGATAATTTAAAACGAAATAAACTTATTATGAACTCCACACAACCTGTATATGCAGACCATAGTATGGTATATTGAGGTGGGTGTACGGCAGATTGTTTTTCTTACATATAAGAACAATTCTTAAAATATTCCAGTTCGATTGATGATTGACAGATACTTTTCGAGATATATCACGCTTTATAAGATGTGATGCATACTTTTATAGGATTTTAGACGATATCTCGTAAACTGCTCACTAAATCGTAAAACTATTGAGATTTTCTTGTCTTTTGGGTTCAAATTGCTTTATACAGTGATTTTTTTCCAAAACGGGATCAAAAATTGTTTTTCGATTTTTTCAAAGTAAACCCCTTATGAAAAGTCGAAAAAATAAGAAAAAAGATTTAGTTATCGATTTGATTAAGAAATTGTTTGTAACGTAAAATGGACCCAAAAAATAAATAAATAAAATAAAAAAAATTAATAAACTCCAGTTGGTTTGATGATTTGACCAATAGTTTCTGAGATATACCCCCTTTATACGATTTGATACTTTCTTTGATACGATTTCAGATTATACCTCGAAATCTGCAATTAATATCGTAAACTTAGTAAAATTTTCGAATTTATCACATTATTACTGATAACCTGGAACAATCTTCGATTTTCAGTTAAAAAAGTCTGGCCAAACCCTGAAATAGTTACGAATTAAAATTAATAAACTCAAGAATACCGGACCAGAGTTTAATTGATTAAGGCTATTATTGCCTTAACAATTACGAGGAAGCTTTATAGCTTACAACGGATCCTTATAGCCTACGAGTAAGCTTTATAACTCCATGTTCACTCCCCCCCCCCGCCGTCTCTTAAACCGAACAAAATATCAAGAGATACTTAAAAATTGAATTTTCAAACTTGAAAAATATGATTCGAAATCGAGGAGATTTTGTGAAAAACCGATTTTGATAAAACTTTTTTTGTTTAAAATCTTATAATAAGACTTATAACTGGCGTGTATTTTATCTCGTTACAAGACATAGAATCCGAAAATAATAGCTATAATCGAAAATTGGTGGAAGTGTCAATAAGTAGTGGAAGCGGTGGGAACGATAAATATTTAAAGTAGGGAAGCGGTGGGAAATAACATTCAGGTTTTTAGTCTTAAAATGACAGAAACCGGAGATATAACAATAAAATGGGAGCGTAATCGCAGGAATAAGCTAGTGAATAAATAAAACTACCTTACCCCTTGTAATCAGAAACTATTTTAAAAGTTCCCATGTAGAGTAGACACAACATTATAAATTAATTAATATGCATAACGATAATGTTCAGACACAATCGTTCATCGAAATGAAACATTGCAAAAAAAAAAGGAACTAAGAGAATAATAACATTGATCAAAATATACACAGGGAATGTATGGGATCAGAGAAGGGGGACTAAATGATATATATAAAATATATTGGTAATAAAACCTAATAAATTATTCAGTAAATCAACTACGGAGAAGAACGATAGAATTATATGAAGAGAAAAAATTCCAACCACTCTTGTGAGATTCTGTATATGAGAGAAACGTAATAAAACGATACCAAAAAGGTCTTGGTCAGCACTACATATTAAATCGAGAGAGAGATTCTCATTCGTTTATATGAAATCATATAACAACAAGACTATTACATATATTTATATATATATATATATATATATATATATATATATATATATATATATATATATATATATATATATATATATATATATATATATATATGTCGCAGATGGATTTTGAATCCACTGTTTTACAAAACAGCTGGTTGTTTTACATAACAACTCCGTTATGTAAAACATCTGAACGACGTTCAGTTGGATTGTCATTGCGATAAGTTTTACAAAACTGCTACCCACGTTTCGACGTAATGCAGAAAAGCTTATCTGTAAAGTCACATACAGCGTTTTGATATAGGATAATATACAGAACGCCTTTTAGTACGGGGTCCAAAAACACGCAAACCCGACCAACTCGGGGTATGACAGACGAAGTGCAAGATTGTAGTACTCGGCTGTAATAGTTACCTTATTTAATTTCAATGATTTTTGACACTATATCTAAAATATATAGAACTTGTTTGGAAAAAAGACCTTTAGTAATAGACATTCCATTAAAATTCCGTTTAAACTAAAATCTATAACCTGACGTTTCATTTCACGCTGTTTTACATAACGTCTAAACGTTGACCCGCTGCATTGGTAAATGCAAAACGTTTAAGCAATATTACGTTTTACAGTTCAGTAATTATGTAAAACCGCTAAACGTCGTTCAGTTATTTTACATAACGGAGTTGTTATGTAAAACAACTAGCGGTTTTGTAAAATAGCGGATTCGACTATCCATCTGCGATATATATATGTATAATATACATATATATATATATATATATATATATATATATATATATATATATATATATATATATATATATATATATATATATATATATATATATATATATATATATATATATATATATATGTATATATATATATATATATATATATAACCGATACCAGTCTTATATCGAATACATATCAACAAATATTATTTAACTAAAAGAAAATGAAATATTGGAAAAATGAAAAGTAATAATTTTTCTTATTAAGCAAAAAATAATATTCGTTTGTTTTATATCTTTCTTCATTTATACACATTTATTTAATCTTTTACTGGATATGGTCCAGAATTTAAAAACTTTACATGAAATATATAAATTCGTTTAATTTTAAATGCTTCCAAAATTTCGTAGTTCTCATATTAACTATCTGATTTGAAAAACAATTACATCGTTATAGAACCACCTATTTTTTCTTTCTATTTTTGGGTCGTGGATGGCTACATAAAAGTATGTTATAAAAAAAAGTCATAGCCGGGGTCCTTCAACTCTATTAATATTGTGCGATACGGGATTCATAGACCTTCGGCTTTTAATTATTTGATTTAACAAAACTATTTGCATGGTATTATACCCGGTATCCTTAAAAATTATAAAGTCCCTCAGCCGCGTCTGTCTGTCTGTACACGGTAAACTCAAAAACTACTGAACGGATTTTCATACGGTTTCCAATGGACCTTATTAATGGAGTTATTCATGAGGAAGGTATAATTCATTGAGGTTTAGTGTAAATTGGCTGAAATATGATCAAAGTTGAAGATGTCGGAAAAAATAATGCCGAGAGAGAAGAAAGATATGAAGTAGAGAGAAAGAGACCTATATATTTTATTAAAATTTTGTTGATTGCCATTTTCACAGAAACTATACATCTAAAATCTAACCATATAAAATTATTTTATCAATATTTTGTTTCAATTTTGAAATGTCAATTTTGATTGTCATTTCCATAGAAACTATAAACTATACTAGCACACTATAAATCGTTATATATCGTTGTATTTTGGCTATTAATATATTTAAATTTTTTATAAATTAACTAATGTTAGCGCCTGCGCCTTTCCTTATCCTTATCCTATAAAATAAAGCCCCCAGCCGCGTCAGTCTGTACGCCAGTGCCCCCAGCGCACTGTATCTAAGCACTGTACCCATCTTCTAAGTCAGGGAGAGGCCGGGGCAGGCTACTAGTATAATATAAAGCTGAGTATATTAAATTTAGTCCCGATAACGGTTGAAAATATTGATCAAAATTTGGGTATAGGTGTTCATAAACTGACTTTAACTCACGATAACTCGAAAAAGAAAGGAGATAGCAAGCTGAAATTTTGTGTGTTCTAGAGCTAAAAAGTAAGTAATCAGTTCGTAAATGGGTGAAATCGGACCATGTTTGGGGAAAATTGGCAAAATTGTCTATCCTTGAAACCATAAGAGATAGAACAAAAATTTGAAGACAAATGATGTTCCTTTTTAAAATAAAACAACTCGTTTTTTTCGTACATTCAATATACACCGGGTATTTTAGCAATTAACTCAGTTAGTCGTTATTTTCACTTGTTAACAACTTAAAACCGTTCTGTTCATAAATTCAAATATACCGGGTATTTAAGCAATTAACTCAGTTAGTTGTTATTTTCACTATTCAGTTAGGCATTTTATTTTTATTAAAAACATCAAAAATTCATTTTCAAAGCTATTAATTTGAATATATTGTATAAATAAAATGCATTACATCGTACCTCACTAATATAATTATTTATGAACGAGTATTTGATACTGAGAAAATCTTACAACAAAATACAGCCTACGCAATTATTATTTTTTGTACCATAGCATATGCCTCCCACACGTCGGTGCAGGTGTTTAAGCTCCACAGTGTAACATTGAACATGTGCATACATACAAACATACGAACATGTCATTATCAATTCGATAATGCAACAGTGACTTGATTATCGATTTTAAATTTTACATACATTCAGAGTATGAAAACGTATGCATGGATATACGCGCGTATGATAATTATATATGCATGTGGAATCAATTTAGAATACAGATTGAAATGAAGCAGTTTCTATGAATACAGTATTGGAAATTATTAAAACGTGAAACATTAATTCAAATAGACCTTTCTGCATTTCTGTACAAAATCGGTTAAAATATGAGTTAGACTAAAAATCATAACCATAACTTAAAGTTTTCTCGATTTTTCTATCAAGTTCGATTTTGTTAGTTAAAATTTAGTAGATTTAAAAAAAAACTTCACCAAAATCGGATGAAATATGGCTTACTTGGACCAAAAGTTTTTTTTTTCATATTTTAATGACGTCATCACATTGATTTTTTTACTCACGCAACTATAGATTGATAGATTGTAGAGGCTGCTCTGGAGTGGAAGGAATTTTTGTTTATAGACTAGGAATTGGTAGAATATGCGGCTGCAGCCGACTACGATAGGAACTATGCCGATATTCATCTGGAGTTCGTGAAGGAAACTACAGAAAACCTTCTCAAGCATAGCCGGTTACTGCGTTCTTGTCCATACGCCGACAGTTTAGTCAATTAACTGCCTCTTTTTTTCTTGATAATTGACAAACTGCCGATATTGGGATTCGAAACCATAACCTCCCAGTTTCCAAGTAGGCATACTGCGCAGACATAACGCCTTAGACCGCTCGGCTACTTGGATTGGTCACGCAACTATACTATATACACTATTTTTGGGGTGGTCTATTTCCTTTCCATTTCCATTTCCGTACAAAATTGGTTAAAATATGATTATCTCGGTTTTTCTATCAAGATTGGTTAAAATTGGCCTGAGCAATATGTCACTGATTCAAACAATCAAATTTTTGACTAGCATAGCTGAGTTTCTAATGAAATTTGTTTTGAAACCCACTATTTTTTGGTCTCCATTTCTTCGGTATAGAATTGAGTAGTGTTTATAAATTTCGAGATACAAGAAACATGTATAAACCGTCTCAGAAAATAACAGATATTTCAATTTTTTTAGATTTGGAAAAAAAATTTTATCAAAATCCCGTTAAAATATTTTCTGGATTTTAACTGGCAGGTTTCTTTATTTTTACAGAAAAGTTACCTTTCAATAACAGCAAGCATGGTTTTGCTAAAATAAAATCGACAGTGAAAATCTGCAATTTGAAATTTGGAATAATTCTGCAGACCCAGCTTGTGGGAAATCTCGTAACGTAAGCAATTTTTAAATTCGTACAAAGTAATTATTGAAACAAATTCCAATACCGTATAATTTATGTGTATATATGTACTTGTAATATACAATAATAATTATGTGTATAGGGCCCCATACACCACCGACCAAACGTTTTACGCAACAGTCAAAAATTGCTTGTGTATAGCATGGATTGAATTGTAACACAATGGCATCAAGCAGTTGTTGCAAAAATCGGTTTTAAAACATCCCTATTCATCTATCAAGCAAGTTATACAACAACCTGTTTGCGCAATTTGATGGTGTATGGCATGGATTGCACAACGGTTTGAAAGAAATCGGTCAGGATCGTTTTTTGTTCCGCAACATTTCCGCAATAAAATGAGGCTTGCACAAACAGGGTTGTTGCCCAAACGGTTTGATCGTAAATGGACGCCTATTATTATTATTATTACACAACACTTCCATGTTTGACAAGCGATTTGAACATGTATGATAGTGTTTGATAAGCTTTGGCCGAGTGAGAATACCCAGATCGTCTGCTTGTTTTTCCGTTTCTTTTTCTTCTACTCCATCAAAAACCAAAAACACCAATGGCGGTTCAACATGAAATTGAGTTTGCATAACTTATTGGAAGGTGTATGGACCAATGTTTGCGCAAACATAATGTTGCACAAATGGCTGTTGCGCAAATGGTTTGATTGTGTATGGAGGTCTTAGGTTTGATTTATGCCCAATGTGTATAGTTGTTATTAATATTGGTACCTACTATTCATAAATCCCATAACATACATTAGGTAATGTTTATCATCGAACATGAATTATATGAGGGAAATAATTGACTTATTATGTGCAGAAATATTAAAATATTACTTGCAATAATAATTACAATTTTAAACAATTATCAAAGATGCATTATTCTTTTCAAAATTTCAATATCTTTTATTTAAATAACAATTGCAATTTATACTTTTTTAACGAAAATGTAATAATTCAATTTAAAAAAATCATTTCTATAATAATAAAAATGATTTTAAATATCATCATAGACAATTACCACCACTTAAAACGACCGAAATCACACCCTTAAAATGTTCATTTTTTTGAATTTCGTTAAATGTGCGCTTATAATATTAAGTTGGTATCCATTAAATTCTAATTATATTAAAGGCAATAATAATTAAGTTTCTTATAAAAACAAGTAATGTAACAACTAACTAAGTTAATTGTTTGAATACTCAGTATATACTAAGTTTATGGATAAATTTTTCAAACAAAAGTTGTTTATTTTAAAAAGAAGAAGATTTGTTGTTATTAAATTTTTATTATATCTCTTACGGTTTCAAAGATAGGCAGTTTTGCCTATTTTGCTCAAACATCGCCCGATTTTGCTCAAGAACTTGACCTTACATTTATGCTCAAGAACATAGACACAAAATTTCAGCTGGTTATCTCTTTTCGTTCTTGAGTAATCGCACCCGCATACGGACAGACGGACGGTCATTTTATGAACACCTATGACAAAAAAATTTTTCTGCGATCAATATTTTGAACCGTTACAAAGTCGGAATTAAACTTAATATACCTTGTATATTTACATTATACTGGGTATAATAATACAATTATGGAGGATTGTATGAATGACTTTTCAATTTTCAACAATAAAATATTTTTGTACATGACATAGATGATCTGTACTAAATGAATAAAAAAGAGCAATTTCAGAATAACTTGCTAGTGACCTTTCTTTTAACTAACTAAACACTAATTCGTTGCGTGTGAAACTGTCACCAAATTAGCAACGATAACATATCCTGAGACAATATAAGAGTAATTTTAATAAGAGTAATGTTAACAAAAGTATATGGAATGAAAGCAATTTTAACAACAGTAATTTCAATAAAATTTACTTTATTTTAATTTATTTTGTTTAATCTATCTATTTCTAAATGTCAAAGAATAAATTACGACTAGCTAATTTATACTGATGATAACTACTTTGTAGTCGAAATACGTATTTATAATACAAAAACTGATCTAGGTATTGTGGTGAATTTGAAATTTTATTTCAAAAACCTAGAGTTTTCATTAATGATCATTTGATAATCTAATACTTTGGATAAACCAAGTATTTTCTGGCTATAATATATCACTGTATATATTTTTCAAAAGCAATTGTCGTCCAATTTGAAGAAGAAGAGAAATCGTTTTTATAAAAAAAAAATATACATAAAAAAATTATATAATATCTAAATCTAACTGATTGGACTAATAAAATATTCTTATGTATTTCCTTTGTATTACATCCACTCAACTTCTTCCATCGGTATGTAGCCATGCATTCGACTTCTCAACTAATGTTGGACTGAACAACTCAGTAATTGATTCATTTGCTTAAGGTAATATCCTTATGAGAGCAATTTCAAGAAAAACTTATGAAAATTTAATAGAATGTAAAAGCGTATCAAATTCATTCCAATTAAGTTTTTGAAAATTTTTCTAGTTTTTATATGAAATAAGTATCTATTAAAAAACATTTTTAAAAACAAGCTTTTTATAGTAAAACTAATTTTCTACAACTTTATTTCTTATGTGTTTTTCGATTTTTTCAATATTAAGAGAGATATACCAAATTTTGTGTTTCCCCTTCTCTTTAAACCCCCCTTTCCCCTTGTCGATTCTTGTCAATACCATAAAAATGCATTGTCATCGAAACTGAACCAACTTGTAGAAATTCAACTCCGTAGGATAAGAGGAAGTGGTTCTAATTCAGCTTGCAAGATTTGACCCGAACATACATACATACATGCATACATTACAAGTTAAATAAAAATATTTCGTAAAAATATTTTATTCTTGCAATTTAACACGCGGTGGATTTTCACTTAATTTAAACATAAAACTTATGCACCCCTTAATTTTTGTCGTTCAATCCGATGTTAGCATTACAACTTCACAGGGTTATTCAAATTAAATCAATTGAAGCGCCGCAATGCGGCATGAGTAGAAACTAAAGCTATGATGGTTATACAGTTATATGTCTATAACATGTATTTATTGGTAACATAAGTTTCCATTGAATAACAGTATCAACAACACTGGCGAAACCAACACTTAATAAATGGAAACTGCCTTGTAAGGAGTTATTCTGTATACAAAAGGTTATGTAGTCATCATAGAAACAGGATTGGTGTTTTTTTTTTAAATCAAAAGAATTACTCATTTTGGTGTCTTCAATTAATCGAATCCATTTTTAAAATTGAATTGTACCAGCACTTTTCTCAAGTACAACCGTCAATGTTTTAACAAACATTGTTAAAACCTGCTACACACGACACAACTTATCAGAACAACAAATCAATTAATCTGATCGTATCGTATCGTATGTTCTTTGGCTATCGATAGTTGATTTAGAACTTTAGAAAGAGCCGCCGATAAAATGTAACGTGCGTAATGTTATTTAGCACCAGATAATGAGAATGCAATTTTGACGGCAAGAGATCCGCGTTTCGAGTACCAAAGGATATGTATTTTTTCTACATGCGTTATATATATATATATATATATATATATATATATATATATATATATATATATATATATATATTATATTCCAGGGTATATTAAGTTCAGTCGTACATGTCCGCATGACCGTAGACGCACGATAACTTAAAAAGAAAACTGAATGTTCTAGAGCTAAAAAGTGTGGCGGAGCTCGTGATTGGGCAAAGTCGGGTCGTGTAAAAGGGGTATATTCATCTCCGTGAAACCGTGAGAGATTAGAAGAAAAATTAAATACAAAAGATAATCATTTTTTAAACAAAAAAACAGCATTTGTTTGAAACTTTTTTTCATAAACTAAATACTTTTGCCAAATTCTTAGCTCAAAAACTAAAATAAACAGTATACATCCTGATATTGAACTCAATAAATCCCCGAGCTTAAGCACTTGTTCAATTTATTTTGTGGGATAAAACATGTGTTGAATTTTTTGAAATTTATATTCATGGACTTCTGGATCAGTACCTCAATTATTTTTTTCAATTTTAATGTAAATATGGTTAGAACCACGAACATTTTTTTATTAGGAACCATGATGAAACCATCAACATATATATAGCTTTCAGATACAATCAAAAATATGATGTAATGAACGTCCATCAACGACGAAGCAATGATTCCAATAGAATATTTATCGCCCAAAAGCGGATTATAAGGAATATCTGTCAGATAAACAGTACAAGTATTTGTGCAAGAATCTGTTTATAAGACACAAGATTCTAGCTTATTGGGGTATTTATGTATATGAATTGTTAGTATATATGAAAAAAAATAAATACTTCAAACAATACAGATAAGGTTTATGACACAAGATTAACAATTAACTACAACTATGCTCACTAAACTAGTTTCTTTGAAAGAAGTCCGGGTATACAGGTTTCAAATTGTACTCAAAATTACCCAAAGAAATCAGAGGCTAAACTAAATCAGTTTAAAATAAAAATAAAAACAATATTTAACTGAAATAGCTCCATATCATTTACTTTTCTAATTGAACTTTTAGGCACTTTGTATACTTTTGTTATAGAAGTCTGTTTCAAATAAAATTATTATTATTATTATTATTAATTTATCACAATCTATTTTTTGACCGATTTCAACCTATAAATTGGTTTCGTGTGTAGCAGACTTTATACAAATAAGATAAATAATGTTATTTAAATATAACTTCAGAGAATAATATTATTTTTCTTCATCGTTTAAGTGAGAATATTTATATTTATTAATGATCGTCATCACATCTATAATGTAGCGGATTTTCTATCATTTTATTTGATGATAAATAACCATTGTGTATGAATACAAATAAACCAAAGAAATAAAAGGAAACAGTTTAATAACACTGTAAATTAACATTGTTAAAAACTTCGAAAAACTATATTTTATTGTACGAACCAAAAAAATAAATGGATATTAGTTCACAGTACAGCACGGTTTTTTTTTAATGATTAGTAACAGGCTAAATTTTTGTCAGTAGCTTCCTATCGACGAGACACCCAACTTTTCTCTCGCAAAAATTCTCGATGATAGTGACTAACGAAGCGCGTAAGAGAGTAACTTGTTTGTTTGATGATAGCAAAAATTTTATCAGTAACAGTTAATTTGTTAGTTAAATTGAGAGATAATGTAATAAAGACTTCAAAAAACTTTGTGTATTACAAAATGGATGGTGTGATAGGCTTTGGCTTTGAACCACAGAGATTTACATCTTACTCTTCCCCATGTAGATTAAATTCGAGTCAGGAGCAAGTCTTATAAAGAGCCTTTTGTACCTCGACCAATTTGATCTATGGTAGCTCCCTACCTTCAAAGATGTTCCAGAAGTCCTATAGTCTTGATAAACGTTATGATATTTCTCGGCGATACCTTATTGATTTCATCCGGCTGGAGATCTGTCCATCTCAAATGATCGTTTGAGAGAGAGACTTTCGCATTCTCACAGAATGTGAATTCCGGTCTCTCTCTCCTTAGCATCAAATAACAACAAAGCACAACTATCCCTCGCTGGCTCAGAGCCTATCATAGGAATTCCAAGGACTGCATGTAAACAGGTAATCAACGAGTGGTCAAATGCTAAACACCGTGATCACTGGGAAAAAGTACCGCGGGAAGAGATCGGGAAGGTACTGCTTCAGAGTGCAACAAATAGGCTATCTCTCGATGCACTGAGGCTGAACAGGATGCAACTGCGGAGGGTTCCGGATTCATTACCGGGCATTATCCCCTGCGGAAGCATCTGCACACAATGGGACTCCATAACTGGTCCATTATGTGCAGATTGTGTGGCGAGGAGGAAGAAACATCCAGCCACATAATCTTTCACTGCGAACCTCTGGGTTACAGCAGATACAGGATATTCGGTGCATCTCTCCCCGAATATATGAACCTTCGGGGGGACCTGATAAGCAAGCTCCAGGCTATTTCCAACATATGGGAGAAGCGAGTCTCGTCGGACTGAGGCAGAAGGTCGGGCACAATGGACCATAAGGTCGAAGTGCAATAGTTTTTACCCCGATATTAATCAATCAATCAATCAATCCTTCCCTCGTAAAAAAATGTCACGTGGTTTTCTGATAGCCCTATATTTAAAATAATTTGCATTGACTGAAACTCTCATTAAGTTAATCTACATCGAAGTCAGTATTATTAACGTATAAAAACTTCAAACAATATTCCTTTAAAATCTTGTTTATTTTTATTATTATATTGTTTCGTTTCAATTCGAATCCAAATAATCCACTATTGTTAAAAAATAAATAAAATAAAATCGTTAACCCCACAAAAATTTACGGTTCGTTGATTAAATTCTATGTATCCGATACAAATAAGTTTTGCAAAACCATTAAAAATAATAACTGTGAAAAGAGTTATTATTTTCATTCGATGTGTGCGATCATCATCAATAAAAACTCTTAAAAACGGGAAACATTTGTGAATCGAAATAAATGCGGTACCGTTCCTTGTAATACAGATAACACCTCAACCTCAAACTACAATTCTCCAAATAATAGGGGTAAAAGATGGTAAGACGAAAAAAAAAGGAAGTCTACATATATATATATATGTATGTATGTATACGCGCACATATATAAAGTAGAATCATTTACAATATCAAGTGGTTTTCCCAATAACATTTACGTAAAATGTTGTCTGTGGAGGAGGGGGTTGAGGTAAGCAGAAAGAATTGAAGAAGGTAAAAAAAATATACAAGATTGGTTACTCGTAGGTGGATGGATTCATTTCGTATATTTTTACACAGTGATATAAACAATGTAATATAATAACTTACATTTCAAATTTTTCCCCCATTCCTAGAACATTTGTTTGTATTTTATAAATACGTATTTCGACTACAATGTAGTCACCATCAGTATGAATTAGCTAATCGTAACTAGACACGCATCAAATTAGCAACAAGCAACATATCTCTGAATCTATATCCCTGCAGAGATAGTTACGATTAGCTAATACATACTGATGATGACTACATTGTAGTTGAAATACGTATTTAGAAAATACAAACAAATGTTCTAGGAATAGGGGCAAACATTTGAAATGTAATTTCAAAAAACCTAGAGTTCTTTTTGATTATTTTAATAATCTTTATTAATATAATAACCATCATAGTGAATAGAAGTAAATCCTGTAGAACACTTTATACCCGGCCTTAATTTTAGTCTCGTAACGGTTGAAAATTATGATCGGAGAAAAAACTCTTGGTATAGGTGTTCATAATATTATCTAATTTGTCAATTTCCACAATTCGGTCGGTCTGTCACTCAAAAACGAATAGATATAACGAGCTGAAATGTTGTAAGTTTTAGACCAAAAAAGTAACCACACGCTGAAGAGCATGTGGTGCGGATAACCCGCAGTTAAAAAATACATACCAGACAAGAAGTCGTGAGGGGGATAAAATCGCTGTAAGTCATATTGAAGACTAACGAAATTAGCGGTTATTTGTGAGAGAGCATATTAAAGATGCGAGACTATGCTGTTAGATAGATAGATAGATTATTGAGGCTGCCCTGGACGGGCTACACTTCAACCACAAGGTCCATTGTGATGCCTAAGGATGCAAGGATGTGAGTGGAGTAGAAAGAATTTGTGAGTAGACAAGAAATTGGTAGGATATGCGGATGCAGCCGACTCTGATAGCAACTATGCCCATATCCATCTGGAGTTCGTGAAGGAAACTGCAGAAAACCTTCTCATGCATAGCCGGTTACTTCGTTATTGTCCGACAGTTTAGTCAATTAACCGCCTCTTTTTTTTTTAATAATTGACAAACTGCCGATGTCGGGATTCGAGCCCATAACCTCCCAGTTTCCAAATATGCATACTGCGCAGACATAACGCCTTAGAACGCTCGGCTACTTGGACTGATTACTATGCTGTTATAAGACATAAACGAGCCCCAAGGATGTTCCATAAATTTTTTCCTGTCTAAATCATCAATTTCTTCACACATTAAGTATAATATGTGGTTTTTTTTGCATCTCACATTATAGTCGGCAATGATCAACATTGAGAGAAGGTGGTGGTAAATTCATCGCCTCATGTCAATAAAAATAAGGCATTCGAGTAAATAGAGATGTAGAGGTGAAGAACGTACGTAGTAGCTCTAGTTAGATAGTGTATACAACCGGAAATAAATTGACGATCCCATACAGTTACCTATACGTTTTCTAAGTACCCCCTACATACCTACACAATTTTAGTTAAGGACGTTTCAGCACTGTGTTATGCAATCAGTACAACAAACCGGTTTGATTTTATAATTGCACACATACATAAACACACATATACAATACATATACAAAAACACTGTTCACATATACAAAATAATGTTATGTTAAAGAAAATAAATTAATTTAAACTTTTATATTTCGAAAACAAAACGGTAACACAAAATTTTTTTTTAAATTTATATAATAAATATTTAGCTTTACCATCCTAGTTTTTTTTAAAATTATGTCGAGTTTTTTTTTTAATACAATAGATAATAGTTGGACGGCCTTGAAGTTTTACATGCTTCTAATGAGAGAGAGTGAGAGAGAATGATAACTTTGATATTAATTATGTCGCGTTCTAAACGGTTAAAAATTCTGAAACTTCGGGATTTATTAGAAAACATTGTTTTTAGCCTGTGAAAAATGAGCAAAATCTGTCGAAAAGTGGTAATATGCTGGAACATCCTTAATATACAGAGTAACGACATACAAAGTAGGTAGGTAGTGTGTTTTGTAGTAGTTTCGAGTAAATGAAACCAAGCAAGCGGAAATTTTTTGAACACAGGAAAAAAGAGATATATAAAAATGTCTTATTCTTCTGTACAAGTATTTATGTGCTATTAGTAATGTTGTGTAATATGCCTGTATATATTTATTTATTTTACCACATACGACCGAGAATATCCTCCATACCTGCTGCTGATATCGTCGTCAATATAAATATTTCACGTTTCAATATTTGTCGGTATAATAAATACTTCGGTTCTTGTTGTGTTCTAGAAAATAAAAAAAAAACATAACCAATAGGATTTTTCATTAAGGTTAAGAACAATAAATTTTTTCCGGTAATCAATTTAAGGATGAACGAGCACTGGAACTTCAAAAAGATTGAAGCTTGATTTTTGTTTACATGTAGTTTAAGTGCATATAAATCAATTATAAAAATTTCAGGAGGGGAGGTACAGGGGTCTTGAATTAATTATTTAATGTTAAAGTTCGAGTTTTAATGCATTGCTCTTGTGGGGAAACCCATATTTTCACAGATATTTTGACATATTTTGATTATTTTCACTTGCAATAAAATAGAACGAATAAAAAAAAACTATGCAATAGAAAATAGAAATATTAATAGATTGATCTAATAAAACTCCGGTATGACGGACCAAAAAAAAAAAGATATTTAAGAAAAAGACTGAAATTTCGGGTAAATTTAATTTCTGCCGACGGTAGCTAAATTACCCGAAATCTCAGGTTTTTTTCTTAAATATCTTTTTTGTTAGGCCCGATTGACTGAATTAAATTTTAATTTTAAATTACAACAAAAAATAATAAACATTATAATAAACATGTGGACTTTTATGAGTGTGCTATAGAAAATTTTGAAGAATTCTATAAATGGACTATATATAGTGCTCGTACATCCTTAAAGTAAAAATATGGTGCGAATAGAATATATTTACATAACCTCTATGTATAGTTCATAGTGTATATTAACCATCACATTGAAATTATTTTATTTAACTTTTATGCCGAAAAAAGATGTAATATTCATCTTTTGGTGGAAACCATCAAACCAAAACATGCATTTTAATTTTGAACAGAATAAACAAGGTTTTTATAAATACGAAAAAATATGTTTCAAGCAGGCAAATCGATTGAAGTACCAAAAATTTTGGCTTCCAGAAATCAGAAAATTACGAAATGTATTAAGAATGTTAGAGAGAGGCAAATAGAGACAAAAGTACTTTAAATAAGAAATAAAAAGTAATGTGAAAAGCTTTGGATTGTAAATGTATTATGGAGCACAAAATTTGATGTCATTATTTTAAATTTTATAACTGATATGTGCCTTATTGATACGGTTTTCGAAAAAATGCTTCGAATAAAAGTTGTTCATTAGAAATATAGTAACAACTTTTATTCGAAATTTCTTTCGAAACAAATCAACTATAAAATATAAAAAATGACATCAACTTTTGTAGACAAGTTTACCTTTAATTTAAGTCAACAAATCCATATATCCGTTTTCTATCTATACCATACACGTGTGGTATAGGTAAGCTATTTTTTCTAAACAACCGTTTAGTGAATAAAAAAATTTCAAAATTGTTTCTCGAGAAATTTGTGATTCTTCGTAGCTTTTTAATGGTAATTGAAATGATTTTAATCCATTGATTGAACAAATCTCCATATGAACACATGTAAAGTTACAGTTTTTTTAAATTTAAATGACTTTTAAACGGCTTAGTAAATCATTGTGAAATTTTCACAGTTGCTTTAACATTAAGTGAGGAACATTCTACTAAACAATGTAGAATGTTCGTTAACACTCGTTTTGTAGCATTTTCGATATACTTTCGTAGCATCCTTTAGATAGATAGATAGATTGTAGAGGCTGTCCTGGACGGGCTACACTTCGACCATAAGGTCCATTTGATGCCTAAGGCTTGAGGATGTGAGTGAAGTGGAAGGAATTTTTGTATATAGACTAGGAATTGGTAGGATATGCGATTGCAGCCGGCTGTGATAGGAGCTATTCCGATATTCATCTGGAGTTCGTGAAGGAAACTGCAGAAAACCTTCACAAGCATAGTCGGTTACTTCGTTCTTGTCCATACGCCGACAGTTTAGTCAATTAACCGCCCCTTGTTTTTTCATAATAATTGACAAACTGCCGATGTCGGGATTCAAACCCATAAATTTCTTCCACTCCACTCTACTACTTAGGACATCTTAATTAATCATTTTTCATATAAAATTTGCCTCATGTCAAGTAGCCTATTACGTCTATCTTCAAAGTTTCCAACTATATGCATATAGCATAAATGCATCTTGAAGTTTTCAAAAAGATATTAATAAATAGTGTATTCATTTTTTAAAACAAACATAATTCATTTTGTTTTTTAAAGTATTCCCCATGTTTTCAATGAACGGAAAGAAAAGTGGCATTGTAATTTATATGAAAACTTTAAAACAGAAATAATATTTTTCTGTACAATGACGATGTATTCTAACATTTTTGCTACTACATTCGCTTATATATAAGAATGTTAGTAAGTAATACACTTTATTTTTGCTGACTCAAAATTATTGTTTCTTTCAATATATTCTCTCTGGCTATATAAAAATAATCATCATAATCATAATATGTGCAATATATCTTAACAATTTGAAGTAG
Source organism: Nineta flava (assembly GCA_963920215.1). NCBI lineage: Eukaryota > Metazoa > Arthropoda > Insecta > Neuroptera > Chrysopidae > Nineta > Nineta flava. The sequence goes on from OY986042.1 coordinate 100,878,382, forward strand.
CCATCTATTATTTTATTTTTTAAGATATCATTTTTATGTTTTATTTTACTGTATAGATAAAATATCTTGAGCAATAACGTAAAATTCTCTTTAAAAAAAAATCTGTGCTATGTGTTTGTTTGCTCCAATTTGCACGGGGCAAGTATGTTACAAATTGCAAAAAAGTATCTCCTATTTGGCAAGCACAAAAGAGATCAGGACAAGGTTGAGAGCAATGAAAGGGTTGACAAACTCGCCCATGAACGAGCCGCACTTCCATGCCAGGGACCGGAATCATATCTAGGAATAGAAATCATAAACCAACCTGGCTTATTGACAAAAAAGATATAAACCTTCTGGTTGGGGTTCTTACCGCTCATTGCAGGCTCAAGAGCATCTGTCTCTCACGAGGTTAGAGGACAGTGCGATCTGTCCGGCCTGTAATGGGGCGGATGATATTGCCTGCCACCTTCTGATAGAATGTACTTACAGAGGCAGAATGAGGTATTTAGCTATCGACTCAACTAAAATGGGGAATCTAAGGTAAAACAGCTAAAGTGGAGCTCTGTCCTATCATTCGCAAAGAAGGTTTGGTTCGAAAACGAAAACAAGGATAGAGGCAATGAACAAGGCGTGGTAGAGGACAGAAGTGGTTGCGGATATAGACAAGGGGTCCTTAAAAAGGTCTATAATGGCCTACTTGCTACGTTTCGGCCTTCCCTCTACTAAAACCTCCATATAAGTAAAGCAAAGATCACCATACTACATAGTAACACTGTTTTTTTTTGGTGGACTGGATTCTTTGTGGTATAGTAATCGTGACTAGACTTTTCTCTTCGTGGTAGTAATTTTCAAGTATAAAACGCACTTCTCGCCGTATTGTCTGCTTTTTAAAAAATTGTTTTAAAATGTTAAAATGGTAATAAAAATTCCAAGGATTCGCTCATATTTTAACAGTGTTCATCGTAATGATTTAGGTTCGTCCACACGATAACTAAAAATGAAAAGAGATAACGAGCGGAAATTGTGTGTTTTACAGCTAAAAAGTCACTTCCAGAACGTAAATGAGCAAAAGCGATCAATTTTCTTCTCAATTTCAACTCAAACATTTCTAATTACTATTTACAGATGATTTTCTTTTTCCTACGAGGCATGTTCGATGAACATTTGAACAAATGTTTCAATATTCGTATCCAAACTACATATAATAATACTTAATTCGTAATAAATGAATTAATTTAAATAAATTGAACGTTTCGTCATTTATTTATGACTTCCTCAGCAACTACAAAATAAAAAACTAAAACAAATAAATTTTACAATGAAAAAATGATAATTGTAATTAAGACATAAGTTAGGTTAGAATATATACCTTATTTTTATAATTCAAATGTCTAACATATAGAAGCTATGCAGAAATACCTTGTATATTAATTTTATTCCCATAATGATTAGCCGGATTATGGCAATATAATTAATATATAAGGTCTTTCTCCATAGTTTTTATATGTTAGACATTGAATTATAAAAGTAAAGTATATATTCTAACCTTACTTATGTCCTATTTTTTTATTGTAAAATTTATTGGTTTTAATTTTTTATTTTGTAGTTGCTGAGGAAGTCATAAATAAATGACGAAACGTTCAATTTATTTAAAGTAATGCATTTATTCTCCTAGCCCTTCTTCCTACGAATTGAGTATTATTTGAACAAATTTTTCCGAAATTCATTCATCGATAGCTCTAATAGTACCATTTTCTTCCGAAAATTCTAAAATAGCCAATGAATTTGATATCAACAATAAATTTTCACAAATGTATATAAAAATACGATTCTTTTTATTATTTGTAAAGTGTGAATCGAAAGAAACGAATGAATTCTTCTCGTTCAATCTATGTTATTATGTTGAAGTAATAGATATGTTAAGGTATACATTATACATATACCTACCTATACCACCTATACCTTTAATAAAATGGCGTAAAACTACAATAATACATTGTATACATAAACGACATAGAGCTTTTATACAAAATAAACCTCAGCAAAAATATCCTGTTCTGTGAAATAACTATATATGATATTATATGGTGGTAGTTTTGCTTTGTTTTGTTTTGTTTTGTGTAAGTATATGTGTAATCGGCCCCATTGACTTATTGTTATTATTCGTATCACATGCTGCATTTGATTCTATTGTTGTTATATTTATACTGCTTTTTTTTTAACTTTATAACTGGAAATAATAGAAACACACAGGAGAGCATTTAAAAGTATGCCATTATACAGATATCTAACTGGTATGTAACTGTGTTGTATTAATCACACGTAGATATCGTAAAAATTATTTGGTATATTGACCAACTTTGTACTATGTTTAATAATGTGTGTCCAAGAATCTATTCAATCACTCTCAGTCAAACATTGGCAAAGAATACAATATACATAGAAGCTCATAAGTACGATTTTTGTGTCACTAGAAATTGTGAATTGTGAGCGTGACCGCTAGATGACAATAGCTGTTCGATTTCGGTATTTAGTGCCATTAGCAGCACAATCAACTGTATTTATTCTTTGTGTATATTGTATCCGACCAAAAACATAAATGTAAGAAAGGGCCGAGTATTCGGGAAAATTCTTAATGTCATAGTTCTTTTTTAAAAAGTGATGATATGAGAGTAAGGACCGAGCTACTTACAAAGTAAATTGTATGTATATTGTATTCTTTGGCATTGGTCACAAACAACGAAGAAATATTCGACTTTCAATGGTAAAAAATAATAATGCCGTTACTAACTTTAAATTTTAATACATAAATTGAGGGTTAACACCTCAAAATTCTGGAGATTAAGATTGTGTTGTCGATCTTGCCTGGAGATATCGGAAGATCTATACATTATTTATTAATATGGGATATAATTTATATAAATATATTATATATTACTTTACGCGTAAATAGACATCAGTACATAAAATTAAGGTGCTTTACCATAGTTTGGTGAGCCATCAATTAAAAAGAGTCTGAAGTTACTAATATAAATGTTTAATATGATATAGTTATATCTTGAATTTTCTTGCTTGGTCATTATAAAACTTATATAACTTTTTTTGAAACGAACGATATTTTTCTATAATCGACCCATACGTCAAAATCATCTATAACTCGAAAAAAATATCGTTACTTTCCATTCAAGCACCAAAATCTCCATTACTAGTAATATTAGTCATCTACAAGTTGAAACAATCAATACTTCACTATAAGATATTTTAGTACATCTTTTCCTTCTGTAAATTTAATTTGACTTGTGCATCACAAACACAAATCATGTTGGATTTTCAAAATGATGTGGCATCGAATCTAAACATCAACAAGACACACATGTACCTATAGAAATCTCTCTAAGTTAAAACCCTTCATAAGGGAGCGTTCATAAACCACGTGGTCCTATTTCTGGAATCCCTCCCTCCCTTCATGTAGCCTAATGTAGCTGTTCCTGTGATCCCGACCTCTCCCCCCCAGATGGAACGTAGTTTTTTATTGCCAAGTCCAGAAGATATTTTGTGTTTTCCGTTACCAAACAATTAAAAAACTATTATATTTTAAATGAATAAGATTGATAGTTGTTAAATATATTTATATATTTATATATTTCTTATATTTATAAGCTTTCTGATCCAAATTACGTAAATTGCGTAGCTTGAATCTCACCCCCTCTTTCCCCTTACGTAGCTCAGTATAGCATTCAAACTGATCTCCCTCCCCCTTGACCGAGCTACATGGTTTATTAACGCTCCCTAAATTCGAAAGCTCTATAATTCGAATGTTCTCCCTTAAAGTACGACTTATCGAGGCTCTACTGTATACAAAACTGTATGTAAGACTTATAAAAGTTTAGTAACGTTTACTATATTTTTTGGTATATGGGAAAAATTGTCTACATTGTATTAGATAATAAATTTTGTACCAAATATTATTAAGGCCCATTTAATGTACCATTTTTCATTTATTGTCATTCGTCTATAAATATCTATAAATGTAATATATAAAATTGTATTTTTGATGACTGATACAGTTTTTTATGATTTGATTTTCTTCATGATATTCGAAAATTAAATTTTATTTTCTATAACATTAGATATTATTATTTGAAATGAGTAAATATCCACAAAAACGTTGAAAATATGAGAGTGGCTACAACTTTTTTTTCTAATACATTTCGTTATAGTTTTATTTTATCAAAAATATATTTCGTTTAAAATACTCTACTTTGAACTTTTACAAAAACCAGTTATGGAAACTATTTTATCTTTAAACACAACTTGAATATCGTCTCTTCAAATCTTATGCTCAGTCATAATCAATAGTGTATTTACTCTATAAGCCTGGACAAATTTAGATCCAAGGGCACTGAATGGAAAAATATAATATATATAACAGTCAATATAATATTTTTTTTGTAGAACCACATAATTTAGAGGTTTTAAATCTACACGATATGGCACCAATCTTTTGTAGGAATTGTTTTGATTCATAAATACAGCCCTGTCGATATATATGATAAATATACAAGAAAAGTTATAGATCTACCGAAAACTAAATTTCATCATAATAACAATTTAATAATGCAGTTTACTATTTTTGTTATTTGAGGTGAATGAAATTGTACTTCGTTATAAATTTTATTTCGATGCCTTTCACGATGTGTACCAAATAACAAATAATTTTCCGATAGGAAAATTTATCTTTTTCAAACAATGAAATAAATTTTATATATATATATATATATATATATATATATATATATATATATATATATATATATATGTCCATGAAACAAATGGCGTTAAAATTAATATTATCGTCGTCGAAGAATAATAGGGAATATGCATGAAAATTTTTTTTCACATTTATTTTCAGAATATGAAAATACTATTAATACTGTAATAATATTTAAAAACGAAATTAAAATCCGACAAATATCAAGAAAGCTATAAGCTTTTAAAGATTATTATCTGTCTCTTTCTTGCAAAAATACTAAAAACGGAGTTTTACGTGTATTTTAAAAGGTGAAAGTTTAATATGACGTCACATAACATATCAAGAGAGCTATCACCCTCTTTGTCTAATCGGGAATTTCAATCATTCATATCTCGCTTATTTTTCAAGCTATTTAAAAAGTAATTTTACCTTGATATTTGTCAAGTAAACATGCTTCAATTCAAGTGAAAAAAAATTTTCATGCATATTCCCTATTATTACTATCTCACAAGGTTGTTGTGTAAAAATAATTGAAAAAGTGACGTGATTTTTATATATTTATACAAGTATACGAAAAAAATGGCGTGAAAAAATGGTTCTTAAATATTAGTGTGGTTGATTTATTTCAACTCTAAATCTCGTTAACAAATAAACGTGTAAAATATTATGCAAGAAAATGTGATTTTATTTAAAACCATTATAGAATAAAAACAAGTGAAAATAACAACCAACTGAGTTTATTGTGTAAATAACCGGTGTATACTGAATTTATGTAAAAAAGTTTATTACAAGAGTTGTTCACTTTTCAAAAAGGCACATTTTTTGCCCATTCACGAACTTGACCATACTTTTACACTCTAGAACACACATACAAAATTTCAGCTAGCTATCTATTTTCGTTTTTGCGTTATCGTGTTAACAGACGGATGGACAACTTTACGGAAATGGACTAATTAGATCATTTTATAACAAACACCTATATCAGAATTTTTTTCTGCGATCAATATTTTCAACCGTTACAAAGTCGGAACTAAACATAGTATACCCTGGTGTATATTATATACCGGGTATAAAAATCTGTTAACATATTTGTAAGCAATATACACAAAAACACCTTATTAAATCTGTTAAAGATATTATAAATAATAAAAGAAATGATAAAGTCTATAAATATTCAATTAACTAAAAAATGATGAACATAATATTTTTGTTGACATCAGAACCTGCTAGATTCTGAATCTCTTATATTATTTTCAACGATGGATTGTAATCAGTTGTCTAACAAATCTCACAAATATATGTTCGCTTCATTGAAAAATGAAATTTAAATTATATCAAAGGTACCTTGAGGTACAATCAGCCACCACAGACATTTATAACCTAAAATATTGTAGATTAGTCACCTTCATACTCTAACAAAGTCCGATCTTTAACTTTTAAGTATAGGTAGCGCTTATGGACCAGTTGTGTATGGGAGATTTCGATAAATCTCAAATATTACATATAACTAAATCAATTTTGTTATTTGGATCACTTTTTAATATTGTTTATTACAAACTGTTATAACGCTTAAAGGTACAGATGGACTGTTCTAGTGGTCAAACATTAACTATTTTCGATATATCTTTCTCCATATATAGGATAAATGTATGCTTGCTAGCAGGATCACCAGTGTTTCTACAACTACTATTAATCCATTGCTGAGGCAGCGGTTTGTCACATCAATGCTTTCGGCTACATACACCAATTTCTCACAAACATTATATTCGTATATCATTTTGAAACATTATATTTCATCTTTGTTATTACACTCGAAATTTCGAACTAAATATCTATAGGTATTAAATATTATGTATTATAGAAAATGCCAGATTTCTTTCTTATACTCACCACTTTCGAAGAGAAAATATTTTACATCGATGTACAAACTACAACGTAGTATGTAATACAAGGTGTATATCATTCTGCGCCGAGTCGTCCAGAATCCAGTGGGTTTTTATTGTAATATTGAATAGTTTAAAATTTAGCCATAAAACAAGAGAAAATAACAAGTAACTGAGTTAATTACTTAAATACCCAGTATATTCTGAATTTATGTAAACAAGTTTATAACTAAAGTTGTTTATTTAAATTTAAAAAAACTTTTTTGTCTTTACATTTATGTTCTATATATATCTTACGATTTCAAAGATGGGCAGTTTTGACCATTTTGTCCAAACTTAGCCCGATTTTGCACATTCATGAACTTGATCTAACTTTTTAGATCTTGAATATTTGTATCTCTTTTCTGTGGACTCTTATCGTGTCCACAGAAGGGTGGACATACCGAAATGGCCGAATTAGACCATTTTATGAACACGTATTCCAAACATTTATGTTTGTGATCAATATTTTCAAGCGTTAGAAAGTATGGACGAAACTTAATATACTTTGTATGTTCATATATACCGGTTAAAAACACAATTTGTTCAATTTTTATATTATATTTTTAGCCTAATCCTTGCAAATAACTAAAAAAAAGAACTTCTATATATTGTCTATAATACTTTACTCCACTGGGGCTTAATATATAATACTTTACTCCACCGGGCACAATAATGCCCGATGATAAATCCGAAAAATAATAATAAATAATAATAATAATAATAAATATAACTGTATTTGCATTAAAGCTTACAGTGGTTGATACATTCTATATACTTTTATTAAACAGTGCTTACTTTTAAACTAAATAAAAAAATAAAAATAAAAATGCATGAAGCATCATAAACTGTAAATTTAAAGAATCTTACACTAAGTATAATAATGTGAAATAAGAAATAAACAAAACTAAATTATTAAACAAATCCTTTGTACATCGAATTATTTCCAAAATGCATGAAAGGAACTAAACAGTATAATTATTCATTTAAACAAAAGCTCCTCAATTTGAGACTTCCATTTACAAAGTAATAGATATGATTTATTTTTTCTGGGGATAAATTTGACAATAAGACCATGAAGTTATTCTCGCAATTAAAATTTTAATTTAAATATTTACCAATAAAATGGCCCCTCATTGATTTATAGATTGGGCATTCCAAAAGAAAATGTAACAGTGTTTCAGGCTTATTATAATTACAGATTTGACAGAGGTCTTCTTGTTTCCATTTATATAAACAACCATTAGCCTGTATTTTCACAATTTGCATCCCTGAGACTCTGATTTGGCTAACTAGCTTTATCTTATTAAAGTTTAAATTCATTTTCAGATATTTAACCGCGTCGTCCAAAATACATTGATACATAGGGCTGTAACTGGAGTTCAAAATTAGGTTTTTATCCATGTTGGAAAGTTCTCTTTGATATTTCGCCAGAATGGTTTCGCTGTTTTCTTTTATACTCTGTGCACGTTGTTCATTCCATGTGTTTATAAAACCAAGATCCCGAAGTATTTCTCGTAGCTGACTAACCCAATTGTACTTGCAGTCCATACTTCCATTTATATCAAGCGACCTCAACTGGTTGTAACAGACCCTTGGAAGCCTATTGGAATCCAGTTTCAAAATTCGTTCCCACCAGCTCAAAACCCTTTTTAATGCTTCTACTGCTAGGTTTCCCCTCCCAGTTTCACATCGGATAATATAGTTCGGAGTATTCTGTGGCCAGCCAAGTACAGTTTTAAAAAATATTCCTTGAACCCGTTCTATATTTCTGAAATATCGTAAACACCAGCTCTCAGCCCCATATAGCAATGTAGTCGACACTATACTGTCAAATAGCTGATTCGAGCATCCCAGGGTTGCATCTTAGATTTTACCATTATATCCTTTATTCTATGAATAGCTGTCACAGCTCTATTAATAGCTTGATCAGCAGCTTTAATGAAGAGTCCCGAGGAAGAGAATTGAACGCCAAGATAGCAGTATTCTGGCACAATATCAATAATTTTGTCGTTAATTTTAAATAGTGAAGTTTTTAATTTTCCCCCTTTTCTAAATATCCGAAAAACCTTTCGAAGTTGTATTTTGTCCAGGTTAAGAACATCGAGGGAAAGCCTCTAGCATGCATTCCGAAACATTAATTTCCCGAGTTTTTGCTGCGGTACATTTTTCCAGTGATCACGGTGTAACATTTATTAACTCCTTTGTCACTTGCTTATATGCTGTCTTTGGAATTCCTAAAATAGGTTCTGGAACTATGAAGGGTATTCCGAATTTTTGCTAAAGTATCTATCATTTCGTTTCCTTCGAAACCACTGGTACATGGTATCCAGATCAATTTAACATTGGTCCGTTTTAACATTGCTTTTACCAATTTAACATTGGTCCAACTCCACTAATTCTTCTAGACAATCCTTGAGGTGATTTCAGTTGCAGGCAAGGTTTTTAGAGCAGTTTGAATGTCCGAGAGAATATACATTCTGGTTTATGTAGCCTCTATGTAGGTTCTCACGGACCCTAGCCACTATGGCGTAGACTTCTGCCTGAATTTTTAAAGTATAAAATTTTTTCTACTACATAAACACAAATCCCAAATGCAAGAATAAAAGTAGGACAAATCAAAACATAGAACTGTATAGCATTGACAAAAAAAAAATATGTAGTTAATGCAAACGAAACATATTTCCATCTTTTTTCAAATATACAAATTATTAAAAAACAAATTATGTTAATTCCATAAAAGTGGAAATAATTTAAAATTACATTTCATATTCAAATTTTCCCTTAATTAAAATACACAAACAAAACTGTTAGAGTAGGAGAGAGCAGAGAGAGAGTAGAGCTGGAAAAAAAAACAGTATAATTTTATAAAATAACTTTATTTTCTTCTTATAAGAAGATTTATATAAAATTTTCGCATATAACGGAAAAGTTTTTAGTTAAATATACATATTATATAATAAAAATAAAACTATGTACCGTGTGTTTATGATTAATGCACACCAATTATATGTTCAATTAACAGTTTAAGATAGTTAATTTTTAAACACATGGTACAGAGAAATCGTAAAATATATCCGACAAAGCAACATCTAAGTGAAATATATTTATTTAAATTTTTAGTTGCAAATAAAAGCAAAATGACTGACATTTGATTATTACTACATATAAGAATTAATATCATTTATATTTAAAAAAAAAAAAAACAAGTGAAAATACCAACTGAGTTAATTGTTTAAATACCCGATATAAACAATTTATGAAAAAAGTTTCAAACAAAAGTTGTTTATTTTTAAAGAAGGAACATTTTTTGTCCTTAACTTTTTATTCTATCTCTTAACGGTTTCAAAGATGGACAGTTTTGCCCATTTTGCCTAAACATGATCCGATTTTGACGAACTTAACCTTCCTTACTTTTTAGCTGTAGAACACACATATAAGATTTTAGCTCGCTATACTTTTCGTTTTTTACATATCGTGTTTACAGACGGGCGGATATGCGGAAATAGACTAATCACCAAAATACCAAAATTTTATGTATGTATGTATGTATGTATGTATGTTCGGGTCAAATCTGGCATGCTGAATAAGAACCACTTCCTCTTATCCTACGGATTTGAAGTTTTACATTTGGTTCAGTTCCGAAGACAATGCAATTTTATGGTAAGCATGACAAGAATCGAACAGGGGAAAGGGGAACACAAAATTTGGAATCTCTCTTAATATTGAAAAAATCGCAAAACACATAAGAAGTAAAGTTGTAGAAAATTAGTTTTACTATAAAAGCTTGTTTTTAAAAATGTTTTTTTAAGAGAAACTTATTTTTCATAACACTGCACAAATAATGTTCCTATATTAAACACAATCAACTTTTTTTTGGAACTTTTTATCAAACATAAGCTATTGCACCTTGGTCATATTTTTTATACATTTGTTTCATTTCCGCATATGCCGCAACATTCATGCGTACGATTAATATTTTAAGCGTTACTAAGTCGTGATCAAACATAATATTCTTTGTATATTTACATATGCTGGGTATAAAAATAATGGGACGGTTAATTGGCTAAACTGTCAGCGTATAGATAAGAACGAAAGTAAACGGCTATGCTTGTGAAGATTTTCTGCAGTTTCCTTTCACAGATTCCATATGAATATCGGTATAGTTCCTATCAAAGTCGGCTGCAATCGAACAACCTACCAATTCCTAGTCTACATACAAATTCCTTGTCCTTAAGGGGTCGGTAAAAAAGGTCTAGAAAAGCCTACTTGCTTCAAACTCTTGTCGGCTAATATTACTACGTATAAGATTTTTAGTATAAACATGCCGATACGCTTCAGTCTTGAAAAAAGTCATTCCCCGTTCAATATTTTAAAAACTCTCTTTACCGTAAAAAAGTTATCCGAAAAACTTTTCCATACTTTTTTTTTGCATAACATAAAGAATTATTATTCTTTATCTTCGAGTAATTTTCGTATATATATATATGTATATACGAAAATTACACGAAGATATATATAGTAGCCTGCCTGGTCGTCGGGAACATATTATAGTAAAAATATTTGAAGACATTTAACAATATTCATACTTAAAAAACATCTTGTCATTTTATTTAATATTTCACACATTATCACGTAGTCGAACTACGTTCATTCGTTGTATTCTTGTATAAACCATCTCCAATTTTCATTCCCATTCCAATTGTATACCCTACTTTGATCCTCAACTTTTTCTCAACATCTCTCTCCGGTTAGATATATATTTTATATAGATAGATGTTACTCTTATTCTTATACTACATACAGTTGCTACACACACATCTTTCTTTTCACCAATAAATATCAAAAAATAAGAAGAAGAAAAAAAGGTAAGAAAATTTTTCTTCTTTTTATATATAAATCAAAAATATACATACAGAAAAAAAAAACTAGTTGGTAAACATTTACCAAATTGATATTCTGAATGTGTTTCTATATAATAATTTTTCCCACGAAAATTGTCATTGGTACAAAAAAAAAATATATATATATATATATATATATATATATATATATATATGTATAAACGAGACTTCTTTGCATATTGAAATATATTGCGTTGTGAGCTTTATAAATAAACAACAAATTGTACAAATTTTCTAGATAATATTTTATATAAAAATATAAATTTTTTTAACCAAAATATCATTGAAATCGAATATTTTTTAGCAGATAAAAGAATTATCGATAAAAACTTAATATTTTTAGTTAGTTTTACGTCCTGAAACACGTCCTAAATTTCCAGAACAATATGATTATGGAACTTTTAAATTGTCTATTTAATTTTATTAATACTTCTCACTGAAAGCTTATTATACCCGGTATATAATATATACCAGGGTATATTAAGTTTAGTTCCGTTTTTGTAACGATTGAAAATATTGATCACAGAAATCGATTGAAAATGTTGGCCTAGGTGTTCATAAAATGACCTAAATAGTTCATTTCCACAAATGAACTATTAAATGAACCTTTATACGTCCGCCTGTACGTCCGTTCGTCAACAAAATAAATCAAAAACAAAAAAGATAAGGAACTGAAATTTTGTATGTGTGTAACGCTAGAGCAAGTATAAGTATGGTCAAGTTTGTGAATGGGCTTATTCGGATCATTTTGGGCAAAATGGGTAAAACTGCCTATCTTTAAAACCGTAAGAGATAGAACAAAATTTTGAAAAATGTTCCTTTTTTTTAAAATAAACAACTGTTCTAAGAAACTTTATTTCATTAATTCAGTATATACCGAGTATTTAAGCAACTAACTCAACTAGTTGTTATTTTCACTAGTTTAATTCTACTTAAAAATCTACAGGCTGATTAACAAACAGGGCACCTAAACCTGTGGATCTAGAAGCATAAAATTTTACGCAGGAGTTTCTTATATAACGTAAGTGGATACTAAGATAGGACATTTAAAAGCTCATCTCCTAAGGGGGTTAAATAGTGAATGAAACTTTGTATGGAAATCCGTCATTTTTGAAGTTAGAAAATTAGTGATTAGGCAGGTATATTAAGCTAGCTAAGCATTTTCAGCCAGCAGCAAAAAAATACTATTGGATAATTTTTTGCTAATTATTTGCTATTTTTAAAGATAACTATAAGTCGTAGAGCAAAAACAAAAGTATGTTAATTTTTTGCTAGCCTTTTACTAGCCGATGAACCAAAAAACTATTTCCCGATAAATTGGAAAGCTGATATACGAGCTGCACTTTCCAGCGCCACCATCCTCGAATCTAAAACTCGAGGTCCTATGGCAAATCTAAAAATATGTGAATTATTTGCTAATTTTTTTCTTACCGATGTGCCTAACAATATAACGAAGCAGAGCCGGAGTAGCTGAGCAATAGATTCTACTTCCCAGCGCCAACACCATATAGTATTACATAATAGATGTATATACAAAATACTTGCTTCCCAGCGCCAACACATAAGCTTCTATTACCTATTTTACTCGTAAATATTCTTTTCAACCCAATTACAATTCAACCCAATTCGTATAATTGTAATTTCTTACTTTGAAGTAAGATAGTTGTAAGATGTTTAGATTATTTTCATTTGACAAAAATTGGATGGTTTCTGAGATGTTGCTGATGAGAAAACCTATCGGGTCCATGACTAGTTGTATGTATAAAAAACATATGGATTTTTTAAGGTAATTCTCTCGTAAACCCACCTTTTCTTAAGAGTTTGATGAAATTTGAATATGATATTAATCTAAATGTATTTTTTATTTAAAAAAATTGTTTTTTAACTGATTGTGAAGCGAGATATTCGCAATCAAAGTTGAAATTTTTAACATGCATGATATCGTAAACGGTTCGCTCATACTCTTTTTTATAAACCTGAAAAAATTTTCTATACAGTACTTTCAAATGTATAGAGAACTTTAAACAAACATCTAATCAAGTTGAACTTAACAAACTGTGAATGAAAGTGAAGTTAAAAATGAAAGCTTGTAATGTCATTTAAATTACAATGGTTATTTAAATAATTTCACAATTAATATCAATTTTCAATAAAATTTACCATAAAATAACAATTACAATGCACCCGTTGTGAGAAAATTTAAAAATTGCACAAGAAAAAGAAAACATATATAAAACGGTTTCATATATTTATATTTGAATATAAACACAATTTTGAATGAATAACGAGAAATGGTAACATATATAAGTTTATACATACCGGTTGCGCAAAAATATGACAATATCCGAATATTTAGAGAAGTAGAAATCAAATAGAAAAGGCGTTACGCAGGAGCTGCGTCAACTTAGCGAATTTCCTTAGAATACAAAAATCACTCTAGTGGCCACAATTAAAGTCTAATCAAAATGATATGTTGTATCTGATTATTAAAAAATGTAATAGGTCAATAAAAAAGGGCATAGAGAAAGAAGAAAATATAAAATATCTCGCTTAATATTAGAAAAATCAAACAATGTATAAAGAGTAAAGTTGTAGGAAATTAAGTTTGCTACAAGTCATTGCATGATCATTTTTCTCAAACTCTAATGTGAACAGAGATATTTAGAATTTTAACTTTCAGTCTTTAATTGTAAATATTTCTGTAAATATTAATGTAACAGAAAAATGATAAGAAATAAAATTACAGCAAAACTAAGTACCTACAACTTAACTCTTGATAAATTTTTCGATTTTTCAAATATTAAGGGAGATCTACCAAATTTTGTGTTTCCCCCTCCCTCTAAATCCTTCTTTCCCCTTGTCCTATTTTATCCATTAACGAACTTGACAAATACCAAATACCAAATATTCAAATACCAAATTTCATTCCAATCGGAATAAAACTGTGACCGCTAAAGTCCACAGACACATAAAAGTATGTATATATATATATATATATATATATATATATATATATATATATATATATATATATATATATAGTTGACTACAGTTGAAATACGTATTTATAACAAAAAAAATGATCTAGGTAAAGGGAGCGAATTTGAAATTTTATTTCAAAAACCTAGAGTTCTCACTAATTATCACTCGTTAATATAATGATTCTCGATACATTACCTAGATACATAAACAGATCAGTTTATTTTGTCCTGGAAATTGTTAAATTTGTAAAATCGCTATACAGATAAGCAGCACTTTCGAACTATCTTCACCATTGCACCCTGTCCAATTTAAATAGTCTATTTAAACAACAAGAGACAATTTGAAAGTAAAGTCAGAACTAGTCTGGATATAATATTTAAAAACCAAATATTAAAAGCAAGTAATGTACAACTAACTGAGTTAAATGTTTGAATACCCAGTATATACTCAGTTTGTATATCAATGTTTGAACAATTCTTCAAATTCAAAGTTTATAAGATATGAATTTTTTTTCTGCGATCAATATTTTCAAGCGTTACAAAGTCGGAACTAAACTTAATATACCTTGTATATTTACAAATATACTGGGTATAAACATAGTATGTATGGATGCTATGTACATGTATACATGCATGCCTTCGATCACCTATCAATTGTATTTCCCATTTTCAACTTATGAGAACAAATTATGAGAAAACTATTGAGTTTATGAAAAAAATTTTCAAGCAAAAGTTGTTTATTTTAAAGAGAAAAAGATTATTTGTTAACAAATTTCTTTTCTATCTCTGACGGTTTCAAAGATATAAAGTTTTCCCCCTGGCGGGGGTTAACACGTTTCGATTTTGCCCATTAACGAACTTGACCTTACTTTTTTACTCTAGAACACACTCAAAATTTTCAGCTCGTTATCTCTTTTCGTTCTTGAATTATCGTCTTCACAGACGGACGGATATGCGGGAATGACCGAAATAGGTCATTTTATGAACACCTTTGAGAAGCATTTTTGTCAAATTAATATTTTCAAGCGTTACAAAGTCGGGACAAAACTTAATATACCTTGTATATTTACATATACAGGGTATAAAAATGAATCATACTGTAAATTTAAGGAATCCATATTTATTTATGTAAGTGAATGTGAGAATGAGACCAAACATTCTTTCCCTCACATTACAATATTGGCACATTTATTTTCTTACTATTACGCTCTAGAGAGAAAATGTCACACTATATGAACTTTTTAAATAAACTTTTCCTTATAATATTTTTCTATCCTCTTTTTTTGCATCTCTACATTTCATATAAATACTACTAACTTACACTTTTGAAATTTATAAATGTGTTGATTATTTATATGAAATGTACATTAAATTATGTTTCTCATCCTTGTTGATTGTATTTTAAATCAGTAAGTTACTCGATAGGTAATAAAGATTATTAAAATAATCAAAGAGAACTCTAGGTTTTTTTGAAATTTTATTTCAAATTTTTCGCCCCTATTCCTAGAACATTTGTTTGTATTTTATAAATACGTATTTCGACTACAATGTAGTCATCATCAGTATGAATTAGCTGATCGTAACTATCTCTGGGATATGGATTCAGAGATATGTTGCTTGTTGCTAATTTGGTGCCTGTGACATTGTAGTCGAAATACGTATTTATAAAATACAAACAAATGTTCTAGGAATAGGGGCAAAAAATTTGAAATATAATTACTCGATAGGTACTAAATATTAGTTCTCACGTATGGAAGCACCACAAAATGTTTAGATCAATAAAGAAAATACAAAAATTATTTTTAAATAATACATTCTAAACATTATACTATCGAATGATAGATAATAAGTGAGAACTCTAGGTTTTTGAAATAAAATTACAAATTCGCCCCCTTTACCTAGATCAGTTTTTTGTATTATAAATACGTATTTCGACTACAATGTAGTCATCATCAGTATAAATTAGCTAGTCGTACTTTACTCTTTGACAATTAGAAATAGATATAAAGTCGAGATCAATAGACAAAAATAAAAATAAATAGAAAATTAACTAAATTAGAATATACTGGATTTAAAATATAATAAATTTTAAATTATATTGAAATTACTCTTGTAAAATTTCCTTCATTCACATTTATTCCTGTTAATTTTAGTCTTATTAAAATTACTCTTATATTGTCGCAGGATATGTTACTTGTTACTAATTTGGTGACAATTTCAATATTTTTATAATACAAAAAAAGTGATCTAGGTAAAGGGGGCGAATTTGAAATTTTAATACATTCTAGTTTGTAGTATTTTTTGTGTATTATTATAATTAAACCATAAAATTTTTTTCCCTAAACGTTTTTAAAACATTGTATTTTTTTGAATTAATAATAAATACATATATATATATATATATATATATATATATATATATATATATATATATATATGTATATATATATGTATATATATATATATATATATATATATATATATGTGTGTGTGTGATGTGTATGTGTGCAAACATACTACATACACCACTTTAAAGTATAAAAAAAAAAAGTTGACGCTTGCGGCCACAAACAATTATTTTAAAGTAGACTTCCGGGAAATGAAAACTACAGGGAAAAGCACCACCACGACGGAGAATATAATTTATAAATATGTTTTCTGTGTGTTGTTGTATATTATTTTTATTATTATAAACAATATAAGGTTTCCATGTTTCTCATTTTATTTTTTGCATTTATTCATTTATATATATATAGACCATATTTTTATATTTTCCGTCAAGGATAATTTTTTTTTTGTTATTACGATGTATAATTTTCATTTTTATGTCAATTTTTCTTAGCCATCACATGATGAAAAATACTTTTTTTATCGCACAGATTTACTGATAGATTTACCGCGCTGTATAATATTCAATCGAGAGTAAAATAAATAGCATATAAACTAACATTGACCACAAACACATGTGAATTAGCTGACATGTGGTCTGAACCACAAACTTGTGGTTCACAAAACATAAAATTTTCGTGTGAAAGCTAACTATATACTGTTTCAGCCTGTACATATAGGTTTTTAACAGAGCCCGATTAAGCCAGCCTGTACCAAATAGCAACAACAGGTCCTTGCTTTGCTTTAGTTCTAGTTTTGCTTCCGTTTAGGATATAAAATAAAACAAAACCTTTATAGAAAATTTACTAGATTTAATGTGGGAAAATTTAGGGATAACACACGTCAAATCAATGTCTCAAACCAAATCATATTCTATCTTCAATAGGTGATATAATTTAGAAGTTCTTGTCCTATCGTGTTCCTGAACTCATTTTTAATGAGCTTGAATGTTGGGAAAAAAACGTTTTCCACTGCAGTTGGTGTTCATCAAAAACAAGTAAGTGCGTAAGACTATTTCTATATTTGGGAAACACGATTCTAATGAATTAATCATTCAAAGTTACTAAAACTGTAGTTCCGCACAGGTTTTTGCTCTCAATAGAAGCAATCACAATTGTTTTGAGAATCTCAGCGAACTGCACCTGGTCGTCGCCTAAACTATCTTTCAAATCGTTTGGACGAGAACTGACGATAATTGGTTTTTTTCAAAAACATTTTCTGCTGTAAGATTTAATTCCCGAAGTATTCCAAACACAAAAGTACCTTGATGGTACGCTTCCATGCGTTTACCTAATGCATACCTTATTAGTTAGTGTAGTAGGTCTCTAACTTGAAGTCTGTTGCTGACATTCTTCACAGCCGGTCAGGAATATGGCTTTTGCTTTAATATCTGAAAAAGTCAAAAGTCTCAGCATTGCTTAGGCGGCCCAAATTGCCGTGTTGTCAACTTCCTGTCAAAGTAATCGACCCATAATACATGGTGTAGTCAGCGCACACTTAAAAAATGTCCTAAAATTATTAATATTCATTGTAGATATGGACACCACTATCTAAATTAATATCAATCTGATGGTAAATGGTTTACCGTAACTATTTAACTTGACTGATTTTTTCGGCGCCGAAATGCCGGCGCCGAATCCGTAGCATTTGCTAACTCTTGCTACGTAGGTAATTCGGCACTAATTTTCATCATATTTTCTTTATCCTGCACACACTTAAACTAATAAATTTTCGTAAAAAATGTAGTTATTGTGATTGTACCGATGGAAAGATGAAACCGATGATTTACCTAGTAGATGTCGAAATTGACTATCATAAAACTTTACATATACGTATGGGCTCTAAATTCATAATCATCGATGAGTAAATGACATTAGTTAAAAAAAACGTCTTTTTTTTATTTGCTCCAAATATGAACATGGCGCCAATAATCTACATTT
Organism: Nineta flava; assembly: GCA_963920215.1. Lineage (NCBI taxonomy): Eukaryota > Metazoa > Arthropoda > Insecta > Neuroptera > Chrysopidae > Nineta > Nineta flava. Next base: position 100,897,252 of record OY986042.1, read on the forward strand.
TTTTTTTTTATGAATGTTTATTATTGTCTGATGGGTGGGTTGTGTTATTTGACTCCCAATCGTCCACCATTAATAATAATAATAATAATAAAAATAGAAGAATACAAATCATATAAACTTCCGTTTTTGTTTACAAACTTTTTTATTTTCCTGTTTACATTAGATATGACAATATAATAAAGGTATTGTCATCCGTCATATAACAATTATCTAATTGAATATCGTAAATACTATTCTCAATAAAAATATTATTACAAGGTAAAATTATATTTTTTATGTTGACTGGTATAAGATAGATCTATAAAATAGTTTAAATCAAGCTATCTTTTAGCGAATTTCCTGAAAGGAAAAAGAGCTATTGGTCTCGTACCGACTTCAAAATTTTGCAAAAATTTCTTCAAATGTCCATCGATCCTACCTAGTTGATGTCGAATATGTATATATATATATATATATATATACATGTATATATATATATATATATATATAGACATCGTAGATCGTATGATCATCGTTAATGGGTAAAATCGGACAAGGAAAAAAGAGGGGTTTAAAGGGAGGGGGAAACACAAAATTTGACATATCTTCCTTAATATTCGAAAAATCGAAAAACTTGTTAGAAGTAAAGTTGTAGGTATTAAGTTTTACTGTATTTTTGTTTCTTATCATTTTTTCTGTTTCACTAATATGTACAGAAATATTGACGGTTTAAGATTGAAAATTAAATTCGTTAATATCTCTGTACATATTAGAGTTTGAGCAAAATGATAAGGTTTTATTTCTTACGCTTTATTTCTTACGCATATTTCGATTGTTCTAATATTAAGAGAGATATTTTATATTTTGTGTTTTCTTCTTTCTTTATGCCCCCCCTTTCCCCTAGACGTGTGTCATTTATTAATAAAATTGCACTTGCAAATACTAAAATCATATCAGATACGACATTTCATTTTGATCAGACTAAAATTGTGACCGCTAGAAAGTCATTTATATATTCTAAGGAAATTGAAGCAGGAAGTTCAAGCAGCTCCTTTAAGGAAGTTGAAGCAGCTCCTGTGTAACGAATTTTTTCTGGTTAAAATATGACTCAGAAAATGAAAAATTAGCATCAAAATTAAATCGACGGGTTTTTAAGATGAAAGCATCAATTATAATTAAAAAGAATTTTTCTTATTTAGTCTTCGAATGAGTAAATTTTGAATAGATCAGCTTTCAAGTTTATAGCTCTTCTGAAACTACTAGAAAAGTGTTTTCACCTTAGAGAGGAGAGGAAAACAAACTTTGGAATCTCTTTTAATATTATTAAAACGGAAACATGTATATTGATTAAAGTTGTAATAAATAAATGTTACTACAATTTAAAAACAGATGTTTTTTTTTTTTTCTTAAACTTTAATATTTAAAGGAATACTTAAAAATGTTCTAGTACTTGTGATATCAATGAATCAATTCATTGATTTTATTCTGCTAAGAATAATTAGCTTTGACTAACTCTTATGGTAATAAATTTTATGCAATATATAATCAATCATAAAATAATCATAAAAAACTTGATTTAAATTGAGAAAAGAAAGAATTGAGATACTGCTATTAAAATCACATGATAAAGCACTTTGAGATCAAATATCTCAGAAACTATTATTTCTACCGGGTTTTACTTCTGAAAATGGTTTGTAGCTCTTAAAATTTCGAATATAACGGTTCTTTAAACGATACGTTCAAAATTTAATGATACGATCAAAAAATCAATTATATTTGCTTCAAACGTACGAGTAATTATTTTTGTTTTTGTTGTAACTTCGCCAACTCTCATGAGCCGACCAAAAAAACATTTGAAGTTCTATTAACGTACTTTAAGTAATGTCCTATGAATTCAGATACTATATTCAGAGATGAAAGCTTGAACACAGATAAACAGAGAGCAATCATAGCCGTTAGCTCAGTTAATATTATATGACTCGGGTAATAACTAGAGTAATATTATATAACTCGGTTAATATTACTCCAATGGAAACATAAAAACTCAAATTGTTTGTTTTTATATAACCTTCATTTTTATTCATTATGCTTTTTCCGATTAACTTAAATCGTTTTCGAATTATTTACGAAAAATTGTTACTAAATATACTTTGTTCGACGAAAAATTGGTAAATTCAACTGTAAATAACTCAAAAACTATAAACTTTGCAGAAAAACTATGTTGAACATTTTTTGCTTAAAATTAAATACAGTTTGGGGGATCATTTTAAATGAAAATATTTTCACCGGCGAAATGGGGTAGCATCCACCCTCAGGGTAAGTTCACCCGCCAAAATATTTCTGATTTCAAATAATTCAAAAACACAAATATTTGTTTAAAAAAATCATAAAAATCGGTACTGTATCTGAGAATTTCTGTGTAAAAACTCGTATTGACTCCACTAATAAACTACATACCATATATATGATATAAGTGTGTCGAATAAACATAAACAAAACTCAATGCACGAAGCTATATACTTTAATCAACCAATTTATTATTCAACAAAAGTACATAGTCTTAAAATTTAATTAATAACACAAATATTATTAATATATAAAATATATGAAATTGAGGTTATGTTTATATGTACTAATACTGGGATGAAATACCATATTTGATTATTATATTGTCAGATTAGAAGAGAGCTTTATAATACAATACCTATTGTATGTAAATAGGCAGAAATGTTTAGCCCAGCAGCTCAATACCAGAGCTTATTCGTTATTTGTTAGTTTATATACGATGTGTCAATCATTAGGTGTGCTCATATATTTTTACCGCTATTGGTAAAGTTCTCATGACATATTCCAAAATGGCGGCTTCAGTCAGGCTACATTTCCATAATTAGTTATATTTATCATAAAAAAGATGAGTTTCATTATCAAAATAATAATTTTTTGTTTTACTTAATTAACGTAACCCTAGTAACGCATATATAACTATCACAGTTGAACCAGAGTACTATGTTTTTAATTATTGCCACCAGATTTGTTAGTCCTTAGGAACAAACACCAATATATAGACGTAGTATGTAGAGTATTCGAGTGGGTATATTTAAGAAATTAAAAAATGATGATAAGTTTCCTGCGGATTGTTATGTTGTCAGCTCACCTTATATTATACCATTTTCGACCAATGTGTGAGCAAGATATTTTAAGATTGAATAGCTCTCGAAGCGCTTTAGGCTACTACGTCTGAACTCCTATAACAGGGAGCAAAAATAAACCACATAAATTTTTAGCCATCAATAGTCATTTTAGTCATAAAACTATTGTAAAGGAACTTTGTTTGTTTCAAACAAAAATTGTTTATTTTTTGTCTTTAAATTTTTGTTCTATCCTATTTTATTCTACTGACGGTTTCAAAGATAGACAGTTTTGTCCATTTTGCCCATTCACTTAAACTTGACCTTGACCTTCTAGAACACAATCACAAAATTTTAGCTCGTTAATTCGTTTTATTTTTGAGTTATCGTGTCCACAGTCGGACGGACGGATGGATATGCAGAAATAGACTAATTAGGTCATTGTATGAACACCTATAACAAAATTTTTATTCAGTATTTTCAATATTTTCAACAGTTAGAAAGTTGGAACTAAACTTATATACCCTGGATAGGGTATAATTATTTTATCAGGTAAATTGAATTCAAAATTCACAAAATTTCAGTTAATTTAACGGAATGGTTCACCAGTGAACATATTTATTTTAAACACTCGAAACAATCATATATATCATATATATGATCCCACTTGTAGGACCTGTATGGAGGACGATGAAACCTCCATACATGTGATATGCACCTGAAGAAGCCTGCAGGGTATCAGATATAGAATGTTTGGGTCCGAAACTTTGGATCCATCAATCCTGGGAGCAATCCCGGTGGAGAAGTTGTGGGCCTTCTGTGTGGCCTCAACAGAATCCTATAGCTTCATCTGCTTAAAATGGCACCTCTTGCCCGTTCTCAGGGAGGGCACAGAGGACCTCTTGGTCTAGGTGCTAGGGACCCGTATACGGTATCCCTCTTTCTGATTATTATTCTCATATATATTAACATGATCGTTTAGATCCTCACTCCTTTCGAAAAAAACAAAAACCAAACTGTACAAAACTTTAATAAGACCTGTGGTAATACATGGTTCGGAACCTTGGGTGCTAAACTTAGCCAACATAAACTGTCTCAGAGTCTTTGAGCGAAAAATATTAAGGAAAATATATGGTCCAGTTAATGAGGCAGGAGAGTGGAGGATCAGAAGTAATACAGAAATCAGTAATCTATTCAACAATCAAGATATAGTAAGATTCGTCAAATCAAGGCGCATTGAATGGCTCGGCCATATTGAAAAAATGGCAGAGAATAGCCAACCAAAAAAACTGGTACATGGTACCATCACTCACACCCGTAAAAGAGGTTGCCCAAGGGAAAGGTGGATACATGATGTGGAGCGTGACCTTAAAATCCTGAAGGTGACAAGCTGGAAGATTAATGCTAAAGATCGTGACAGTTGGAAAAGAATTGTGAGGGAAGCCAAGGCTCATACTGGGCTGTAGAGCTGAGTTATATATATATGAACATGATAAAGGAAAATTGACAAACATCATTTTCTTTAATGTATCTTGGAATGAAAGTCTAAAGAACACATTGACAACCTATGTAAATGAGAGCTCCATTCATTTCATGTCTACGTATTATGTAAGGGCGCTATGTATTTAGCGATAACATATGTAATGTAATAACAATTATATACATCTGTTTGTACATATATAGCTCTTACTTGCTGCTGCTGCCTACTGGTTGTATGTATTTTATTTGTATAGTTATGACTATGAGTTATGTTTGACATAAGACAATAGTTTATAGGATCAGGTGTGATTCACTGCCAATCAAAATTAACGTTTATGATTTCAATTAAACAAACAGAATGGATAAGTCTATAAATTATTTTATTGTGTGTGTATTATTCTAATAGTTGGTTTTCAAAACAATATACTATTAATATTCTTGATGAAAATCTTTAATATAAAGGTATTATTAATATTATATCCAATTCAGTTCACACCAATGGTAATACTGTTAATAACATGTATGACATAGGTAAAGGTTCCTTTAACCATAGGTTAATTAGGTTCCACTAACAACATACATGCAAATATAGGGTCGAAATTCACGCATATTCTCCGAAAAAAATAGTGAAATCTTCGCGAAGGAGTCAAACCAATTCCTAAATTTATATTTGATATTTTACTTGGTAAGGTAGTTGACTGATACCAAATATTTCATATTTATTTTCAGAATATTTAAATACTGTTAATACTGTCGTAATATTTAAAAACGAAATTAAAATCCGACAAATAACAAGGAAGCTATAAGCTTTTAAAGATTATTATCTGTCTCTTTCTTGCAAAACGAAGTTTTACGTGTATTTTAAATGGTTGACAGCACATTATGACGTCACAATGCCTATCAAGAGTGCTACCACCCTCTTTGCCTAATCGGGAATTTCATTCATTCATATCTCGCTTATTTTTAAAGTTATTTAAAAAGTAATTTTACCTGATATTTGTCAAGTAAACATGGTTCAATAGAAGTGAAAAAAAGTTCCAAGTGCTAAGTAAATTATACCTGGACTATTCAATTTTCCGGATTAAAATCTGAGCCACCCTGTATAATGTAATATTCAGTCATGACTTTGAAACGATTGATAGTCTAGATTCTAGACTCGAGAATATCACAGAAAAATATTTTTGATATAGGTGTTCATAAATTGACGTAGGAAGTCCATTTCCGCGTATTAGTCAGTCCTCTTTGCCAACACGATAATACGATAGATAATCTGCTCAAATTTTCTAGAGCTGAAAAGTAACGTGAATAGGCAAAATCGGACCCTGCATTCTTCAGCTAGGGGGGAATCTCTACCTTTAAGACCGTAAGAAATTGACGAAAACAAATCCTTTTCTTCCATGTACTAATAGATGTAATAACTACCGGTTTATATGATAAGTTCTTAGAAACTGTAAGCTTTGTCATTTTAATTTGGTAAGAAGTAACAATGGCCGGGCTTTTAGTGATATAAACCAATTATTTTACTTAACCGTAACATTGGATCATTAATATATGTTGTCATCATGCATTAAACGATTAGAAAAGTTATTTGTTGGTACAGTACCACCAGAGGATGACAAATAACTCTCTCGACTAAGAGTTAGTATATTAGTATGTAAGTTGATGGTGATGACCTCTTTAGTGGTAGTGCATTAGTAACGCCAACTTCATAAGATCATCATGAGCTGTAATCCATTTGTAAAATTGTATGTATGTAAGTACCTCAGTTATGTACTTTATACAATCCTGATCCTGATTATGTTTCAAGTAATTACTATTTTATATTGTCGCGGTATCTTGGCTCTCTTTTTTAACCTTCAAAAAGGAGCGCTGTCAAATCTACTACAGATTTTAATACTCGAAACAAAACAAAAAAACAAAAATATTTAATTTTCTTCAACAATTTTTTTTATTTATAACTTAGTTATATTCGGTCAATACTATTTTTTATTCGCAACCGACTATTTTAATTCACAATGGTAATATTAAGCCGTATTAATGTTCAATCGAACAACTGGATTTTTGCCTACCCAATTCTAACTGGGAGCAGATCTGCAAGAATGAATTAAGGAGAGCGACCAACCGAATACATGACTCGTTTATCATCCTGGAGAGTCCACCTGGATGCGCCAAGTGCTCAGCAGTAAGGTGGGAGGTGCCCATGATGGATTGACACCGAAATGGAAGGACCCTTATAGGGTGCTGAGATGTGTACCAGCTGGTGTCTATGTATTGGATAAAGTGCCTCCCACGAAGATACATGGAGGTCTCTTGAAGCCAATGGGATTCTGGAAAGATTCTCATGAATCTTTTGCAAACTAGCGGATATACAATTGATTGAACGTTCCTTTAAAATCAACCTAAGGACAGAAAAGTAGCGTCTATTTAAAAAATTTTTTAGTTGTTTAGTTGTGTACTTTATTCATTTGGTTTTCGAGAAACAGTATCGAATAAAAGTTGTAAGTATATTTATAATGAACAACTTTTATCCGAACCATTCGGTAAAATATCTGCTAATTTTCAAAATCGATTCGATATAATTGAATAGCACTTTGTGAAAAAACCAACCTTTAATCTTTTAATATCTACCGTGCGCGCACTGCCTTAATATAACATCATTTAAATGTAATTTCAATATAATGTGTGTAGTGTTCAATTGATGAAATAATAAACTTCCAGAGCTACGGTTACATATATATCTATATATCTATATGAGTTGGGTGGTTGAGAATGGTCGAAGGTAAGCTCCAGAGACGCTCGAAGCCCACGAATGTCAACATATATGTCGACCGTGTTAAAAAAAGTACGGCATTGGATTCAGACCCGAGAACCAGGTCTTCTAAGGCCTCTACCGCTCTTAAAAAGGGTTTTACAATCTCGCGCCCATGACACTTTTGTTCAGGACGCTGAAACAATTTCACCGTAAGCCAATTTCCATAAGGTTTGTTCCATAAAGGGTCCTTTAATAGAAATGAGGTTTAAAGCACAAGTCAAGGAAAAACTCCTAAGTTTTTGCTTTATCCGACTTTGACGAAATTTCTTTTCAAATTCGGTTGGTTCACAATTAGCATTTTACTATGTGAGAAAATAATAGAATTATAAATTAAACAACAATAAAATTGAACCTAAAGTACAGACTTGCATGTATGTCAAGGATATCAATTTATAAAAGTCAGTAACACTATCAATATATAGAGAAAACATCAAAGCCATTGAAATTTTATCAACAGCAAATGTATTTTAATAAAAATTCAATAACGAAATAATCTGCAAACATAATCACATTGTCTATAAAACAAACCTGATGTGAAACACACACACGGAACATCCATATACAGATATCAACAAATACTTGTCTCCAGCCATCCCAGGCCAAGAAAATCATAAAAATCATATATGTATAATTTTGTTCTCCCATATCTTGGCAATAGCCAGGAGCTTGCTGATCAGGTCTTCCTGAAGGTTCATGTATTTGAGGTGAGATGCACCGAATATTCTGCATCTGCTGTAATCGATTGATTCGCTGTTAAATATGTGGCTGGATGTCCTCCTCCTCCTCGCCACACAGTCTACACACAATGGATCCGTTATGGAGTCCCATTGTATGCAGATGCTTCCGCAAGGGATAATGCGCGGTGATAAATCCGGTAACCTTCCGCAGTTGTATCCTGTTCAGGTTCAGTGCATTGAGGGATAGCCTCTTGGATACATAAAAAATTCGTTATGCAGGAGCTGCGTCAACTTAGCGAATTCCCTAAGAATACATAAATCACTCTCTAGCGTTCATAATTTTAGTGTGATCAAAATGAAATATAATATCTGATATGACTTTAGTATTTGCTAAAATTAAATATATTAATAGCCCACAAAAAACGGTATAACGATTATAGTTTATAGTTACTATGGAAACGACAATCAAAATTTTTTACAATAAAATATATTTTATGTATTCGTGTCAAACAAACACAAAATATTAAATATCACTCTTAATATTAGAATAATCGAAAAATGTATAAGGAATAAAGTTGTAGAATATCAAGGTTGCTTCAATTCATTACTTGATCATTTTTTTCAAACTCTAATGTGAACAGAGATATTTAGAATTTTAACTTTCAATCATTAATTGTAAATATTTCTGTAAATATTAGTGTAACAGAAAAATGATAAGAAACAAAATTACAGTAAAACTTAGTACCTACAACTTAACTCCTGATGAATTTTTCGATTTTTCAAATATTAAGGGAGATAGTCAAATTTTGTGTTTTCTCCTCCCTGTAAACCCCCTTTCCCCTCGTCCGATTTTACCAATTAACAAACTTGACCTTTAGAATACCAAAAGCGACTCAAATACATAGTTTCATTCCAATCGGAATAAAACTGTGACCGCTAGAGAGTCCACAGACATTTAAAAAAAGTACATATGTACATATGTATATATATATATATAAATTTTATCGATAGTGATTTTTAACATCTATAGGTAAGATCGATGGACATTTGAAGAAATTTTTACGAAATTCCAACATTGGGGCAAAAACAATAGCTGCATTTCCTTTGGAAGAAATTCGCTAAAAACAGACGTTTAGTCGGAGTTGTTCAACCACTAACGGCACTTAACTCAAATTTTGTATGGTATTAAGACAATTCTTCAACAAAATCGTCAGGCGTACTTTTCGCATTGTAAGAAATGTTAATATTGATTTTTAACCTCGAAGCTTATCTATACTAAATACAACGTAGAACAAAGTCTATATATAGATGTAAAAATCGATTACAACGATACAAACAATAGATTACGTTACAATATAAAAGGTAATCAGTATTAAAGTTAGGCACTTACTTTTACATATATCAAATAGAATACCAAAATAAAGTATAAAAATAAAACCTTCATGGGCCATACAGGTAAAATGTCAAATTGAATCAAATGTAAAACGAAATAGGCATACTATAAGATGTGAGGTTAAATCTTTTCTTATAATACGTTAGAGTGAATATGTGTATCTCTTTAGAAAAACTTTCGATCTCCTGATCCTGTTTATATTATTAGTATTTTGTGTAATAGTAAAAGTCTTCAGAGAGGGAGATAAAAACTAATAGTAGGTATGTCTATGTGTGTGTGTGTGTGTGTGTTTGTGGTACCCAAACGTTTTATGAGATTGTTGTAAAAATGGGCTTACAATAAAAGAAAAAGGCTCTACATAATAATAATATATTGAATTTTAATAGAAAAAAAATTTCTTTATTTATATTTATAATATTGTAAAATAAAGTAAACATATACCGTGTGTTTGCCTACACCCAATTTGGAAGCAATGTATGTATCTATCGCTGTCCATATACAACGCACTATGATACGGTGCACTCTCTTACTCACAGACATTTGTAGAATGCAGAATGTAGAATATGTATTCATTGATATGTATACAGACAGTGATATGTACATCACTGTCTGTGCACAGTGAGCGATGATTTGGACAGCCTTGTTCCACCGAAACTGCACTCTACAAATGTCTGAGAATTTGGGTGTAAAAAAGTGCACCGTATCATGGTGCGCTGCATATTGTATAGGGCGGGCGCTATTTTGCAATATGTGACTCGTGAAAGAAAAACAAATTTTTTGACTCAGTTATGTCATTCGAAGTAGTGGAAGCGGCGGGAACGGTAAATATTTAAAGAAGTGAAAGCGGTGGAAAATTACATTGAGGTTTTTAGCCCTAAAACGATGGGAGCCGCATATATAACAATAAAACGCCGCGAAGCTGCGGGTATAAGCTAATATTATATAAAGTTGAACATTATTATACTGCATTTAATACTTTTAGCTTTGACTGTCACGAGTGAACTGCCTAAAAAATATTGAGAATAATTTTATAGAAATAGTATCATTTTGAATATTTGTGAAGATGTATACTCCCGTTAATAAAAATTTGAACCACTAGTACGTCACATTCTAAGCGTATATATTACTAAATGTATATATTTTACAAACAATAACACTTAGAATGTTTCAACTGGTTTCAACTTTTATGAACGAGAGTGTATATCACTTGATCATTGGCACTAGAGTTACTTTGTACATTTGGCGTCAAAAGTCTCGCTATAATTTCAAAATTTTAGAATGGATTTGTGCCTTATATAATCGGTTTTCGTTATGTATATTCGGTTAGAAATATAGTAACAACTTTTATTTGAAATTGTTTTACGAAAATCGAATAAATAAGGCACAAACCCACTATAGAATTTTTAAGAATGACATCAACTTGAGTGGCCAAGTCATTATTTTTGTTCAATAAATACATTCAATAAAAAATACCCTCGTATATATCTCCACTATTATAAAACTGCCCCAACCAAGTGGCCGAGGGGGCTAAGGCGTATGCTTAAGGCGTTGTGTCTACTTGGAACTGAAAGGCTATGGGTTTGAATCCCGACATAGGCAGTTTGTCAATTATTAAGAAAGAAAGACTAAGCCGTCGGCGTATGGACAAGAACGAAGTAACCGGCTAAGCTTGTGAAGGTTTTCTGCAGTTTTCTTCACGAACTCCAGATGAATATCGGCATAGATCCTATCAGAATTGGCTGCAGCCGCACAACCTACCAATTCCTAGTCTGCACACAAAAATTCCTTCCACTCAATGAGCCTACAATGAACCTTATGGTCGACGTGTAGCCCGTCAAGGGTAGCCGTTACAATCTATTATAAAACTGTAATTGTCCGTGTTCAAAAACTACTGGACTGATTTTGATGAAGCTTTTTATGTTTAAAAACTTTTTTTGATTAGACTTAAGAACTGGTATGTATTTTTTTACGCTACGATGACGGGTACCATAACAATAGAACAAAGCAAAGCCGCGGGGGTCAGCTAGTATTGTGTATGGACTATGGAAAAAGTATAAAAAGAGACTTTTGAATGCTACAAATATAAATAAAGGTTAGCTCAAAAAAACATCCTGTACAAAACACAAGTCTTCAAATAAAATATTATACGATTAAATGCGTACTTGTCCAGAATATTTATTATATAAATATTTATCAATTTTCTTCGAATTTTTATTCTACAACATGAAAATTTTTATTTTTCATTGAAATAAAAATTTTTCATGAGCAAATAAAAGTTAGTTTTTTTTTTACTTGTAACTATAAACTATAAAATGTCGAAACCCGTAACCTTTGTTAAAGAATAAAATTCGTTTTTAAACATGATATTCACGTCCAAATATTCAAAATGAAATTCATTTTAAATCACTGGTATTTGGTAAAAAAAAAAGAAAAACAACAATTAAAACAATTGAAAATTACAATAGTTAATTGCTTAAATATCCGGTATATACTGAGTTTATGATAAAAGTTTTAAACAAAATATGTTTATTTTTAAAAAAGGAACATTTTATATCTTTAAATTTTTGTTTTATCTCTTATTGTTTCAAAGATGGATATTTACCCCCCCCCCCCAGCCGGAGGGAGTAACACACAAAAGTTTTTGGGAATAAAATTTTATGAAAAAAAGTATTGATGTGAAATTAAAGATGTGGGGGTGGGGCAATCCTCTGTCGGATTAGGTATTTGCTAGGTAGCCTAGACATATGATTGAAATCACTATATACAAGTATAATATCTTTTCTGAAAGTTTCATCCCCTAACTCGATAGGCATCGTTTTTACGATCCCCGCTGTTAGTATTTTCGATAATTAGTATTTTACATACTTGAATAAATTTTTTTGTTTTTTTTTTTTGTGAAACTGTCACCAAATTAGCAACGAATAACATATCCTGAGACAATATAAGAGTAATTTTAATAAGAGTGATGTTGACAAGAGTAAACTTGAATGAAAGAAATTTTAACAAGAGTAATTTCAATAAAATTTATATATATTTTATTTTGTTTAATTTTTTTATTTTTTTTTATTTTTGTCTATCGATTTCGATTTTCTATCTATTTTTAATTGTCAAAGAGTAAATTACCACTACCTAATTCATACTGATGATGACTACTTTGTACTTTCTTACAAAAACTGATCTAGGTATTAGGACGAATTTGAAAGTTTAATTTTAATTCGAGTCTGTATATAGATGTTGCGAGGCGTTCGCATCCGATTTTGTGCTGCGAAGTATTGAACAAATTTTATAGTTACTAGATATTTCTAGCAGCACGAATAAACAATTATTATACATACGAGTATATCGTTTGTTTTTGGAACTAAAAAATAGATGACAAAGAGACTATAGTTAGTTGTATATCACATTATGCCTACAAATGATTAATTATTATACTTTGACGATACTACAAAAGATATACAATGCAGAAATAATAATATATGCATGTGTTTGGAATACTATTTGGGAAATAGTGAAGACTATATTATTATGTGAATATAATCTAGAGCACGGTAGTGCGCAAGGTCGAGTTTTAAAATTCTACAATGGAATTCAAACAAAATGTTTTTATTGATGGATTTAGACATAATTTTAGATATATATAGAAATATATATTTTGTACTATTGCCCATAAAGTTAGAGCTACACAAAGTTACTTGGAAATTTTTCTCTATTTAAATAAATGAAATGAAAATATATTATTAAATATATTATATTATTTTTATATTATTTAAATAAAAAGTAAATTTTTATTAATTTATCACGTTTTTAAAATGGACTAAAAAGTACAAAATAAATTATCCTACATCCATGTAGAATCCTAACCCCACACAAATTGTCCTGAAAATTTGTGATTATGAATTTTTAATATAGCTATGAAAATATTTGTATTAAGATTTAAAACGAAAAACGTGGGGCACATGCCCCAGTAAAAAAGGGTAGAGAGTTCACACCACAGTTCATATCATTTACAGTGCAATAAAATTATTAGTGACATAAGTGCACTATTCTTCATGCATGAAAGTCAGGTCAATATGAAATACTTCATCCGTCGACTTAAGGTAGGTCCAGCATCGTATTGTATAATCAAGACAAAAAACCGGTTGCTTTTATTATAGAATAAATACAAATGCACACATACGCAACACGAACATATATTTATATACAAATTAATGTAATTTTGAAAGAAAAAAAAATTGTTAATTATCATATTTCGAAAACAAAAACGTGATTTTTTTTTTAAATTTATTTAAGAAATTTGTGTCTTTACTGTCCTTTTTTTTAATTCTGTCGAATTTTTTTTTTCAATACAACAGATAATCTGCAAAATGTTGATAAAAGAACGCCACAGTTTTCAAAATATGGTAGCAAAAACAAACCTTACAAAACAGTTTTAATTTTATTAAATAATTAATTCGAACGTTCGTCAACAACCATTTTATTAATGAAATTATATAAACTGCATATTTCAAAGAATATTTATAAACATTATTTATTATGGTGGCTACTTTAATTATATAGTTATTATAATTTTAAGTACAAAAAAATTCTGTTCTTCAAAAGATGCTGTGTTAAAAGTTTGATTTTTAATCGATAATTACTCTTTGAAATGATCGTCAACATGTTTTAAATTTTTGACGGAGGATAACTACACAATTGAGCTATTCAATTCACTAAAAAAAATATTTTTTTATCTACTATCAAGCCTCATGCATGAACGTCCTTAAGTAAAATCAAAGTCAGTTTCTCTATACACAGAAAAAGATTTCAAAAATGTTCCAAACATCATAAATTTAGTAGATAACTTAATCATCAAAAGTAATTATTATTTAATTACCCATAAATATTATATTATTGACCGAAGAACAGTGATACAACAAAACATTGTTAGTAGATCATAAATTACTTACTCTTCAGTGAAAAAAAAAGACATACGAGGATGAGGTAGACAGTATATGGTGATGGACAAGTAAGGAGAAGATAAAAGATAAAAAGATGTTTTTTTTTTAACAAACGGGTATGGGGTAAGTGTGTAGATGATGAATGCACAATGGGTCACATCCCATGGGAGTTCAACATGTTAGTAGCAAACCTAGCTAGCCTCTTTCAGGTTTTCCGCAATGAAAGTGTATATATATATATATATATATATATATAATACATCTCTAGAATTCCATTATCTGCGTCCGACATTCACATACACAGACGAAGAACTATCAAGAGTGAATATATATACGTAATGTGAAAACCATACTCTAACATCACTCACAAAGTAGACGGAAAGATATCTTTTCTATTTTTTTACTACAGTTAAAGTCAAATATGAGATCTCTACAATTATGAACGTTATAATATATACCGGTCTGGATCTTCCATAAAGATGCACTCCTTGGCCTCTCAACATACACATACCTTCTAGTTTTTCACCGAAAAATTTTTAAAAATTATCTTCTAAAATAAATTTTGTTGAATCTTTTTGGAAATAAAATTAAAATAAACTAAAAGTCTATACACAAAAATTCCTTCCACTCCACTCACATCCTCACATCCTTAAGCATCACAATGGACCTTATGATCGAAGTGTAGCCCGTCCAGGGCAGCCTCTACAATCTATCTATGATACGGAATACATCGCACAACTACCGTACCGGATAGAGGGAGATCTACCATCTATTGCTTAAAACACTTTTTACACATGTAAGTTTTGATGAAAGTCTGCAATCGATTGTTTTACTGAGCAAGCGCAGTATTATTATTTAATGTAAGTTTGGAATTTCTTCTATTTTGATGCAATGTTACATGTAAGTTAGTGCACTGTTTGCGTATGTGTAATATCTCTTTTCTTGGTTTCCTTTGATCATGTACTGATGTAGTAGACAAAGAAATAAATATTAAGTTTATCGTGTGAACAGCTATATGATTTTGGGTACATCAACATTCTTTACGGTTTGAAGTGATTCAAACGGTGTTGAACTGCGCAACAGTAAGCAGTTCAGTTCAACACAGTTTGGATCACTTCAAAACGTTAAGAATATAGTTCAGGCGTGAGAAGGGGCTAAGATGTGGCAACGACAATATAACCACCTCTTACTGTATCAATATACAGTTGTCTATCTTTATGCTTCTTCATTTTGATCAACAACAAGCAGCAGCAGCAAGCAAGCGAAACTCATTCTCCTTCATCCACTGTATAACTATACTTTCAACTATGGTACTATTTTCTTCACTCGGTTGATGGATATGAAGAAAAGTCTCTTGATATAAATGTGATGTACTTACCTATCTAACATTTTATTTACTCTTAACACACAAACACAAATATCAAGCTATTTAACTTAGTTTTCACAAACTTGTTCACATAATAATAATGTTGATACCAAACCATTGTCCTGTTGTTAAAATCACTTTATATTTCTTTCCACATTTATCAATTTTTTAGTTATATTTATTTAACTAACAACTATATACCTAATATCTATCTCTCTACTATCTACGACCAATTATTTACTTTTTTCCTTTTTTTTTCTATCTATTTACAACGTTTTCAACTATATACCGGCCTAACTGCTGATATTCGATTTTTATCATAAATATTTTAACTAGATTTCAGTGTTCTTGAACTGTCTACTAAAAGTGGATTCAATGATGGTTGGCAAACTTTAGTTTTCGTATCTTTTAAGCTGGTAGATAGAAAGATAGATTGTAGAGGCTGCCTTGGACGGGCTACACTTCGACCATAAGGTCCATTGTGATGCCTAAATATGTGAGGATGTGAGTGGAGTGGAAGGAATTTTTGTCTATAGACTAGGAATTGGTAGGATATGCGGCTGTAGACGACTATGATAGGAACTATGCCGATATTCACCTGGAGTTCGTGAAGGAATCTGCAGAAAACCTTCTCAAGCATAGCCGGTTACTTCGTTCTTGTCCATACGCCGACAGTTTAGTCAATTAACCGTCCCTTTTTTTTCTTTAATAACTGACAAACTGCTGATGTCGGGATTCGAATCTATAACCTCCCAGTTACCAAGTAGGCATACTGCGCAGACATAACGCGTTAGACCGCTCGCCCACTTGGCTGGTTTTTAAGCCGGTACAGATGCTTTTAGACAGTTTACTTGTAAATTCATTTTTCTTAAGAATTTGATGGAACTGCCTTAAGCTTAGTGTATTTTATTTTATTTTAAAAATTTTTGGTTTGCAATCAAAGTTGAAATTTTTAAGGTAGTTCATCCATGACAATCGGGGACCAAAATATTGCCTGACAGTAAATACAAAAAATTCAAAATACTCAATGTTGTTTGTATTAGAGACTGTGCTCAATACAAAGACACTAATACAGTATATATTATGTACTTTACTCAATATAACATACACCGATGTAGGTTGTGATAATTGCGCAGCTGTTATGTAAAAAAGATTTCCTTACTTTACCCACTTCTTCCACATTTTCCAAAATTAAATTTATAGTTTGGGAGAAAGTACATTTTTTCTACAAAACTATGGGTCCGAAGCATAAGAGCATAAGGTCCAGACAATTCAATTATTTTCCTAAAGTTGGTACCAGAAGAAAGAAAGGGTATATATATATATATATATATATAATATATATGTATATATATATATATATATATATATATATATATATATATATATATATATATATATATTATATATATATATATATTATATATATATATATATATATATATATATATATATATATATATATATATTATATATATATATATATATATATATATATATATATATATATATATATATATATATATATATATGAAGTGTCTGTTAAAATTTAAAGATGGTCCAATTTGAAACATATAGTAGCGCCACTAGCAAGAGGCGGAAGCCTGATACAACGCCAAGAAGAAAGATTGGCAACGATGACGATTTTTATGTAAAAGAAATTAAAGTGTTTAACGAAGAAGAAGCTAAGATACTAAATTGTGAAAAAAAACTAGCAAAACAAGAACTATCTGTGAACTGTCTTTTTTCTAAGAGATTACAAACAATCTAGAAGTTTAACAAGGTTTCTCAATAGTCGGTCAACCCCCGATATTAATAATTTACTGTAATAATAATTTTTATATGTTAGTTATTGACATAAAAGTAAATCCATAGCATCATGTTATTTAGAATTATATTCTATTTTTCTATTCGTATATATAAAATTCGATAAAAATAAAGCAATGTAATTACATTTTATTCAAGAAATCTAGATAAACGGGTAGGCTTAAACTAACCCCATGGTTAGTTATATTTATTGTTTCTTAGAATGTACAAAGATTTTCTATATTTCACCCACGTAGGATAAAATGAATGACTGTACATAAAAGTATGACGTGTACATACGTCACTCGTAACATATCAAAATATTAGATATAATGACAGAAATGTGTTTGAGTGTTTGCACTGTTGGGAATGGAAAGTTTTGCTTTGCTTTAGCCAACTTTGATTGAATACATGAAATCACTAGAGAGTCAATTTACCACTTCGAATTGGTAGAAAAGCAAGTTATTAAATTATTTATTGTAACATCGTGGTGCAATATATTATTCTTACTATGTATATCTATTCCAAATAAAATTAGACACAACTATGTGTTACAATAGCTATTTTCTTCTATAGTTTGTCTGGACAATGATTATTATACCATTGTTGATAACATGTACATTTAAAACTAAATATATAAACTGTTAAAATTTTATATTTACTTTTATCTCCATTTTCTTTCTATTTATAAAACAAATATTATATAAAAGTTTTGTCTCAACACAAATTTAAAATAAAAAGAAGTAAACAATTTTAAGTTTTTCATATTATAACTGAATTGAATTTATTCAAACTTAATGGCCGATCCACACTATAATGTCGATCACGGTTCGTTCTCGGTCCAATCTATTATATTTATATTATTATTCTCGATTCCACCGGAACTTGACTGTTACAGATAGTATTGAACACATTATTTCGTACTTGACAATATTTTAATAGACCGAAAACGAACCGTGATCGACTTTATAGTGTGGATCAGCCCTAATTAATCATGAAAAAGTAAACTTTATACATACAATACAAATATATGTTGGCTAATACTGGAAAATAAAACTAAACTGTAATTTGAAGAAATAAAAAACAAACAAAACATTCTTTTAGTTAGTTCTCTATTGGTTTCATAAAAATATGATTGAAGAATTAATTTTTGGTATGCTAGAGACATCTGTGAGTGGATTGTATAACTGTATGGACATCCCATCTATAGTACTCTATAGTTTGAAGCAGAGATTAATGTTGCTAAGAAAAACATATTGTATTCTTTGAAATAACTATAGAAACAAAATGTACACATCCAACTTGTTTCAAAGTTTTAAAAATTTCTAACATGAATTAATTTAATGCTAAAAGCAGTGTATTAGTAAAAAAGAAGATATTATTCAAATTACTTAAAAAAGAATATAATTAATGACGATACAATATTTATATGTTTGTTAAAACTTTGATTGAAATTATTTTTAGTTATAAACCTTTCTAAATTTACCGATAATCGTGTATTAAGGTATCGTTAACGTTACCTAATAATAGAAGTAAAAAGTTTATATTTTATAATATGATCTAGAAACTGTACTCACAATTGTAACCAGTATGAAATAACACACTTTTAACTGTTTTAAAAAAAGTAATAATAAAGTTGAATGGTATTTTGTCAGTTGTAAATCTGTTTGAATAGTGTCTACATCTATAGTGAAAAAGAATGAAATGAAGTGTAATATGATGATAAATGTATCATACAAAACAAAATTGGAAAGTAGCGCCAATTGAAAGTCACATGCTGAGCGCGCATTAAAAACAGTGGACATGGCGACGCTACTGTGGTGTGTTTAAACATGTTGCCTCCAAGTCAGAATATTTTCTGCCCTTTTTGTGTCACATACTAAGTGTATAATGTCGGAACCAAAACGTGTAGCTTTAACTTCAATTGATGTGCATAAAAATAAAAATGAAAAGAAGTTAGTGAACAGAAGTTTTCGTTTTAATTTAACCCTAACTGAATCAAATGAGAAGTCATGTCCTATCTTCAACTACAGAGAGCTACTCGAATCAGCAGCTGTAAGTTATAACAGAAAATGGTTACTATTCTAGGATTCCACAAATTTATCAGATTATTTTAAGTTTTTACTATTCAAATTTGAAAAGTTTTTGTATTTTCCTTAGATAGTTTTTGCATAATATATATATTTTGTTGGGGTTAGGTTTACCACAAAATTTTTTTTGCTTGTATCAATTTTCATCTTTATATTTGTGACAATGCTTGTAGTATTTCATGTAATTATATATCAAAGGATTCGAGAAAGGCAGTCGCCATATTTGCGACAAATAATAAAAATTTTGATATAAGGAACTTTTTATTTATAACATACGAATTTGACATATTAGTAGCAATGATTGAATATTTGATTGGTGACGGTTGACAAGTCTTAAATTTATTGACAGTAATAATTATTTATAAATGAATTATCGTATTTAGCAGTATTTAGATTATATTTTTATTGAAATCGATCAAATTTACTTAATATTATATTGGGGCGGTGACTTTTCCTAATATAAACAAGTCGTAATCTCGGGATACAATAGTTTGATAAAATATTTGTTGACAGCTCTTATTATAAGTAGAATAATTATGGAAACATTTGAAACGTGTCTATTTATTAATAAACCATATTGAAATAATTTAATTATTACAAATAAGACTATTGCAATGTTGTCAGACTTTCCACCACAATTCAAAGGTGCATTATTGGGTTACATGCAATATATTTTTCATTTTGTTTATAGTTGTGTTCAATCTATTGCTTCGTTGCCAATATTATTCTCTTCTTTTTTTAATGTTTTATTTTGTAATTTTAATATAAAAAAATGGTTTTCATATTGATATTCTTTGTACTTTTACATTAAGGTGTTGTTTTGTTGCCATTATAACGTCATACCGGTTGACGTGCACAAATCACTGTAATGTTTTTAAATTTAGGTGTAGTCTTCATAATCTATAGAAGTAGACAGTTGTTTTTTTTTACTTACTAATGAGTTTTATTACAAAACCTGTTATTTCCCTCAGCTAATTACTATCATTAATTGATATCGTTTTTTTAAATGATATTCAATCATTATTTTGTTGTTTAAATTCGACATTTTATACATAAATTATTTAAAAAGGAAGTTAAGTTACAAACAAATTTTTAAGAAACTATATTATTTTATTGAGGGGTAATAACATTTATCTAGGTCATTCGAATGCAATTTTTTAAATATAATTCATGTTTTCTTTAATATTAATTTGATAAGTATTCACCAGATAGTATTTATTGCACATATACAAATTTAGGTTTTTAGTTAAATGCAATTTTTGTTTGTTTATTGCTAAAAATATATTAAAATAATGTTGTTTCGTTGTGTGGGTTGATGACCTTGAGGCTTCGATAAAATTTGTCTGGAGTATCTAGACAAGAATCAAGTATGAATAGAGAGATACATTTATTGTTGTGCATAGACCGCGAGTTCTAATTCATGTTCATACATATATTTTACCCGGTATTTTTGATGCTGTTACGTTTACCGGCTGTATATGTCGTTACGCGTAACGTGAAGTGTTTGTAGTGGGGATAATATATCGTACATTCCGCATCGTTATTTTTGTGTGTTGAATGTATGTAATGTTATTATTTTTTTTGCCGCCTATTATTCATTGTGTATGCATTCAGTTTTTTAATGTGTTTTTTATTCGTATTTGTATTTATAATTTTTATCATTCTTTTTTCAAATATTTATTATATTGTTATTACAATTTATAAAATCGGCTAGATAATTTTTTTTTCTCATTATTTTTAATCTAATTTTATTTTGAAAGGTGTGAAAATTGAACTTGATCTTATTTATACCAAACTAATATGAATATTCAATTATTAAAATTAAATGTTATCAACCAAATTTATTAGGGTGCATTAAATAAAAAAATTGTTACTAAATTTTAAAGCTTTTTGTATTTATTATTTATTTAATATTGTAAAAATTCTTCTAAATTTTCATTTTAATTTGAGGATGTAATTTGAAAATCAAAATGTTATTGCGGGGACATAAAATAAATGCATTGATCTTTTTATATCTTGTGTTTATGTAATACTATAACTATGAAACAAAATACCTAAAATAAACTTCATTCGGATCATAATAATTGGTCGTTCGGGTAGGCAAAAAAGAAATTACTTTTATAAAATTATGACTACAATGCCCCATGGCAACCTGCATTTTTATAATATTTTACATATTTTGAAAGCATTCTGACAAAAAATGGCGTCGGAATAGTTTTCGACACTCATGAGCCGATTACTCCTAGACTAATATAATGAATTATATACGATGGTCAATATAAAAAGTTACTGTTTTTAGTCATAAAAATTATTGGTCATAGCCGTATAATTGTTTTTTTATTAAAAGATTCTGAAGGGTACTTTTCTTACTACACTGAAAGTGAATTGTATGTTTGTTAAGGTAAACAGAGTGTACCATCAACAATAAAACGTACGAATAATAACCAAAATCAAAATAATTTTAAACTATTTGTAATTAAAGTTTTATTTTTCTTTATATATTTAATAGGGAATATATAGTTCCATTCTTGGATATATTCCATGCTATCTATCCTTTGAGATAAGCATCTGCATGCAGAATTTCAGCTTCCTAGCTTATATAAGCTTTTGAGATTATTATTTTCTTATCACAAAACTAAATACCTAATGGAACTATTTACCTCACGTCGATAAATTACACTAAAAGAAAAGTAAATTTTGAAAAATTGAAAGTTTTTAATTGTGATGCCAAAATTAAAGATACTCTTGAGCCCACATGTCTAAATTCGATATATTTTGACAAGACCCCTTCCCTCCCCTGAACGTGTGACATAATAAATAAAAACTTGAATTTCTCTCTTAATATTAGTAAAATGGAAAACATTTTAAGGAGTAAAATTCGTTGGCTAAACATAATTTCTGTAACTCCAGTATTTACAGGAATATTTGCAATTTAAAGCTACCCATAATAATGAATATTACAAATGCATCACCAGGGTTACTTGATATTTTTAATGTATTTAAATGAATTTTTTTAATGTTAAGAGGGATTTTCCATATTTTGTGTTTTCTCGTTCCTCAATATGCCCTTTACCCTTGATCGATTCTATTCATTACCGAACTTGGCCTTTGAAATACCAAAAGCATATCAGATACGAAAACATTAATTTATATATGTGTGTAGCCACTCTAGCAGTCACTAATAAGATAACGTATGTAGCCAATCCTGTATAACGAATTTTTAAATACTCAATCCAGCTAATATCTGCACTACATATTCACACATTGTATTATACAAGTAATTAATTTTAAAATTATTGCTACGTTTTTAAGTATAGTTTTAAATCAGGTAATTTATAAATGATCTGAATTTAGTGGGACACTCTGTATATTTATGAAGAATTATAAAGTGGAATTGACAAAGGTACATAAAAGTTTCCTTGAAGTAATTAGGTATATCGAGTTACTGAGGTAGATATATATTTTGCATAAACAATCATTGTTGCTACAAATGACTTGTAACGGAAATGGTGTATTTTCTATTTATAATTAATTAATGCAAAATAATGGTCAAAATATGAACTTATATATGAATATGGCATATGAATTTAAGAATTTTAATTTGAATAATTAATTTTTAATTTTAATTTTTTTCTTTATAATTGTATAGTCGTAAAATTTTTATTTGCCCTATTTCTCATGTCAAATGTCATATATCATATTGACCCAGTCAAAATAGTCATTTAAGTCAGGAAAAATTTAACATGGATCTGAAAATTGGTACAGGTGGTAGGTCATGGGTGGTGTGGAAATGTGTGCATATTATGAAGAATACGACATTTTTAAGATTTGAAATCGCGATATCATGATCTATAACTTTTGTCTAGCCTATTTTTACGATAACATTTACCGTTTAGGAGAAACATGCTAAAAACCGATATTTTTACCTTTGACCTTGAATAAATTATTTAGTAGGGTCGGTGGGCACTTTTGATATTTCATTCGTAATCTTGTATTTAAGACCTGTGCCAATTTTGACTGGATTATGTTGACTTTTCGGAGAATTACAACGATTATTTTTTTATAAAGATTTTGTAGTCGCAATACAAAATATTTAGATTTAAACTACAAAAGATTTTTATCATTTGATTAAATTTTATTTTTATTTACAGGAAAAGAGTAAAGCTGTCACAAATGGTTTGGACCCATTCGGAGATGATGATAAGGATCAGGCTGATGTTGCTAGAATTGCTCGACAATTTGAGACAAAATATGTACGTTTCAATAATGTTTTAATTTTATTAAAAGATTAACTTTATTAAGATTACTTTAATGTTCTCTTTGATGTAGGGTTGCCCAACTCCCTCGCGGAAAAAAAAGAAAAAATATAAAGGTGATTGGGCGGATATGGGTGCTGGATATGATGAAACCGATTCATTTATTGACAACACAGACGCTGTAAGTATTTATCAACTTCTTATACATTTTTAATTTAACGTAATAATGCGATTTTATTCGAGATTCAGAGAAATTGATTTAAATCACTTTTTCAAAATGATGCCGAAAACTTCGCCTTGTGTTAATGGTATCAACTTTGACCAATTTCAAAGAGGTTAAAATTATAAATAATTTTTTTAATTTCAGTACGACGAGATAGTACCTGAAGATATTATTCCTGAACATGGTGGTTTCTATATCAATTCAGGATCTTTAGAATATAAGCAACAAGATATTTCAGAAATGGAAGATATCAGTTCATCGAGATCTACTGTTCAAAAAAATCGTAAACGTGTGATTATGTCCGAAGATTCGGATGATGAAAATGAAAAATCAAAACCGGAAAAAAGACTACGTATAGATTCCGATGGTGAAAAATCAACGATAAAAAAATTAGATAATAATAATGTGAATATAATAATACCTGTTAAAAAGAAACCCTCATCAATAACGGACAGTAATGGTGTTAAAAAGAAACCAACAGCTACAACCGTTAAAGAATTATTAAAAGAGAAACGAGATGATTTAGATGTAGTTAGTTCTAATGGTGGCGATAGTAAACAATTACCAAAAGAAATTGTAAATATAAATTCCGAAAATAAAAAGACTGTTTTAAAAAGTACTTCCATAAATGATGCAATCGAATCGGTGATAAGTGCAGCTGCTGGCGGTGTTGCACGAACCGCTATCGAAAATAATAATATACAAAATCATGATGAATCGAGTAAAGATAGTACATCATCAGAATCGTCCTCAAGCGATTCAAGTGATAATACCGAATGCACTGATTCAAGTGATGATGAAGTCACATTCAAACACAATGATAATCAAGTAAATATTAATAATGTAACAGAAATCATTAAGTTACCAGATAATCTCACAGATGAAGCTGTTAAATTAATTAATACCATGAAAATGGCGTCAAAAAATGCTGAAGGAAAAGTAAAATTCTTTTCTGAATCCGTAAATAAAATGTTATTAAGGTATTGTATAAATTTGGTTAATCACAAGTGTAGTAAATTTATAACTTTTTTCGGATTTTACAGTCTTCATCAGTTATGTGGCCCATTAAAAAGTAGTGTGAGAAATCAAGTTTATGCACATTTAGCTGCTTTTGTAAAATGTAAAAAAGACACATTAGTTAGACGTACTAAAAAATTAGTTATAGAACAAGTAAAGACTTCAGTAGATGATTCACTTGCCAGGTAAATTTTAATAATACTTCAATATTCAAGCCTAATTGTTTCAAATATATATATATATATATTGTATTCAAAATTTTAAACGTGTATTGATACTATCTTTTTTTTTAGATTAAAAGAATGCATTGATCGTACAATGCCGACAATTATAGAAAATTACACAAAAGAATGTCAAAGAATAAACGAGAAAAAGTAAGTAAAGATTAATTTGGATTTTAATTTTTGTATTTGTCATTTTATTTAAATTCATCCTCCATCTAAAATATGTACTCATCTCCATTAAACTATCATAATATTTAAAATTTATAATATTGAAACATTTTGTTTTGTTTATGTAGCACGCTTTACCACCTTGAGATGTACAGATGCTTCCGGTAAGCATCATGTGTTCTCTTATTTCTTATTTAATTATTTTATAAGTATTATAATTAGACAGAAAATTTGTACTAATAAGTTAAAAAACATTGTAGATTATCTCAAGATAGAGCTGATTCACCAAATGGGGATAAACCTAAAACATTAAGATTGCCAAAAAGAAAATTTCCATGGAATGATCAAACAAGGTAGAAATTTTTTTCCATTACAATATAAACTGATAATATAAACTATAAACAATATAAACTGATTTTATTTTTATTTTTTCACAGAAAAATTCTCGGAGAAATTGTTTCTAAGAAACGGGAATGTTTTAATTTTGAAAAAACTCGGAAAAAGAAATTTGATCAATATTTAGAAAACTATTTTAGAGATAAAATGGTATCACTGTGGCCGGATGGTTGGATGAGTGCAGCACATCTAATTCGAGAGAGTTCCCAGTTCTTCACAAAAGAGTAATTATTTGTAAACATTATTAGAATGACAATTCGCATTAACGTGTTCCGTAGCAAAACATTTCCTATCAGTCTTTTAGTACTGATTTTTTTCCGTTGTTTTAATTTTGAGTTTCACCCCTTAATACCAGGAATATAAAAATTTATTCACGGGTGAAAGCTGTATTTTAACTACATTTCTTGATAATTGTCATTCATTATAATTATTTTTGCTTCTTTCAGGGAACGAGCTCCTAAATTGGATAAAAAAGAAATATCTGGTAAAGAATTAAAAATTGTATTAAATTCAGTAAACAATGCACTAAATACTAAGAGCATGGACGGAAAATCTCAAAAGGTACCATCAAAAGTTCATTCAGAATCTACGAACGTTCCTAATAAACTGCCAATGCCAATTGGGCCTCCTTCATTATTAATAAAAGCCGTATCACAAAATGACGCAGTGAAGAATAGCATTAAAATGCCAACGAATAGTGGAATTACGATTGAACCAATTATAAATAAAGTGAATGAAAAACGGAAATCTGCCAGTCCACTTCCAACTGATTTAACTGTAAATAATTCAAATATATCAGTTGCAACACTAGATTCCATAATTGCATTAAAACAGCAAGGTATTACCGTTGAAAATTCAAAAAAAAGTAATTCTAGAAATGCCTCTCCAATACCATCTACAAATCCATTAGACTTAAATACAAAAGGCAGCAGTAAACCGAAAACGGATCCTGGTATTACGCTTCGGAAATTATCAGAACTTGTACCAAATAATGATTCAACGAATAATAATAATTCAACTAAGAAACATTTAAAAGAATCATCTGATAGTGATATAGAAATTATTGAAATTCAAGACGATGATTCAAATATCCAAAATACGAAAAAAAATGCAGATCCAAATCCCCCACCTAAAATTAGCAAAACTAGTGAAAATACAGAAAAAGTGCGGTACAAATCAAAGAAAAAATCGAAAATGGATAGTCTAACCAAGACAAAGGCTCAAATAATATCACAACTAATGAAAGATAAATCTGTACAAATTAAGGACGCCACAACATTGTCATCATCGAAAACATCTTCGAATTCAACAACAGGCTCAGATTTAATAACAAAATTAATAACGGACTCACTAGCCGTGTCAGTGTCTCGGAAACCAAACGAAGATAGCAAAAATGTTTTAAACAATGATCCAGTATCGAATTTAAATGATGTGATGCAGGTTATGAAAGATTTACAAGAATTACATGAATTGACTGGGCGATCGTCGGATAAGTCTAGAGATAGTAGTGATGTTTTAAGAAATAATTCACCAGTGTCTGTGATTGCAGTAAATTCAACAGGAAATAATCGGCAAACATCATCTGCAGCAACAGCTGCAGCAGTTGCAGCTGTTAAAAATAACTCAGTAAGTTCGACATGTAAATCTGGTGGTGGCGAAAATCTCGGCTTTCAAGATGTCTTTCAAAAACATTTATTTCAAGATTCAATAGACTGTAATATCACTGCGAGTAATAATTTTAGTACATCACAAGGAAAAATTAAAATTCACTCAAATAGGTGAGGCATGCATTTTATACATATTCTTACAAAAGTATTAAAATGATGCAAATGTCTAGTGCAAATGTTTTTATAATACGAAAGACCCTCATATTGATTTTATTTTGTCGCGGTTTCGAATATTTAGTTGATATCATAAATGATGCAGTTTTTCAAATAAATTAAAACCATTTACAGTTTTTCAGCAGTAATTTATTTTCTGGCCTATTTCGAAAAAGATAGCTCTATGATATAAGGCTTTATGCACAAACACCTTTTGCACAGTAGTAAGCTAAGTACAAATTAAAAAATTAGAAACGTGAAATATTTTTTACAAAAATAGTTATACCATACCATTTGTTAGTCCATGATAGTTTTAGAGTTACTATAATCAGAGTCAAGATAATTCTACGATTTTTAGCCAATAACATTACGCAACTCGTCTACCCATTTGTTTTACATTAATTAGTTGCTGAAAAACTGGCCATATTTAGAGAATATTACAATAAACGTTAACTCTTCTGTAATATTAATACGATGAGCATAAATTTTAATGCATGAACTTATATGTTTTTAGTATCATTTTATTTCTTTATTTTGATTGTTTAATTGTTTTATTCGACGTGATGTTACTTTCTCAATTATTTCTCATCATCTCATTATACACGCTATTTATAAAATTTTAAGGAATAATTCCTGGAATGATTTCATGGCGATTTGCTACCTTCCTTAATTCATGCTTAGAGCTTCATATCGGAAATACCATCTAAGATAAATTGAAATGTTTTTATTATGTACACAGAAGAAGGTAAAAATATAGTTTTTGCTTAATTTATGAGTTAATAATTCTGTTGTTTCATGTTAATTAACTACACCATTTACATAAATTTAAATTAACCGTTAAATGTTTAAATGTGTTAAACATATATTGAAAGAAAATCGTCATGCTATCACTCGAGAAATCAAATCTTAAAATTCTTCACATATATTTCTAAACACCCAACATAAGTGGTGAATTGAGCATGCTGAGGTACACTTTAGTTCAAAGGATTAAACATATGAAATACTCATATCTGAATCCACTATCCGCCATAAATCATATATCATTCCTTTTTAAATGTTAGTAGTTAAAATTTCGTAAGTATAAAAATTTTTCTCATTATTTATCCAGTATAATCCTAAATTATTAAACTTTGAATTCTCGAATCACAATTCATTGCTTAATAATTAGATTGAATAAAACTATAAGATATAGAAACGGACAAAATTGGAAAACGGTCTCACAAAAAGTTAAACCCTTTTGTTTATTGCTTCAAATATTGTTTTGATTGTGAATGAAAACATGCTTTAGCTAAGAGAAAAAATCTTAATTTAAATAAATTGTGTTCTCAGTATTGACATTTATCCATATATTGGAAGTACCAATTCCACAACAATACTGCCCATATCTGCCTCGCAAAAATTTCCACAGGTATATCCAAATTGAGTCAAATTCTTTAACAAATTGTATTAATATTTTTTTTATAATGTTCACAGAATCTAACGATAAGTGCAACTCCGAGCATGTCTCAAATGCAATCACAAACAGCTCAACATACAGGTTGGTATTGTACATTTTTGTTTCTTATATAGCGTGAAAGTGAAATAATATGCCAAACTTTGTCAGGTACCAGCCCATGGGAAATGTAATCGGAAATGCCTTTTTTGGAAAAAGTTCCAGAAATATTTAAGATATTAATAACGAAATCACCGCTTTGTTACATTAACAAAATCTGATCTACGATAAGGTGCTTTTACACTAAAAACATGTTCTATTCAGAATAATATTCTTTAAAATAATACCAAAAAATCACAAATTTATCGGTAAATTGATGTTACGAAAACCCTTTTGATGATATTTTGTGACTAATATGTGTTCAGTATACAAACACAAAGTTAAATCATATAACATCCCTTAAAACTAATCGAAAAATTCAAAATTTTTGTTCTCGATATGAATGAAAATGTGTTTTGTCAGTAACATGAACCCAAAAATCCATTCAGTAGTTTAACGATTTGATAGTTTCCGAGATATGACTTTTTTATTTGATTTCATACCGCCTTTTATACCATTTCAAAAGGAATATCGTAAGCCGGAGTATATCGTATATCGGAAGGTATTCTACAGATTGCGCATACATCGCGACAAGTATTTAACAAAAAAAAAAAAGACAGCTTGATTTCTTAGGTCACATAATACGTGAGGGAAGTGTTGAAAGTATAGTGTTAACTGGAAGCATGGAGGAAAGAAGAAAAAGGGGTCGCAGAAGAAATAATTTCTTCAATTAAAAGTTTCACTTTTAAAAACTGTCATGAACTTGTACGCTTGGCATATGACAGAAGTGCGTGGAAAGCCGTGGTAGCCAACGCCTGTTCTCAGGCATGACACTCTCATCATCATCATCATATCGTGAGTCGCTCATCAAATCATCAAATGAACTCGATTTTTGTGTTTTTTGGTGATTTCTTTCGAATTGGATGAATCAATCTTTTTTTGCTTCTTACAATGATGATTGTTAAATAAGGAAGTGTATAATCAGTGGCACCAAACCAATGGATTTACTACGTATGTTTTGCCTCATTTTTGAGATAGCTCATTATTTAATTTTTTGTTGTTATTACTGAATCTAAATACCTTATTCAATAATCACCTTACGGAGTTTTGCATATTATTTCCCTTCCACCCTGTTTTTAAATCCCAAAAGTCTCAGGTATTCTATTTTAAAACATTTTTCAGAGTAAGCTAATCAGTTAAAATTATTTGTATTCGATTTTAATACAAAATTTTACTAGTGGTCAAGTAAACCCACCCTTGGTTGCTTCCATAAATTACGTCACACATTGAGGGGGAAGAAAGAGATTCTACACAATGTGACTTTAAAGTTTTTAATATTAATTTGATCTGATTTTCGGTACAATATCTTTAAATGTGACAGTTTAAGAAAATAGGGAGATACAAGAACCCTATTTATCACCTGAAAATAGCGATTATTTTAATACATTTCCTAACATTGTCTTTCCTTCCGTACACGACCATAGCCTTAAATTTAAAAAAATGGCAAACATTTGTCTTGAGAGTGGTCGGTATATATCAAATAGCAAAAATTGTTAAGGTTTATGGCATAGTGTTGTGGCATTTAGAAGCCAATTTAAATCAAAATTAGTTTATTTTAGAACTTATCAATCCACAAAACCTAGTTTTTATCCTTGAGATGTAGTTTGAACAGAATATAGTGAATACAATTTTGAAATAACGATCTAGTTTTTCTTGTGAGTTTCACCTAGTGTCCCAGTACCATTGAATTATTAATGGGCCGTGAGATTACGCTGTAGTCGGAATTCAAAAATATACTGGCAATAATTCCAAAAATGGTAATAACAGCTTTAATTACCTTATGTTGAACAAAAATTTTCTCGTGGATATCTTATATACAGTTATTCTTCGTCAAAGATATTTAAATTTGTCATCGAAGAAAAGGATAGGATTGTACTATTATTTGGCCAAAGAAAACTAAATTGGTGAACAGTATACATTGTTTTGAACTTAATTTAACAAATTTAGTGACATCTCTGGATAACGTTTGAACCTATTTGAAACATGTAATGGTATCTATGAACGTAGTTGTTCGAAGCGCAATTTATTGGCGTTCGTATTGGTTTATGGACGCTGACACTGGGTATGTTCCAAAATTTGCTGCCAGCGCTGTGAGTGTTAATGCCATGAAGCACGCTGCGAACACTGCAGCCGTGAAAATTGGAACGCGGTTCACAGCACTTACAGCATGTTCATTGCTTTCACCTTTTCAGCGGCAGCAGTCACAGCAGGAAATTACGTCAAAAATCATTACGTTATTTTTTTCACAGTACTGTTGCAGCGTGCTGTCATGAATTATGGACGCGCGGTGAAGCTGTGCACAATGTACATGACAGATAAATAAACACGCGCGCTTATACAGTATTAGTTTTGGAGTTAATATGATTTGGCGTTCACGCTTTTGCTGCCCTATCTCGATGGATAAAAAGTGTCTGTGAGCATGGTGTCTATCGTTTGAACTCAACCATTAGCGCGCTTTGTCAGCATACACATCGTCGAGTTGGACACTAAAATCACCGCCTGTTGGCGATGAAAGTGTGTAAGCGCCCAAAACGAATATACCCTAAATACAGCTTTTATCGTTTGAGTGATTCATTCCTTGTTTGATGTAATTGTAAAACTGCAAGTATGACAAATTAAACCTACGACATAAACCGCTCAAATTATTTTTATCTAATACACGGAACGAATAGTTGTCCGCAGTGCTAAAAAGTGTTCAGTTTGAGAATAGTCGCAAGATTGAAACATGTCACAATATATATTAAGAAAGGTTCTGCAAAGCAAACAGTTTTGAAATTGTTATTTTTCAATCTCAGATTTTTTGAGCTAGTATCCCTCTGAGTATATGATTACTTATAATGAGTATATAGTGTCACGATATTATTCACAGCAAGGGAACGTTAGCTTAGAAGCTATCAAGTAACAGTCGTGATATTTTAAAAAATCCCTGAAGAAATGATTATGATCATTTAACACCAACCAATTATTATCAGTATTAAGAGAGAAAACTGTATTAATTGTAGGCATTCAAGGGGCAATATGAGAAGTTAAACAAATCGTGCAATCATTTTTTTTTTTTCATAATCTTGTAATCATGAACTACAAGGTTAAGAATAAACATAATATGTTCGAAAATTTGAACAAAATTAACAAATAAACTGTTTATTTATAGGTGCTGCATTAAAAAAAGATGTTATGTTATTTCCAAATTTTCTCTATGAATGCAATTTTAATAAAAAAGCAGGTAGGAGGGCATTAAGAAAAAGCAATATACTTAATTCACAAAGCGTACCAATCACATAAAAATAAAACATAATGACATTGCTTTTTTTATTGATTAAAAAAAAAAAGAAGAAATTAATAACTGCACAGTAACTGATTTTGTATATATTTGCACATGACTGTACAGTTGTTATTTAATGGAAAAGTATTTTTGCTGGTGTTATGGGAACGTGCTTTTTTCTAAATTTTATTTGCACATTTTCCTGTTTTATTCTTTAATCCAACCCTTCTTATTTCAATTGGCAGTAATATCATTGTTCATTATTAACAAAATATATACATGTTTTCCAAATATCTACTAAAATTAAAAACCGTTATCATAAATAACAGTTTATTCTAAGGCATAATATAATAATAAACTATTGTAATCGAGTTATTAAAAGAATTTATACTCTTTCTCCCCCTCAAAATTTAGGGGGTTTCGTTTCAAAAGTTGTGAAATCCGAAAATCGAACTTAAAAAATATGTTCGTTCGTCGTTTTTCTCGAGAACTATCCGTCTAATTTGGTTGTAAGCTTGTAGACAGTTTAAGGTTAATGTCACCATGACCCAAATTTATTTGCGACCCGAACCGATAATTTAAAAGTGATAGAGAATATGGAACAAAATTTGATCTTTTGTAAGTCATTTACAGTGTTTTTTAATTTATCGTGTAATACCATGGATTGATATTTGCTTAGGAAACATTTCTTATTGATGAATGATATAGGCGCGTTGGTATCTATTTGTAGATTCTAAAACTATTAAATCGTTGGTTTGTCTACATACAATATTACGATATACTTTTTGACTGGTCCTAATTTCAATTTTTTGATATTTCTCCGAATCTTATACGGAGTTACACGAAATTTAACGTTACGTGCAACACGTGATTACTTTATAATCTATACTATTTGTTTTTTTAACCACAGCCTTGTTTAAAAGCTAGTTATTGAATATATCTGTAACTGACGACGCGAATCAAAAATATTATGGTTTATTGAGAATAAGCAAAATTTCAATAAGATTTTGATAGCGTTGTTTTACGTCGATTGAGAAAGTTTCTTGTAAATATGTCTTATTTAATTTAACTAATCGATTTTTTGCATGTAAAAATTTATTTGGGAACTAATGTTTTATTAAAGAAGAAAAACACTTAATAAACGTAAAAACATCTCGGTTAAGTTTGTATCAAATATTACATTAAAAATTATAACTTTTCCTATTCCTATTTAATTAGTTTTTAATTTATTAAATTTACTTCATGCACATCCTAAACATCAAATGCCCTCTAATCTATAAAAAAAAACATTAAAAAAATTTAACACAAACAGTAATTTAAAAATAAAATCTCGTTATGTTTTAGGTCCCGCACAAAAATCACCACCGTACTAACGATCGGATGCAAAGATGTAATTGTAAAGAAATTATTGTAAAATATATTTAACTAAACTCTTTCGTCGTTATGTTTATTTATTATTCTGCGATCTGCTGAAAAGTAACATTAATTTTACACAAAGTCAAATTAAATCAGGACAATTTTGTTTTATCGTGTATCATGGTAAATATATATTCATTAGATAAACTTATCCGACTGTTAATTTTATTAGAACAGAAAAGATCTCGCCCTTTTCAAAAAGTGATTTCAGTCAATAGCTGTGGCTGTCTATTTATCCCTTACAATAAAAATCAATAGAAAATTATAAATTAACGATAGATTTTCTATGAGATTCTGTTGTATCATGTAGTTTGAATCGTTCAGACTTAAACCGCCGTATGGAAATGAATGGAAAATCTATCGCAATTGTTACATTTATCAGAAATCAAATAACATGCAATAGAAAACTCTCGATCGTTTTGTCAGTTTTTTAAAGGGATGATTTCGATGGTAATATTTTTTTAGACTTAAGACCTAAGCTACAACACACTCAAAAATTCAGCTAAATTAACTGAAGCGACTTTTTCAAAAGTATAGTTTCCAGATCATTTGGATTGATTATTAATATTTCTGCCAAAAACTGCCAATATTTCTGACGAAAGTTTTTGTTAAATGTGTACTTTTTAAAACGAAATTAGTGATTGATCAAATGTATTTTTAATAATGGGAAAAGTATTTTCAAGTTAATATTTTTTCTAAGCATGAAAGGATTCGAAGTGCGATTTATTGTAATTAAAATTATTAGGTCATACGTTAACAAAAATTTGATTTGATAAGCAAATGTGCGTTTAATAGATTTGTTTTAAATATTGATAAAGATACCGATAAATTGTTTTGAGCCTAATAATTTTAATATAAATTTAGTCATTAAAATAAATAAAAAAGTCCATATGAACGTACTTCTCAATTCAAAGGACTTATTTCTGAACTTGTGATAGCTTTTTGAATGTTGTTGAAGAATGAATTTATTTAAAGTAAAAGAAATATTTTCTCAATGAATATTAAAAAATAATGTATTAAACAATAATATTTATAATATTACGTAACATTTGTCATTGATATTTTTTTAAATACTTCATGAGTGAAAAAAAAATAAAACTTGTACAGTTCAAAATAAAAATCCAATTATAATGTGTTTTTCAAAATAAATAAATTAAAAAAAAAAAAAGATAGATTTTTGAGATGAATGTTGAATGAGTAATTATTTTTGAAAATTTTATTTTACATAAAATATCGTCATGTAAATATTATATACAATTGTAAAATATAATTACTGCTTATTGTATGTTTTTAAGTCATTTTTTCTAATAAATGATAAAAATTTCAAATATCCACGTTTTTTTTTTTCATTTACCCCAAACGGACCCAAATTCGAAAGTTACAGGAAATTTAATTTATTATGATTATAAGGCCACAAAAATCAGGTCTTTTTAATCGAATAGCAATAATATTTCTGACAAATTTGATACTTTATATTAATATAAATGTATTCATTGGTCGTCTAAGAGTATTCTGATGACATTAGTAGCTAATTGTAGACTTATTATACTTGCGTCATCTCTGTCACAAAGTGTCCGTGTAAAATTTACAAAAAATGTAGGATATATTTTCAGAGCGATTATTTTAAGATTCATTTTCATGGTGACAATCGACGCTGACAAAGGGTGTCGAAATGGGCAACGTGGCCAGTTGTGACGCCATCGTTGAAAACGTTAAAATTGTGCAATGAAACCAACTCCACTTAACGACAATCGTTATTAATTAAAATTGATTTATTGTAAATTCCCTATTTTCATCCTAAATGGATGAAATTCATCCTATGAATTCATCCTATTTGGATGACACGTAGATACTGTAACTGGAGCACATGCAGTGTTAGATGAATTTATTTAGAAAAATGCGATAATTTCACTTTCAAATTCGCTCAATGCTGTATCTTCGACGCCCAAACAAGTGTTGACGCCAGTCGGTAAATATAACTAAGTACTTACTACTGGTTGTAATACCTAAAAAATTCAATTTTGATCACCTAGTACCGATATAACTAGTGTAAACAATTAAAATTTGTAGCTATAGGCAGCTGCCTATCCGGTAAATCCGCCACTGCATGTTTTTACAACATTTAACTCTCCTAAGAAGAAACTATAAATAATTTATACTTTTGAGGCAAACGAGAAAAAACCAAACAAAGAATTTTCTTTGATGCGAAATTCAATAAACTGTATAATAAGTTTGATTAGAAAATTATTTTAAACAAAATGTCTAAAAATTCAAAGACTCTTAGTTTCTATTCTGTAAACTATATCCTATTTTCATTAACTAATAAATAAAATATGAACAGAATCATTTGTCCGATAAAGTAAAAAGCGTGGACAGAGATTGCCTTGCATAACTTTAGAGTGTTTTTTTCAAACAATAATATTTTCCAAAATAGCTCAAAATAAAATGACAGACTTATATAATACCAAATAATACATAAACTGCAATTTGGTAGTCC
Organism: Nineta flava; assembly: GCA_963920215.1. Lineage (NCBI taxonomy): Eukaryota > Metazoa > Arthropoda > Insecta > Neuroptera > Chrysopidae > Nineta > Nineta flava. Next base: position 100,933,789 of record OY986042.1, read on the forward strand.
TTTCATTATTGACTGAACGTTTGATATCTAGTAATATAGTTTTTTTAGCATTATTACGTTGTTGGTACTGTTGTTTGGTAGAGTGTAAATGAAATGTGCTACATCTGTCAAAATTTTAAAAATTTGCATGGTAACAAAATTGTAATTGTTGTACGAGCTAGTTTTGAAAGTGATTTTTAATTAATTGTTGTTTAAAAAGTGTAATGTGCTCTAATTGTTGACTTTATGACATAAACATATATTAATTTCGATTGATTTTCAAAAATTTATTAACCAATGTAATTATTTTAAATTAATATTTGTAATTTGAATTTGATTACGATATATAGTAGTAAGTAAAATTTTATTATTAATATTTTTCATTACAATAATTACTTGTGCTAAAATTTCTTGACCTCCAGCACAAAGTTTGATTTAAATTTGAAATTATTGATCCGATGCGGTATTGAAAAATTAATTATCAATCAAGTAATATATTGAATAATTTATTCGTAGATATTCGATCCGGCTAGACTGTAAATGATTGTTTTCAATAAATGATGTCATTTATTGTTTTTTTTAAGGCATCGTGATGTATGGTGTGTTTCTATTTATTTAATTTTATAAATGTGTATACTTAAATGAGTTTATCCATTTATTTATTTTTTGTTATTTATGCATTTTAGTTATTTTTTTGTTCTATTTAACGGTAAATTAGGATATATATGTAATAAAATAATACAAACTGTTAAATCAATTAGATGATGTCATGTCTGTATGTTTGTAATTTTGTACTTTGTAAGAATTAATATTGTTTTAAATTCAAATTGCAATAATATGTGAAAAAAGAATGTAATTTAATATTTTTATCTGAAAATGTAATGAAAAGTATAAAATTGACATACAGCATTAAAAATTATATAAATTTATGTTATAAAAATATAAATAAATTGTCTTATAAAAGATCTGAAGATATATATTGAAATTATGTAATCATGTTCAATAATTTAATAACGTCATCTTGCTTACGAAATATTTTCTGTGGATGTTTTTTTCTCCATATACATTTAAACAATAATAAATTCTTAAAATTTAAACCTTTAATTGTTTATGTTTGGAAGAAAAAAATAAAAAATTGTTTGAAACTACTTAGTGGGATTAGAATCTAAAAATATTTCCCACAAGGGGAAAATCACATAGAAATTTGCAATTTAACTTCTATATTAAAAGAGGATTTATATTGATTGTTGACACCAAAAGGTACCACTTTACTGTATTATAACTTGCTTTCGAGAAAATTGGACAAACTAGAGTAAAGCCCCATACCCGGTATTGCAAACTATGGTGATTTAATTATGAAATTTGAATTTTTTAGCGAGATTTTTTAGATATCGAGATATCGCATTCATACTTACAGACTAAAAGTGCGATTTACCCGTAGATCCCAAAATGTAACAATCAAGTAAAAACTCAATCGATTCTATATATCGAACACATAACCTCTTTATATATAAATAAACTATTTTACTAAATATTATGTAACTCGTATCGGTTATTATGTCTGGCGAAAATTATTTAATTTTCACTAGAGGTTTGCTTTTTAAATTTTGTTAACTACCTTTTTATGAAAAAATTAATTCAGTAGTTTAATTGTTTTAAAATCATGAAATTGTCAAAATAATTTAGCCTCTTTATCGGTGCTTATTCACAGTTCATAACTCTGTATGTGTGATCCATATAAGTGTTGCCCACCGGAACTGCTGTACATTTTGTGCCCATGAAACAAGAAACATGGGCACAAATATACATTTCGAAAATTTTCGACCGTTTACGCTAATAGTTGTTTATCATTTGGTTTTTAAGAAACAACTGAATCCACTTCAGTTGTTTTTCCTGAGGTTACCCCATTTCGGCTAAGCCGATGACTAGGTAACTCATGTTGGCTCTGTAAGGACATTCTGTTACAAGGTGGAAGTTTCCGGAAGGTGGAAATCTCTTTCCGGTTTTTGCCAAGAAGCCATGTTGACCTTGCGGCATTGCACCTATCGTTTGTTTTGCATGTCTGCAGCCTGCTGTCTCTTTCCATTTTCTGTTTATGGACTTATCCACCCATTCATTCACAGCAGAGGTTATTTGTTTCTTAGTTATTCCTAGATGTGGTTTCGGTTCTTGGGAGTCTTGTAGGAAGCTCATTGTCTCTTCCATCCACTTTTCCATAATTGTGGATACATTAATAACAATCGCAAAAAGATTTAAATGTTATGTTAGTAATACAGGATCTATCATCACTAGGTGATAGACTTTCGCACTGTGATTTTATAATTTGTCATTTTGTTACATGTCCGTCCAATTTTACGCAATATGTTATAAGGAATAGAAAACTATACTTTTTATATACGATAATGAAAATTGGAGGATGGGAAATATATAGATTCATGTTTGTTGTATATTCTACGATGACTAATACACCACCGGCCTCGCCATCTAGTACTATTAGGTACATATATACGTCGTCAGCCGTCGGTACCCACCAAAGCTACTAGTAGTCAACCTTCTCTAGAGGATAGCGTACATATATATATATATATATATATATATATACTAGAGAAGCCTTGTGGAGTGTCAACTAGCTCGTTATGTATTCAGACGATGTCTTTTACTACCTACTCATCTAGCCTACTATTACAGTTATGTATGTTGGAAGACCTCCTCATACTATCAAAATCCTTGGTTCCACCATTGGCACTATTATATACCATATATCTGGTGACAAAATTTTTCTTGGAGTTGACAAGATATTTGGTTCGAGTTACACAGAGACTAGTATTTTGCTTTGACAACTAATGAAAATCATATTCGACATTTTGATATAGAGAATGAACGTAAGGTTTCATTTTTCAATTTAATTTGTTTTGAACCTATTATTGAGGCAAAGTGCAAGAAGGAGGACTCTTAGCAGGGATTTTTACGGATATTCGAATAAGATTAAATCACGCAAAATGTGATTTAGTCATATTTTAAATTAGATGAGCATGTCCGAGATAACTCTCAGTGTAAAATATGCCCAAAAAAATCTTTCAGGAACGTCTTTGAAGAATCATCTAAAATCGATGCACCCGGAGGAGTTATCCGGGATTAATCTATGAACCTCTGTGAAACAGTATTGAACCTGAAAAGGCAGCGACATTGCTTTTTATTAAATATATTGTACCAAATTTAAAATTTGCATACTAAAAATTTGATTATAATATAAATAGAGTAGAGTCTGACTAATCCGGCACCCTCCGCCCACACCTCCCTCACCGCTCTCTACTCCCGTTCCACGCATTCTTTTTCCTTTATTCATGTGTTTTCCTATATTAAGTATCTCTTTAAAAAGAAACTTGACATATAAATCTGCATCCGCAGATGTCAAAAATTTCGCACTATTCCTGACTCGTAGTAGAAAGTCGGAACTGAACTTAATATACCCTTGTTCACATAATATATATATATATATATATATATATATATATATATATATATATATATATATATATATATATATATATATATATATACCGGTTATAAAAATGGAGGATAAGGCAGTAAAAATTTATAAATTCGATACAGTATTTTTGCCTTGTGTGAATCTGACTTTAGTAAAAGGGGTTAAAAAAACAGTTATCCTTGGAGTATACTCTCACGACATATAGGTAGGTATATACTGCACCTTCTTGCCCCGTCTATTTGAATGAAGATTCTCTACACTCTCCTATATATATATATATATATATATATATATAGGTATATATTTTGTATTTTTATAACTTTGCGATGTCCTTCTTTTCCCTTAACCGTTTGGTGGTATGGGCAGATGCTTAAGAGAAGAAAAATAAGTGTAATAGTAATTTCTTTTTTGTGATTAATGTATTTATGAGAACAAGTAGTGTATGTACATGTAAAGTCACGAGCGTAACTTTTCTATTTTACTGATAGAATGTAACGGGGATGAATAAATATTCTTCAATATTGTGTCATATTTGAATAGAATATATAAATATATACTAGCTGTTTCCTGCGACTTCGTCCGCATTTATATAAAATGCATTTATATAGCTATCTCCCGTGGTTATATAAAATTGGAGTCGGTTAAAATGTTTGTTGATTTTAACATTTCCACAGAAACTATACTTCTAAAAAATAACTATAAAATTATTTTATTTAAATTTTGTTTTAAATTTGAAATGTCAACTTTGATTGTCGTTTCCATAGTAACTATAATTATTGAATTAATTTTTTCTTCCGACTTACTTTACAAAAATCAATATTTAAGGCTAACTAAGAATTTTAACGTAATGGTAGATAGCCTATAGCCCTCATCATGAATGTGGCTTTCTAATGCAGAAATAATTTTTCAAATCGGACTGGCAGATCCAGAGATTAGCGCGTTTAAACCAATAAACAAACAAACAAACAAAAAACTCTTCAGCTTATATATATTTATGGTATATACGCAATTCGTATTTGTTGGTCATTTGTATTCTTCTCCATAAAACTCCTCAATTAATTATATATTGTATACTCTCATGGGTATTCGTGTGTAATGTTTTGTAGTCTTTTCTTATTTATTTTATAATTATTATAGCAGACTTTATTTCTATTCTTTTGTATTAATATATGAAGCAAAAAAAAAAATGGTCAAGACATCATTCTCAATAGTAAGGATTAAAGGGTTCATGTATATAAACTAAGATTCGTATAAATCCCTTCTCCGATCGACTGCAAAGTTTGTTAACGTATTCTATAGTTTGTATTAGGGATGTTGCGGATATTCCGGTTTCCTCCTCTTCATGACAAAATCTGCAGAGATCGTTCCCTATTTGATTGATTTTGTGTATATGTTTATTGAGTTTGAAGTGGCCAGTAAGTATCCTCACTATTTCTCGATGCACTGAAGCTGAACAGAATGCAACTACGGAGGGTTACTGGATTCATTACCGGGCATTACCTCCTGCGGAAGCATCCGCACACAATGGGACTCCATAACGGGTCCATTGTGTGCAGATTGTGTGACGAGGAGGAAGAAACATCCACCCACATTATCTTTGACTGCGAACCTCTAGGTTACAGCTATTTCTTGGAGGGCCGAAAAGCACGTTAAAATATAAAATAAAAGAATGGACGGAACACGAGTCCAACCGTTTTTGGGTACATGGAAAAAGGTTTTGAGCGCTTACAACTAGAAAAAACAGTTGAGGATACTTAGATAGATAGATAGATAGATACATCTTGTGGTCCTTATGGTCCATTGTGCTCCCCCTTCTACTTCAGTCTGACGAGATTCGCTTCTCCCATATGTTGGCAATAGCCAGGAGCTTGCTTAGCAGGTCTTCCAGAAGGTTCATATAGTCGGGGTGAGATGCACCGAATATCTTGTATCTGCTGTAACCGAGAGAATCGCAGTTAAATATGATGTGGCTAGACGTTTTCTCCTTCTCGCCGAACAGTCTGCACAATGAATCCATTGTGGAGTCCTATTGTGTTAAAATGATTTCGCAGGTGATAATGTCCGGTGTAATTTTGGTAACCTTCCGAAGTTGTATCCTGTTCAGGTTGAGTGAAACGAGAGAAAGCCTTATTTCAGTACAGTGAGCTTTTGTATCTTTTTATATTAACATTAATACCTAAGCCCACAGATTAGATAATATATAATACAGTCAAACCTGGATAAGCGAGAGTTCAAGGGAGCACAATCTCATTCTCGCTTATAGAGGTTTCTCACTAACCCGAGTTTCTCGCTAATGCAGGTACATGGGTTGCGTTTCTCTCTTATAGAGGTACGCAGCAATAACAAGTCACAGGAAGTACGAATGTAGTAAATATGTAATATGAGTAGCTATAGTTCCTCCTAAATAATATAAATAAATATAGCTCGACTGTCGCTTATAGAGGTATAGATAAGTAGAAGTCTCACTTACGGAGGTCCATGAAGGAAAAACGACTCTCCCTTACAGAGGTTTCTGTTTCTCGCTAATAGAGGTTTTGGGAGCTTAAAATGACGGGTCCTGGCTATTAATCTCACTTATAGAGTTTTCTCACTTACCCAGGTTTGACTGTAATTGAAATCAAACATATTAAATTTTTCATAACGGTTTTGTTTTTACTGCGTTTTTTTGTTACAGAATCCTAAAAAAATTAAAAATGCGGAAGACAAGTTCCGTGACATTCGGTTAATTAAACTTGGGACTAGATTGACTATGCACGACGATGCCGTAGACATAGTCAGCAGCTCCTCGGTCACCATATTGTAGTGAAATAGAATAAGTAGTATTATATTACACAGTACTATTTTTTTAAATAATAATTATTCTATACGCGCGGTGTATGTGCCTACAATTTTTTTATAATTTTTATTTTCATTTTCTATAATAAACTTGGTTTATTATAACATTTGAATTTAAAATACAGAATATGATGTCTAGCTTAGAAACGGTAACTTTTTTGTAATTTCTGTGATGTATAGTTAGAATAGTATAGTTTCTTAGCTCAAAAACAGTATAGTTTCTTGGTATAGTAGCTTTCATGCACGTGGTTCAATATAGATATAGGAATTCGTCGTGGAATCATATTGTCCCCAAAATTCAACTCTCTTTATCACTCCATTCTAGAGAAAATTTGAGGGACTAAAATTTTGTTATATTAAAAATTTGTTATTGGTATGAATCTTCAAACAACGTTTTATTTTTCGACAGAATAAAATAGGTTTATGCCAATTTGTGTTCCTCTAAACGAAGGGAAATATCGCGTTCAAAATTTATGGTAGTTTTGTTAAGCGAAAATGTCGTTTCTCACTAGCTAGCGAACCAAATTGTGCACCACAGCCCTTATCAGGGTGGCAAGGTACCTGAAAAAATTTAAAGCCTGGAAATGTAAAGAAATTTTTAAATCCTGGAAAAATCAGACAATATCTAGATAATTTTAAACTCAGAAATTTAAGGAGTGTCAGAAAAAATACCTCCAAAACCCAAGTGTTTCGAATCATGGCAAAAAATTTGCTCGGCATATGTATTAAAATTAGATTGTAATTTGGACCCGTGTTATCAGCCTTAGTAGCTTAGTTGTCTAAGGCGCTCTGCTCGGAACTGGAATATTTGTTTCGATTATCAACGGCAACAGTTTGTCAATTAAATTAGTTTAAAAAAATAACTAATAGGGTGGTTAATTGATGTCGGTGTATGAAGAAAACAAAATTTACCGGCTATGCTTGTGAAAGTTTTCTGCAGTTTCCTAGAAAGGCCTACTTGCAGGCTTTGACCTCCCCTCCGATCCTACTACTACTACTTGCTCGAGATGTATGTTTGTCAAATTTAGTTTAAAAATGTTGTCTTATGGTACTATTTATCGTTGGTTTGGAAGAAGACCGTTATAACTAACAAAAATGAATATTTTGGGAAAACCAATCAGACAACATAGTAAGTAAGTAAATTTATTATACTGTATTTTATACTTTTTGCTTCGACTACCATACAAGTGAACTACCTTAAACTGTATTAAATCAAATTTACAATTCGTTTGACATTCATTTTCATTCATATTAAATATGAATGTAAGTACAAGATTTATATAAACTATATGTTTGATTCAACTCGGACATGTTTCTGTGGTAGATAACAATCCTAAAATATTTATATATGTTTTCATCTCATATGACCTGCTCTAAAGCTTATAGATTGCAAATTTCTTATTAAAATTTTATAATAAAATATGTAATACACATAAAATATTATTGTATAGTTGGTTGACTTTTCACATAATTCTTTAACCCTTTTACATATTTTGGAAAATATGCTAGGCAACTTAATATTATACTCTCTCTCTCTCTCTCTCTAAATATAACCAAACAATATATGTTTTATATGTATATATATGTTACAGTAAATGTACACTCTTGGGAAATGTACACTTTTACCGTAAAATGTGTACATTTCCCAAAAAGTTAGGTATATGTGAACTGAATATAATGTATATGTACATTTCCCGGCAAATGTGTACTCTTGCCTTCACGTTTTGGTAAATGTATACTCTTACCTTCATGTTTTAAGAAAAGTTGGAAAATTTTGGCACGATTACGATAAAAATATGCAAAATTCCAACAGAGAGAGCTAAAACATGATGAAATTAGATGACAAAATATATATTCAACCCAACCAGACCCAACCCAACCAGGAATAACCCAACTCGACCCAACCCAACCAGACCCAACCCAACTCGACCCAACCCAACTCGGCCCAACCCAACCAGACCCAACCCAACTCGACCAAACCCAACTCGGCCCAACCCAACTCGACCAAGCCCAACCAGACCCAACCCAACTCGACCCATATCGATATCTCTATTTCGTATTTTGCGATTTCGTATTTTGTATGCTCACATTTACCAAAACGACATGGTCATTGTGAATTCAATGTACATTTCCCTTCTTTGAAATTGTAAATGTTAGTTGAATGCACATTACCCAAACGAGGAGGCAAATGTGCACATTTACCGGAAAATATATACATTTGCCGCAATATCTACTTTTACCGTGACATATACATACATACATAGGTACACACATTCCACCATTTTCTATCAAGTCCTTTTTGTACCCTTTAAAATAAAATATATCGTTGGATTTTTACAAGTTGATCGAATTATCTCAACTTTATGAAAGCTTAATTTATGTAAGTCGAGTAACTCGGTTCAGCCACCTTGATGTGGGTACCAGGACATGGCGAAATTGAGGGCAACAAACTTGTCCGTAAAGAAGCCGTACAGAGCCGTTCAAGAGCCATCTATCTTTCATGAGGTTGGAGGACATTGCAATCTACCCAGACTGTAACGGGACGGATGAAACGCCCTTCCACATTCTGACAGTCCTTACAGAGCCAGAATGAGATATCCAGCCTTCGGCTTGTAGCGGTATCGCATTTTCATTAAATTATTATTATAATTTTATTTATCATCACTTATCACTTCTAAATTTGCGCTCCTCGGTCAAGGAGGATATTAACCTTTCTTCTGCAGAAATTTTATATGGGATTCCTCTACGATTACCATATGATTTCTTTTCAGAAAACGTTGATACATATCATTCTGTTCAACAATCTACTCGAGAGTTGAAGAATAGAATGATAAACGCAAAATTTTTCTTTACCAGACAGTTCACCAACAAAAATGTATTTTTACCTAAAGATTTAGATTCATCAAAAAAAGTTTTTATACGCGAGGATCATGTCAAACCTCCACTATCTTGTAATTATAGAGGTCCTTTCTCTGTTATCAAGAGATTTCCTAAATTTTTTGTTATTGATATCAATAACAAACCTACCTCTATTTCGATTGACAGGCTAAAACCTGCATACTTTTTTCAATGTTAATCTTTTCTTAATTTACTTTATATTTAATTTTAAGATGTACATCAACTATTAAAGTTTTTTCCGAGTGAACAAGGTTGTTTTATGTTACAACCTTTTTCTAGTCGTTTTTCTTTATTAGTTGATGGGGGGAAGTATGTAGCGGTATCGCATTTTCATTAAATTATTATTATAATTTTATTTATCATTTTTATCTGTTGCTTAACAACTATAACTTTCCTCTTTTATCACGGTTGCTTTGAATGTTAACAACTTTGATAATTTACATATAAATATATAATATGTCATAATTCAATTTAATAAAGATCAATTATATCTTTAACACTTATTTATTATTTATTTAAATAATAATTATTTATCATATCTACTAATCATTTCAACAGGCTCAACTGGAATAGGGGATCTGAGGTAAAACGTATAAAGGGGAGCTCTGTTCTGTCATTTTCAAAGAAGACGGGTAGGTTTGATAGCGAACAAAGGGCTTCAGGAAACTATCCAGGTGCCAGGCTTTGGCTCTCCCCCCACTACTACTTCTACATTTTGTATAGTACATTCCCATGCAATAAAATTGACCCAAACTGAATCCAAAAAGTTCCCAATGTTTTTGTTAGGATCTGTAGTAATAAGAACGAAAACTATAAAATATACGTATTAATTTTTATCTTTAAGATAGAAATATACTTAACATATATATTATATATCCAGTCGAAACCGGCTATACCGACATCGTTTACAACGATCGGTTACTACGACTTAATGGCAAGTTCCCGGTCGAATCCCTATATAAAAACCTATGTTAACATACCGCCTTAATCAACATGGGATAAAGCGACGAACCTTTATTGAAATTCATCGGCTATAACGACCAACCATTGTACTTTTTCAGTAAAACAATACATTATATTGAACCTTATTCTAATGATTAATGACATAAGAAGGATTATTTTGTTTTCTCTCACTCCACCCGTACCTATTGCGCGTTTTGTGCCATTTCAACTATCGGATATAGCGTCGTTAGTTATGTGGTCCTTTCAATGTCGTTATATCTAGTTTCGACTGTATATTGCTTATAACAACTATCGGATATAGTGTCCTGATTATGTGGTCCCTTTAATGTTGTTATTAGACTTCTTGTAGTGGAAATACATGTGACATGCAGATACACATTAACACACATTCTTATCACACATACATGCCGCCTAGCAAAACTTAGTTCCTTGACCAGTTCAGGAGCACTTCGATTGGGGCATAGCATAGGATAATCTGTCCAGTTATTTGAAGGTCAGTGGGCTTAAAGACGTTCATCCATGAAGCTTGATAGTAGATAAAAATTTTTTTTTTAGTGAATTGAGTAGCTCAATTCAGTAGTTATCCTCCCTCAAAAATTTAACACCTGTCATCGATCATTTCAAAGAGTAATTATCGATTAAAAATCATACTTTTAACACAGCGTCTTATGAGAACAGAATTTTTTTGTACTTAAAATTAGAATAACTATAATATTAAAGTAGACACCATCATGAATAATGTTTATAAATATTCTTTGATGTATTGCAGTTTATATAATTGCATTAAAAAAATGGTGTTGACGAACATTTGAATTAATTATTTAATAAAATTAAAACTTTTTTTTAGGTTTGTTTTTGCCACCATATTTTGAAAACTGGCGACCACACACACTAAAATAATATACACATACACACAAATATAAAACATAGTTTACTGTCAGATCTGTCACTTAAGTCAAATTAATTTCTAATTTACAATTTCCTGGTATTTTCCAATAAATACTTTTAAAATATTTATTACAAATAAAAAAAGGTTATAAATCGTTGTAAGATTATTGACATACTTTACAACTTTTTTAAATTCCTAAATAAATTTTATTAAAGATAGTACTCATTTGACTTCAGCGTAGCAAATGAACGTCCTTAAGCCTTGAACTATTTGAGTTGAAATAGATCAGCATATATATATCTATAATTATTTTAATATGTAAAGCGTCATGTTATTAAAATAACATAAATTAACTTATAAACATTAATAATAATTGCATTAATATCCCAACCATGTTATAATAATAACTAACACTTTCTAAATATACATACATACCCTTACCTTTGTACTCGACATACTCCTTTGGTTGGTTCATTTGTACGTACTACCCTACGTACAGACTATATATATACATATATATATATATATATATATATATATATATATATATATATATATATATATATATATATATATATATATATATATATATATATATATATATATAATATTCGAAACAAGTTGAAAACGCTTTGTAAAAGTATTAAGAAACTTTTAATTTATGTTCTATATCAAATTTATAGGTTATATAAAATTGTATAGAAATTTCTATGTAATTATATATATATCGGTGTATTTAAATTTAATGTTTGGTTAATTTATTAGTTTTACAAAGGGGTTACATATACAGGGTGTCTCTATTTTGTGGAAAATGTCAGGAAATTTTGTCCATGGAAAATATAATTTAACTATGACTAAATGTAGATGTATCGTAAAATATCAACTAAAATTAAAATGCGTGCGCATTACATTTACCTACCTATGACAAATTTCCTCTTCAGGTACTTTTTTCAGGTACAAATTTCTTTAATCCATATACGGCCAAATTAAAGTGTGATGTAGTAGAACTAGCGAAAGGGGGTTAAAGTCTGGCAAGTAGATCTTAAAAGGCCTTTTTAACCAACCCCTAAAGAACAAAGAATTTGTATGTAGACAGAATTTTTAATAGAATCTATGCCGATATTCTTCGGGATTTTGTTAAAGGAAACTGCAGAAAACCGCCACAAGCATAGCCGGTTACTTTCGTTCGTGTTCATACGTCTAAAGTTTAGTTTACAGCCCCATTAATTTAAAAAAAAATTAATTTAAACGAAAAACTGTCACCTTTGGGAATTGAACCAGCAATCTCCCAGTTCCAAGTAGAACACCTTTAACAGTTCGACCACTCGTACTGTTAGGTGTGATAATAAAAAAAATAGATTTTTAGCGAATTTCCTGAAAGGAAATAGAGCTATTGGTCCCGTACCGAAGTCAAAATTTCGCAAAAATTTCTTCAAATGTCCATCGATCCTAGCTAGTAGATGTCAAAAATCACCATCTGTAAAATTTATATATATATATATATCTATGGACATATATATATATATATATATATATATATATATATATATATATATATATATATATATATATATATATATATATATATGTGTGTGTCTGTAATCACTCTTGCGGTCACAGTTTTCATTTTATCGGAATGAGATTTGGTATTTGAGGCGCATTAGGTATTCAAAAGGCCAAGTTCGTTAATGAGTAAAATCGGACCAGGGGAAAGAGGGGTTTACAGGGAGGGGGAAACACAAAATTTGACATATCTCCCTTAATATTTGAAAAATCGAAAAATTTATAAGAAGTAAAGTTATAGGTACTAAGTTTTACTGTAATTTTGTTTCTTATCATTTTTCTGTTACACTAATATTTACAGAAATATTGACGGTTTAATATTGAAAATTAAATTCCTTAATATCCCTGCACACATTAGAGTTTGAGCAAAAATGATAAGGTGATAAATTGTAGCAAATATAATTTTCTACAACTTTATTTCTTATACTTTTTTCGATTGTTCTAATATTAAGAGAGATATTTTATATTTTGTGTTTTCTTTTATTTTATATTTTGTATTAATAAAATTGGACTTGCAAATACTAAAATCATATACGACATTTCATTTTGATCAGACTAAAATTGTGACCGCTAGAGAGTCATTTATATATTCTAAGGAAATTCGCTAAGTTGAAGCAGCTCCTGCGTTACGAATTTTTTGAATCTGGTTACCAAAATCGAAAAAATTGTTTATGATGCAAGAGAAAAATTCGCCGTTTATTAAAAAAAGGTTGAAACATAGTTTCTTTGTTATACATGAATATCACGCGATAACACATATTTATAGACCAGGAAATTTAATTTTGTAGTCATGGAAATTCTGGAAAATCAGGGAATTTTATTTTGCTTTTATTGGGGGGGGCCACCCTGTTACATTTCTTTCGGTAGATAGAAGAACGCAAGTGTAATTTAAAATACCAAGGTATTTTTATATCATTAGAGATAGATATTTACTACTAGTGACAGACAAGTCTTTTACCAAACCCACTTTGAATTGTATCTAACAATGTGAATATTTTTAGGTCGTTGTCATGGGATGGATTAAAGACAAACGATAAATTAGATTGTTATTTGTGGTTTGTTTGTATTGAAATATTATTAAAAAGAAGTTTTATTGTTATTTAATTCGTGGACTCTAATTTGGGGTTTGCATAAAACAAGATTTTAATTAGTGATGCCGCGAGAGATCAGACGAAAATTAGAATCCTGATTTTCAATAAATATTGCAGAGACAGATAATAATACTCTCTTTTAATCTCTATAGATTTTTTATCTGTATAAATGTACTAATCGCAAAATCGCAAATCATTTTGGGTGGTTATGATTTAAATTTTTTTCATCTTTCCAATTCTTATTCAATATATCAACCGACTAGTACTTATTGTACCCGGTATATGTAAATATACAAGGGTTAAGTTAAGTCCCGAGCTTTGTTACGTTTGAAAATATTGATCGCAGGCATAAATGCTTGGCATAGATATTCATAAAATAGCCTAATTCGGCCATTTCCACATGTCCGTCTGTCCGTCCGTGGACACGATAACTCAAAAACGAAAAGAGATAAATGGGCAAGTTGAAATTTTGTATGTGTGTTCTAGATAGAGCAAAGAGTAAGGTCAAGTTCGAATGGACAAAATCGGATGTTTGGGCAAAATGAGCAAAACTGCCCATCTTTGAACCCATGTAAAAACAAAAAATATTCCTTTTTTAAAAATAAACTACTTTTATTTGAAAATTTTCATAAATTCACTATATACCCGATATTTAAGCAATTAACTCAGTTAGTTGTTATTTTCACTTGTTATTAGTATTTTTACTTAAGGACAAAAACAGGGTTTTATTATAATATTCAACTGTAAAAACGAGACGAGACGGGATGGTAGAAAACTTTTACAACTCAATACAATACAAGAGAGATGCTACTTTCGTCTCTCGAATCTAACATACCTCATATGTTAAAATCTATCAAGTCGTTTAGGCTGTAGAGCGTGCCAAAGAAATAGACATACATGTATAAATACACACGTTCCTTTTGGGCCAATGGGGTAAAAAATAGTTTGTACGCTACAATTATCAATACTAAAGGCTAAATTAAATTTCAATGTTTTGCCACAATTCCTAGAACAATTTTTATAAATAAATTTGTATTTTATAAATACGTATTTAGACTACAAAGTAGTCATCATCAGTATGATTTAGCTAATCGTAACTATTTCCGGGATATGGAATCAAAGATATGTAACTCGTTGCTAATTTGGTGCGTGTCTCACGCACTACTTTGTAGTCGAAATACGTATTTATAAAATATTTAAAAAAGAGTTCTTCTCTTTGATTATTTTAATAATCTTTATAGTACTAAAGGCGTTTCCACTATTTTTAAACGATAACACTTTCGAAGCGAATGGTTTAGAACTGTAATATCTCGTTATTAATGATCAAATTCGTTATCTAGATACATCAGTCAATATTTTTATTATTATGGTTGATGTTTGGGATGCAAGTTTTTTTGCTAATCTATAGAAAAATTTAATGGTTTTCGTTTGTTTTCTCTATGTCTACAAGTGAAAAGTAAGTTGTACTCGCATATTCGTCGTTCTATAATTTTGAAAAACATTTTATTTTTTCTATGAAAGTTATCAGTGAAGTGTGAGTTAACATCTACATCGGGAATAGCGGCGATAATGTTTCTCAAAAACACAAAATAGAACTGAATTAAAAACTTTTTTTTTACAGTGATAGAAAATAGTGGTGTTTTAAGGCTGGTGGCATTTCTTTAGATGAAAATTGAAACTGTTTAGTTATGCTGAAATGTTTTTAGTAAAATACCAATTTACATCTAAAATTTCTTTAGATAGGTTTATTTATTTCTGTCCCTTTCTTGATTGAAATTTAAGTTATATTCAAAAAAAAATTTGTTATACATGTTTTATTGATTCTTTATGCTTCTCGTCGCTTCCACCAATGAATGTATTTTCTCATATGCATAATTAGATCGTATATTAAAATTATATTTGAAAATTTCTTGGAAAACATGATTTTCTCTTGATAACGCATTTACTAAAATTATCTATAATTTACTAGCTGTACCGGGCCTGCGTTGCAATGCCTCTTTTTATACCCAGTATATGTAAATATACAAGGTATATTAAGTTTGACCACGACTTTGTAACGCTTGAGAATATTGATTGTAGGCATGAATATTTGGCATATGTTTTCATAAAATGTCCGTCCTGTGATAAATAAATTTAATAACAAAAAATCTTCTTTTTTTAAAAATAAACAACTTTTGTTTGAAAATTTTGATATGTTCTTAAAGTTGTATTCATAATTTTCATAAATCATCATCATTATCTAAAACTTTATGTTACGGAATCCTAAATGTTATACATTTAATGATTAATGAAAAAAGCATGACAATGTAAAATAAGAAACCAAAATAAACATTTTTTTTTGTCAAAAGCGATTACAAAAAGGGTATTTTTTTCATTTATAGAAAATTGGTTTTTCCCCAGTTTTTAATATTATGTTTTCGTTTTTTTTTTTTAAATAATAAACATATTCTTTGTTTTTCCGTATTTCAGGAAAGGATGTAGGTATAATGTTCAAAAAATAAATAAATATATATATATATATATATATATATATATATATATATATATATATATATATATATATATATATATACAGTAGAACCCCTCAAATCCGAATCTAACGGGACCGGGCCGAGGTCGGAACGTACAAAAAGTCGGATATCGCGAGGAGCAAGAAAACGTCTTTTCCCAGGTAGAAAAATTAGTTTTATATATATAAAAATAGTTACATTAATACTGTAGGTTAATAACTAATTAATAGTTAATTAATAAAAAGGTAGTATGTATGTCCCTTATTTGAAAAAGTCATGTATGGTTTTTTGTTTCATTTTTGTCATTCTTGATTTGTGGAGGCGTCACGCCACTTTTTCTCCACCATCACGTCCATTGGGGTTACTATTGGATGTTGTTCGATATACCTTGAAGCAACTTCAAAGGCATCCTTTGCAGCTGAATGGCTCACTATGTCATCAGTGATGCTTTCTTCTTCGTCTGAGTCATCAAGTTTTTGTTGAAGAGAAACACAAACACGCTTACATTTTTGAGACGCCATTATTATATGTAACTTGAAAAATTTTATAGGCCTATTAACTAACTATGTCATCGAAGCATTTTCCGCACCAACAATCAGAACGAAACTGAAGCTTGTGACAGGAAAACAAAGCGTCGAGCAGATGAGTCACTATTCAAGACTAGACATTCAAGTCTAGTGTCGCGTCGTCGACACTAGGTCGGTTATCCCGAGGAGGCGGTTATTCCGAGGTCAGATATGAGGGGTTTTACTGTCTATATATATATATATATATATATATATATATAAACACAGAGTTTATAATTAATGCTTCCGGGGGAAAATAATATTTGTGCTATACGTATAATAGGTACATGTAACTTTATAATGGAAAACTTTTATTATTTCGTATAGTGCAGTGTATACTATACATGGTAATAAAATAGATGAAAATAGGAGGAAAACTGTGAGCTTATATTCATTTTAATAGTATTTAAACAAATATTTTTGTAAACGTATATAATAATATATAATTCTGATTTATTTAATTAAATAAAATATTGCAGTTAGTTCAGGTGGAAAAACAATAAAATTCATTTGTTTTATATCTCAGTGGATTTTAGTAGGTAGGTACGAGATGTATGTTTCATTCCTTTCATTTCGTTCGATATATGACAGCATATATTTTTACTTAAAGAGTAATTGCCCAGTACGCCTGGTGTCAAATAAATGGCCTATAAGTTCTTCGAAAAATCGCTAAAATCGCATACCACTGTCGGCAAATGGCACCCGGTAAAAGCACACTGCTACTGAGTTTTAAGCATTTCACTTAAGGGCCAATGCACACCCAAAGAGCAAAACTGCTTTAAACAGTGTTAGTCAGCCTAACACTGTTTTGTTAATATTGAACATAGGAAATTACATTGCATCAGTGTGCGTGTGCAATGTAATTTTCTATGTTCTATAGTAGTTTTGCACTTTTGGTGTGCGTTGGCCCTAAATAATTGAATGTTGAAACAATTTTAGTTGTAAAGTAAATCATGTTTATGCAACCGAGAGTTTTTTATCCAGGCTTTAAATCACGTCAGTTTGCCCGTTTCTTTATTAATTTTTTTAGATATTATCTAGGATAATAAAATAGCTTACACCCCCTCCCCCGTAAAAAGTGTTTCTTGGTTTATGAGGGTGTTTAAGTTTTGGACTCTTACACGCTTTCAGCGCCATCAAGCGGTGTTTTTAGTGCTTAACTTGACGCTTTATACGCTGACAAAGCGCACACAACGCTCATTGACGCTTGATGAATACTGTATAAGCGTTTGTTTATTTATCTGGTATTAAGTGTATTCCATTGCATTTTTCAATTTTGTATATCACTTTTTTTTCTGAATAAACATAACCCACATAACATACAAAACTTATTAAACAACAAGTGAAAATAACAACTAACTGAGTTATTTGCTTAAATACCCGGTAAACATTCAGTTTATGAAAAGAAAAATCAACAAAATTGTTTTGTCCCCGATTTTGAAATAAACTTCGTTATAAGCTAATTTGGACCTAGCGAAATCGATGGATTAAAATACGATACGATTAACGGTTTTCAAGAGATCAGACCCATCGTGCAAAAATTCAAAACTGTATGAATTGAGAAGGGAAAATTTTGAAATGTGTTGGTCAGACGTTAAAATGAACCTGATTTCGTTTTGTTTGGGTCAAAATTACCCTAGAAAATGATTATTATTAAAAACAAGAACAATAATTTTCTTCATTTTTTTCGCATTTTTTCCAAGGGGTACCCCTTAAAAAAATCGCAAAAATTGAACAAAATTTTTTTATCACCGATTTTAATATAAACTTCGTTATGAGCTAATTTGGACCTAGCGAAATCGTTGGCATTGATTAAAATACGATATGGTTAACGGTTTTCAAGAGATCAGAAATTTTTAGACCCTTTTTTCGCATTTTTTCCAAGATCTCTATTTTCTATCTATTTCTAATTGTCAAAGAGTAAATTACGACTAGCTAATTTATACTGATGATGAATACTTTTTAGTCCAAATACGTATTTATAATACAAAAACTGATCTAGATATTAGGGCGAATTTTGAAATTTAATGACGTCTTATACGTTTTGGTACAAAACCGTTTCTTCAACTTTTAAAATTAGAAGTATACATTAAATAAAGTTCCGTACGGTTAATTATAATTACACGGAGTATATATTTACATAATTTATGTAGAAAACAAAAAATAAGAAGAAAAAACTGTTTAATGAATATCCTACTTGTAGTAAGTAAGTGTATGGTGTATGAAAAGTAATATAACACCACAAAGGTAAGATTTCTTTTAAACCATTTTGTTTTTTAATTACTTATACATAAAGAGTTTGTGGTTGCTTTGAAAAATATACTTTTCATAATTTCCTTGTACATAATAAGGAAAACATGAGCATGTAATGAATGGATGAACCGACGATCATTTACCTTCAATATTATTTACGTTTGGAAAATGATATTTAGTGAGAGAATCTTCAAAATCTGCTTGTTCAAATTTAAATATCGTGCATTTATAAAAGGTTTTTTCTGTTTTTTTTTTAAAGAAAATATATTCAAGTTTTATAATTTCATAATGCTCCGTAATTTATCGAATCAAGGGGTGGCTGCGACAAGCTCATCTAGATTACTCGAACTTTGTGCAGTGCATGCGACAGGCTAAGTTGTGCATAAGTACAGCTAGGCCATTTGACTGTGCTCGGTTGCAACTCAAAATAATGCAGTTGAAAAGGATGGTGGGGCTCTGTACATGACACTGTTGATTGAACTACCCCACCTTCATAACTTGGGGATCTCTGATGATCCCACTTGTAGGGCCTGTATGGAGGACGATGAAACCTCCATACATGTTATATGCACCTGTAGAAACCTGCAGGGTGTCATGTATAGAGTCATGTAGAGTATCCATCTGTCTGGCCTCGACAGAATTCTAGAGCTTCATCTGCTTAAAATAACGCCTCTTACCCGGAGATGTCTCGCCTTCGGGTGACAGGTTGTTCTCAAGGAGGGCCCAGAAGACACCTTGGTCTAGGTGCTAGGGACCCATTTGCGGTACCCCTTTTTCTAATTATTATTATTATTATTTATAATTTCATATATTATATTTACGATTTTATCTCTAGACATTGTCGTAGTGTGTATTGAATCTTTACATTTTAATTTAGCGTAGATTTATACGCGGCATATGCAAGGGTGACCCAAGTTATATGCTCCACCTATGTTTTTCTTAGACCACAGAAAATTTCGGTAAACTAAAAATCATGTATATAATTATTTTTAGCCTAGTTTATTTCAAACCCATATATTGACCCATATAGACACAGCATCCAACTTATACCCGGTATATAATATATACCAGTGTATATTAAGTTTAGTTCCGTTTTTGTAACGGTGGAAAATATTAATCGTAGAAAAAAAAATTATAGGTATAGATGTTCATAATGTGACCTAATTACTCCATTTTCGCATGTGTCCGTCCGATTGTCCGTTAACATGATAACTCAAAAACTAAAGGAGGTGGCGAGCTGAAATTTTGTATGTGTGTTTTAGAGCTAAAAAGTAGGGTCAAGTTGTATGGGCAAAATCGGATCATATTTGGACAGAATGAAAAAAAAACTACTAATCTTTGAAACCGTAAGAGAAAGAATAAAAATTTAAAGACAAAAAATTTTTAAAAATAAACAACTTTTGCTTGCAACTTGTTTTCATGTCTTTTTATGAATTAAATTTGATCAATCTAACGGAAACAACAATAAATACCTACCTATTTCAAGAATTAGCCCGAATAATACAGATTTATTTTTATGTACACTCCTGTTCATAAAAATTGAACAAGTTGAAACTTTCTAAGTGTTCCTGTACGGAATATTATACATATATTTAATAAGATATACGCTTAAAATGTGACTTACTGGTTCAATTTTTATGAACGGAAGTGTACATGTTTATTTATTTTTGTAACACAATAGAGAGTAAACATGGAATTTGCACTTTTAACTGATCCTTGAATTTATTTTTACTTAAAATCATTTTTAATGCCAACTGTGTGACTTTAAATGTTCAACTTCTTTTGTCCTTAAAGATTTGTCAGCTTATTTTCTTAATCTTTCCGTCTTTGTTTTATTTTTTGCATTTTATTACCAAAATGCCGAATATTATATTGGCTCTACAATATTTGGATTGCGATTGTGTGGTTCGAATGCGATGTTTAATTGACGAGACCGATCTTTTATAATGATGATGAATATTGCGAAAAAAGATTACCATTAATATTACTCTGTCCAAAGTGACCATTTCTTTTCCCAACGTTAAGTTAAATATAGATAAATTTCGACCGGGGAATTTGTTTTGATGTTCACAATCCTTTCAAAGTATGTTTTACTAAAAATTTATGTTATAAATTAACTAAATTACTATTTACATGTGCAGTTTCAGACAAAAAATTGCATAATTAACAGAAACGAAAACACAAAATAAATATATAAAAAAAAAACGAAACAGAATCATTTCATTTCGAAATGAATTTTTCAATTCTCTTGTGAATTTACAATTTGTATGTATACATATATAGAGTTCGTGGTATAATAACAACAGTATTCACTGTATTTTATTATGAATTCTAACTGTATATTTAGAATAAGATAGTCATATTATAAAAATACAATTTAATATTGTGCTCTTTGTTTCATTTTACGTGGTTTATAGGCTACAGGATGTTCCTAAAGGCGCAATTCCACTGAGGCAACTTTTAGGCAACATGTAGCATGCGGCATTGACGCATGCTACACACAGTCTTTCCATAGAAGGAACCATGGATACTACACAAGGATACCGAACTCAAACGGGAGAATTGACAAAATATGGCAACGAAATGGTAATAGTAATATTTACTTTTTATGCCACTAGCGTCGCTAGTTAGTTAATCCGTACTACAATCCGTACCGAAGTGAATGTATAATAAATAGGAGGGAAGTAAGCAAGTAACCAGTTTTATTTCGTAGTGATTATTTTGAAGTATGCAATTTGTTTCAACTAATTCCTTATTGAAAAATTGAAATTACTTATCATTTATTAAAAATAGTATTTTATTGAAAAAATACTTTGGTTGCAAATAATTTTTATAATACTATAAATGCGTAATGCTTTTCAATTAAAACTCGCGCCTTATACTCTCACCACTGATTCCGGCAAAGAAACGACACTACTGACATCTTTTTTTGCCAATTATTTGTTTTCATAGAGTTCGGTATCCTTGTTTAGTATCCATGGAAGGAACACAAAGCGACAAAAAATATGTCTCCTTGCCGCATGCTACAAGTTGACCATTTTTGGAATTATGGAATAATAAAATCGCCGAGTACAAAGATATAAGAATTAAAAATGATATGTTGAAACAATTATCGAGTAAATATAATTATTGTACGGTGATGGAGGTAAAAAAAAATTGCTATGTTGACTTTTACGATTATTTAAATTGAAATCGCATTTAGATTATTAAAAGGTCCTAATATTTATAAAAATTTAGTTTTTTATCCATCAAGTTCTCTATGTTCAAAACTAATTGAATACTTTATATATATTTATTTGTGTATACTTAAGCGTCAACAATACGATGTTTGTTCAAATTCCATTTCGGTTACATAAGACAAACTGTAGAAGTCTTTAGCATATACTATAGAGACAAATGTCATTGTCATTGAATTTTTTTAATTAAATACTGATATGAAAAAATTAACTCGTCAACCAGGAATCGAACCTCGGGCCTCTGGGTATCTAGTCCAGTATGCTTACCGCTACATCAAAGACGACTGTGACGTAACAGCCAACTTTTTCATATCATTCTTATTTTTTTTATTTGACAGTAATACTTCAGTATTTAATCTGTTAAATACTGAAATAAAATAATCGGTAATACAATAATCAGTATTTAATTAATTAAATACTTTTCTAACTTAATGTTTGAAGACGAAAAACGGGTTCGTTACTTCCTTTTCGAAAAATTCAAAATGAAATATCTAAGTATATTTGTGCTAATTTTACTAGCACATTGTGTATACATAATATTTTTCTTGTATGTGTTCGTGCATTTATTTAAGTAGTCCCAACAGTATATAGATACATATTTACTAGAATAACAATATTATGGAATTGATAAAAACAAAGGAGTCCCAATAAGACTACGTTGTGTCAGGACTTGCCACTATACAATCGTTTTGTAAGGAATACAAATGTATATTTGTATTGGTTGCAGTTTTTAAAATTGATATCAAAACAATATCAAATACTAATTATATACATGTTAGTTTTTCAGTTTTATTTGTATTTTGGCCATTTTTCAATGATTTTCTTAAATGTATGCAATTCTGATTCTGACAATAAAATAATTTTGATATATAGATAGATGAACTTAACATAGGCATGGAAAAATTCATTGAAATACAAATTTATGGTGAAAGCGTAATTAATATTAGGAAAGTAGATTGTTGGTAGAGTCGGGAAATTAAATTGATTTTGTATTCATAAAATAAATAAAAAAGGGTGTGTGTCAGCACCGACGCACCATGGAGTTTACTCCTTAAGAACGATTGTCTTTGAACAGGCACAGAAAAAAAGACTTAATAGACTAAAAAAAAGACCGATATCATATTGGAGCTAGAAAAACCTGTCTTTCTATAAATTTTCTTGAATTAAAAATTATATTCGAGATTCAAGTAAACCTTTGAAGTAATCCACATTAATAATATTAATTATCGATATCAATATCAATAATAAAACGAAACTTAAAAAAAAAAATGATGCTCACTATCCGTATCACTACAGTAAAACTGATATACTATATATATATATATATATATATATATATATATATATATATATATATATATAACATATAGGTATATACACATATATAGTTACATGCGTCAGCTGCCTCGCAGCATACCCTGTGTACGTCGGCAGCACACAAGTATCTAATATACTATACTGCTAGACATGAAGCTGACTGACTGACTGGCCGAGAATTATACAGACTGTGTTGGCAAGCTTTTCCAATAGAGAATCAATATGAAATATTATTTATTACTAGCTGTCCGTGTAGTTACTGTATAAAGTCAGTAACTAAACATGTAATGGTTAAATATGTTCATTGAATTCTTAACTGTACTATGTGAATCACAAAATTCCCACTCTTAAATGACAAACAAACAACCATACGCATACATGTGTATGGTTGAAGGCTGTATGGTAGAAACATGTGTACTGACTGACTTCATATAGTAACCAGACGGACAGTCAGTAATTAATAATATTTAACATTGATTCTCTATTGGAAAAGCTTGCAACACACACAGTATAGATTAAGATATGTACGTATGTATTATATGGATGTATAGGTGGACTCATTAGTAAGATGCCTACTTGAAAATAAATACAATTAACTTTTGTTTTGGTGCCGATGCAGGTGTTCTTATGATGAGTCATCATGACCCCGGTAAATCCGAATCACGGTATATCGAGGCCCGGTAAATCGAGGTTATATTGTAGTTTCGTTTAAATTTGTTTTTAGCCATACAGGCTGGCGCTACAGTGACTGATATCTTTTCACCTATAAACTTGCATACAATCCTATATCTACTTACATTCTAAGTAAATTAAAATACAAATACACATCAGTTTATTATTTGAAAATATACCATAAAATTGTTCAAATAATAAAATTATTATTTGTTTAATGTTCGTATAACTGTTTTTATATTTAAATATACCCTCAAGTAATAAAACTTATCTTATTATTTTGACAATGTCTACAGGAATTCAATTTGTATATATGTAGTGCTATAGGTGCAGATGATGGTGCGCAGCGTAGAGTGGGGGGATAATGTTATGTTTTGTTGTTTTGTAAAATATGTATTACTGTACGATACAGCGCCAAGCCACCATCACACACATTTTCTCACACAAAAGTTGTTTTTGTTTCAAAATTTAATTATACTAATTTAATCAAGTTTATATTTTATTCCATATTTCATTTTTATGTTCATAAGTCAGATAACTTTTTAACAAAAGGCCGTACATACATACCCATGTAGGGGGATACGAACGGGCAAGATGTAGATATTGGGCAAAAATAATAATTTGTGTATAACTAATTAGACTTGTGAACACAAAAGTAAGGAAGATTATTGAAGACAACAATTTCATTATTATATATTTCAACTATGAACGTTGTGGAAACTGACTTAGTTGGTACAATACACCTTCTAATCTAAACATATAAACAGTGTTCTGTTTCTGTGTGTTTGCTACCTCTTCACGACTAAACGGGTAAACGGATCGTAATGAAATTTGGCAAGGAGATAAATTATATCCTGAGGAAGGACATAGGCTATCTTTTTTTTTTTTTTTTTTTTATCAAAAAACAATCTTGAAGGGGGTGAACATTAAAAAAAATACATACAATCGAACATAGAATCTCATTTTTTTTGGAGTCGTTAATATTTTTGTTGATTTAATCATTTCCATAGAAACTATGCTTCTAAAAAATAACTATAAAATTATTTTATTAAAATTTTGTTTCAATTTTATATTAATAGCACACTATAAATCGTTGTGTATCGATATACATATACAGAAGAGTCTCATTAATCCGGCACTATAAAAAATAATAGAGTGCCGGATTATTGGACGTGCCGAATTATTGAAGTGCCGGATATATATATATATATATATGGAATTTTAGCACAATGCCATCGTTTTCGCTAGGTCGAAATTAGCTTAAAACCAAGTTTTTATCAAAATCGGAGACATAAAATTTTCCTCTAATTTTAGCAATTTTTTTAAGGGGTATCCCTTGGAAAAAATGTGAAAAAAGTGAAGAAAATTTTTGTGCTCGATTTTAATAATAATCATTTTCTAGGCTAATTTCGATCCAAACAGTACGAAAATCAGGTTCATTTTAACGTCCGACCAACACATTTCAAAATTTTGCCTTCTCAATCCATACAGTTTGGAATATTAGCACTATTGGTCTGATACCTTGAAAACCGTTAATCGTATCGTATTTTAAATAAATATAAATAAATAAAGAAATTAATGAATATATATATATATATATATATATAATGCCTTATTCATATATATATATATATATATATATATATATATATATAAGCAGGAAACAGTTAGTATTTAATGAAAATGAAATAATTAAAATAAAAATAGTAAGTACCCACACATTTATTTTTCAATCCATTTTCATTTATTTATTGTATATAAAATTTTTAAATTTATAAAAGCGTGAGATTTTAATCGAAGATTTGTGAATACCGAAATTATGGCAAACTTATTATAACGAGAAAAAGTAATTTTTCAAAAATTTACACAAAAGTATCTAAAATTTTTTCTTACATACAAGTTACATGGGTAGATGAAAAGTTACGTAAAATGTAAGAAATGTAACCTTCTGGCAACACTGCATATAAAATGCTTTGTCCTGAATGACTGACTGACGGATCAACGCACAGCCTAAACCGCTGATCGTAGAGACCTGCAACTTGGAGGGTGTATTCTTTGTATGACGTAGACATCCGAGAAAGGATTTTCCGAAATTCTACCCCTAAGAGGGTGAAAAACAGGGACAAAATGTGTATGGGACAACGTGATTCCTTGGTCTAATCTACTTCCAATTTTGCATAAACATTCAGTATATTTACTTAAATACTAAGTAATATAAGGTCTGTAAAATTACAATTTTCGTGGGCGAAGCTGCGACGGGCAGTGCTAGTAGCTTATCATATGATAAATATTTTTATGGGTAAGGGTTTATGGGTTTTTATGGGATACTGAATACATTTTTACAAGTTTTCTTCTATGAGACCCGAAAAACGCTTCTCGTTTTATGTGTGTTCTACAAAATTTGTATATAACATTCTTAATTTGAGTTAAGTCTAGAAGCTGCGCCAGTCATGTCCAGCAACTGGCATGGGCCTAGACAAATGTAGACGCACAACGAAACCTAAACAGACGAATTACACGTACAAATGGCCACAAAAGTTGGGATCATTTTTCAAAATTTCATTTTCGATTTATGTCATCAGTGGCCGCGTTGTCACATACCGTTGTTGGCAGTTTTTCAATTATTAATAATGGGGCGGTTAATTGAATAAACTGTCGATGTATGGACAAGAACGAAGTAACCGGCTATCCGTGTTAAGGTTTTCTGCAGTTTCCTTTCACGAACTCCAGATGAATATCGGCATGGTTCCTATCAATTACCAACCTACCAATTTCTAGTTTGCTTACAAATTCCTTATCCTCCACCCACATCATTAATGTATGGTTATAAATTACTAAATTTTAAAAAGAATAATGATGTGGGTGTCCTCTGTTGTAGACTGTGGTGTCTCAGAAATGAAGGTTTAAACCCCATTAAAGCCTTATTTGTGCCTTATTCAAATGCTGTTCAAGATACTAAAACAACATTTATTTGTAACATTATCCCAAAAAAAAAACCCGAATTAATAAGATACAAATCAACTAACAAATTTTGAAAATGGATCTTTAATTTTGTGGCCCATAATGCAACACGTATAGAATACAGACTGTTTATACGTACACTCCCCTGCAAAATATTTGTTAAAACATTAGAAGTGTTACTACATGTGATATTATATAAATATGTTCAGTAATTTTAATGCTTAGAATGCGACTTACAGTTTCATATATACTGCATTCGAATATACATCTATATAGATCTGCAACTTTATCTCTATTATTGTGTTGAAGTCCTTAAATTTTAATGTTATGGAAAAAAAAAAGTTGATATATACAACTCAAAAATATGAAGTTTTTAATACAAATTTTCAAATAATAATTTCATTTAAATACATTGTTAGTATATGATAATAATATTTTGTTACATGTATATGAGACTAGCATAGCATAGTATAGCATGGTATAGCGCGCATAGCAACAAAAAGCTCATTTTGAACTATGGAAACAAAGTTAAAATGTAATTTTCTTTCATAATAAGATGTACAACCATAAAATATAAAACTATTTTAAATTGTGTTGCCGAGACAGATAGACAGAAGAACGAAACGAAACGGTATATATATATATATATATATATACACCTTTTTCTGTATTATTCTGCTGGTAAAAGCAAACCTGAAAAATATATATGAAAAACTATATTATATATGAAAAGTTTGAAGTTATTTCATATTCGTTAACATCTCTAAATTTATATACATTTTAAGTTTAAATAGATAAAGGAAAAAGGAAGGGCGAATTGCCTTTCTCATATTTTAACAGAATCCATTGCATTTTTATACTTTACAGAAATATTCAGTATTATAGCGTGTAGTTGTTGTATTTACACTAGATCGTGGATTCACTATCTAGTCGCCTTTACCGCAATACATGTGTCGTCAGGTTACTCTTCGTAATCACCAAAAAACTTTGTATTTATTATTAAATAATAGATTGGAAAAAATGAAATGTAACTTAAAGACCATAAAATGTTAAAAATGTTACTCACACAATCTAATAAATACGAATTATCTTGCCGTAAGTCTAGCCTTAGCCTCATGTTAACCTGTAGCATGTCTAGCCTTAGACTTACGGTATAATGTCTAAATTAAATATTTTATTTTCTTAATGGTAGCTATAATTTTAAATGCTTTTTATGAAACGTATTAAGAATTATATCGATAAAAAATGAAAATGACTATTTCCATCATTATTGTTTATTCTTAACGCCGTTGAGTAGAAGGTTGATTAGCGCCGCCATGGTTAATAGAAATATTGTACCTTCCTCCACAATTTTAGTTTGGTTCAGTTGATTCTAACCTTTGTAATCGAAGAGCACAAAATTGATTCATACATTGTAACATTGCAGCATCAATCCAAAATATTCGGCACAAGAAATAGTGATATGTAAGTGTGGGCCGAATTTGAATAGCTCCAAATAGTATAGCTCCTTTCGATATCACAAGGATCATTTGTTTTAGGTGTATACCATCCTGTACAGCCGCTACAATCTTATCTAACGTAAGTGCGAACCAAGACATTTAAAGGTTTTCCTTAGTAGCTATTTAATATTTTACTTACCAAGATATTTTTTATAATACGCTAAATACAAACTTCTTAAGTAAAATATTAAATGGCTACTTAGGAAAATTTTGTAACGGCTTGGTTCTTGCTTAGGTTAGGTTAGATTATAGCGGCTGCCTATGATGAAATACTCAGAACAAATGTCTCTTGAGATACATTTCAAATATGCTCAGCAGATCACCTGATTCCAAAGATACAGAGACCCAAAAACCCTATTTAATCCTTCACGTAAAACATAATACAAGGTGTGCCATTAAATTTGGATCGACATACAACCGTGCTTTGTGATATATTTCGGTGGATACTTTCGGTAACCACTTTATATAGAAACCTAATTGGAAATTGTAACTTTTTGGCTATGGGTTCATCACACCTAAATAGGAAAAATTAGACTGATAGTACACTTTAGATCTGAGGTATATAGATATCAAACTAGGTGCGAAAAAATTCGTGTAAAGATTAGTTTTCCCACTTGTTGGCATTCCACTATTGTGCACCCAGATTTCACCCAATAAGTTTTCGAATTTTCTAAAAACAGCACTAAACTCCGTTGAAAAATTCTCAAAATTAAACAAAGATGAGGCAAACTACTTTTACTCAGTACCGTGAATAATCTTCTCCAATGAATTAAAACCATAAAACTATGTTTTAATTTGAACTTCCGTTCATATTAACGAAGCTGATAGAAATTACAGAAGACTAATAAACTACAAATGAATATTTGATACCAAAAATGATTTTCATAATAATATACCGAGACATTTAAAATGATGCTGCAATTAAGTAATGTTGTTTTAAATAAATATTAGTCAAATTTTAATTACGATAAGAACTTGTCTTTTTTGATAATATTTACAAGATCCCGTTTATATTATACATATATAAAACAACTGCAAATATAGAAGAAGAACATTATTATTAGGTGTTGTTAGCACACAATATCCTGGTGACATCACACACACCATATACCGACGTTGTCGACATTGAAGACATACATAATAATAATGCATTTACATTCAGAAGGGTCGGGACGTTGTTGTAGCAGAGAGCAAGCACAATGGTCGTGTTGCTTGCTTTCTGCTAACATGTTGTGTGTGTAGTATACTCTGTATATACTTCTCTAGTGGTGGTAGGTAGTTAAGAACATAATTATCAAACTATGAATATGCAAAACATTAATGTAAACAATTTTTGTATTTAAATTTCTCTTCTTAACACTGTATTTAGATACTTCAAGTGTGATGGTTCTTTTGTTTTTTGTACTGGCAATTACAGTTCACTGTTTTATCATTGTATTTAGAACTTATTTGTATCATTGGGTTTTTAGGTTAAAAAGAACCTGCAGATTTTCGTCACAAAGTGTATATTAAGGAGTCCGAACGTGTTATGTTAAATTTAACTAACTGAGTTAATTGCTTAAATACCCGGTATATACTGAATCTATGAACAAATGTTATTTATGTTTAAAAAAGGAACATTTTTTTGTTTTTAAATTTCTGTCCATCTCTTACAGTTTCAAAGATAGGCAGTTCTGCCAATTTTGCCCATTCACGAACTTGAGCTTTCGAACACACATATGAAATTTCAACTCGCTATCTATTTTTGTTTTTGAGTTATCGTGTTTACGGACAGCAAATGATTTAGATTCGAGTACAACACAATATCACAATATTATAGAAATAATTAACCATGATGCACGTTGTATTAATCAACTCCAACAAAATTGTATTATTAAGACGCCATGTCATACTATGCGGTGACTTTTTCTCGTCTTCACTGATGAGATGTGGTCGTGACCTCATTGGTTCATCATAGCATACTGAACTAAAACGAAATTTTGAGTTTTTCCCTAAGAGGGTAAAAAAAGGGGAGTGTTAACATGTATAAACATATGAATATTATCCTATCGATGTAAAATTTTATGAAAGTAACTTAAGGTCCACAAATGAAATTTTCGGACTTGGTATCAATTTTTCTATTGGTTCATGAATATTCAAAATGTTAATTAAAATTGTATTGTGACGCTTAGTATACACAAATAATAATATGTGATTCAAAATGTTCTTTTGATACTTAGAATTATATTCAAAGTACATTTCAGAAATATACAGAAACTGAAATTGATGTTATTAAAATGTTTAGTAGAAAAGCTTCTGCCAAAGCACAAAAAACAAACACATTTGTGTGTCATTTTACTCTTCACCTATTTACATATATTATTTATGCATAAGAGTTGATTTTTAAGTAGATATTCGTGGATTTATTTCGGTATAGTCATTGATTTCAAAATTCGTTGGGTGAATGTGTATATACTCAAATGTTGTTTTCGCTCTCCAAGCCACTAAAAAAACCGTTGTAATATTCAGATGTATTTATAGACATAAGTATTAATTAATAGTGGCATGATTTGGGTAGTGTTTCTAATTCAAATACTGAACATGAGAAAGTGAAAGAAAGGCTTGCCCTCTTCTAATTTAAATTCTGTTATTTTCATTTACAAATCTTTATAGAAGTGTTTTAAATATTAAAATTTCATAGTAAACAAGTGAAAATAACAATTGATTGCGTTAATTGCTCAAATATCCGGTATATACTGAACTTATGTAAAAAAAGTTTCAAACAAAATTTTTATTTTGAAACAAGGGACATTTTTTGTATTAAAAGTTTCTTTTGTATCTTATACGGCGTCAAAGATGGACATTTTCTCTCTGCACAAATTTTGAAAATCTATAGAGTTTATGAAATAAACTGTTTGTCAGACAAAAGTTGTTTATATTAAAATGCGGATGATTTTTTGTTATATACAATTTTTCTCTCTGTCTTAAGGTTTCCAAAATGTAAATTTTTCCCCCTGGCAGGAGGATTCATATTCCAATTTTGCCCATTAATGAACTTGACCTTACTTTTTCGTTTTTGAATAAATATACTCTGGTATAAATATACTCTGGTTTTAAATAAGGTATTTTAAATAAGGTTAAACCATATACTATGCTATTTAAAATGTTTTGTGTATGAAAATAAGCTTCGTTCTTTGAAAAGTAAACCATTTGTTTGAGCTTTTAGTATTTTGAAATCATCTTTATATAAGTTATGTGTAGGTATTTATGCGTGAGTATTATTGGTGTATATTTCTATTGGTGTATGTGAATGTAAGTTACACGCTAATAAAAGTTTTATCTTGACGTTGGTGGTGTCGTTGGTGCTAAAACACATTCAAATAAAACATAAAAATATATATATATATATATATATATATATATACATATATATATATTTATATATATATATATATATATATATATATATATATATATATATATATATCTATATAAATTTTCCTGTATTAAGAAAACATAATTATTATAAAATGTAGTACCATAATTTTCACACAAAAAAATTATTATTGAAATGGTTTATTATTTTGCATGTAATTCGTTTTTATCGTAGCTTTAAGCTCTTGTAATTACATATATTCATGACCTTCTCCAATCACATTGTTCATGTTATTTAAAAATTTCAATTTTTAAAAACAATTTCATTTTATGGATACTTATTTCATTTTGTTATAAAGTATATTGGAAAAATATCCGCACCTACCAATTCCTAGTCTGCATACAAAATCCTTGTCTTCCACTGACATCATTAATGTATCCTTAAAAAGAATAAAAGTTTAAAAAATAATGATGTGGGTGGCTTCTGTTATAGACCATAGAGTCTGAGAAACGGAAGTAAAACCCTATTATTATTTTTATTTTTATTGGAAAAACATTCAATGCACATTAATAAAATCTGAATATAATAATGATAAAATAAAAAATTGATGGCGCCCGTTGTTTTGTTTGTAACATTGAATTTCTAGGAAAATTTTAATTATTTTTATTACAAAAGTAGCGTTTATTTTTCAAAACTTTTTATATATCCGGCTCGAAGGACCAATTTTTATGGATTTAAACAAAAATAAGTACTAAGTGGACTGTAATTAGGCTCTAAGCTTGTTTTTACCGTCGATCACGTTTATATTATGAATCTCGCTGTCTTCTTTGCCAGAGAACTAATGTGGGCCCACGAATATATCTTCTGATTCAAACTTTGATATGGTAACATAAGACACCTTTATATAAACTTATGCTTGACGATTAATTAAAAGGAAGTGAAGTGAAGGCGATAGAAGTGAAACATTTTTTGAAATGCAAAAACTGTCAACGAGGAAAAAAAATGTGCAGGTAATCTCGAATTAAACGCTACGGAAGTTTCACTTGTAACTAAATATTTATTATTATATGCACGTATATAATTAGTACATGCAAGTAGTGTTTAATTCGAAATTATCTACACATTTTTTTTGTTTCCTCGTTAGCTTTTGACTAACGCATAGTTTCTTTCTTAAATTGAAGTAAACGTCATTTTGTACTAAATAAACTATATTTTTTAAGTGCAAAATCGTACTGAATAATTTATTTTTACAATGTTTTATTTGTATGTGAAAAAAAACTTAATATATTTCAATTGCATGTTTGCAATAATGAAAAATCAATTATAAATTACTATTTAACATGTATAAAACAACTATCATTCAACTGTGCATACAGTATTCAAACACTGCTATACTCATATTCATTAAAAAAATACATTTAAAGTGTATCAATTAAAATTTTAAAGTATTTGCCTGCATTTCAATAAACTCTGTACAAAAATAAAATTGTTTTTACATCTATGTACAGGATACTAAAGGTTAGTAGTAGTAGCGAAGGGGTGGTCGCAGCCCGACAAGGATCCTTTAAGGACAAGGAATTTGTATGTAGACTAATAATTGGTAGGTTGGGTAACTGCAGCCAATTTTGATAGGAACTATGCCGATATACATCTGGAGTTTGTGCAAGGAAACTGCTGAAATCCTTTATAAGCATAGCCGGTTACTTTCATTCTTGTTCATACACCGAGAGTTTAGTCAGTTAACCGCTCCATTAAGGTAGTCTGGTAGCCACATCAATTACACTTGACTCAACATTTTTCTATATTTATTTAAAAGAGTATAATTCAATGAACGTATAGAAAAAACATTTTTACCTTAAGAGATATCGTTACATGCTGAAAATACACTCTGATCGGATTCTCATAACTCGCCAAAAGAAGTATAACTTCAAAAATGGTAAAAATATACCGGATGTTCTTTTTGAAAATTTACCAAATTTCTATGATACAATAATACATTTGTACATTTTTATAGGAAAGTTTTGTTTGGAAAATTTTTTTAACTATTAGTTGGGTGTTCCGGTAGTTTCGACTAACCCTGTACATACACGGTGTGTATGAAGCTCTAGTTTGTTTAGACATCTGCGATACTGAAGTCGTGTGAATGCTGTACGCCTTTTTTATTTGTTTTAATTTCATATAAATTGAAAAATTATGTTATAAATCATTTGTCAAATATGTAAATAAATATATAAAAAAAAATTTCATACCTATTATATGTTGACTCTTTAAAGCGTGTTTTAATGATGCCATATTATTGCAGTAGTCAGTTTGTCATTTTCATTTATTATTATTAAATAGTCAGTGAATTGAAGCAAACATTGGGTCACTGATCTAATTTTCTCATAATCGGAATATAAATAAATTATCATTTTAGCCATATGTGGAGAAAAGATAGGCATACAAGATGTGTATTCGTTTTAATAAGCTTTTTGGGTCCTTAACGCCAAACTTTACTCTTGAAAATGCCGTTCGTTTTGGCATTATAAGTGCATGTAAGCGTCAGTTGGCATCAATATCCAAGATGGCGAATGAAAACAGTTCAGCTGTTTTTCAAGCAATAGAATATTTGTTTGAGTAACTTTAAAATCCCCTAAAACCAAACCAAAACACCTTAAAGTGATATAAGTATGTCGGTATTGTAGGTTTTTTTCCAATAAGATTTTGTATAATAAGTTTTGTTTACTCAGAAAAAAAAATGATATCTAGAGCACGGTAGTGCGCAAGGCCGAGTTTAAGGGACACATTTGGATAAAATATTCAAAAATATTAAAAATATAAAAAACCCCTAAACATATTTCCCTCCTAAAAAACTCAACGGTGGCTACACTGTGCACATGATAAATAAACAAACGCTTATACAGTGTTCGTTTCGGAAAGCAATAGAGAAAGCGCCTGTGAGCGTGGTATCTATCATGGAACTCAACCACGCATTGTCAGCATACACAGCATGAAGACGAACACTAAAAACAACACTTAATAGCGCTGAAAGCGTGTAAGCGTCCTACACGAATCTACCCAAGGTATAACGTTATCAGTAAGATATGCCTTTTTTCGAATTCCACTTCGCCTTCTCAGAAAATTATGACCAAGGTGTCATTCGATTCGTAATTGCATCTAGAAAGTTTTTGAAAAAGTTGAAGTCCCGCGTAAAGAAATTGTAAAGGTTATAAACAATTAAGTAAAAAAAAGGGGTTTCGTATTTTGCAAATATCTCGAAAACTATTGTAGATATCGGAAATCGAAATAAAGATTCTTAAAGAGCATCCTAAAAAAAGTCTAAAATAAAGTAAGAGTCTGACCTTAAAGAGTATGAGTAAGTCTTTAACTTTATTAACAATATTAAATAATGTATCGTAAATTGACATGTATTGTCATTCGCCCAAGGACGGATCTCGTATTTTCTGAAGAAGTAACAGTGTTTGCGAAACATCAAATGAAAAATTATATTACAAAAATCTCAAATATTTGTGAAATTGAACAATGTATATTTTACGATTGTATCGTCGAATATTTTCTAAACCGATTTTATTTTTTGTAATAAATAATTATTAATAATTAATTATGTGATACAGCATTTGTTTAATATGTACCCTTTGCTTGATATTCATTTATATGTAGTGTAAAGGTACCAATGTGTACATACATAGATGTATTTCGAAAATTTGTTTAAAAGCAATCCATTAATTTTTTATGAAAATACATCATCACAGAATGAACTGATGATGAATGATGAATACAAATTACTCGCTTTGCAGAGAGTTTTTTTTTAAATATATATATTTTTAATTAGTCTTTGTACAAATAAATTCGAGTATGACGTCGTCCCACGTGTTTATAAAAGGTGTTTATAAAATATTTAATAAATTCGTCATGCAGGAGCTGCGTAAAATAAGTGAATTTTCTGAGAAATTGTATTCTCTCAACATAAAATATGTATTGAGGGAAAATATCTATATTTATTTTATTAATAACTAGGTGTTTCCTGCGACTTTGTCCAAAATTTGGCAAAAACCAAAAATGTTCCTTTTTTAAAAATAAACAACTTTTGTTCCATACCTGTTTCCATATACTCGCTATATATCGGGTATTAAAGCAATTAACTCCCTTAGTTGTTATTTTCACTTGTTTTGTAATAAGATTATATTCATATTAAATTATTCGCCGTTTAGTGGCTTGTTCTGCTGATTTCATATGAAATAATTCAATTGCGATAATTTCATCTTCATTATTTTACAAACCCACGTTACACTAATGCATGATTTACGTTGTCGATAGTTATATAAATATTTTAATATCTTTTTCAATATGAAAACGTTAAATTTTTAAATTTTCCAATAACACTTTGATTTTATAATTTGTGCTTGAAATAGTTTTTAGATCAGGTAACCATTTTATACAACACGTAGTTGTCGTTTATTTCTTATATAGATTGATTCATTGACTTCTTAGGAAGTGACTCGACGAAGTATTAAGTAACTATTACTATTCTTACTACTTCTGGGTGTTTGTGGCCGAATAGGTCTTAACGTTTTTACTGCACAGTGCACTATTCGTTGCCGACAGAAACATTAATTTATGCGTGTTCAACAAGAATGATACAGCCTTGCCATAATACCAAGTAAATGTGTAGATAGATAGATAGATCGTAGAGGCTGCCCTGAACGGGCTACACTTCGAGCATAAGGTCCATTGTGATGCCTAAGGATGTGAGGATGTGAGTGGAGTAGAAGGAATTTTTGTATATAGGCTAGGAATTGGTAGGATATGCTGCTGCCGCCGACTCTGATTGGAACTACGCCGATATTCATCTGGAGTTTGTGAAGGAAACTGCAGAAAACCTTCTCAAGCATAGCCGGTTATTTCGTTCCTGTCCATACGCCGACAGTTTAGTCAATTAACCCCCTCTTTTTTTCTTAATAATTGACAAACTGCCGATGTTGGGATTCGAACCCATAACCTCCCAGTTTCCAAGTAGGCATACTGCGCAGACATAATGCCGTACACCGCTCGGCCACTTTGACTGGTTTCACAAACTCTCTTAGCATCTATTTTTCTAATTTTCATTTAAAGATTTCCAGGACCTCATTTTATTCCTGTATAGCTTACTGAACATGAAATTGTCTGTGAACTAAGAAAATAAAAATCGTGGATTACTATTGGTACTGTTTACTGCATGTATAAAACTACTGTGAAAACTCAGCAATTCATATTTTTGTTTCAGATTTGACCGTATTCTTCATATAAAAAGTGGATGTATAAGGTAAATATATATTTTGTTTTGTTTTATCAATTCTTATCGAATAGGGAATATGCATGACAATTTTTTTTCACTTGAATTGAAGCATGTTTAATTGACAAATATCAAGGTAAAATTACTTTTTAAATAACTTTAAAAATAAGCGAGATATGAATGATTGAAATTCTCGATTAGACAAAGAGGGTGACAGCCCTCTTGATATGTTATGTGACGTCATATTACACTTTCACCATTTAAAATACACGTAAAACTCCGTTTTTAGTATTTTTGCAAGAAAAAGACAGATAATAATCTTTAAAAGCTTATAGCTTCCTTGATATTTGTCGGATTTTAATTTCGTTTTTAAATATTATTACAGTATTAACAGTATTTTCATATTCTGAAAATAAATATGAAAAAAAATTTTCATGCATATTCCCTATTATGGATAGATAACTGTTTCAAATATGCAGAATACTTTCCTCAACTAATTATACCCGGTATACCTCAACTAATATACTGTATATACGTATGTGTCGGTTGGTAATATTGATCGCAGAAAAAATTTTCGTCCGTCTGTCTTTACCTCCGTTTCTGAGATATCACGGTCTGTAACAGATGACCTTTATTAATTTAATGATGTGGGTGGAGAACAAGGAATTTTTATGCAGACTGTAGGTTGTGCGGTTGCAGCCAAGTGTGATAGGAACTACGATAGGATATTCATCTGGAGTTCATGAAGGGAATCTGCAGAAAATCTTCAAAAGCATAGTCAATTACTTCGTTCTTGTCCATACGCCGCCAGCTTAGTCAGTTATCCGCTCCATTAATTAAAATTCACAATCTCCCAGTGCCAAGTAGAGCGCCTTAACAAGCGCGGCTAACTGGTCCATTTTTCAACATGACAACGTGTGAACGAAAAGGACATTACCCTGTCAGATGGGAAAATATCTATCGTTGAAACCGAATGAGATTTTGCTTATTGATATACTTTTCATGAACTGAATAGTTTCGCCATATTTTCAAGCTCAGAAACGTGTCATTAGTCTTGATTACAAAATCATATATGTACACTCTCGTTCAATAAAATTGAACCAACCTAAAATGTTAATTTGCTTACATTTCATAAAACTTCTCACTTTTGTAACTCTCTGTATATTATTTATTTATAAACAAAGATAAGTAGTATATTTTTTAATGTGAAAAATGAAATGGAAGTTTTATATTTTTTATTTATGTAAACAAGTGAGTGATAGAGTAATGTAAATACATATAGAGCGGAGGCTGGTGTGTACCCCCCCCCCCCACCCCGTGGGAATTTTCGACACATACATTTTTTTTTGTATTGACATGTACTTTAAGGTTTTAGGTGTTTGCCACTTGCGAATTACAGTTTTTTCTTTATTTCTTTATATTTTCTTTATTTTTCAGTTTTTCTTTATTTTCCGGAATATGTTCTAATTTAAAAAGGGCAAACAATTGAATTCTTAATCTGGTAGATAATACCAACAAAAAAAGTATGAGTCATAAATTCCCACGGGGGGGATAGTTTCATATTGGTGGCTCGGGGTCTAATATTAAGTGTTATATTTCCCTTTACCTTATAAAAATTAAATAAAATGTTGTATCTGTCAAAAACATTTACTACAAGAATAATCAAAATTGTGAGAGACTGATTCGGTTTAGGTCGGTTCAATTTTATTGAACGGGAGTGAATATATCAACTTTATATTATATTTTCTATGGTTGAATTGAATACCTGCTTCTTTTCGTCGTTAAATAAACAGCTTACTTATTGATAACGAATTCAGTATAAACAAGTTATTTTAGTAATTAACTTGTTATTTTCACTCGAATTTCTATAAACTGATTTTAAATTATCTTCTATCTCCTGTTAACATATCTATGAATAGCGAGTTTGTTGTTTATTTATATAAGTTAAGTATAATATTCTCTTAAAAATTACCAATTTCTGATAGTTTTAATAGTCGGTAACAAACAACCATCTTGATTTTATTATTATATGTGTATAATACAGAAAGTTCTTGAAACAACATAATCGTTATTTCTAACAGATAATTTGCAGTTAATTTTCACGTAATATAAATTTGTTCAATATGTGTATATTTGTAATTTACCAACACAAGAGAGTATGTTTTTTTTTGTATTAAGACATTATTTTTTATTGATTTTACTTCGTGTATTTTTTTTCCACTCATTTAGTGCTCGTAAAAATTGCTTAAATATCTACCTTTAATTTTTATGTCCTTAATTTAAGAAATTTTCTAGGGATAGATTTTATATTTATAATAAATTATATCTTTAGTTGTAGTTATATTTAATATTTCTATTTTTTTTACCTTGGAACATTGCTAGGAATCAAAAATATAGCTTTTTCCATGCGTCCGCTTTTTCTTGTGTAAAGATCGATGCCTGCAAATATTATTTTTCTGAAAAGTTGCATGCAATTTAGGTCCCAGTCTTTTAAATGTTCGGACAGCCAGCCGCAAGCATAATAGCTGCAGAGGCTGCTGCTACTTTCTGTGTTATTTCGGAAGACATTTCTAACCATCTTGTACCACATACACTCCCATTCATAAAAATTGAACCAGTTGAAACATTCTAAGTGTTACTGTATATAATATATTCATATATACGATAATGTGTCTTAATGGTGGTTCAGTTTTTATGAATAGGAGTGTATAAACCATTCGAGGTTGTCGTTAATGTTAGAATCTTACTTGAATTTTCATTTTAGGGTTTGATGAAAACATAGGGTTTGGCGAAATTGATACTAATGGTAATATCCTGCAATGTTATTGATAAACTAATGATAAAGAATATTCTTATGGGTCTAACTGTCAAATAATGGCTCCAATTTAATGATAAAAAACAATTCAACTAGCCAAGGTACTAAAACTTTATGTGTGTAGTGGAAATAAATATGACAGTCAGAAATAAATGTGACTAACACACAGTCTTATACATTTCGCGC
The DNA here is from genome assembly GCA_963920215.1 of Nineta flava. Classification (NCBI taxonomy): domain Eukaryota; kingdom Metazoa; phylum Arthropoda; class Insecta; order Neuroptera; family Chrysopidae; genus Nineta; species Nineta flava. The sequence continues at coordinate 100,974,139 of OY986042.1, forward strand.
AGGCGCTCTGGAGCAAAACTTGTTAGTTGACAAGCGCTTCAATTAGGGTTCATGGCGTAATCAACATAGGATAATCTGTCTAGTTCTTCAGAGGTCCGTGAACTATCGTGAAACTAACTTTAAACATTCGTATGGATTCGAGTAACAGCTACTCGGTACGTTGGCGAGAGTTTCCAAAAGTGACTTTTGCTATTGGACAATGACAATAGGTGACAGTAGCTTAACTCTGTTTTGTGACAACCTGATTCGGCCTTCTCTACATAGAAGGATACAAATTGAATTCGCTTGTTATAACTTTAATTAACTATCTTCGTTCTCTGGTTTTCAAAAAACGTTAGCCCGTCTTTAATGACTTCTAAGTTCTTTATCGACTATTGGTTATATGTGATATGTGTCAGGTACCCATGTTTTGCCTTGAAAAAAACTACTGTTTTGATATCTTTCCCTCTTGTTTTACGCTCATTTAAATTCGAATGACTCTCATGCATCTGCAAGTTATGAAGATCATTTTCGACATCTACTAAATAGAATTGTTATTTGAAGAAATTTTTACAAAACATTTCGATCGATAGGAAAATATTTTATGACGTGAAATACGTACTATTAAATTTAATTACAATTTAGTATATAAAACATATTAAAAATCAAATGTTTTATTAAGTAGGTATTTAAGAAGCTTTTTTTTCTATATACTTGTTATAAACTGAAAAATAATGAGTGATTGGTCACGTTTCTACTTTATTTTATGTGTACTTAACTGACTACTACGCCACAAGTACATCAAATATACATGGATATTAACTATTACATATGTTCGTACACACACGAGCATTAAAATACGAGTAGAAAACCAATTTACTTTAAACAAAAAATTATTTTAGATGATTTTATATACAGCTTGGTGAAATAATAGGTATCTAATAGTCGGGAGCTGGTGACATAAATCGGTAAGAGTTTTGTAATGGCCCATAATTCCATATGATTTAGTTTTGAGGGTGTACTTGAGTCAGCACCCAGAGGGTGTACTTGAAAATTGGCAGTAAACTAGTTTATAGTACAAAAAAACGTGAGAAAGTGATCAGACCGCATTGTTGTGGAACGCGACGAGTCAGCACGCCTTAAAGTTGTCGCCATAACGAGGTCGGTGCAAGAGTTTTGTAATGGCTGAAAATTCATTTACTGCTTGATTATGATATATAATTAAAAAAAAAGAAGTCACACCACAGATTAACGGAACAGAGGTCCGCAAAAAGTGTTTTCTAGGTATATACACTCCCGTTCATAAAAATTGAAAAATTAAGTCACATTCTAAGCTCGTATATATTACTACAAATATGTATAATATTTCATACAATAACACTTCATGAATGTTTCAACTGGTTCAATTTTTATGAACGGGAATGTACATATTGTAAATATTAAAATTAACTTTTATGGTTCCATTAAACACTTTAAGCTTTTTCAGGATAACACAGATTCTCTATAAGTCAACTCTGATTAAATTATTATGCTTTAATCGAAAAAAACGTATTTATTCCATGCATACAAAAATTAGCTAAACTATTTTTTTAACATTATTTTCTATAAAGTAAAGTTAGTTTTAAAAAAATTAAAAAAAGTAAAGTTCTAAAATAAAAATGTTTTTATTGATTTGATTCAATAACTAAGGTTATTCGATTACTCTTCATCATGATTTTCGTGACATATTTTGATTTTGAGTATAGTTTCGTAATCACTGTTTCTTTTTTCAGAAAATAGATACCTAATAATTATATATATTTTCTGAAGAAGCAACAGTGATAGCAAAACTATAGTCATAATAAAAATATTGTTGCGAACTCTTAAATATTTATTATATATGATAAATTTTATTAAAAACGATCTATAATATAGATTCTATATTGTTATTTCTGAATAATTCTTCCATAGTCTAATATTAAGAACAACATGCAAAGTTATGTGTAAAGACTCCCGAATTTGGCCCTAAATTTGGCCGAATTTGTTAAAATCTTCTTTCTATTTAAAGTTTCTAAAATATATGTATAAAGTTTGGAAAGGGTCAAAAAAGATAGTTCGTATCGGAAATTTTGATAATCAATGGGTCACGTCCGATCCTGACTTTTGAAGATAAGTGCTTCGTTATATATGTTTTTGTTTTCGTGTAATTTAGTTTTCGTGTAGGACGTTGGGCGTTATATATGTTTTTGTACTAATGCTGCATAATTTACAAGCTTTTATTTAACTTGAAATGTATGTATGTTCGGTTCAAATCTTGCAAGCTGAATTAGATCCACTTCCTCTTATCCTACGAAGTTGAATTTTTACATGTCGGTTCAGTTCCGATGACAATGCATTTTTATAGTAAGCATGGACAAGAATCGTCAAGGGGAATTATGTTTATTGAATGCGCGCCAATCGAAGAACCTTAACAAATATCTATTTGTTGCCAACCAAAAAGTTAAAATGTTACATCATCTTCATATATGTCCTTCAAGTGAGTATGTAGTACATTTCAAGTTCAAATAATTTTTTCTATGTGTATTATGAAGTTTGGCTACTTTTTATATCTATCACGGGACTAATAGAACACCATACCTCTTATCTGTCATATATTCACCCATCATCGTTGCCACACGATATCTTTGAGCATACAAATGTTATCTTTTTTCTTCCATTTCACCTTTCAAGGAATATTTAATAAACGAAGAAATAATACAAATTCTATATAACGAATTCTCAAAATGATTCTCTTATGAAGATTTTATTTTAATCTTCATGACGTTATTCCACTAACATCCCCTTTTCTCATAATAAATAATGAGCAAAATTATTTTGTGACTGTCTTTAGCGTAAAAATTTGTATCTAATATTTTCGTGTAATTTTAAGGGCGTTGGCATGAATAATATTTTGGGCTGGAAATTAAATTTTTTGCAGATTTATACTTGTCTAGAAGAAAATTAATTTCCATTAAGTAGAATTTTTTGTTTGTGTGCTGATACTCGATTAAAAGGTAGAGACAATCATGGCCGCATCGCGACCGCACAGTATGTCGGCTGATTGTCGATGACGATGATGGGAAACTCTACTTGTCCGCACCTAGACCGTATGTCAGCCGTGAATATGTTTTCGATTCTAGGGTTTAGTATATATTTTGAAGCTCTACCAGTTATTTTGTGGAGAAAAAGACGATAGCACTTGCTTTAGAGGAAGAACACAATTGGAGAAGAAATTCTCGCAGAAATAGGAGAAGAATGTGGGTTCACAATGCATGGAATAAAATATATTTTGAAGGGGAGTTTTATTCATTACTACCTCATCTGATTTGCGAAGAAATTATTAAAGGCAAAATACTTTGCAAATAGGTGGAGCCGACACCGTTCCGTCACAGTCAAAAATTAAACTGTTCGGGCACGATGCGGTGGTGTTGGTACGGTCAGTGCGGGAAGGTGGGAATAGCAAATATAATTCCATTGTTAAAGTGCATAGCCGTACGACGGGCTACACACGGCCGTGCCACTGTGCGGGCGCAATGGGTGGTCATGATCAAAGGACAGTCTTTTAGGTATCGTAAAGATAGAGTCGCGTAAACCCGTAAACCGTTTTTCATGCTTCATTTTCTCGCAAATCCAATATTATTTATTCTCATATAAAGATTATTAAAATAATCAAAGAGAATTCTAGGTTTTATGAAATTAAATTTCAAATTTTACCCCAATTCCTAGAACAGTTTGTATTTTATAAATACGTATTTTGACTACAAAGTAGTCATCATCAGTATGAATTAGCTAATCGTAACTATCTCTGGGTTATGGAGTCAGAGATATGTTGCTCGTTACTAATTTAGTGCGTGTCTCAAGACAACTCAACTCAAATAATCCTTCAGGTACTATCTCAGTCAGACCATTTAAAAGACAAATTTTTTTAAATATTATTGTGAGACATGCACCAAATTAGCAACGAGCAACATATCTCTGACTCCATATCCCAGAGATAGTTACGATTAGCTAATAGGGAATATGCATGAAATTTTTTTTTCACATTTATTTTCAGAATTTGAAAATACTGTTAATACTGTAATAATATTTAAAAACGAAATTAAAATCCGACAAATATCAAAGAAGCTATAAGCTTTTAAAGATTATTATCTGTCTCTTTCTTGCAAAAATACTAAAAACGGAGTTTTACGTGTATTTTAAATGGTGAAAGTGTAATATGACGTCACATAACATATCAAGAGGGCTATCACCCTCTTTGTCTAATCGGGAATTTCAATCATTCATATCTCGCTTATTTTTAAAGTTATTTAAAAAGTAATTTTACCTTGATATTTGTTAAGTAAACATGCTTCAATTCAAGTGAAAAAAAATTTTCATACATATTCCCTATTCATACTGATGATGACTACTTTGTAGTCGAAATTCGAATTTATAAAATACAAATACTTGTTCTAGGAATTGGGGAAAAATTTGAAATTATTTATTCTCATTCACTTGCAGTGTGTCCGTATTAAAAAATAAATTGCATAATCCCTGAATTTTCAATTGGCATTTTATGAGCGTGTGGGATTAACGCAGGTGAATTTACTTTATATATTAATGAATATTTATGTCTTTTTGGTAACCGTAGGTAGACATACAATGTCTCTGTTGTTGTTATCTCAGTTTAGTATAGTGTAAGCGTTGGTCGGCTGAATCATATGTTACGTGCATGTGTAGATACTCTAGCGATTGTGTACTCACAAGGGGGTGTACAATAAGAATGATCGGCCGATAGACCAGAGGAGAGTAACCAACAACATCCAGACTGGAATATAACACTCACAAACATTAGAGAATTAAAGTGTATTTCTCTACAACAAACAAGTAAATAGAATCTAACTTACGATGGATATATCCAGGACTTAATCTTAAGCAGTCTTTTATGTACATGGGATATCGTATATTGTATAGGTCGATTTGTTTAAGTTGATACATAATTGAAAAATTGAGATAAAAGACTCCATGGATTTGGACTACCTATAGTTTTAAGTGTCCTGCGGAAAGCGTGTTATTGAAACTAGAAAGTTTGCTGTGCTTTGCTAATAACATTCGAGTTTTTTTACGGGAGTTTTAGTAAATAGCTTGGAAACTTTAAGATTTATCTTAAACATTATTGACAAAAAAACTTACGTACATTTTGGGCAAAAACTATTATTTAGTATTTTTACCTTTTTACCCAAGCCAAAATATACGGAGACTGATTAACGGTCGGATGTTGGTCTAAAATGTCAAGTTAGATAATTTGTGGCATCTATAGTTTGGTAGTTAACACAAAAGGGTTTATGATGTATTTTGAAATTATACTTCTTTTGGTGCGATATAACATTCTACTTATATAGTACTCACTCGATCGGTGTAACACTTATTTATATTTTGCTCTATTGCTCAGTGATTTGGGCATTCAGTAAAAAATGTGTGCCATACAGTATATAGACAATATTTATATATACATACCGTATATGCTTAAGCTAAACAAACAAGTGTCTGCCTGTCACATAAGTAGTACGACTATACTCTGCAGTGGACAATAATTTTGTTAGTGTGTCATATGATTTTTGGATATTGAAAGACAGGACAATATTATACATTATAGAAAGATGAATGATACCAGTCCAAATGGCCGAGCGGTCTAAGGCGTTATGTATGTGCAGTATGCCTACTTGGAAACTGGGAGGTTATGGTTCGAATCCCGACATCGGCAGTTTGTCAATTATTAAGAGAAAAAAAAGGGGCGGTGAATTGATTAAACTGTCGAAGTACGAAGTAACCGGCTATGCTTGAGAAGGTTTTTTGCAGTTTCCTCCATATTTATGTGAAACATTAAAATTTAAATAAATACAATATTTTTTCAAAATGAAAACGACAGTATTTTTTCAATATCTCTATGCTGACCCCGACTCCAAAAATAACAATAATTGTACATATGTATTTAATAATTTTTGCTTAGGTGAACTAAAATTGACACAAGAATACGCAATTATTTTTTTACTTTTTAGTGCAATTTTTGGTTTTAGAATATTTGATTTTTGAAGTCGGTTTTCCATTTTGTCAAATTTTTTTAATATTTAGAATTGCGAGACACATTATCAATGATATTATTTTTATGGACTCGTTAACTTTGTGTATTGCTAAACCTGGTCTGGCCCTGATAAATTTCACTACCTCTGATTCTAATGTAAATAATGCTACACTACCTCTAACTTTAACGGATGAAATGACGCTGGATCTGTTCTACCATGATAAAATGTAGAATCATTGTTTCTAGATACAATATATAATTTTTCGATTGTAGTTTTTCACTACTTTATCATTTTATTTAACTTTTGTGTCTTAATAGTTGTGTTGACCATATTTAAAAGTTTATTTTAATAAATTATATAAAAAGAAGTATAACTTCTTACGTGCGTACATAAGTATACACATACTTATTTTCTTTAAATAGAGTGAATAGATCATTCAAGTATTATACTATTTATAATGTACGTTTTTATATGAATTGTAAAATCCATTTAAACTGTTATCTTCGTTATATTATTTCTATGTGTGGTAAAAACGTAAATTTACAATGAAAATACTACATACAATGGTTGGTATATATAGAGTATACCAGTGAAGTGTAGAGCTTATACGGCTAGCCTAGGATCCTGGATGTAATAAGTTTCTAATTGAATTTATATCACATAAATTTTCTACACTTTTATATTACCTAGATAATAAATTTTATCAAAAAACTTTTAGTTACTATGGAAGCAAAAGATGTAGAATGAATCATCAAATATCCAACAACCAAACTGTCTGTTTGTACGTCCGTCTGTATGAATTTTATATGTTGGGAGAGCTAGGTGTACGGCAGAGTTCATCGTCAACTGTCGATCATCCTGCTCGATTCGTTACCCGAAGCGTTTTATAGTTACTTGAACAGTCTTGAAGTTGCTACTGCAATCGTTATTGTAACTTATGACTTACTAGCTGAAAAAGCCGGTGTTGTCCAGGCTTCAAAAAATTCTTATAGAGAAATTTATATCAAATAATTATTTTATTCTTTAATGCATGTATTTCTATAGAAACTATAAACAAACTATATTGGAGATCTAGCCGTCTGAAAACGTTATAGTCGTAAGAAAAAGGCTATCATTTTGGAATGCTTTGGAATTTGGAACTTCTGATAGTTTTTCTGGAGTCTCTCAATAGAATACAGTTGAGAAGGGTGGTGGGGCTCTTGACAGGACACTGTCGATTGAACTACCACCTTCATAACTTGGGTTTCTCTGATGATCTCACTTGTAGGACCTGTATGGAGGACGATGAAACCTCCATACATACCACGTGCATCTGCAGAAACCTGTAGAGTGATTGATCCATCATTCGTGGGAGCGGCACAGAGGACCTCTTGGTCTAGGGACTCATTTGCGGTACCGCTCTTGCTAATTATTATAATTATTTTCTGAAGTCGTAAGGAAAATAGACCTAGGATCTTCTCACATAATTATTTCGTTATCTCCTATAATTTTCTCCAAACGATGTGGACAAACATACACGCAATCATCTCGCCTTTATCATATAATGGAATTTCACAAAATAACGCTTGTCGCGGTATCCTGGCTCTCTTTATCCTCAAAGGAGCGCTGCCCGAACCTGCAATGATTCCGATACTCGACAAAACAAAAAAAAAATATATTAGTAAACGATATTACTAAATATTTTGTAATTGGAACAACACGCACGTTTTTGTTTAAAGAAAAGAAAAAAAAAATTAAATTAAACACAAGTTTTTACGAAAAAAAAAAAAACCTGATTTTATTGCTTTAAAAAAAAATGATTATCCGATTTCTTTTTCAACAATTATTTTAATTCTTTTTCACACAATGTTAAACTTTGAATTACTTGACCAAATTACTTGTACAAATTCCAACTTATACTTGATCTGGATTGATCAACAATTATATACTTTGAACTAATTAGACAATACTTGATATTAAACTTTTATACTAATCGCACAATGATCGATTTAAAACTCTTCGGACAATGGTCGATTTTAAACTGATTTGAATCGACACTGGTCACGGTTTATATACCCACCATGGGTCGTTCTAGAATATGATTGTTTTTATGAATAAATATTATGTTTTTGACAATATATTTTTGCATGGAGGCTTCTAGAATATTTAGTATATCAACACCCATGGACGTAGTCGGAGTGTTCAGACAATTTATAAAATTAATTAAAAATTATACCTCTCCTTGGGTTTGACCCATAGTCATACCCCGCTTGGTTGATATTCAAGCAGTGACTTAATGCTCACGGCCAGTGTCAATTTAAAATCTATACACAAATTGTATGATACATTCATAACTGTAAGCTAGCTTACGTCTGTTTACAAAAATTGTCTTGTTTTTACAAAATTATTTATGATCTGTATGTTATTTGTGATCTGTTTATGTTATTTTGTAAAACATTCAATTTGTATAACTTTTGATTCTCTTAAATTTAATTATATGCAATAATTTTTTTTAATTTTTGAATTTTTTTTTCTAACTAGAAAAACTTTAAATCAAAAGTATCTATTAATCTTATTATCATTTTTCGATTTAAAAAAAAACTTAGTTTAAGAAAAAAATAAATCGAGCTATATTATTTTCTTTTTGTACTTGTAACGATGGTGTAATTAATTATTTCAACAAAATAACTAAAATCACTAGATACAAACATATTCTAGGGTAATTAATTGCACCAAGTTACAACAACAAAAATCGCGGGCAATAACAACCAAAATAACTATACGCCATACGAAAAGGCATAAACAACTACCACTTCGTACGAGACATTCGAGCCGACAACAGCAATTACTATTATAACAAATTTCAACATTTGAATATTAAAACAATTTCATCAAATCTACGATTGGAATTAACAAATTCAAATACAATTTGGATAATATAATTAATTGTATGCTGTTTGCATGAATTGCGAGAACATTCTACGAATACTGGACTGCACGTGGAATAACTAACTCGGCATCGTAAGTTGATTACAAGAACAATTATATTTAAGAAATTTAGATTGTAAAATAAAACAAGAATCATTATTTATTTTATTTTATATTTCATATCCCATATTATTTCGTTTATTTTATTCAATAAATACACTTTTTTTTATTCATACATTTTATTTATTCAGGTTATTTTCTTTTCAAACATTTTATTTTACAGTCTGGATATTTCACGATTGAATATGATTGTTGAATTTGTCGGTTAATTAACTGTCAAATTCAAATTAGTCCACTTACGTGTCAATAAGCACACGCCTATCGACACCATTAGACTATCCACGGAATTCGGGTATATCTTGAGGAATACACAATCCACAAACACACTCATTAAACACTTTACACAACATTCATAATTCTATCCGCTTATCCAGTTAAATAAATCAGTTTAGTACGGATAGCGAAGGGCGTCACTTTTTTTTAAAACACACTGATCATATTGTACGAGGCAATAGAGGGCTCAGTTGAACACTAATAGAACTGTCAAATTATTAATGGTTCAGTACCACATAATTATATGTTTCAGTGGCACTGTTTTATTTAACTTAAATTAATATTAAAAAAATAAAACAGCAATAAAATACAAGCAAAGAAAAGCGAAACGTTACATGGTAGCAGAGCAACAAATAATTCGATCTACAGTCAACATCGAAATTTTATCGATTCATAATGAGTGATAAAGAATGTGGAACCAGCAAGATGCAAACTCGCAGCCAGTCCAAAAATTATACGGATAACGAGGATGATCAAGAATTTCATTCGCCAAGACAAGCCGATCAACTTAAAACTCCCCAAACCATGCATATCCCAGATCAACAGCCATTAACCCCTGCAATGGAAGTAGCAGTTGCCAATTTTCACGCAATAAGAGCGTTACAAGCACAAATGTTACAGATAATGAATACTCCGACACCATCTACAATGGAAATCAAATTAAACCATCATGAAATCACCGATAGAATACAGGTATGTGATGCCACTAATCCTGACAAAATTGTAGATTTCATCACGGAGGTAGATGACGCCGTAGAACTCGAGCTCTTAAATCAAAAACAATTTCTTAAATTTTTATTAATAAAGACAGCTGCTCGACTAAGGACGTACTGGTTGAATAAATACACATTGCATGAAGATTGGAACACAATGAAAGATGGCGTAATTAAATATTTTTTTCCGAGGCATATTTATGAAAACCAAATCACAAAATTGATTAAAAGGAAACAACGTGAGGGCGAGTCTTTAACATCTTACATAGATGATATTTCAAGAAAAACGAAGTCACTCAACTACGAAATATCTGATTCGGAACTGACATATTTGATATGGTCAAATGTGAATAGGGATACATTTAAATACTTACATGTTATTCCTATTCCTAAAACGCTTCAAGAACTTTCGGAAGCAGCACAAACGGCTCAAATACTGCAACATCATGGCGAACAGTATGAAAATGAAACAAAACTCCCTCATAAACATCAGGCCAATAATAACTCACAACCCACAGACAACATTCGTTTGGAAAATACAGCACAGAGAACAAAGAAATACTGTTCTTATCATAGAAGTGCCACACATGATTCAAGCGAATGTAGAGTTTTAAAACGTAGAAATACAGAAAACTAAAAAAGCGCGTCCGATTATGTTATAATGATAATAAAACTACCGTTCCAAAAATAAATCTTCCAATAATAAATATTAAAATCAAATCTGTTATTTTAAATACTCTTTTAGACTCAGGATCAAACGCAAACTTTATTCATAGAAAATTTATTTCGCAACTACAAAAACAACCAGGAGTTAAGATAATTAAAAATCAAAAAACTGTTCAAATGGCAGATGGAAACACAATGTACATTCGTCAAACAGTTCTAACATATATGAAAATACGACATCTGTCATGGAAAATAGAATTTTTGGTTGCACCCAATTTGCCAACAGATGCAATTATCGGAACTCCAACGTTAAGAGATATGGGAGCCAAATTAGATTTTGTCCACAGCGAAATACAATTTTCTTTTGATAATTTTCTCGCTATTCCATTCAATGAAAATAAAAACGATGATCTAAATATAACAATGGTACTCGAAAAACAAGCCGCGATGTCACCCAAAGAAAAGCAAGATATTCAATCAGTCCTGGAAGAATATCAAGATGTCCTCACAGATCGAATAGGTAAAGTGAAATATTATAAATATTCAATTAACCTTTTAGATCAAATTCCAGTTCGACGAAATGCATTCCCTTTGAACCCAATAAAAGCGAAAGAAATGGACGATCACATCAAAGCTCTCATGGATGAAGGGATAATAGAAAAATGTATATCCCCCTACGCAGCTCCAGCTTTTCTAATAAAAAAGAAAGATGGAACTAATCGTTTATGTGTAGATTATCGACACCTCAACAAACACATTGAGTTTGACAGTTTCCCAACTCCTCGAAGCGAAGATGTATTTCAAGGTTTGCAGGGCTCTCAGATATATTCAGTAATTGATTTAAAAAGCTCATTCTATCAAATTCCATTGACACGTGAATCCAAACCAATCACAGCTTTCACCGTTCCTCAAGGACAATTTTCATTCAATTACGTTCCATTTGGTTTAGCTGTGAGCTGTCAGTCATTGAATCGCATTATTACGGATATATTTGGAGATTTACGCTACAAATTTGTTATTCCATATTTTGATGATATTCTCATTCATTCAAGATCAATGGAAGAGCATATCAAACACATTAAAGAAGTATTAAAACGTCTTAGATACAACGGAATCACAGCAAATCCCAACAAATCAAAATTTGGTATGACTTCATTAAAATTCCTTGGACATATCATTTCAAAAGACGGAGTACAAGTAGATCCTGAGAAAACATCGGCTATACGAGATATGGATACACCTAAAAATGTTAAGCAACTCAGATCATTTTTGGGGTTGGTATCATATCTTCGAAAATTTGTACCGAACATGGCGCAAATAATCGCTCCTCTTCAAGAATTGAAGAAAAAGGGTAGGAAATTTAAAATAACAGATCTTGAGCTAGCAGCAATCAACAAAATCAAAGCAGCGTTGACATCCCCTCCAATACTTAGGTACCCTGATTTTAATAAAACGTTTATATTACGTACAGACGCAAGCGATATAGGACTTGGGGCCACGATTCTACAACATCACGATGACGGGTTTCATCCTATTTCTTTTGCAAGTCGTAAATTAACACCACCAGAGCAACGAACAAGTACGTACGAACGGGAGGCATTGGCCATTGTTTGGGCTTTAGAAAAGTTTAGGGACTACCTATTGGGAAAACGCTTCATTTTACAAACAGATAACGCTGCTCTAACGTATATGTACAATCATCCCAAACAGCTCGGAAAAGTTGGAAGATGGATTTTAAAATTAGCCGAATACGATTTTGAAATTCAACATATCGACGGTATTTCAAATGACATATCGGACGCGCTTTCAAGAATGTTTAACAACGAATGTTTAGACATCACAGAAGTACCATCAACAAAGACGGTATCGTATACACAATTAAATAATCTAACTAACATCCCATTGTCTTTTATAGATATTGCCAAACATCAAAAAGAAGATACATATTGTCAAGGCATCATTCGCGACATTAAAAACGGAATAGATGTAAAAAACTTTGATAATAACCAAGGTATTTTATGTAGGAGAGTTGGTAAAAATAGATTACGTCGTGTATACGTGCCGGAGAAAATTCGACAAATGGTACTATACTACTTCCATGACCTAGAATTGGCAGCTCATGGAGGAAAAACAAAAACATATCGCCACATAACAAAACGATTTTGGTGGCCAACTATTTATAAAGACGTGACAGACTACATGCAGACGTGTAAAATTTGTCAACAACAAAAAGAATACAACAGTAAAACCGGAGCACAAATGGCATCCAAAATACCCGATGACGTATGGTCTCACGTATACATCGATTTTGTGGGACCATTAACATTATCAAAAAACAAAAAACGTTTCTGTTTGGTAATTTTGGATGGATTTTCAAAATGGTTGGAAGCAATTCCACTTCCTAGAGCAACAGCAAATTACACGGTGGCATCTTTAGAAAATCTATGGAAACGTTACGGACCACCAAAATTTTTAATATCAGATAACGCTAGAAATTTCACTGGAAAACTCATGAAACAATCAGCATTGAAATGGGGCATAAAACCTGTCACCACATCTCCATATCACCCTTCGTCCAATCCAGCTGAAAGGGCTATTAAAAATATAAAGTATGGAATAGGTACATTGTTGAAACAATATTCAAAAAAACATAACACATGGGATACCTTTGTAAATGCTGTTACCTACGCCTATAACGCAGCTCACCACACAGCATTAAATGCTTCGCCGGCCGAAGTATTCCTAAAACGCCAATTAAAAAACCCACTGGACCTGCAATGGGACCTAGTAAATATTTTAAATCCGGACGAAATACCAACAAAGGAACAGGTGATGGAAAATTTAGAAAAGGCACAACAAATTCGAAGGCGGCATTACAATAAAAACCAGCCGAATCAACATAATTTTAAAGTTGGGCAGCTGGTTCTTCAAAAAATTTTCGCTCCGAATCAAAATCGAGAAAAGTCATCGAAATTTAAAGAAAAATGGTCAAATCCCAAAATAATAACAAAATTTTCATCTCCAGTGACAGCCGTATTAAAAGAACAGGGAACGAGAAAAACAACAAAAGCACACATCACACACTTGCGGCCCTTTTACCGTCGTCTAGATACCTAGAAAAAAAAAAAAAATATTTCCATATTTTTTTTTCCCCGTGCGAGGGAGAATGTAACGATGGTGTAATTAATTATTTCAACAAAATAACTAAAATCACTAGATACAAACATATTCTAGGGTAATTAATTGCACCAAGTTACAACAACAAAAATCGCGGGCAATAACAACCAAAATAACTATACGCCATACGAAAAGGCATAAACAACTACCATTTCGTACGAGACATTCGAGCCGACAACAGCAATTACTATTATAACAAATTTCAACATTTGAATATTAAAACAATTTCATCAAATCTACGATTGGAATTAACAAATTCAAATACAATTTGGATAATATAATTAATTGTATGCTGTTTGCATGAATTGCGAGAACATTCTACGAATACTGGACTGCACGTGGAATAACTAACTCGGCATCGTAAGTTGATTACAAGAACAATTATATTTAAGAAATTTAGATTGTAAAATAAAACAAGAATCATTATTTATTTTATTTTATATTTCATATCCCATATTATTTCGTTTATTTTATTCAATAAATACACTTTTTTTTATTCATACATTTTATTTATTCAGGTTATTTTCTTTTCAAACATTTTATTTTACAGTCTGGATATTTCACGATTGAATATGATTGTTGAATTTGTCGGTTAATTAACTGTCAAATTCAAATTAGTCCACTTACGTGTCAATAAGCACACGCCTATCGACACCATTAGACTATCCACGGAATTCGGGTATATCTTGAGGAATACACAATCCACAAACACACTCATTAAACACTTTACACAACATTCATAATTCTATCCGCTTATCCAGTTAAATAAATCAGTTTAGTACGGATAGCGAAGGGCGTCACTTTTTTTTAAAACACACTGATCATATTGTACGAGGCAATAGAGGGCTCAGTTGAACACTAATAGAACTGTCAAATTATTAATGGTTCAGTACCACATAATTATATGTTTCAGTGGCACTGTTTTATTTAACTTAAATTAATATTAAAAAAATAAAACAGCAATAAAATACAAGCAAAGAAAAGCGAAACGTTACATACTTTCAAAAAAAAAACTCCTTCTTTTTGCAAGGAGAAAAATATTGTTATCTAAAATATTTTTCGTAATATTTTACTTTCATAATTAAAATGTGTGTTGGATCAAAAAAATTATTCTTAATAATTTTCATTACAACAAAATCTCCCCCTCTAGATTCCAACACACATTTTCTAATTTGCTTATTATGTTTGGTCGACCAATTTTTGACTTAAGAACTATTTGAATTATTTCAATTGTACTAGTACATTTAGCTAGCTAGCATAACTTAAAACTGTACGTACACATCAGTTCTTCACTCTTCAATGGCGCCTGGTGTTGATTGCCGGTCGTCTGGGCCGCAAGTTGTACCCTGGCTCTAATGCTCTGGCCTCTGGCTCGTCCACACTTGGTACATCCCGTCGTCTTCCATCACCTCCATGCCTCTGACCCCCCAATCGATCCGGAAGTAGTTGGCCGAACACCTCGTTCCCCACACTCAATCTTCCCAGATTCCCATTGGCGGCGGTCCTTGCACTGGCCGGCTTCAAGAGACCTCCATGTATTTTCGTGGGAGGCACTGTATCCACAACATATATTCCAGCTGGTAAACTCCTCAGCACTCTGTAAGGCCCTTTCCATTTTGGTGCCAATCCACTATGGACACCCTCCACCTTACTGCTGAGCACTTGATTGCGCATCCAGACTGACTCTCCTGGTTGATAACTGAGTCCCGTCTCTACTTGGTCGTTCTCCTCGGCATGGGCCAATATTGTTTGCCGAGCAATCTCAACATTCTGTTGACGTCCTTGGCCTCTCTCGTTAACCCATTCTTCAATATCTTGAGGCTCTTCTTCGACTTGTATCTGCCAATCCCCAGGCTTCTTCATCTCAGCCCCCAGTAACAATTTGGCGGGCGAAAAACTAGTTGTTCTGTTTGCTCTGTTGCGTATTGCAAATAATGATTTATGTAGTTGTTGATCCCAGTTTTTATGTTCTTGATCCAACAAATGTAATCGTAACAACTTCTTCAATTCCTGGTTCTGTCTTTCCGTGGGGTTGGCTCTTGGATGGTATATTGGTGTAGTCCATATCTCGGTGTTCCATTCTCTGTTCACTGCTTTCCATTCTTTCGATCTGAACTGGGGACCATTATCACTAAGTACTGCTCTAGGATATCCATAACGACTAAATACTTCGTCTTTCAGTACTTGGGCTATCTTCGAGGTCGACGTGGCCCCCAATGGAAATGCTTCGATCCATCTAGTGAAAAGATCAGTCACAACCAATATATTCGTTTTTCCACGTGATGTGCGTGGGTATGGACCCATCAAGTCGATGCTGACTACCTCCCATGGTGAAGTAGGTCTTCGACTTCTCATTGCTGAACTTGGCTTCTTATTCAGTGGCTTTACTCTAGCACACGTATCACACCCTTTTACATATCTGCGTATGTCATCTTGCATCCCATACCAGTAGACGCGGTTACGGATTTGACGATACGTTTCTCTCCATCCAGGGTGTGCTGCTTCATCACTGTCGTGATATTTTCTCAGAAAACCAAGTCGGCGTTCTTCGGGAACCACTGGCACTTCTTGTACCATCTGTTGACTATGGTACCAGAGGATCCCGTCAGCTACGGTGTAATTAGCTCGTGTTCTGTCCACTCGTCGACGTAGATTGCTTCTTAGTGGATTATTGTGATCTACGATGTATCTTCTGATGGCAGTCACATCACGATCTTCATCCTGCCATCGTCTAATATCGTCGAGTGTGGGTGTTTCCACTTCAATTACGTTGAGGGTTATCGGTGTTTTTGCCCTCTTTTCAATCACCCACTCTGGAATGTCCTCCACTTCTTCGTCTTCAGCCTTGCCCTGTGGTTGTCTGGACAAGGAGTCGGCGGCTTGATTATCTTTTCCGGGGACGTGAATTATCTCAAAATCATAGGCTCCTAATGTCAATGCCCATCTTGTCAATTTGGCTCGACTATCCTTGGTTTTGTTCAGCCATTGGAGCGCTGCATGATCCGTGTATAATTTAAAATGTCTTCCTTCAAGATATCCTCGAAACTTCCTCAATGCCCAGATTATCGAGAGACATTCCTTTTCTGTTGTGGCGTATTTTCTTTCTGTGGGTCCAAGTTTCTTGCTGGCGTAGTTTATTATTCGTCTTGTCTTGCCATCATCTTCCATTTGAAATAATATTGCACCCAATCCGACGTCACTAGCATCCGTGTTTAAACAAAACGTCTTCTTAAAATCTGGATGAGCTAGTTTCGGTGCATTCACAATCGATGATTTCAAATTTTCGAACGCCTTCTGATGCAATGTTAGCCAGCGCCACTTTATGTTCTTCTTGAGCATTTCGCTTAGAGGTGCAGCTATATCTTCGTAGTTCTTCACGAAGCTCCTGTACCAACCACATAATCCCAAAAATTGTCGTAGTTGTCTTCGTGTTCTTGGTACAGGGTGATTACTGATAGCTTCATTCTTCTCTTCCTCTCTGTCAATGCCGTCTTCGCTCAAAATATGTCCCAGGTATTTGACTTTGTTGCTGCCAATGACACATTTGCTTGGTTTACAAGTTAATCCATGTTGTTCTAGTCTTTCAAGTACAAGATCCAGGTGATGTAAATGTTCCTTGACTGATCGACTGTAGATTAATATGTCATCCAGGTAAACTTGACAGAAATCTTCGATGTATCCAGATAGTACTTCGTTCATTAAACTCTGGAACGTAGCTGGCGCATTCTTCAATCCAAACGGCATGACGCGAAATTGATAGAGACCTCTTGGGGTGGTAAATGCTGTGTACTCTTTCGATTGTGGCTCCATCTCAATTTGCCAATAACCAGTCTGAAGATCCAATGTAGAAAATATTTTTGCTCCATTGACTTTTCTCAACATCTCTTGCAGATCTGGAATCGGAAACGCATTGCTCTTTGTAATATCGTTCAACTTTCTATAGTCGACGCACAATCGAAAAGTTCCATCTTTCTTCTTCGGCAATACGACGGGTGCGGCCCAAGGCGATGTGGATGGTTCTATAATGCCATCGCCTTCCATCTCTTCAATCATCTCTTCTAATACCCGTTGCTTCTCATTGTTGTACGGGTATGGTCGTAATTTAATGGGGGAATTCTTCGTGATCTCAATTTTGTGTGTGATGGTTTTTGTCCTTCCAACTTTGCCGAAAACGCTGGAATGTCGCCGAATGACATCTTTTAACTGCTCTTGGTTCTCAAGGAGTTTTATTTGTAACTCGCCCAATGCGTTGTTAATTGTTGCCACTTCTCTATGGGCTCCATCTGGTTTTCTCCATGCAATGCGGACTCTCTTATCACACCCCAAGTAAATTATACCACTCCGGTAATCGATGCTCACACCATTTTTTGTTAAAAATTCATGACCAAGTATTAAATGATTCCGTAGGCCACTTCAACATTGAACTTCATTCTTGATATCATCACATCCATGCACATTTTTCCAAGAATTCTGAAAGTATTATTGCTTGTGGCTCCACTCCCTGCACTATCTCTGACAGGGTGCCATTTTCCAATACTTCTTGCCAATTCTTCGCTGATAAAATTGTGTGATGCTTGACTATCGATCAGTGCCAATATTGATCTTCCACGCACATCAACTTCCACAATTGGCCCATTCTGGTGTGAGTTCTTGGTCTCCATTGTTGTTAAATGGACCGGTAATTGTTGGTGTTCACGCCGATGTTGTGTGTCTTTGTGGAGGTTAATGTGTATCCCAGAACCAATTTCCTCCTTCATTGATCCTGGAATTAGTTTCCCGACGGCCCAGGTCTATTTTGTTGTCCCCTTCTGGGACAGTTTCGACTTATGTGCCCCGCTTGGTGGCATACGAAGCACGTGCCTGGACTGCTAAGACGTGGTGGTGGTGGTGCTCTCGCTGGTGGTTCTTGCCGATTCCTCGCTGGCTCTTCATCCAATGTTCTAACGGTTATACGTAGCTCATCTAATGACTTTGGATTCGAAATCTT
This sequence comes from Nineta flava, assembly GCA_963920215.1. NCBI lineage: Eukaryota > Metazoa > Arthropoda > Insecta > Neuroptera > Chrysopidae > Nineta > Nineta flava. The sequence continues at coordinate 100,993,041 of OY986042.1, forward strand.
CACCAGCGGTCGTACATTGTCGCGTAGTAAATTCAATATTATGGGCATCACGTCATCAATGTTCCTGTCGGCGTGCACTCTTCTGAATAGCTGCACCTTCATGTTGACGAACGCTTCTGTCTTCAATCCTGTGGGTTGGGAAACGGTCATCAATTCCAGTTCGGCTTTGGCTTTCCTTCCTATACTGTTGAAGAAACTCTCCAGTTGCCATTTCCACTCATCGAAGGTGTAGCCCAACCCACGATTCATCAATGCCCAATCTCTGGCTGGTCCTGTTAATTTTTTTGTGACCATCTCTGTCCAACAGTCTACGGGCAGATGCGTTTGTCGCAGTAATGTCGTTGCTCTGTTCAAAAAAACTACTGGATCTTCGGCCGGTCTACCACTGAACTCCGGCATGATGGACAGAAGCGTCGTTGTGTCCAATGCGGCGGGGCGAATGACTGTATTCACTTCTTGTGGATCAATACGCATGTCTCGCAGTTGCTGTGTTTGATTCTGCTCGATCCGTATAATGTCATCCACGACTTTGTTGTATTGATCGTGCATCTTCTCCTCCAAGCCTTTGATTTGCGTGCGATTCTCAATGACATCGGCTTTAATGTTAACAATGTCGGTTTTCACAGTTTCGACATCCGTGGTTATTTGGTCGATCCGCTGTATGCACGCGTCCCTCAGATCCACCATTCGCTCCCCTAATTCGTATTGTATGGTTTGTATTCTTTCTTCTAATTGGTTGCCCATTTGCTCATTCGATCCTTGAAGTCTGTTGCCCATCCTCTCTTCGGACTCTTGAAGTCGACTACTCATTCTCTCTTCGGACTCTTGAAGTCGATTTCCAAGTCGCTCATCCATCCTTGCTTCAGATCCTTGAAGTTGGTCGCTCATCTCTTCAAGTTTGTTGGCCGTCTTATCCAATCGATCACCCATTCTCTCATCCAAATTCTTGAAGTTGGACATTATTGTCGCAAACATCATTTCCATTGTCGCAGCAGCTGGCTCTTCCGGGTTGGAAACCACACTTCTTTGTCGTTCCGATGTAGGGTTGGCTGGTCCTTGAGTCCTTGAAGTTGGTGTTCCTTGTTGCCTAGATTGGTGCTCCTCCCATCTTGCCTGTAAGACCTCTCTAGTGCCAGTGCTGTCCAGCCCTTCGGCCTCCATCATCTCACGCAGACGTGGCATGGGAATGCTGCGGCTTGCCATTGTAATTCCTTTCTTCTTCCGTGCGTCTCCTGGTCCTGTCACGGTCGCCACTTGTCGCGGTATCCTGGCTCTCTTTATCCTCAAAGGAGCGCTGCCCGAACCTGCAATGATTCCGATACTCGACAAAACAAAAAAAAAATATATTAGTAAACGATATTACTAAATATTTTGTAATTGGAACAACACGCACGTTTTTGTTTAAAGAAAAGAAAAAAAAAATTAAATTAAACACAAGTTTTTACGAAAAAAAAAAAAACCTGATTTTATTGCTTTAAAAAAAAAATGATTATCCGATTTCTTTTTCAACAATTATTTTAATTCTTTTTCACACAATGTTAAACTTTGAATTACTTGACCAAATTACTTGTACAAATTCCAACTTATACTTGATCTGGATTGATCAACAATTATATACTTTGAACTAATTAGACAATACTTGATATTAAACTTTTATACTAATCGCACAATGATCGATTTAAAACTCTTCGGACAATGGTCGATTTTAAACTGATTTGAATCGACACTGGTCATGGTTTATATACCCACCATGGGTCGTTCTAGAATATGATTGTTTTTATGAATAAATATTATGTTTTTGACAATATATTTTTGCATGGAGGCTTCTAGAATATTTAGTATATCAACACCCATGGACGTAGTCGGAGTGTTCAGACAATTTATAAAATTAATTAAAAATTATACCTCTCCTTGGGTTTGACCCATAGTCATACCCCGCTTGGTTGATATTCAAGCAGTGACTTAAATTGTATGATACATTCATAACTGTAAGCTAGCTTACGTCTGTTTACAAAAATTGTCTTGTTTTTACAAAATTATTTATGATCTGTATGTTATTTGTGATCTGTTTATGTTATTTTGTAAAACATTCAATTTGTATAACTTTTGATTCTCTTAAATTTAATTATATGCAATAATTTTTTTCAATTTTTGAATTTTTTTTTCTAACTAGAAAAACTTTAAATCAAAAGTATCTATTAATCTTATTATCATTTTTCGATTTAAAAAAAAACTTAGTTTAAGAAAAAAATAAATCGAGCTATATTATTTTCTTTTTGTACTTTCAAAAAAAAAACTCCTTCTTTTTGCAAGGAGAAAAATATTGTTATCTAAAATATTTTTCGTAATATTTTACTTTCATAATTAAAATGTGTGTTGGATCAAAAAAATTATTCTTAATAATTTTCATTACAACACGCTCTATATGGTTAATATTTCTACCGGTAGTAGTAGTACTACCGGTGGGGAGATCGGAGCCTGGAAAGCTGGCCTTCCTATCCCTTTTTTTACCGACCCCTAAAGACCAAGGAATTTGAATATAGACTAGAAATTGGTAGGTTGTGCGACTGCAGCCGACTTGAATACGAACTTTGCAGATATTCATCCGGAGTTTGTGAATGGAAACTGCAGAAAACCTTCACAATCATAGCCGGTTACTTTTGTTATAGTCCATACGCTGACAGTTCAGTTAATTAACCGCCTTAATAATTTGTTTTTTTTTTATAATTTATTTATTTGACAACCTGTTACCGTGGGTCTCAGCAGAGTGCCTGCAACAGCATGGTCACTTGGACTGGTTATGTTTGTATACCATTGTAGATACCACGTGTGTAATAGTTAGATCTATAGTTAGATCTGTATTAAATGACCTCAGATTAAACAGTAATAATTTCATAGATATCCCACAGCATGAATTAGCATAATATTAATCAGAAAACACTAAAAAAAGGAAATACTGTAATTGAAGAAGAACACACTATTGAAGAAAAAAGTTCAATAACATTCATCAAACCATTCATAAAATTCGTGAAATGGAACCAAAATACTTAATAATTATTTATTAATATTTTGAAATATTTATGAGTGATATTAAAATAAAAATCAAACGGCACCGATATTACGTATAAATATATTATTTTCCAAATATTTATGTAAATAATGTCGCTCTAACATATACAAAACAAAACAATATTATTCAAAAATCAATTAACTACTTGTTTTAACATCAATAAACAATGTCATAAAATTATACTTTTATTTCTATTGAATAGGGTACACAGTTTGTAGGTACGGAGAGTACGACACAAAATATGTTATGTATTTACAAAATCTATGTATATTATGTCATTAAGTTTATGATAATGCGCTTCAAAGGATGGATTTTGAATCACGGCAAGTTATGCAGTGGGATTTAGTTTAATAATTTTACCCGGTATATATTTTACCCTGAGCAAAATGGGCAAAATTGTTTATCTTTGTAACCATAAGAGATGAAACAAAGACAAAAAATGTTTCTTTTTTAAAAATAAACTTTTGTTTGAAACTTATTTTCATAAAATCAGTATAAACCAGGTATTTAAGCAATTAACTCAGTTAGTTGTTATTTTTACTTGTTTTTATTTCACTGGTATCTTTCGAGAGTAAGTTTCACATCAGATCTCGCCTTTTAATAGCTTTCTTTGTAAGTGCAAAATTTTGAATAGATCATCTTATTTTTCTCTGATCTAGGGTCCCACATTAACTCAATAGATGCTCTAGAGTTTCATCAATTTTCAGATGTTTTCATTATCTACTCCAAACTTGTTTAAAGTGTTTTTTTGAATTAGCAGTGCTATTAAGCGACACTCTTTACTGGGAGCTTTTGTGGAACTCTTTACTGGTACCGAAACATGACGATGCATCGATTCCCACAGAAATATACTTCATAGATTGTGTGTATTTATATAAAGAATAATATTGTGTCTAATCCTTCTTAATCGCGAAGCAACCAACTGTCGATTATTAAAAAAATATGCATTAGTATTTGTATAATCGTTCAGACTAATTTGTGTTACGACTTGGCGGTATAAGAAAACAAAATTTTCATTACTTAGCTTAAAATCCTGTTTATCTTAGAATGTATATCCTTACATAGTATAAAATAAATTTAAATTTAAAGCGATTTACTCAAAAACTACTTCACCGATTTTCATGCTGTTTTCACCAATGGATAGTGTGGTTCTCGAGGATGGTTTTAGTATATAATTTGTCAATTTATGTATAAATTGGTCATTAAATATTATAAAAAAAGATAAAGTTGTATAATTTATTGATGTATATAGGTGTATAATTTATCAGTGCATAGTAACAGATGTTCGTTGTTTTAGGTGCTGTGTGTTATACATTGTATCCCAGGAATGGGGATGTAGACATTTTGACTGTTATTTATATAAGCATGCAACAGACAGCAGTCTGTATAAAGTGATTGCAGTGGATCATATATTAATACAGTCCATTGTTCATATTTGTTTCGATTTCATTTGTTTCGATTTCTATTCACATAGTGAATCATTTTAAAATTAATATTAAGTTAGTTTATTTTTGTAGTAATATGCATAGATAGCGATGTATACAACAAATACGTTTAAAAATTTGCCTATAGATGGCAGTATACACAACATTAGTACTTCAAAAATTTTGCCAATAGGTGGCAGTGCATACAACAAATGTATTAAAAAAATTAAACGCAATTTATCAGTCCTTGACGGGAGAAAATATTATGTTACTTGGTTATAAGGGCGTTACAAAATTTTTGCGGGTGAAGCCGCGACGGGTAATGCTATTATGTATAACGAGGAAAGATGATTGATTTTTTGTTTGTTACGATTTAACTCAAAAACTACTCAACCAATTTTACCGAAAGCTACATCTCCTCGGAGTAAAATAGGCTGTTTTATATTTTCTGTAAAGATCCCGTGCGGAGGCGTGTCAGCTAATGATTTAATAATTATAAGCAGTATATAGCAAGACAGCCAGCTTAAAATCTCAAAAAGGTTATAAGCGAAAAGTTTATTCAATTTCGAATGTTTTTTTGTGTGCGATTGTTTAATATATTTTCTTACCATACTTTCTTCATATGGACATCTGTGTATTAAAATTAAACTATTGTTACAAACAATAAACACGCAATTGAGTTTTATTATTTTTCCAATACAACAAATATATTGATACAATAACGAATGAAAATAAAACTTTAATGTTTTAGAAAGAGATGAAGTCACCCTTCTCTATCCACTTCACAAAGAATAAAAAACAACTTACTATTTGTGACTTTCAATTCATTAATATAATTATTTTTATTTGACAATATTGTTTATATTTTTTCACTATTGAAATGAAACCAACATTTAAAAAAATACTAATTTTGAATATATGACCCAGTCTAAGTAGTCGAGGTTCAAATCTTGACGGCGGCAGTTTCTTAAATTAAATTATTGGGGCGGTTAATAGGGAATATGCATGCAAATTTCTTTTCACTTGAATTGAAGCATGTTCACTTGATAAATATCAAGGTAAAATTACTTTTTAAATAACTTTAAAAATAAGCGAGATATGAATGATTGAAATTCCCGATTAGACAAAGAGAGTGATTGCCCTCTTGATATGTTATGTGACGTCATATTACACTTTCACCATTTAAAATACACGTAAAACTCCGTTTTTAGTATTTTTGCAAGAAAGAGACAGATAATAATCTTTAAAAGCTTATAGCTTCCTTGATATTTGTCGGATTTTAATTTCGTTTTTAAATATTATTACAGTATTAACAGTATTTTCATATTCTGAAAATAAATGTGAAAAAAAATTTTCATGCATATTCCCTATTGATTAAACTGTCGGCGTATGGACAAGAACAAAGTAACCGGCTATGGTTGTGAAGGTTTTTTGCAGTTTCCTTTCACTAAATCCAAATGAATATTGGCTTAGTTCCTATCAAAGTCGATTGCGAATTTTGTAACCGAAATAGACTTTGACAAGTATTGTATTGTGATGCTTAAGTATACACAAATAATTAATATATGAATAATTAGTTGATATTTGACAACAACAAAAAGTAATACCGTCAATGATATGTAAAAGTTGGCTCTTATGTCAGAGTCGGTGTAGCGGTAAGCACGCTGAACTAGATATCCAGAGGCACGAGGTTCGATTCCTGGTTGACGCGTTAATTTTTTCTTATCAATATTTAATTCAAAGTTCAAGACATTTGTCTTTAAAGTATACGTTAGTTCTATTATATTTGTTTTATGTAACCGAAATGGAATTTGACAAGTATTGTATTGTATTGTATTTTATACACAAATAATAAATTGGTATTAGTTATTTACCCTTAATCTTTTTCCCAATCGATTATTTTTGATGAAATGTACGTAATTTTGTAGCGAATACGGCGGTATAGGGTGGTATAAGTATAACTCCTTGCACTAAAAATGACTGCACTCGACACAGAAATCCATTGACCGATAAACTAGAAATTTGGTAAATGCATATATTTTCCGACAAAAATAAAATGGAAGAAATAAATATTTATTTTTCCGTTTCTTTCCTAAAATTAGTATACCAGGCATTTCCCCTAAATGTCAAATGAAATCAAGTAAAACAAAAATGTGAAATGAAGCTATCTCGTTTGTAAAACGAGAAACAGAAAGTTTAGAAAAACTTTCAGCAAGTTTAGAAATCTTTCTTTGGGCTAAACTCTTTTTTTTTTTTATTGTGGGAATTTAAATTCGTTTTGGCAAGTTCCCAGATTTTGTTACCAATATTATAATAAACTTGCCAAGAAACTCAATATTAGGTACACTCCCGTCCAATAAAATTGAACAGATCTGAATTGAATCAGTCTCTCACAATTTTGATTATTCTTCTAGTAAATGTTGTTTACTATACTTCCATCTCTTTTTTCACACTTCAACATATATACTACTTATCTTTGTTTATATATGAATTATTATACAGAGAGTTACAAAAGTGACGAGTTTTATGAAATGTAAGAAAAATAACATTTCAGGTCTGTCCAATTTTATTGAACGGGAGTGCACATACTAATTCAATTCTTAATTTATAGCCAACTATATTTTTAATGTTTCAGTCGTCAAACCGTTAAAAAATAAACGATAACTTTGTCCCTTTTTAGCGAATTTTCTCCAAAGGAAATGCAGCTATTGTTTTTATGTTGGAATTTCGTAAAAATTTCTTCAAATGTCCATCGATCCTACATATTAAAAATCATGATGTTAAAAATCACTATCACTAAAATTTGTATATATGTATATATATATATATATATATATATATATATATATATATATATATATATATATATATATACACACATATATATATATATAAATATATACATATATAAATATATATATATATATATATACATATATATATATATATATATATATATATATATATATATATATATATATATATATATATATATATATATATATATATATATATATATATATACATCTATATATACATCTATATATATACAACATATGTACTTTTTTTAAATGTCTGTGGACTCTTTAGTGGTCACAGTTTTATTCCGAATGAAATTTGGTATTTGAGTCGCTTTTGGTATTCTAAAGGTCAAGTTCGTTAATGGGTAAAATCGGACGAGAGGAAATGAGGTTTAGAGGGAGGGGAAAATACAAAATTTGACTATCTCCCTTAATATTTGAAAAATCGAAAAATTTATCAGGAGTTATGTTGTACGTACTAAGTTTTACTGCAATTTTGTTTCTTATCATTTTTCTGTTACACTAATACTTACAGATATATTTACAATTAAAGATTGAAAGTTAAAATTCTAAATAATTCTGTTCACATTAGAGTTTGAGAAAAATGATCAAGTAATGAATTGTAGCAAACTTGATTTTCTACAACTTTACTTCTTATACATTTTTCGATTATTCTAATATTAAGAGATATATTTAATATTTTGTGTTTGTTTGATACGAATACATGAAATATATTTTATTGTAAAAAATATTGATTGTCGTTTCCATAGTTAACTATAAACAATAATCGTTATACATCGATTTATTTTGGCTTTTAATAAATTTAATTTTTAGCGAATTTCCTACAAAGGAAATGCAGCTATTTTTGCAAATACTAAAGTTATATCAGATATGATATTTCATTTTGATCACACTAAAATTATGACCGCTAGAGAGTGATTTATGTATTCTAAGGAAATTCGCTAAGTTGACGCAGCTCCTGCGTAACGAATTTTTTACTAGTACTTTATTTAAAAAAATTTGTTATAAACGTTAAAAATAACCAAAAATAAATTTTCGAGAAATATGAATGAAGAGAAATATATAAAAACATTGTAGGTATAAAGATTGGTTCCAAAAGTTTTTGAGTTGATTACGTAAATATTATATGTATATTAGTTATGAATAGTAACGATTTTATAATATCATACATTTGGCTCAAACTACATGACAATAAAATACTATACACTCTGTGTGGAATGGTATCAAGTACGATATACCATTAGCTCCATAGCTCCGTGTAGTAGTTGGTACAGCTAGAGCTACTAACTCACTACATATATACAGGGTGAGTCAAAAGTCATGGAGTTTTTTGAAAGGGAGGATAAGGAATGCAATTGTAAGATGAAAAGTCCTTGGACATTTTTGCACCTGACCCACCGTTAATTAGATATTTATTAAACAATGTAACCAATTAGAGAAGCGCGTTAACGGAATAAGAAATGGTGGGGAATTAACGCAGCGCCATCAATGAAAATTGAATGATTCATTATACATGGAAACTACATTTTTCTTTAAAAACGAATCACCCATAATTTAGCTCACTAAAATATTGAACAAAATTATGCTTAAGAATTTATTATTGGTTTTTGCATTGATCAAATCAATTGCAATTTAGACTAATTTTCAGCTTTTCGTTAAGTAAATTGAAGGTTTTAAAATAATCAAGTTTTTGATTTCAGTCCGATTGTCGAAAACTGAGTTTTGAAAACTGACTATCTTCATGATAATCCCAAAAATATTTTTTTAAAGAATTTTTACATTACTGTACCGATCGATTTCATAATCTAATCAGCTCTTAACTTCAAAAAAACAACGTCAAATGCCGCCGTAAAATTTCATCGTAAGAACTCTAATAAAAACTGAATAATTCAGTTAATTAGATTTTTGGGAAAAAAAAAAGGTAAATTTTTTTTACAAAACTTTTTTAAATTCTACTATAAAAAAAAAATATAAAACTTTTTTAAAACTATACCGGATTTGAAACACATAAGATTGGCTCTACGTTAGTGATGGGGTGAGCTCGCACCCCTCACGTATCTCTGCTGCCGCTGCTAATTCCCCACCATTTCTTTTCCCGTTAATGCGTTTTTCTGATAGGTTACTTTATTTCATTAATATCTAATAAACCGTTGGTCAGTTGCAAAAATGTCCAAGGACTTTTCATCGTAGAATTTCATCCCCTATCCACCCTTTCAATAAATTCCATGACTTTTGACTCAGCCTGTGTATATGTATAATATGTTCAAGTAGTATAGTATATGTTTAACAACTAACTAAACTTATTCACAATAATAGTGAATAGTTGAAAAGACGCCACAAGTTTGAAAATTTTCTCTCAAAAGTGTAAACTCTTGGGAAAAATAAGATATATATATATATATATATATATATATATGGAGATGGTGGATATCTTTTCTATACATATAAACCCATAACATATTCTTTTATATATATATATATATATATATATATATATATATGCTACTTATTTATTTATATATTGGTATGCCTGTCTATATGGTTGTCATTTTAAATGTCTGCCATATTATTATTATGTTTTGTACATATTTATTTAAATTCTAAAATTGCCTTTTACAATTCAATAATAGCTTCATTTTTGTGTGCATATTGATTATGTTTAATATTTTCTATATATTTCGAATATATTGAATATGCTAGAAATATAAAATACTTTTGTTGAGATTTTAAGAGTTGTTACTTTTATGATTAAATCTATCATATTATCGAAATTTTATAAAATAAATAGAAGTAATTCTAGTTTTTCTATAACGGTTTGTCTGTTTAGTATTTAAAGTTTACAATCTAAAACCTACAATTTCCCAATTCCTAGTCTGCATACAAATTTTTTGTGCTCCAGCCATTAAAAATTTTATAGTTATAAAATTAATAAAAAGGTAAAAAAAAAGAATGATGTGTGTGATCTCTGTTGAAAACCGCAGTATTTCAGAAACGGAGGTTAAACCCTCATTTTTATTATTATTATATTTACATATATCGGGTATAAATATTACTGTTGAATGTGTTGGTGTAGATGAGAGGATTCCAAGTAGATCTGAAATCTTATTCTAGGGAACATTATATTCAAAAGATAATTTGGTATTGAAACCAAACTTTATTTTACCTGATATATAATCAATCAATGATTTGTTGATAGTTACTGAAATAACAACAGATAGTTACCGAAGTAACAAAGACCATATTTAGTGTGTTCACTCAATACAGAAAATAACAGAGAGCATCGTGTCTCTTTCAACAAAAATTCCAACAAACATATAATATATCTGTAAGAAATATCTATGTTAATAACATTAGTCGGGAAAACAATAATAATAATAATGATTTTCTCAGTTAGATAGAAAATGTAATAATCAAGTAACCGAAGAAAATACACACTGTTTGATTATTATCTAGAATAACACATATCTTTCTAATATCTAAATCTAATGTAACTGTACTACCACCACTAAGTTTTAACTCTAAAGCTTGCCTGCTTCTTATTCGTCATATGTTTGTGATGTGTTTCTTATTCCAGGAGAATAAATGTATTATTATATACTTACACTATATATATATACACTCCTAATATACGGTTTATACATATATCTATACTACTGATATCCCACAGGATATGATGTGGTTATTATTATATTTGTCTCGAATGTTTCTGTTTTGAAATTGATACAGTTGTATGCTGTTGTTTGGTTTCCAATCTAAAATTAAAGTGTCTGTAAAGTCTTAGAAACATTAATTGTTGCTATAGTATTTGTTGTTATCTTTTGTTTTTGTCCCGAAGGATGAGGTTTTTTATCTGTTTAGTTAACCAGACTAGTAGTGGTATTATATATATTGTAATAGGTGTTGATCATTATCGTTTTTTTAAAGTGTTTGCCCAATTCCGACCTGTTGTAGTATGGCGAGGCTAATTGATTTGGTGTATTAACTTGCCGCCGTCGTCAAATATGCCCTAAGTATATTTGTTCGAGTATGGCCTCTCAACCGCCCAAGTGGTCGAGCGGTCTAAGGCGTATATCTGAGGCGTTATGTGTACTTGGAACTGGGAGGTTATAGGTTTGAATCTTGACATCGGCAGTTTGTCAATTATTAGGAATAAATAATAGTTTAAAAAAACTAAAAAATCACGCTTTTATAGAAAATCCACCTAAAAAATAAAAAATAAAATTTAATAAATTTGGATTAAGAAAAGTGTAAATAAGAAACAAATGTATATTAAGGGAAAAAAGCGTGGGGTGCATAGTGTCATTAGTTATTCCATTAATATACATTTGTTTCTTATTTACACTTTTCTTAATCCAAATTTATTAAATTTTATTTTCTATTTTTTAGCTTTTAGTTGGATTTTCTATAAAAGCGTGTTTTTTTAGTTTTTTTAAATTATTATTTATTTTTCATTTTTTAGTTGAAGTTCGCGCACAAGCTCTAACTCTCTTACTCTCATGCAAAGGATGCGGAAAGAAATTGATGAATCCTGGCGAATCTAATCAGGATAATAGGATATTTTAATCGAATTATTGCATTGTCATCGGTCTTTGACAGGTGTGCAAAATTTGAATTAAATCTGATCGTTCAAAGTAGGAGAAAATCGAGCCCAAAAGGGTCGGTTACAAACATACATTCATACATACAGGTGAAACTAATAAAAAGCGTATAAAAAAAGGGGCGGTTAATTGAATAAACTATCAATTAACATATGCATGAGCTTACCTGAGGTTTGTCATTACGAATTATTATCATTTTTGCAATCCATTCTTCTGTATGAATAATTATTTTGTTCATACAGAAAAAAAACTTCCATCCGAACTCTTTTCAATGAGGGATTTATTGAATGGATTTTGAGCTTGATGTAGGAATAGTTCAAAATAAACTCCAAAATATTAAGGCATATCCAGTGGCAAATACCGTCTCCATGCATATGTTTATTTTTTGTACATCTAACTGTGAAGAATTGTATTGATGTATATTCGAGATGTTTGGTACACATTTTCATCGTTTCTTTGTTCGTGCTTGAAAATACTCCCATCAAATTCTCTATGACGTGTGAAGAACTCTATAGTTTATTATATTATAATATTACCATAATAAACTATTGGATGGATTTAGATAAAATTCTATTTTTGGGGCAATTTTTTCTTCAAAAGACATACAATTCGTTAATTTAGATAAACATTGTACACTAATATGGATGCCAATTGGTAGGCGCTTAACATTGTGTTCTTGATGATATAAAATTTGATCCACTGAATCACATGCCCAAACACCTATCCTTAAGAATCACTAGTCACATAATTTTTCTCGGAAACCAGTGGTATGATTGGGATAGTAATTTGTAGACAGTTTATTTTAGTAATGAGGCAGATTTTTCGCTCCTTTTTTGTACATACTTAAAACAATTCGTTCTATCGTTGCCAAAAAGAATATGTTTTGACCCAATTATGACCCAAATTAGTTTTAGGAGTATTTTCGCTCCTTTTTATAATTGAATCGTGAAACTGAGAAATTTTGATCATCTAGGCCCCTAAATTTTAGTGAGCCATCAATTTCGTTCAGAACTTGGTATTGACCATTATTTTCCTCGGAAACTATTGGTCCGACTTGAATTATGCTTTAGGCATTACATAAGTATGAGGATAGAATGATTAAATTTGCATGTATACTCGAACTTGTCTAATGAAAATTATGGGCGTGGTCGCTCTTTTACGATTTTTGAATGGAATTAACTTTTTAACTGTTTATTCCTTAACGATGATAATGAAAAAACAGTGTTTTATAATTCCGTAAATAGTATATATTATAAAAAAAACCACTGCAGCTTTTTTCGATCAAAGGTTATTTCGGGGTCAAATATCGTCTTATATTTCCTATAGTAATATCACGGTAACGTACACAGGCAAAAATCCCTTCAACTCAGCCTGACGCACTACCGTGCTCTAAATACTTCAAAGGAATAGCGGATATTCTCTTCATTAGACTTTTACAGCAAAAAACATTCAAGCTCCGTGTGTATATATAATAAACCCTTGTTTCAATCATTTTTAGCAGTGCTTTTAAAATGAAATGTTCTTTAAAAATAAAAGCCTATTTATTAAACGAACTGAACCAATAAATTTACATTTTACCTACTTTAAAAAAAAAAAACATTTTTTTTTGTAACTCAATTATTATCATCTTATTTTTGTTGTACGTCTTTGGTATCCCGTGTATTCTACCTATTTTTTTTCTATATTTTCTTTTGTTCTTTCATATATGTATAGGAAAATGGTGTATTATTGTTTCAAGGAGGTGAACAAAAATATTGTATAGTACGTTTTTGGATGGGAAAACATTGGGGTGAAATTGGAGGGTATGAGTGTGTAGACTCCTAAATATTACTGTAAATAATTTATTTTATTTTATAATCTAGTTGGAATGGAGAAAGCGTAAAGGAAAAATGATGGAAATTTATGATTTTTCTTTGTTGTTTCACTTTCTTAAGCAAGAAAATAGCTTATGGTTTTGCATAGTTGAACATTAGTAAAACACGTACGTGTTATTTTGTTTTCTTCTGAAAGTTGTTCTTCAGACTTTAACGCTAGAATATGTGAGAATATGTTTCCAAAAATTATAAATCTTGTAATAAATATGTAATCTTGATTTTATGTACAACTGTGGAAGCGCTGGGAAATGGTAGAGTAAATATATTTACCAGCGCCAAGGCATTAAACAAGTTTTTAATCAAAAGCATATTCCTTCACAGCCTCAACGCGTATCACGTTATGTGAGAGAAGGAATGGAAAATTGATGAGTAAATCTGGAAATAAATTCATCGGAGATATTTAAACATTATTTCTATTCTAGTAATCTGAAAATCCGCTTTTTGAGTTGTTAACCCTTATGTTAATGACCGACTTTATCGACGTCTCTTAGCAACCGGGTACCCGGGTACCCACAAACCTTAATATTGAAAATTTTGTTTATTTTATTAAAAAACAAATTTTCTAAACATTTTTTTCTTTAAATATGAATAGTTAGTGACAATTTAAAAAAAAAAAGAAAAAAAAATCATCTAGAATTGTGAATGACATCTGAAACTGGTTTAGGGCACTCCAGGTAGTGGACCCATTTTTATTGTTCGGGACTGAACAGATGCTGTTAGAGTGGGAAAAAATCTCAAGGTTATTTCTTTATTTTCTATCACGCAATAGTTTCGAGTATTTTTTAGTACGTTTTAGATTTTTGGTGGGATAAGACGTGTTTTATTTATGGTGTTTTCTGTAAAGTGAAAAATAAAGCTATGGAACAACTATCGAGAGCTGAATTTGCTAGGTAAATAAACTATACATATATTTAACATTTGTAAATGTTTTAATTGTAATTTTGTGTAATAATATTATTAACGAATTGAATAATATAATAATTAATTATTTAGGTTAAGTGCAATAGAAAGAAATGCTTATTTGAAAGAATTACTTGGGGAAAATGACAGTGATTCGTGTGGGCCGTCTGACAGTGATGACGAAGATTGGATTCCAGCTAATATTTCTAGACGTAAAGTCCCAAATCGAGATGATAATTTAGAACGTGATGAACCAGAAGCTTCTGAAGATACAGGAGAGATTGCTGAAGGAAATTTAGAAGTAGAAGAAGAGGTTGAGAATAGCGAGAGTGAGACTGAAGGGTGTTTAGAAGTAGAAGAGGTTGAGAATAGCGAGAGTGAGGAAGAAGACGATGAAGTAGAAACTTCTGAGCCTGAAGGTAGTAAAATATTTGTTCCTAACAATGATTGAAATAATAATTTTTATTTTTAAATAATTAATCTAAATTATTATTATTATTATTAATTTTAGGACGAGTTCGAGAATCATCTGGGAGTTTTATCGCAAAAGATAAAACAGTATGGAACAAAACTCCACCAACTCAGCATCAGACCGCAGCTCATAATGTTTTACGTCAACGAAGTGGGCCTCATCGCAGTACAGAAATGTTATCAATAAGTAACACTTTCAAGAAAATTTTTAGCTATGACATGGTTGACATAATCGTCCGTCATACGAATAAGAAAGCTGAAGCTACTTATCAAAATTATAATGCTAATCATCTAGACTCTGAGCGCCAATGGAAGCCCGTTACAATACCCGAAATTTATTCATTCTTCGGTATCTTGATTTGTGCTGGCGCAAATAATTCAAATACGGATCATACTTTTGATATGTGGCACTCCAATTCTTATCCACTGTATCGTTCAGCGATGGGAATAAATAGATTCCATAATATTCTGCGTTTTTTGAGATTCGACGACAGTAATACTCGAAGTCAACGTAAAAAAGAAGACAAAGCAGCTCCAATTCGTGATGTGTGGACAATGCTGAATTCAAATCTAGCCAAAATGTACAAACCAACTGCAAACTTGACAATCGATGAACAACTTTATCCATACCGTGGTCGTACTGGATTCACACAATATATACCGTCGAAACCAGCTAAGTATGGTATAAAGATCTGGTGGATTTGTGATGCGGAAAACGCATATCCTTTGCAGGGGATTATGTACACTGGTAAAACAGATAACACTCGGGAAAAAAATCAGGGTGAAAGAGTAGTGAAAGAATTGGCGGCTCCGTATCGAGGTAGTGGTAGAAACATCTGCATGGATAACTTCTTTACTACTCTACCCGTTGCTAAACATTTGTTATCGTGGAATATTACCATTGTTGGCACGATAAAAAAAAATAAACCTTACATCCCTAGTGTTATGGCAGCAAATAAGACACGGGAGCAATATTCGACTGTTTTTGGATTCCACGAAAAGGTTACCATGTGTTCTTATGTTCCGAAAAAAAAAAAAGCTGTCATTCTATTATCGACAATGCATTCAGATGCATCAGTTAGTGATGATACTAAGCGGAAACCAGAAATTATAAATTTTTATAATAAATATAAAGCTGGCGTCGATACAATGGACCAAATGGTTCGGAGGTATACAAGTCAACGACGATCTTCGAGATGGCCAATGGCAATGTTCTTCAACATGCTAGACATTTCTTCACTTGCATCATATATAATTTATTATGAAAATAATAAAATGATTGCCAAAAAAACGACGGAACGTCGTCAATTTATGCGAAAACTGAGTGAAGAACTGGCATTGCCAATGATTGAATCTCGCACAGCGAATCCACAAGTAATGCGCCACTTCTCAACAAAGATCGCCGTTGAAAGTATTTTAGGTCATGCAGTAGAGGAAACAGCCGAACCAAATCCTGGACCCGTGGTTCCGAAAGATAAAACAGGAAGAAAAAAAGTGGCAGGATCTTGCCATATATGCAATGCTTTACCAATAAAAAGACGACGAAAGACTCGCAAGAGCTGTGACAATTGTCACCAGCCAGTATGTGATGAGCATTCAGTTAATATCACAAAATGTCTTAAATGTCATAATTAATGTCACTAATGATAAAAAAAACTGTAATATTTATTTATTTTTTAATAAAAATTAGTTGCATGCATTTATAAAAACTATTTTTAATTTATTTCCTATGCTTTCTACTGTGGGTACCCGGGTACCCGGTTGCTAATGGGGCGATGGCCAAAGTTTAAACTTATTTAAAAAAAAAAAATTTTTTGAAAATAAATTAAATGCACTCACAACTAGCTTGCTTTTAAGTTAAAGATTGACGATCCGAGAGCACAAAAGGAAATATTTTTTTTTTTTTGAGTTATTCATACTAATACATCGCGTTGGGTACCCGGGTACCCGGTCATTAACATAAGGGTTAAACACTCTAATCTCCTTGAGTATGTAGATACTTGGGTATCTACATACCTCCAAACTATAATTTTAATTGTTACAGAAATTGTTTTCATTAAAAAATTACTTATGCAATAAAAATCTGTTGGTTTGAACAAATTTAACGCAAGACATTTTCCAATTTTTAAGATATATCTACTGCAATATAACAACCAACGGTAAACAGAAGTTATTCATTTGTAACAGTTTGAATTCTCTTTCGACTGTAATTTTCTGATGTAAAAATAAATTGATCTTTAAAATCTCTAATAAAATTTAAATTTTATTTTAAATTTATGTCTTGCATGTCATAAATTTGTGCATTGTGATTTTACCAGAAAAATGTCTTAAGAATATATATATATATATATATATATATATATATATATATATATATATATATATATATATATATATATATATATATAAATTTTCTGACAAAAGACATGTCGAATGTGACACAAATGTATTTGTTTTTTGAAAAATAAAAATCTTTAAAAGTGTCACGTTTAAAACTAAATAAATTTATTAAATCACATAAAAGTAATATTGTATTAAAAAAAAGGAATCGCTATCCTTGTTTTTTAAATTGACCTCTTACTCTTACAACCTAATAATACATATGTATATTTAAAAAAAAAACCTACTAGGTAAGCGATGTCCTTTGAGATTTGAGTATATATGTAATATATCAAACTATATTATAGTTTTACCTTATGTAGTTACTACCAAACCCCTCTTTCTCATACCATAGTTTCGCCCATATTTATTGTTATGTTGGTAGTTTTTCAAATGAATGTATGCAAAAAGCCAATGAATATAAATATTTTTTTTTTATATGTGTACGTCATCAACTTACTCTTACCCTCCTTTTGGTTATGCAAACAGCAAGACACAGAACTATTGTGTGCCGTATGACGATTATGATATATATTTTTTGTTATATGCATGTTTCGATATTCATAATAGGTCATAAGAAGGAGCTTTCGTCATGTTAAACCAAGACATTTCCACCCTTTAATCCTGTATCATGTCTAGAAACATTTGTATAGTTTTTATACCCGATATATAATATATATCAAGGTATATTAATTTTAGGTCCACTGTAAAATATTATTCGTAGAAAAAAAATGTTGGTATAGGTGTTCATAAAATAACCGAATTAGTCCATTTCCGCAAATGTATGTGTCCGTCCGTGTTTTTTTTTCATTATCAAAATATATTATGTCGGGGGATATTTTTCCCTTAGTATATTTTGTCTAGGATATTTTGTCCTGGGTTATTTTGTCGGGGATGTTTTGTCTGCGGATCGAAACGCCTACTACGCCTGTAAAGACTGTTACTATATTACTTATGGAGGGCCTTTGAAGGGACCTTATTGAGATTATTCGTCAGTTTTTAACTCTACGAATAACTTGAGGCAATTAAAAATGATTTGACACCAGTATACCTTTATTTTACAGTCATTTATGACATTTAAACAAGGGTAAAGAGTTTGTGGAAGAAGGTAATTGACAGAAAATGTTGAATTTACATTGGAAGTAATTATTTATCATTAAATGTTCGTCTCATTCACTGATAACTATTTCGATCTATTTTAAACATGTCTATGAATGAATATATTTATTTACTACTTATAAGTGTCTACCTATTCTACCTATATATTTTAGTTTTACCTATGTGTTTTTAAGCTTCTGTGTAACATGCATGCAGCAGCAAGCACTCCACTTTTAGAGAAAAGCATTTCATATCATCTAGTAGCCTTCTCTCCATCCCAACACCTCAATATAGTACTTACTTTTTACTCTAGTCTTGCTAGACTTGGTTGTTACTGTGTATAGTCCAATTGGTTTATAAAGGAATTCATCAAAAATACTTTTTTAGCTAAACGGTTTTATTGTAATTAATATTCAATTCGCTGCTGGGAAAAGGCCTCCTCTAAATGTTTCCACTCATTGCGATCAGTGGCGATCCTCTTCCAGAGATCACCTGCACACCTCTTTAGATCGTCTCTCCATCGTTTTATATGGAATTTTGATCAGACTCAAATAAAATCGGGTGCATTTATAGTAAAGTTTTCTTTTATTCGACATGAAATCTGACTTTTGACTTTACCCCTCATGTTTATCGTTTGTTGATGTACCTCAAAATTTTTTTAGAGTCTCAAAGTCAAAGTCCTATATTGGTGCATTCTATTATTTTCTATGGCTATGTGTACTTTGGACCACAGAAGTTGTGTCCTTTTTTCAAAATTGTTTAGTATTCTTGTATTTTGTGCTTTCATTTTCAATTTCTGTGTCTTACTATATTTTGGAACTTTTTAATTAGTCAGAAAGTAGTTTGAAATTATATACTAGTATATGTATGATGACTAGTATATGTATGATATGTTATGTGACGAACGGGAACACTGACGACAACGGACAGCTGCTTTCAACAACGCGCAGGAGTACCAACAAATTTTTTTTACGCATATAAGTTTTTATATAGTTCTTTTCGCGCGAGTAGCCGATCAGCTGATATAGTCTAGAAATATCTTTAGCCAAAATCGATTATGTTTACTCGAAGTTCGATTTTTTAAAATAATTTTTGAATTAATGATATATCTCTTGGACTATGTACGAGTATGGATGTTAGTACACAATAGGACCGTTGTGTATAAAAAAAAAACAGAACAAACAGTAGAGAAAAAAAGGCACAAGAAAATGTATCACTTTTGTGGCATGAAAAAAACAAATCGTAAATTCTTTTTTGTGTTTTTTTATTTTTTTATTTGATACTCCTGTGTTTTTTTAGCAGTATTTTTTGTTTGTTGCTATGTGTATGCATGGTTGTATTCTTTAGAGCAAAGCGCAAAAAACAACATCTTTTTTACATTCATATAAATTGTAATTTATTCTTTAGTAGTGTTTTTTTTTATGTTTATTTTCTGTATACATTTTTATTATTTTTTATTATTATTTAAATTAAAATTGATTTTTTGTTTTTAACTAAACAGAAAATAATTTGCATTAACATGCAGCTACAATCATAACCAATCCATTTTATTAGTATTATATTTTATACATTTTTTAACGTAGTCTGATAATTGTGACCTTCAAAAGTAAGTGACCTTCAAAAGTGGGAACGGGTATAGCTCCCCTGCTTTTACGTGTTTTTTTTTTTTAATATGTACTGATTTGAATGATCTCAGTCTCCTTTAAAAGATTGAGCTCCCGAAATAGTCCGACAAGTTTAATTTGAATTAGGCCATGGAAAATAAATTAAAAGAGTCGAATAAATCAATTTATTTTTTCTTAGTTTTTCACCATCAAAGATTGGCGTAGATTGACGTAGCACAAATAATACGTTAAAACAAATTAGTTTTTATTCAAGCATTCATAGATAATAAACAAATGGAGAGAGATGGCTGTAGAAGTTTGGAAGTCACCTTGATATAAATTCCAGGATACTGCGGAGTTGAGGACAATAAAATGCTTGACGAGCATGTTCGTGGAAAAGCCGTACTTTTACGGGACCGTAACCAAATTTAAAGTTAGACGACAGCTATTTCTGTCCTTAACGCTTGGGTTGGTATGTTTTAAAAGAGGAAATGACAAGTTAAAGCAGGCTACACGCAAGTCCAACATATGATGCTGCAAGGTCAATTTGGTTCATGCATAAAAACCGGAAAGACTTTAACCTTCTGGGATGTTTAATAGTCACTGCAGACTCAATAGGTATCTATCTCTCACGAGGTTAGAGGACAGCACGAATTGTGTCAACTGCGTAGGACATGCAGGTGATACACGAGTCTTAATCGATACCTAGTCTTCGGTTCGGCCGAAATAGGGTACCATGAAGTAAAAAAATTTAAGTAAAACTTTTTCCTGCCATCTTTAAAGAGGGCGGGTAGTTTCAATAACGACCAGCAGGTTAGAGGAAAGGAGTTGATGAGATGTGTTCTCAAGAGTTGATTCAAGGTTATTTTCCAGGATTTGGCCTCTTTTCCGCTATTACTGCTGCTACTATATCTTTAGAGAAGATTGTATCTTGGAAAATCGGAGAAAATGATGTGGGAGAATTTGTCATATATGCAGGTGTCATATTTTATATATTATACAGATTGTCTTCAATCATAATGTTTGTTTTGCTAATATAGAACAGCGAGGAATTATCTCACGGTATATACAATCATTTTTAAACGATATATGTTGTGTATTGTTATATATTGTTAAAAGGTCAGCAATTTGAAATCCGATTAAATGAATTGCCTACCTTTGTTAGAAAGGTAGATGACTGGTTCGTTATGATTAAAACGCGTTCGTTACCTAGAATCGATATCATATATATATATTAGAAAATTGTTATTACATTCATATATGTAAGACAAATATGCGATTTGTTTATTCGAAGCCCTCGTTCACTTTATTTGCTAGACAATAGCAGTGGTAAATTTTTTACATTGAAATATTTAAGAGACGCATTATTTTCATTTAACATAAAATGAGACATAAACCATTTAGAGAAAACGAGGTTTTCGTTATTAAAAAAGAGTTAATCCGAATAGTCAAATAAGCTAATATCGGTTAAGATCGAATGGGGCAAAAAACAATCCTCGTTTCTTACATAATATATTCTCATCGATTATCTGAGTAACTAAAACGGTAGTTGTATTTTCTTAACAATGATTAAATAGCTACTAATCCTGGTACTAAGATTGTCAATTTTTAGCAATGTATTTAATACATCAGAAAATAAAAAACGAAATTTCAATAGTTTTTTTATGAAAAATTCGGAAAGTTGTGTATTTTGGGCTGTTTCTTTGATTTAGAAATACTTCTCCGCAGATGTAATATTAAATTAAAGCCTAAATTTATGAAAATTTTTCACTTTTTTAACCCTTCTTGGTCTAATTAGGATCGTTTTCTTCAACATAAATGGAAAGTAACCCCTCAAAATTATTACAGGATTATAATAAATGAATCATAATTTTCATGTCATATAATGAAATTATCGCATATATAACTTTTAATACACAACACAATAATCGATCCGATAGTAATTATGTGATGAATTTTGTTTGTGTCTATTTAATAAACAACAACAACGAAACAAACAAACAATATATAGAACAAAAACTTATTATACTGTATAGAGGAATGGTTTATTGTTCCGATACTTTAATTTTGGTTTATCATTCGCTCTTTCTTTATTTATTTAGTGTATTAAGAATTTTGTAAACGTTGTATACACTGTAGACAATAGCCCATTTTTATACAAATAATCTTACGTGATATTTTGACAGCTGACAAAAATTTAATTACAATCAAGAAAGCTTGTTTATTTTGCGAGATAGTTTTTAGAAAATTTTAATTGTTTTTGGAATAAAATGTATTTTGTTACGATTACGGGAAAGTTTGGAGGATTCAAATTCGGGTTAATTCGGGAACATGTTGGGGGTGGGAGACCTGCCTTATCTCTCAATTTAACTAACAAATTAACTGTTACTGATTAAATTTTTGCTATCGTCAAACAAACAAGTTACTCTCTTACGCGCTTCGTTAGTCGCTATCAACGATAATTTTCGTGAGAGAAAAGTTGGGCGTCTCGTCGAAAGGAAGCTACTGACAAAAATTTAGCCGGTTACTAATCATTAAAAAAAAGAGGACTATATACAATTTCTCTGCATTGAGTAGAATACTATACTTAAAATAATACGATAAAACCTACTTAAAATCAATAAAGTTAATATATGTCTAGCCATATTGTAATAATAAGTATATTTTATAATCACATCCAGTATTATTAGTAAATATGAATGGTTTGTTTATCTTCGAATAGAGATACTATCAATTTTCCATATCCAATATCTGTAATAACTTCATAGAGTAATAACAAAACGATATTTATTCAACAAATATTCATAATATTTGAGAAAATGATTAAACTTAGTAATTAAACTTTGAAAACAATAATATTTGAGATTATAATATTGGATAAAATTGTGTGTTTTGAGTTATACACTGTTTTAGAACTAATGTTATATAGTCTCAATTATTAGGACTAATATTGTCGTGGCATAATGATTCTGTAAAGGACGCCAACTTGTTAAACATATTGGATATGCCCAATTCTATAAGAGGAACTGAATATCAATTATTTGCAAAAACACCCTATTTGCGATTTACTTTCTGAGACTTCTCAGTCGATAACAGAGGTAGGTTGTGTAAAAAAGTTTTAATAAAACGTTGCATTGAATTAAAGAATTTATCAAGAGTAAGTTGTAAAAATTACATTATTTTCTTTTTCAAAAACCTCTTAGTCTATATAGTTCTCAAGTGACGACTTTTTGTTCACATTATATTTTTATAGTTACTCTTGACGTTAATTTCCAAGATGGCGGCTTTATTCAGGCTACATTTCAGTTATACCTATAATGGTTCGAATCCCGACATCGTCAGTTTGTCAATTGTTAAGAGAAAAGAAAGGGGCGGTTATTTGACTAAACTGTCGGCGTATGGACAGGAACGAAGTAACCGGCTACGCTTGAGAAGGTTTTCTGCAGTTTCCTTCACGAAAACCAGATGAATATCGGCATAGTTCCTATCATAGTCGGCTGCAGCCGCATGTCCTACCAATTCCTAGTCTATACACAAAAATTCCTTCCACTCCACTCACACCGTCACATTCTTAAGTATCACAATGGACCTTATGGTCGAACTGTAGCCCGTCCAGGGCAGCCTCTACAATCTATCTATCTAATGCATATGCAACTATCACAGTTGAATCTGAATACTCTGTTTCTAATTTTTGTTACCAGATGTCATAGTCCTGAGGAATACGAACCAAAATCCTAGTATATCCTAGATTCTATTTTAGTAAAATTTTGTAAAATTAATCATAGTTATAATATATTATGTTCCAAAAAATTATCTCATGTTACTCAAGACTAATATTGTATTACTATTTCGTATTGTAAGGCAAATCGATCTAAAGCCCAAAACATACACTGAGAAATTTAAAAAAAGGACGTTAAAGGTTAAATTGTAATAAAAGTGTGAGTCCTGAACAATAGCAGACGAATGATTATCAATCAATCAAATCAACCTGGCAAATGTGAATTAAACATATGATTGATGGTTAAAATGAAACACTTTTGACATTATTTAAAATGATATTATTAAATCAGTAAATGTACTAAATATAATGTTTGTTTATTTTATGTCACTTCCGTTAATAAAATCAAGTCATTCAAAATGCTTATTTTCATAATAAAATTAACTTTTCCATGCTAATAAAGTATATATATTTTAAGCTATATTAAAATCCTTCATAGTAATAATAATAAATTAGTTGGATAACGAGCAAATGAGAGAAAATACGGGAAAAACTCGATCTATATAAATGATATGTGCGGTTTGACATCAATTTCCTTTTATGCTTATTATTTTCAGTGTTTGTGAAATGTGAAACAAACTTACTGAATTTAAGTAAGATGATATTAAATGCGTTTTTAATATTACACAAACTTTAAAAAGTATTGTCTTACTTTTACAAATACTTGAGACATTCGACGCTAATGTTTTCATTTCAGTATTTGCAGGTGCGGAGGGCCCTTTGGCATTTGGGGCCACCTCATCTCGAAGCTATTTTGGAAATTTAGCGAATTTAATTCTGATGTTTATTTATAATAATTAAAGTCGATTAAAAAAGATTGATTGATAGTTGATTTTTTTGTCTCTGAGCGTTGTGAGACATTGCAAACTGAAATCGCCAAAGATTGAACAAATATATGTTAAAATTCTTTTTCAACAGATTTCTTTTAGTTTTATAATAATACTCAAAACTGATTTCCATGCCGGGGATATTTTATGGGGGAAATTTTGTTTTCAGATGTAAATAAGTGACATTTTCTTTTGATTCAAGAAATATTTAAATATTTTGGATCTGTTACGTCTTACGAAATTTCCGTTTGGTAAAAAACATTGTTATTGATCGTAGAAATATATTGTTGTTATAACTCAAACACTACTACTCAAACACGTTGTTATAACATAAACACTATAACTCAAAAACGAAAATAGATAGTGTGCTGAATTTTGTGTATATGTGTTCTAGAGCTAAATATTAGTAAGGCCAAGTTCATCGAATAGGCAATCTGTGTTTGAACAAAATATGCAAAAATATCCCTTTTTGAAACAATGAGAGGTAAAAAAATAATTTTAAGTCAAAAATGTACCTTTTTAAAAAATAAACAACTGTTGTTTGAAACTTTTTTAATCAACTCAGTTTTGTAATATTTTATCTGAATAGATGTTTGCAAACCGAAACCGCAGCCATTTCTAACCACAGATAGGGAGGTTATATGAAAGAATCAGTCTAGCTAGAAATAGATGTTTTCCGGCGTTGCTAACTCTTAAACAAATAGTTTCGATTTTGAGTTATATACACAACACAACTGGTTCAATTTTTTTTTGCAGGGGACTGTATGTGCCCCATAAACTGTTTACTTAATTTAATAATAAAGTCGTTATATCAAGCTTTTTGAATCGCTGGTAATGATTATAGGCCTAAGTGTTTATAGCAAATATATGTATGGAACAA
This sequence comes from Nineta flava, assembly GCA_963920215.1. NCBI lineage: Eukaryota > Metazoa > Arthropoda > Insecta > Neuroptera > Chrysopidae > Nineta > Nineta flava. Next base: position 101,018,766 of record OY986042.1, read on the forward strand.
CACCCACAAATACTTACCAAAAATAATAGAATGGCTTAAGTATTGTAATAACAATTTAAAATAAGTTGTTTTGTGGTGTGGTTATATGAACATAATAACAACAATAGTCGTTGTATTATGATCATATGCACTTCATACAACAATCACATCTAATAACAATAATCTTTTTTTATATTGTTAACTTGAAAATATTAGACGGATTATTAGTCATGTAATTTATTGTTGTGATTCAAAGTCTGTTGGCTATGTTGCTTTTAATACCATTCGAAAAACGAATCAAGAAGGCACAAATCAATTATAAAATTTAAAATAAAGACAATCTTTTCACAGAAACTATTGCACGACTCAAAGAGGCTCAGGTTAATTTTTAGTTATGTAACGACTCTTGCTACATTCATTTTGGACTCTTACGCGTTTCAAGCGATCACTCTTGCACATGTTATCCATTGTTGGCAAAGTGCGGAAGCATTCTAGACGTACGCATCCTCAGTTAATTAATAGGTCGCATTCGTCTTGAACGCTTACGCTTATAGTCATCTTTCTTAGTGACACATCGTATAGTCTATTTAGCTGCTATACAAAGTTTCCGCACTGCAGATCGTTTAAATAACGATAATATCATCACTTTGGGTAAAAAAAGGAATCATCATATGAAGTTTGCTGTTGTTATAATGTTTAATGCCGATACTTGCATTGCCCAGAGATGTAAATTATTGTAGATGGAGTCTCAAATTATTTTTATATTTTTATACTTCGTTGGGACGTAATTTTGAACATTCCTGTGATATTAAAAAAACAAACTTTGTTCAAAGTGAATGAAATATTGTAGGCAGTTTTATGTTAGTAGTACTAGTGCCTGTCAAACCCCAACCTCACATTGTATTAGACTATATGACCAAATGACATTCCCACAAACATGCGGTCAGCGCCCTAGTAGTACTATTACATTTGTACTTCGTATATACATGTATATCTGTATATAGTAGTTGTTTAGTAGAGCCTGCTAGCAGTTACTACCAGATAGTCAGCCACCATAGCTGCCTAGCTCTAACCAATATCACCTACACATACTGTATAACACACTACATTGAGTATCACACAACTGACACGGCTGACTCTACTACTGGTATATGAGCTACAGGCTACACCTCCCAGATTTAAACCTAAAATTGTTCATCTAACACCCTACAACAAAACCTTTATAAATACCCAACCATTTTCCATTGTTATATGTCGTTCGTACTGGACTGAACACCCCCCGTTTATGTATCAATAATAATACAATAGTTACGATATTTTGTTGTTTTGAGGTTTTGGAAGGGATTCTCTAATCAGGTGTTGTACTGTTCGTTATAGAACGATAAATAAATTGAAATTTTATACAATATAGCAAAAGGTTTGGGTTGGTTAGTTGGTTAATGAATTTTGATGATAAAAAACATCTGAGATCACTTATTTTTTGTGTTGTTATTCTTTTGAAAACTGTATAGTGTTGTATAGGGTCAGAAACAAGAAAAAAAAGAATGGCGCCGTTCGAATCCGTGTCGTAGATTTTTCGTGTAAACATCCTGCACATGATCCGTAGAGTTTTGGACTGTCGCTGGATGCTGTATGTCCATTCGGTTCGTACGTAATCGCTTTGCGCCGTTTTTCATTTCCTTTTCGAAGCTGTCGTGGCCTTCATATTCGTTCGGCACTGGATTTTTTAGTTTCGTGGGATTCTTCTCTGCGCCAGTTTTCCTCTGATATGTGTTATGTGCTTATATTCCAAGCATATTTAGGAATCAAATTTGGTGCTGATATAGCTCTCGCATTTCTTCGCCATTGGAATTATAGGGCTTTTCGCATTCCTTTCGACGTGAGATTTCTTCTAATTTGCGTGATTTTCTCTGATATAATTACTAGTAGCGCTCCGCAAGCTCTTCACCATGGCACTAGAATCAATGTCCTAGCTACACACGTTTTCACTCTACACCCATTTATACCTTTACACAAAACTAATTCGTAACCATTCACGCGGATGCATCTATAATGGTCTAGTACGTCAAATGCAAACAAATACAGCACGATAGATACGTAAAGACATGATCTATCTGTTGTGGGCTCAACCATTGTTTACGGATTATTAATCTCAAAATTATTAGCAATATTTTACCAGTCCAAGTGGCCGAGCGGTCTACTTACCTACTTGGAAACTGGGAGGTTATGGGTTCGAATGCCGACATCGGCAGAAAAAAAAGGGGGCGGTTAATTGACTAAACTGTCGGCGTATAGACAAGAACGAAGTAATCGGCTATGCTTGAGAAGGTTTTCTGCAGTTTCCTTCACGAACTCCAGATGAATATCGGCATAGTTCCTATCATAGTCGGCTGCAGCCGCATATCCAACCAATTCGTAGTCTACACACAAAAATTCCTTCCACTCCACTCACATCCTCTCATCCTCAGGCATCACAATGGACCTTATGGTCGAAGTGTAGCCCGTCCAGGGCAGCCTCTACAATCTATCTATCTATTTATCTATTTGAAATATCTTACAGTATTTGATGACAACATCGATCTATTCCAGCTCAGTATGAAAATTATAATTGGTTTTGTTTTGTATTAAATTAAGTATCGTAAAACATTGCTAAAACGTAAACAATTTCCTGTAAAACTAACGAACTCAATATGATTTCATCTTCCTGAACCTGAAGTATTATTACATAAGTTCTGTCGTGTTCGCGATTCTTATGTACTAGAATAGATAGTCAAATATGTATTACCTACCACACAACATTCGACTTCATCTTATGAAATACAAACATAACCTCCTCGCAGCCGCATATAGACGTGTTTGTTGTACGTAGTGTAGAAGACTCAATAATAATAATTATTCATGGTGAAAATACGTGTTTCATATTATTGCTATGTGCAAACAAATTTATTGTATGTCTGATGTATTAAAATATAATTCAAAAACGTATAATGCTCAATAAAACTTTAAAACGATCTCGTTATATGCAAAATAGTAGTTCAATGTATTAAAACAATTCCAAGTGTTATTTTCATGTAATCTAGTCATTTGCGGACTCGGTTGTGTAGCGTGAAGTCAATGGCACTTTCTGTTGATAATTCTAATTCTAATATTGCAATGACAATCGCACTTAACGAGTAAACTCCATACGCGTTGGAGCTGACACACACAATTTTTTTTCAAGAAATAATTACTAGTGAACTTCGTATCATCCTTGCCGTTTTAGCAATTTATTGTGTTTATACATATAACCCCAAACCGGGTAAGGTGGTTAAATAGGGGATGAAAGTTTTGTATGGTTAAGTTCTTCATTTTTGAAGTTAGATATATGGAAATTGGTGTTTAGGCTTCTGTTTATAATTAAAAGTCAGCGTTTTTGGAAAATTCATCCCCTAAAAATAAGAAACGAAAGTGTTGGAAGTGCGTCATTTTTGAAGTTAGAAACGTGAAAGTTGGTATTTTCAAAATCGGATGGTTTCAGCCGATGGGAAATCTCATCAGCACACAGCTAGATATATCATAAATCTTAAAATATACATCCCCATACCAAATTACAAACAGCACTAGTTGAAGTTTGTTCATTATACAATTGAATTTGCCGTGAATGCGCTCTTTTTTAATGCCTATATGAGTGAGTGTGCGTGTGTATATTCAAAATACATTTTATGTGTACGGTGTTTAATGGCGAAAATTTAGGTGGAAAAGTTATAATAAATGAGTGGTCAATAAAACAAAACCACAAATGACCGTATCACATTCAAAATACAACATTGCTATGTTTCTTTAGTATATACCGTTGAGAAAACAGTTTACCTAAATTTATCACACACTACTACAAGTTTACTTATTCTTTCTAACATATGCAGAAACATATTATGAACCTTATTTACTATCAAATTCAGGAAACATTACTAAAATTCCAAAAACATTTTTGTGTGCAAAATAAAACAAAAAAATTTTTATCTTCTGAACAACAACAACAACAACCGACATAAGTACTATTTAATTGATATGTAATTGAACCTAATATTCTTTTCAAACTGTAATTTATATCTCAATTTTAAACTTTTTAGCGAATTTCGTCCAAAGGAAATCAGCTATTGTTTTTGTACCAATGTTGGAATTTCAAATATACATACTATAAAAATGAAATAAGGAATACGTGCTTCTTGTTTTTAACCCGACTTCAAAAAGGAGGTTGGTTCTCTCTTTTTTTATGTGTGTCACCTCAGAACTCCGTTATTTATGAACCGATTTTTAATTTTTTTTTGTTTTAAAGGGTTTGGTTTCCCATTGGTCCCATTGGCACCAAATCGCATTCTGATGAGGGGATCCCCGGGAAATCGAGGAAAATCCTCATTTTATATGTGATAACCGATTTCTGCGAATTTTTTTTTTTTTTTTGAAAGGGTATACTCATTCATATTGGGAAAATAAGAAAATTTTTTTAAAAACCAACTTCAAAAAAATTTTTTACAGAAAAAAACCGACCCCAAAAAAAAAATTTTTTACAAAAAAAAACAAAATGCATGTAAAAAAAACTGAAAATCTGTTATAATAAAATGCACTAAAAATTAAAAAAAAAAAAAAACGGATAAAAAAAATGTGTTCTAAAAAAATGCACTAAAAGTTAGTAGGTCTTTTAGTTGGTCTACCCATATTTAAACAAATAAAATCAGTTATAGAACTTCAAAGTCACTAAAAAGCAAGAAATAAAACCTATTTTGACAAAATGGAAACCCGACTTCAAAAATCAAATATTCTATAACAAAAAATGCACCATTATCAATTTTTTTTCAAGAAATAAACGATATGCCAATTATCAACTTTAAAGGATATTGGAAAGTAGCACTTCTATTTTTGTCCTGTTTTGAATTAAAATATCTTTAAAAATATTTAACCCTTACGATGAGATTGAAAACGGTGTGTTAAAATGATGTAATATTTCTATATTCGATAACTTTGCAAACGCACTTACTATTTGATGTTTGAGCTGAAATTGTAGTAAAATTTTCTGATATGAAAATAATTTCCAAACAAAACTTAAAGAAATCAAGTTATTTCAAAAATAAAATTCGATTAGAAAGACAGATTGAAATATTTTCTTATCAAACAAAAAAAAAAAAGAGATAAAATTCATTGATAATATAATAAACGATATAATTTGATATATAAGTGAACGTTTATTTGTTCTAATAGTTATTAAATTATTATAGATATGATTATCAATAAAACTCTGTAATATACGATAATTATCCGGTTGAATAAACTAATTCGAATATGATGTAGAACTGTGGAAATATAATATTATATATGTTCAACAATCTCTATACACAATATTCCTCATTTTCTCTTTTATAAATTCTCATACCTTATAATATTCTCTCATACAAATCTACATCGTGTCGAAATGGTTCGTTGTTATTATATATATTGTATGGTGTAGAATATACGTACACTTGCCATGCAAAATGATTAATGTAGAAATGTAGAAATTTCTATATAGGATGCTCACAAAATTTTCCAAAAACTCCAAGTAGTAGCAGGACATGAGCTACACAGTAAAATAACATGATGTAAATTGAAAGTAAATGAAGTTTATTTAACTACGCGGCAGATATAAATACGGCAAATTGAATGGATAAGTTCTCTCGTATTTGCTAGAATTCTATGCATATAACTATAAATTTCATGTAATATTCATCGTTTTATTTCATGATTCTGTGCCGAATAACGAACAAACTCTATATCACTTTAGGTGCGACTTGAATTACTTACTGATCTCTATATTATCTCTGCCTATAGAGTTCAGTTTCAGTATTTACTCTGACTACATATGGTGTTTGTATGTACTCACTATGTAAACTTACAATTAGATCATAATTACCTACTAGGATGGTTTGATAAGTATGTACACCAATAGAATATGTCACAGACAAAAATTTTTGGTATACCTTTTGGTTCAGAAGTATCTATATGTATATGTACATATATTATATATATATATATATATATATATATATATATATATATATATATATATATATATATATATATATATATATATATATAGTGTGGCGCATAAGTGCGAATGCAGACTTTCAAAATAAATATATATCATTTAATATAAAAGTATATATCATTTATATATCAAAATAAATATATATCAAATTTATTCACTAATCAAATCATAACGTTACTTATGAGCCACCCTATATACATATATATATGCATGTACTGCATTTAGTTACGTTAGACATTGTTCAAATTACCACAGCCGATTTGTAACGAATTCATTAGTTTTTCTGGAAATTGAAGCTAATGTTGTAGCGTCTTCTACTCAAGATCGCGATTATATTATTTTAATGAGAGCCGCTCGATTTTTAAATGTAAATAAAACAAGTTGTGTGTGAGATATCCACTCAATTAAAAAAAAAAATTTATGGTATTAAGTGTGAAATACAACGTCGTTCAAATATGCGCTGCGGCTTTTGCTTAATGACACATATACGAGAGGTACAATTTACGATGGCTTTGTCGCATAAATGTGGCTGAATTTGCTGGATGGTGTTCGTTATTGTTACTTTGAGGGCATACATTGTTTGTAGTTTATTCTCATATGGACCAGCGATTACAGATAGCCCCAAAAGAAGAAACCAAGGTGATGATCATGCCTTCAAACCGTTCGTGCAGAATGTCAATCGTGACCTGCGCTGTGTCGCACGTAACGCCATCCTGTTTGAACCACATGTTATTGGTATCCATATCATCCAGTTTAGGTCACAATCAATTGCTTATCATCGATCTGTAGCGCTCGCCGTTGACGGTTATGGCAATGTGAGTTTCGTTTTGGAAGATGATTCCGCCAGACCAAAATCCTCATCAAACAGTAAGTTTCTCGGGATGCATTTGGTAAAGGATTAGTATCGTCCCAAACCCGATAATTTTGCTTGTTCACACATCCATTCATCCGAAATTGGGCCCCGCCGCTAAAGATGATTTTCTTTCTTGTCGCTAAAGACGATGATCGAACGGAGGAGCACTGTCTTGATATTAAAAGTTTGATGATTTGTACACGTTGTACAACGCTATAATCTCCTATAGTGATTTGCCATACACTACTACACATTTCACAACAAATGTTTGACAAATGTCACTTTAACAACATGGCTTTGCTACAACCTAACAAATTTCAAGCGTCTCATATTGGAAGACTATATGCGACACATTTAAATTGAAACAAACTGTATCAACTTTTGCAGTAAACCATCGTTGTCAATGTATGGGCGACATCGTCACACATACATGATGCATCATGCATGGCACATTCATGCATTCACTTACTACTAGTGTGTGTGTGTGTTGCTTGCACATTTGAATCTTTGTTGTATTATTATTATGATGATGATGATTATATTGTCACGTGACTGTTGTTTAGAAGCTCTATCTATTCTAGAATTTCGTGTATATTTTCTATATTATGTCTATGTACAATATACAGTATGGTTCACAAATTTTTTTAAAGTTGCATACTGTCAACTAATTTTATTTGTCAGAATCATCTAAAGCTATGCAATGATGCAGTCGCTTTAGCCTTACCGATCATATGCTGGTTTTTCTTACCTATATATATATATATATATATATATATATATATATATATATATATATATATATATATATATATAAATGTATGTGTGTAGATGTATATATATATATATATATATATATATATATATATGTGACAAAAATAGCAAAACATTAAATACAAACATAGCAGACTATTAAAAAAAAATATATATTACATACAATTTATATAATCAACACAATTCATAGACAATACAATAATTAATCATACAAATAATAACACGGATGCGCAAAAACAAAATTTAAAACGTTTATTAAACTTAATTTACGAAAATAGGCAAAATTATGTAAGTTTAAGGCCTGAAGATTCAAATTAACTTGTGAAATATCTGTTGTTTTCCAAGCAATTTTTTTTTTCATAAAGTAAGATTTTCCGATTATATCTTCTTCCAAAAACCTCTTTTGTTGCTTAATAAAGAAATTAATATAAACAATTATATCTTACGAACTAGTGGTAGGGTATATTTAAAAAATTTTGTATTTTAAACAAAAATAAATTGTTAAAGTTTACTTACAGTTAAGACTTAACAAATTTTCGCTATTAAACTAACAATGGAAAATCATTTTGATTTATAATTAAAAATTGATAGGTTAGAGTGGCTTTCTTGGGGTGAGACACACTTTGACCATAAGGTCCGATTGTGAAGAAAAAATTAACTTATCAACCAGTACACGAACCTCGGACCACTGGATTTCTAGTCCAGTGTTGCATACCGCTACTAAATACAAATTCAATGACATGTTTGTCTATCAAGTATACGCTAGTTCGTTCATAATATGTCTTACGGAACCTTAATTGAATTTGACATAAGTATTGTATTGTTACGCCTAGATAGATAGATTCAACCATAAGGTCCGTTGTTATGCCTAAGGATGTGAGGATGTGAGTGGAGGACAAGGAATTTTATGTGTAGACTAGAAATTGTTAGGAAGAGCGGCTGCAGCCGACTTTGATAGGAACTATGCCGATACTCACCTGGAGTTGGTGAAGGAAACTGCAGAAAACCTTCACAAGCATAGCCGGTTACTTCGTTCTTGTCCAGACGTCGACAGTTTAGTCAATTAACCGCCTCCTTTTTTCTATTTTTCTTAATAATTGTCAAACTGCCGATGTCGGGATTCGAACCCATAACTCCCAGTTTCCAAGTACACACAACTGGCTGGTGTTTGTGACGCCTAATATACACAAATAATAATATATTTTGATTTATCTGTGACATAAAGATATTGGTGGTCCATCTTGTTTGTATATGTTTTGTCATTTTATGTTCTGGTTGTCTGTGACTGTGAATTGTAGTATTTTGTTTGTCTGTTTGTTTTTATTTTTTTGTACAGATTGATGTAATTTTCTATATGACGTACTACTACTCTGTACTTGATAAGCGTACTCCTTGCATACACTGACACAGACACTACACAATAAAATTTTGTTTGTTACTATTTGTATGGTGGTCCAATTTGGATAAATTGTTTTTCAAATTACCTGATTACGTAATTTTTATAAATTTTTGAAGATCACATTGTTTTTGTCAATTTTATTTTACAGTTTTAGTGAAACCGTAGCGAATGTTTTGTTGTTTTGTTTTCGAATTATAAAAGTTTAAAATTATTATTTTTCTTCAAAATAACATTATTTTGTATATGTGAACAGTGTATTTGTCTATGTATTGTATATGTGTGTTTATGTATTTGTGCTATAATAAAATCAAACCGGTTTTTTGTCCTGATTATTTAATACAGTGCTGGAACGTCCTTAATATAGTTTATATTTTCTATAGAAATATCTGCATAAACAAAATTTTGGAAATAAACTATTTGTCAATTAATTTAAAATGCAAAAACATTGATGTTTTAAAATGTTAAAATTTAGAAAAAAATAATTATTCGATTTAAATTTCAAAACTTGTAGGATATGTTTTTACATCATTGCTGAGTCCTGGGTTCGAAATTTTTGTTTGTTTGCATTCTCATGCTTATTATATCAGCTATTATTTAAGGACGTGTGCTTGTGTGACTATACTTTGATTCAATACCCCACTCTTAATCGGTATTGAATGTAGTTAAATAAGGGGAACTGTTTATGGTTGTCACTTAAATGAGATTACGCGACACATCAAAATACTTGTGAGTGGTTTATTTTCAAATCCACGAGTCAAAAAAATAACCTGGAAGAAGATTTCTGTTTAATGTCGTAATTGATTATTGATTGATGGCTGAACTATCTTTACATTTCGATTCTTTAGTCTTCAAATTTTTGTGGATGCAGATGTGTGGATATATGCGAATACGATATCTCAAAAATGAAATTCGTTAAACAAAAGAATTTCATTCTATTAGAGGATGCATAAACTAAATTTTGGCCGGAATCATTCAACCGGAAATATAACTTTACTCAATTTTTTTTAACTTTGTCTGGATTTTGTTCGAAAATTATAGCAATGATATTTTTTTTTAAATTTTGCATTGATTTTAAAAGCCGCCATTTTCCTGCAATATCTCAATTGGCAAGTTATTTGCTTAAAGAATTTGTATGACATTGATTGAACTGTGCCGGCTTTCGAAGAAAATCTTATTTAGTTTTTTAATTTTTCTTGGATTGAAATTAGCGTAGACAAATTAAATCATTAAAAATTAAGATCAGTTTTTATTTTTAGTCAACTACTACAAATTATTATTACCGTTCGTGGAATTAGGTAATAATTGTAATTAAATTTTATAAATTGATGCACAAAGTAAAAAGTATTTTAAAATTAATATTCTTAATTATCTGCAGACAATGAATATATGCGAACATACTTAAAACTATTCGAGCTTACAGATGCACATACAAAATACTTTAATCAAACTAAAATTAAAATCCTTACCATTCTGTGTAAAACTTTCAACTCATCTTAGGTTTTTTTACGGATAAAATAAATAACATAATTTTAGTCTTTCTACTTTACGATAATAACATCTCTTACGTAAATGAGATGAAAATTTTTGAATACCGTCTGTTTATGTAAAAATTTTTGTTTACCAATCCACAAGGAGGCTTTGGATTAAATGTTATGCACCAAGAACTTTATACTCTGAGAACTTTAAAATTGAGGATATTTTAAATTCAATATGTGATTAGACATCGATAGTGGATATTTTTCAATAACGGCAATAAAATTATACAACCACTAAACTGTACGCAGCTATAAATCCGAAAGTTTTAACACAAGTAAATAGGTGCAATTCATTAGTTATTTTATTAGCGATCTTTGATCTCCCATTTTTAAACGACTGTTATCTTTTTTTTACATTTATTGGTAGATGGATAGATTGTAGAGATACGCGGCTCCAGCCGACTATGATAGGAACTTGTTGCGGTGTCGCTTCTTCCCTAAATTATTATTTTTTTTGACATTTCATTTTTAATATGCCTAGAAATCGAAATAGTTATAAGCGTAAAGCAAAAATAAGTATTTTAACAGGAATGAAAGACTTATCTGTTAAATTTGGTGGGTGGTATTTTATATTTTTTAAGAATTACAATATTAAATTATAATTCATCCAATCCAATTATCCAATAGGCATCTGTTGGAAGATTTTGGAAAGATTTGTTCTTTAAAAATATGGTAAATTACCACCCTCTTCGTTTAATTTTTCTCGGGCGCCAATTTGTAAAGTATATGTGTGATATTAAATAATTATTATTTAAATAAATAATAAATATGTATAAAAGATATAATTGATCTTTATTGATTTGATTTATGTTATTATTTTAATATGTAAATTACCGAGGTTGTTAACATTCAAAGCAACCGTGATAATAGAGGGAAGTTATAGTTGTTATGCAACAAATAAAAATGATGAACAAAATTATAATAATAATTTAATGATGAAGTGACACCGCTACATACATCGAACATATCGATATTCATCTGGGGTTCGTGAAGGAAACTGCAAAAAACTTCATAGCCGGTTACTTCGTTTTGTCCTTACGCCGACAGTTTAGTCAATTAACCGCCCCTTTTTTCCCTTAATAATTGATAAACTGCCGATGTTGGGATTCGAACCCATAACCTCCCAGTTTCCAAGTAGGCATACTGCGCAGACTTAAAGCCTTAGACCGCTCTGCTACTTGGACTGGTACATTTATTGGTAAATTTTATATCGAAGGCATTGAATGTACAAAAATTGTAGTCATTATTATCGAAACTCAAGGTTTTTTAGGTGGCGTCGTTTTAATTATAGAAATCTTATTTTTTGACACAAAAACGCCAATTCGCTCATTACAATGGTGGTCGGTTTAATACTCTTGTATGACGAAGTAATGTAAGACTTCAATCGCTAATAACCTCGAGACTATTATTGCGTTTACAATGATTGGGTCCAGAACAGTTAGATCATGTCGTTACGTATCTGTTGTTCTGTTTTTGTTATTAAATGCAAATATTCACCGGAATATAATTGAAAATCGGTATTAATTTGACAAAAACAAAAAAACTTTCGTCTCATATGATTGGTAAAAATGCCTAAAATTACAGAAAACGCATATCCGGGGAATATCGCGCCAAAAGGAATCTAACGTGTCTAAAAATTCCAGGGCCGAACAAATGCGAGAGCTACGCTGATAGGGTAGAAAATGAAATGAAAAACGGCGCAAAGCAATTACGTAACTGACTCATCGGGCATAAGGCGGTCAGCATTAGTCCAAAAATCTACGTATCATCTGAAAGACGTTTTCACGAAAAAACCATGTCATGGACCCGAACTATGCCTTTCATCTTTTTTCTACTTTCTATCTTAATTTATATAGAGCATTCCGTATACCAAACGAATTAAAAATATGAAACATATATTTATTCTTGCATAAAATATGTCTGTGAAAATGTTTCCATATAAAATGTATTATCTTTCTCGAATAAAGATATAATTTTGTCTGGATTCTAGTATTACTACGAGTAGTAGTCGAAATACTTATCTCATATAGGAATAAATGTCTCCATAGATTATATTTGTTTTTGTGGTAGAATAATATTTTGAACACGATGATGTTAGCAGATAGTGATCGTCTTCTCTTCTTGGTCAAAAATACTAAACTCATCTTGTGGAAATATAAAACCAGGTGTTTTATTTCACATATAAGACACCTATGAATCTTCTTCAAAGTGACAATATTTTAAAGATATATTTACATAGTGTACTGTATTTTGATCGTTTCGCTTGATTTATTTTCATTATAGATTTTAGAAATTCAATATTATTTGAACTTGTTTGAACTGAACCAGCCTTAATTAATTATCCATGAATGTCAGTTACGCCACTTTCATATAAGTTGTAGCGGTGTCGCTTCATCATTAAATTATTATTATAATTTTGTTCTTCATTTTTTATCTGTTGCATTTCAACTATAACTTCCCTCTATTATCACGGTTGCTGTGAATGTTAACAACCTTGGTAATTTACATATAAAAATAATAACATTTCATAAATCAAATCTTTACCTTACAAAGTCTTTGCTAGAGGCTTCTTGCGTACCACCTCGAAAAATGTTCGCCAGTGACTCTAAATTTAACTTATCTTTGAATATTCTTTATGCCCGTCTACTTGGTGATACAATAAATGGCTATTAGAGAGCCAAATCTCTAAAAATACTGACAGCTGGTAAAAAAACTGTGGATAGCTCTTAAAAACGATATCCAACTTTGGTTCGAAATAAGTGCATTTACTCCAAACAAATTGTGTGTAAAAGTGACTATTAAAATCTTTGATACCAAGATATGTAACAACTAACTGAAATAATTGTCAAAATGCTGAGTTCTTTATCAGTGCGTGAATTTTGATTCTCATGTTATGTTATGGAAGATAATATATTTTTTGCACAACTAAGTAAGTATCTTGACATCAGTAATTTAAGTATCTTCAAGTAAACACATTCTTGAATGAAAACAAGGATTTCTTTCTCAGAGTAAATCTTTTTAAGAAAGCATATTTACTTGGTTCAAGAAATTCCCTTCTATCAGTGTGTGCTTTACTTTTTAATTCGCGTCGATGTATAAAAATATGCCTGATGGTTTATTATAGATTACATACGAGTGCATATGTATATTCATACGCATGAATCTGAAATCTACAAGTAATTACAGATATTTAGGCTGAAATTGTGGTAAATCTATTGTTTTAAAACAAATTTTGTATTTGAACTTATTCTTCTATTCTTGGTTTAACATATGTATTTTCCTGTTCACGTACTCGAAATTAGATTTTAGTAAAAGGTTAATAAATTTCAGCTCGGTATCTGTTATTGAGTTATTGTGTACATAGATTGTTTCTGAGTCCGTGTTAACAGGCGGACATTTGAAAATTGAATGTATAGATAATTTTACGGACACCTGTTCTTAAAGTTTTTTTCCTACGTTCAATATCTCCAACACCTTAAGGATCCAACTTATACTATCCTTACATAATGGGTGCAAGGAGTAGATTTGCTATAAAATAGATTTTGTCTAAACTCACTGTTAACAAACAAACATTGTATTTCCATTATGTAGATATTCTTAGAGGTAAATAAACCAAAAACTGAAAACCGAATGTAATATAACATTTCAAACTGAAACAAACCACACGCATACATCCATCTTGATGTATAAGGGTTATTCTACAAAAACGGGAATTATTCGATGATAATCGAGCCATAGCGTGTTAGCCATAGCGTGAGTCCATATACTTTTTTACGAACATAGCGTGTTAGTCCCCAGTATATCGGTATTGCGTTTCGCTGATACACGCAAATGCCAAACTTTGTGAGAGCCTTCTTTGTGAAGAGTTCGACAGACTTTTCCTCTGCGAAAATTTTCGGCACTGCGGCGTTTTCGAGCGAGCGGTTCCTGGAATTAACGTTCTGATGCTATGTTACCAGCCAATACATGCAGTTTTCTTTTGTACTTTAATTGAAAGTTTTTTTCATAATTGACGAATTATGAAATTGACGAAAAAATATTTGTCCGACAAAAATCGTGTAGCGTACGTTGAGTCTGACGCCTCCAAAATGTCAAAATAATGAGGTTATGTTTCCCGATACATGCAAGTTTAATTTTTGCTAATGATTTTAATTTTAGTCATTCAAAAAATTTATAAACTTATATCACCATACTTCAAACAAAAGTAGTGGTTTAATTATTTGAATAATTATGTCTCAACTCAGAGTCAACAAAAATTCATTTTTTACCCGACTGCCTCAGAAGGAGAGGTAACTATGTATGTCTATTTCTTTCGCATAACTTGTCGGGGTGTCTAAATTGTGGCAGTGACATAGTGATATTTAAATATGGCGTCTGCGAATCAAAAAAGAAAGATAATTTAATTTCATGTCAAATAATTTTTTTTGAGGACTTATTAATAATTAGAACCACACAGAATTCCACGTTCTTGTAGAAGAACCTTTACATAACTACAAACTATCTCATATGTATTGTTGTGATGGATTGAATACAAGTGTATTTATTTTACCCAAATGCAAAAACCATCAACGTAACACCAAAAACCACAATATTTTACATTATGCACCATCTATTTTCCACCAAACATAAACTATGTACAAATTATTTATTTATTTATGATATTAAGATATCTTTCAAATATACTACAAACACTGAACTTCAGGTTATTCGATCAATAATACCGAACGCAAATGAAAGAAGCAAATAGGAATTTTAGTATGTTGTAGAGCAATGGAAAATACATTTTTAGTTAATTAATTTAGTTTTCTAATATAAAGATTTTACTTCTGGTCCAATAACTGAATTCAAATAAATTGCAAACTTACTGCACCAAAGGTGTAGTTTGTGATGTTTTTTCCAGTTGTACCATAAAATTCATTTTACCAATTCAAAAGACCTCGACTAATTTTTCTGGGCACTAGAAACAAATAAACTAACTATGGGCATAGATATTAATATTCGTTGATATGTCAGTGTCAGCTTTGATAGTTATTATCAATTTCAAATAGAACAAAATTTTGAACAATTACGATTTTTTCCTAAAAAGTAAAAATAAAATTCGTTAAGCAGGCGCTAACTTAGCGAATTTTCTTAGAATATATCAATTACTCTCTAACGGCTGGAGGGGGGTTGGGCAATGTGGTTTGAAAAAAGCGAGATTAAAACAATTTAATTTCCCACCGCTTCCACTACAAATCTTCATCGACACTTTTACGAAATTTTTATTTTATCTATATGGAACGATATTAGATATGCTATATTGCATTGTCATATGGCTGATATACGTGTGTACAATTTTGAAGCTCTAGATTAACTTTGAGTGCAAAATTTGGCTTTAACATACATACTAACAAGGCAAATTAAATAAAAGTTTGTACAAATAAACTAAAATACATACTTCTACTAGTAGATAGCAGCACCAGTGCGAGTGGCTGAGATGTCAAAGGTGTTTTGGTCGAAACTTGGACATTGCTGGCTCGATGACCAACGGTGGCAGTTTGTCAATTAAATTAATTTAAATAAAAATTCATGGGACAGTTACTTGACTAAACTGTCTGCGTCTAGACAAGAACGAAAGAAACCGGCTATGCTTGTGAAAGTTTTCTATAGTTTTCTTTCACAAACTCCAGATAAAAAACGGTATTGTTCCTATCAAAGTCGGCTGAAATCGCACCGACTTACCAATTCCTAGCCTACTTACAAATTTCTGGTCATCCAAATCCTTAATGTAAAGGTATCACAATAGACCTAATGGTCTCAACGTGTCTCGTTCGGGCCAGATGCTACAACCTAACCTAATCTATGTTGTTAACAAAAATTCAAATAAATTGGGAATAGTTTGTACAAAATCTATTAGAGCACTTTATTTTAAAACAAAATACACAATTTTTGTTGTGAGTGGATATAAAAGAAAAACGGAAATAATCACATTTTATGAAAACAGTTCATGTATTGTATTGAGAGTGGACCAACAACCACCAGGAGCACAGAAAGGAGGGAGTCATGTTTATGTGTGCAACGATGGTGATGATGTTATTACAAATAGTTTTTAACAAAAGGTTGCTTTTTGAAGAAGTAGTGGTGTTGAGTGAGGTATTTGTCGAATATTATTATATGGTCATTGCGCTTTAAGTTTAGGGTGAAGTGCTTTCTATATATATATATATATATATATATATATATATATATATATATATATATATATATGTATATGTGTGTGTGTATTATATGTATCATTCATACAAAAAGGATAATAATATTCCACTCATTCCTGCTACTATTACCGGATTTACACTCCTATGATGTTCATGATGATGATTATGATTATGATGCTGATGATAATGGGGGTGGTGTTTTTACAAGCATCAGGTCATATCACTACTGAAAATGCATTCAATCCGTATATCCTATAAATAAAATGAGTGTACCAAATGAAATTGCTTCTTAAACTTCTGACTATGAATCGTCTATTTATTTATCGCAGACGGTAGGCTCCTGAATAATACCAATAAGATATTCCAGTTTCTTTGTGCTTGGTTCCAAACTTAAAGAGGGTCAATCGGGGCGCCGGAGTGGACGTGAAAAACAGAGACGGCAAAGTCAGCTTTGCACTAGGACGTTACGCTACTGTTTTTCAAACAGACGTTTATGTCATAGTCTCAGGGGCAAATAAGGAGGAAGTACTAGGTCGCACTGAACGGTGGATCAAAGATCTCAAAGCAATCTGATCCGATGAAATAACATCTCCTCTGAATCTCGATTGCATAGAATCACTTGAGATTCTGGCAAAGGCAAAATAGGTCACCTTAATGTGGGCAGGGGACTGCATTTGACGCCGCCGATCTCGCTCGATGAAATCGCCCGGCGCTGTGAAGAAGCCGCACTCCCAAATTAGGGACTGGAACCATATTTAGGAATAACTAACTTGATAATAAGTTTCAAAGCCTTAGAACCAATCATTACTGAGATATATATAAATGAAACCAAATATTTGATGATGACCAAATATTTGAGTCTTGCAAATTTGAAGGCTGGGTTTGTTATTACTAGTCTCAAAATAGTACCGGTATTGACAATATGTAATATGAAACTTTGGAGTGGGTTTTAAGACTCACCTTATAGATGAAGCGGTTAAAGAAATTTGTTTATATTGAACTCCACACATGAAATATTGTGTTAACAAACGTGTTTGCTTGTTCACATAGCTATCCAGTACTATATTATTATTTACCAACCACCAGCCAGCAACCAGCCAACAAGCACTGCACAAGCATATATACACATATATATACCGTGTGTTCATTTGAAAAGTTACCACTAATATTTTTTAAAATTTGCATTTTAGAAAATAGGGAACATATTCAAATACAAAAAAAAAGTTTATGTCAAAAACAAATCTCATAAAAGAATTCCCACACCTTGCACCGTTACACCACGCGTGCACAGATGCATAGAACAAAAATAAAATCATTGCTTTATGTTTCTCTCTTTAAACTGTACAACTTTGGCTTGACACGTTTTTTCCAAAATGCATATTTAAAAAAAAAATATCTTGGTGGTAACTTTTTAAATGAACACACGGTATACACCATTTATGAAGCACAAATTTCTATTGTGTATATATATATATATATATTTTTATTTTTTTTTTTTTTTGAGCTGATGCATTCATATTATTATTCTACAATCCCTTTTTTCGCTATATTCATTCCATTTATAAACGATAGATAGATTGTTTAGTACAGTCACATTGTCAAAATTATATCCAATATTGTCAAGGAAAATTTTTATTATGATGCACGTGAATCGCGTTAGATATATAGATAGATGCATCTTGGAGTCTAAAAACTATTGCACTTACAGTTTTACGACCTATATTTACAGTTTTTCGGATATTTACAGTTGTTTACATGGTCCGATTTTTCCCATCCACAAACTTCACCTAACTTTTTAGCTCCAGAACACCCACACAATTTCAGCTCGTTATATCTTTTCGATTTTAATTATCGTGTTGACGGTCGGAAGGATATGCGGAAATGGACTAAGTAGGTCATTTTATGAACATCTAAAACAAAATTTTCTTTCTACGATACCCTTGTACGTATATATCATATATACCGGGTATAGAAATTATTGTATTTTACAAGCTTTTATTTAACTTGTAATGTAAATATGTATGTATGTATGTACGGGTCAAATCTTGCAAGCTGAATTAAAACCACTTCCTCTTACCCTACGGAATTGAATTTTTACGTGTTGGTTCAGTTTCAATGACAATGCATTTTTATGGTAAGCATGACAAGAATCGACAAGGAGAATGGAGGGTTTAGAGGGAGGGGGAAACACAAAATTTGGTATATCTCTCTTAATATTAAAGAAATCGGAAAACACATAAGAAGTAAAGTTATAGGAAATTAGTTTTACTATGAAATGCTCGTTTTTAAAAATGTTTTTTTAATGGAAACTTATTTGTAATATGAACATTTGTGAAATAACTACTATGGGCTGTTTATGAAATAGTTTTATGTGGTTTCATGAATCTTTGCCGTTGTTACTTAAGGTACTATAAAAATATTTGCGTGTTTGAATTAGAAACATTGTAAGGATCACTTCTGGACGTTTAATGTTGAGTTCATCATCACGTAGAATGGATATCGTTTATATTTGTTGTGTTTTTGTTGCTGTTCGTTCAATGTTCAATGTGTGTTGTAATACATAAATTATAATATCGATATGTAGCAGAGAGTCAGTCGATAATTCGTCTCTATATCGTGAAATGTACATTATATACTATCGATAATAATTTTTCATAGTTTTTCTATGTATCCATTCATGTTTATATCTACAGTGAAAAGCATTTATATAGTCACATCCATAGACACTAAACAAGGATACATAACTCCATGTAAACAAATAATTGGCAAAAATAAGATGTTAGTAGTGTTCCTTCGGCACCGAAAACAAAACAGAGAGTATAAGGTGCGAGTTTTAATTGAAAAACATTACGCATTTATAGTATTATAAAAATTATTTCCAGCAAAGTATTTTTCCAATAAAATATTTTTTTAAATAAATGATAAGTAATTTTAATTTTTCAATAAGGAATTAATTGAAGTTGAAGTGATAATTCGCAAAATAATTACATAAAAATAAAAAAAAAAAACATCAAATAATTAAATAGTAACCTGTAATGTTGGAATTGTAAAAATGAAAATAAATTATTGAATCAGATATTAAATTAAACTTTTATTTATTAATAATAATGCTCAAAATTAATATTTAATATAATGTCATACAATTTAATTAATTTTGGAATATTTATACTCGCTTTTGGTACTTTAAAAAGTCCTGGTTTTTTAAACCCAATTGATCCTGTTGCTTATTTTCACAAGCACTACCACTTTTACAATTGTCTACTGCACATACTCTTCCCATTTTAAATGTTTTTAAGGACGTTCATTTGCTACGCTGAAGTCAAATGAGTACTATCTTTAATAAAATTTATTTAGGATTTAAAAAAAGTTGTAAAGTATGTCAATAATCTTACAACGATTTATAACCTTTTTTTATTTGTAATAAATATTTTAAAAGTATTTATTGGAAAATAGCAAGAAATTAATTTGACTTAAGTGACAGATCTGACAGTAAATTATGTTTTATATTTGTGTGTATGTGTATATTATTTTAGTGTGTGTGGTCGCCAGTTTTCAAAATATGGTGGCAAAAACAAACCTAACAAAAAAGTTTTAATTTTATTAAATAATTAATTCAAATGTTCGTCAACAACGTATTGCATTAAACACCATTTTTTTAATGCAATTATATAAACTGCATTCGTCAAAGAATATTTATAAACATTATTCATGATGGTGTCTACTTTAATATTATAGTTATTCTAATTTTAAGTACAAAAAAATTCTGTTCTCCATAAGAAAAGTGTGATTTTTAATCGATAATTACTCTTTGAAATGATCGATGACAGGTGTTAAATTTTTGAGGGAGGATAACTACTGAATTGAGCTACTCAATTCACTAAAAACAAATTTTTTATCTACTATCAAGCTTCATGGATGAACGTCTTTAAACAGTTTTTTATTTAATAAATTTTTTAAACAAATTTCATACTTCAAAATATCTTCATTTCTATTTATTATACTATACCGTACGTTTAGTTTACATCTTCGCATAGCAGATCTCCCACGAGTATGAGAGAGTACATATGTATACATTAAGACCTCCTTCTCATACACATTGCTTAATGTATACATATGTACTCTCTCATACTCGTGGGAGATCTGCTATGCGAAGATGTAAACTAAACGTACGGTATTTCACTTCGGTACGGATGAGTTCCTATCAAAAACTAGCGACCCTAGCGGCATAAAAAGTAAATATAACTTCTACCATTTCGTTGCCATATTTTGTCAATTTTCCCGTTTGAGTTTGATCTCCTTTATATAGTCTCCATGGTCACATCGATGGAATCGACAATCGGTATGCCTCTGATGGTATTGACAATAAATATAAATATGTGTGTCTTTTCTTTTACCTCTATAGAGACAACAATGTTATAAACAATACTGTGAAAATATGCAGTATTACATATTGTACCGTTTAAAAAATTGTTTCAATTTTTGCGTTTTTCAAAATCGAATTGTCGAAATATACCGCGTTTTCTGAGAGTTTTCTATGACATTTGTCGTTCTAACGGATTTTTTAGTTGACCAGCCAGATTTTTTTAGCTGGGAGGTTACGGTCTAGAATCACAGCGGTGGCATTTTGTCAGTTAAAATTAATGGGGTAGCTAATTGACTAAACTGTTGGCGTGTGCAGTTTCCTTTCACAAAATCTACACTGATAGAAGATATTTCTTGAAATATGTTTTCTTCAAAATATGATACTCTGAGAAAGAAATCCTTGTTTTCAATCAATAATTTCTTTACTTGAATAAGTAGCTTCAAGTAAACAAATTATTGAATGAAAACAAAGATTTTTATCTCAGAGTATCATATTTTGAAGAAAACATTTACTTGGTTCAAGAAATGCCTTCTATCAGTGCAGATGAAAGTCAGCATAGTTCCTATCAAAGCAGGCTGCATCCGCCCAACCTAGCAATTCCTAGTCTGTATACAAATTCCTTGTCCTCCACTCACATCAATAATGTATCGTTAAAAGAATTAATAAAAGCTAAAAAATAATGATGTGGGTAGCCTCTGTTATAGACCATGGTGCCTCGGAAACGGAGATTATTATTATTATTATTTTTATTATTGTTAATATTATTATTATTATTGGTTAAATAATATTCATGTTCAGTTCAATCGGGCCTTCAATTTTTTGTCGTTATACTCAATGCGCGTCTTACAAAAAGCAATGTCAAACAGGAGTTAATCTATATACAGAGTGGTTCATCTAACGTTTGAAATTTGAACTATAGGTTATTTTGATGTTGGAAAGTTTGATAACAGTTCCGATGTGACAGAAAGTTAGTTTTTTGTTTGAAATTTACGTAATGGGTCGCTTTTCCATTTAAAAATATACATACGTTTTCATTTTATAGCAAAATTAAATTCCAAACGTTAGATGGCCCACCCTCCGCGTCTGTCTGTTTTACCGCTAACTCCTTCTAAACCACGCAAAGGATTTTGAAACGGTTTTCACCATCATGTAGATCATTTTTCCGGAAGATTTATATATATATAGTACATCCTAATTAAAATTTTTGTGCGAAGCCGGTTCCTGTCGCTAGTATTTTATAAAAGGTTTTCACTGTATGTACTACGCTTATGTATCTATGTATCAGTGGCCGCCCACTCACTACCTCGTACAGAATTGTACAGTTGGTTGACCTATTAGTTAAATAGATTATGGTAATATTTATGTATTTCAGTGTAAAACAAAATTACCAATAATAAAATTTGAGTGAGATTCTATTGATTTGTTGATTTATATCTAGGTTACTCTCTGTTTAAAAATTATGGGTCATTTTGTAACTCTATTGTATTAGGAAATGTCATCTCGGCAAAATTTGAACAATCTTTTTAAAAATATATATAGTATGCCAAAATTACATGTTTATCTCTATTGGGAGTCGAATAGCAGTCCCATAACAATTTTCATTTCATGATACCTAAATTTACCATAAGTTAATTAATATCTATTTCCGAGAGGTGATTTATTTGTTCTGAGGAAATTCAGTTGACGCAAAGTTGACGCTCCTGCGTAAGGCTTTTTTTTAATGTTCCTAATTTCAATAATTGACGATTTTATACATATAGAATTTCTTTATTTTACACAAAATTTGACTATCTCCCTTAATATTTGAAAAATCGAAAAATTTATCAGGAGCTAAGTTGTAGGTACTAAGTTTTACTGTAATTTTGTTTCTTATCATTTTTCTGTTACACTAATATTTACAGAAATATTTACAATTAAAGATTGAAAGTTAAAATTCTAAATATCTCTGTTCACATTAGAGTTTAAGAAAAATGATCAGGTAATGAATTGTAGCAAACTTGATTTTCTACAACTTTACTCCTTATACATTTTTCGATTATTCTAATATTCAGAGAGATATTTAATATTTTGTGTTTGTTTGATACGAATACATGAAATATATTTTATTGTAAAAAATTTGGATTGTCGTTTTCATAGTAACTATAAACTATAATCGTTATACATCGTTCTATTTTGGCTATTAATAAATTTAATTTTTGCAAATACTAAAGTCATATCAGATATTATATTTAATTGTGATCACACTAAAATTATGACCGCTAGAGAGTGATTTATGTATTGTAAGGAAAGTTGACGCAGCTCCTGCGTAACGAATTTTTTCTATTAAATGCAGGTAAAAGAAGAACAATTTCTATTTCTTTCAGTTGCTGTAACAAAACTGTCTGACAAAGTTGAGAAACAACAAGAAATTTAATTTAGATTTCATGTTTATGTTATACTACTGACTGTTGGTGTTTCGAATTTAATATTGGTGCCTGGCTACTGTTATGTTTCTTTCGTTCTTTTTTTTTGTTCTTGTCTTGTATTCTTTCGAAGGACGAGAGCAATGTAATTCGTATTTGTATTTATTATATATGTATATGTCGCAGATGGATTTCGAATCCGCTATTTTACAAATCGGCTAGTTGTTTTACATAACAACTCCGTTATGTAAAACAACTGAACGACGTTTAGCTGTTTTACATAATAACTGAACTTTAACACGTAATATTGCTTAAACGTTTTGCGTTTATCAATGCAGCGGGTCAACGATTAGACGTTATGTAAAACAGCGTGAAATGAAACATCAGATTGTAGATTTTAGTTTATATCACTATTATTATTGTTAATATTAATATTTATATTACCTAGCAGTCTTAAATTCGTAGCTTAGAATTATTGTAAACCGGCTAATGGAATTTCCATTACTAAAGGTCCTTTTTCCTAACAAGTTTTATATATTTTAGATATAGTGTCAAAAATTATTGAAATAAAATAAGGTTAACTAATACAACCGAATACTACAATCTTTCACTTCATCGGTCATACCCCGAGTTGGGTTCGCGTGTTTTTGGAGCCCGCACTAAGAGGCGTTCTATATATTTCCCTATATCAAAACGGTCTTTGTGACTACAGATAAGCTATTCTGCATTGCGTCTAAACGTGGGTAGCAGTTTTGTAAAACGTATCGCTATGATAATCCAACTGAACGTCGTTCAGTTGTTTTACATAACGGTGTTGTTATGTAATACAATTAGCGGTTTTGTAAAACAGCGGATTCGACGATCCATCTGCGACATATATATATAAATATATTATATATAATCAGGAAAAACGTGGTGTCAGACACGCTTAAGTTTTACTTGAATAGATATAGGTACATAGTGTTTTCCAGATGTACAAATTGTTGGTATATAAAACTTAATCCGATCAGTTATCGTGTTGTCGAACAAACAGCCAGACAGATGGACATGCGGAAATGGACTAATTAGGTCCTTTTATGGACAACTTCTCTAAATTTTTTTCTGTAATAAATATTTTCAACCGTTACAAAGTCGGCACTGAACTAATATACACTGGTGTATATTATATATACCGGGTATAAAAGTATGGTGTGAAACAGTCTACATTTATAGTGTAAGACATGGCTTTAACATATATCATTCAATTCTCAAAAACTTAAAACATAAACAATAATATGTTGTGTATACTAAAGCGTTGCAATACAATACTAATGTCAATTTCCATTTAGGTTACGATGACATAGTATGATAGAACAACCGTATACTATATAGACAAACATTTCATTGAACATTTTAATTAAATATTGATGTGAGAAAGTATATACAAATCAAAAAAACGAAAAAGGGTTTAGAGAAAAGTGCCTTTTCCAGTTTGTGGATAGTATTCAAAATCTGGATTTTTCATACGCGAATGCTAGATTATCTAAGATTTAAAAAATAAATTTTGTACCTATAGTTTAAAAATTTTGTTATTTCGCTAAAAATGTTAAGATAAAGGTTATTTCAAGTTTATCTATTTCTGCCAAAACTTTGCAGTCACCTAAGACGACAATATTAAACTTAAGGTAAAAATTTCATACCTGTCGATATCTTCGTTTTTGAGATATTTTGTTCTATTTTTTTTTTCGTATATCGCTAAAAGACGTTGAAATAGAATACTAGATATTTTCGAACTACAATTTCTTTAAAGAATAGAAAAATTAAATGAATTTATTTTAAACTTTAATTTCCTTCAGAAATATTTGAAATTTTAATATTCTATTACATACAATCATGAATATTCCAACCATCATCATGGTTACTGGATGTGATTCTCCTTAATGGAAATTAAATGCAGTATTATCTTGCTTAACGCATATATTGGACATGCGAAATTTGAATTTTGTATAAAAACTTTATTAAAAACTTAGACTTAAAAACATAAATCATTTTGTATAAATGATATAAGCACGGACAGTTTTATTAAAATGTATGAAGCAATTACAAACACATTCCTTATAAATGATATGGGTGGATATTGTTCGTTACATTTATATATAAATTCTATTCAAGCTTTGTTGAGATATTGTTCATTAATTTTACAGTTTTTGCCAAAAATAAAAATTATTATCCAGAAAAAATTTCCGAGTTAAGTAAGCGTTACGTATATTTTTTTTTATCATATTATGATCATATAACAATAAAAACTACTGTGAGACACTCCTGTGACCTCTATATATAGATATAATGAAAACGTTTTGATTTATTAAATTAAAACCATAAATAATTAATCTGGATGATTGAAGGGCAAAGAGAAAATCCAGCGATGCTAGGTCACATAAACCAGTCCGTGAGGTCCAGTTTTTAAAAGAGCTCTGCTCGGAGCTGCGAGGTTGCCGTTTTCCATCGCCAACACTGACTGTTTGTGAATTAAATTAATGAAAAAAATTACTAAAACTTAATAGGGCGGTTAATTGACTAAAGTGTCGGCGAATGGACAAAAACGAAAATAACCGACTATGCTTGGAGTGTTTTCTGCAGTTTCCTTTCAAAAACTCTGAGATGCGAATATCGGCATAGCTACTATCAAAGTCTGATGCAGTCGCACAACTTACCAATTCCTAGTCTATATACAATTTTCTTGTCCTTTTTAGGTTCCGTAAAAAAGGTCTAGAAAAGCCTACTTGCCATTCATCGATCTACCTCCTCTCCGCTACTACAGGTCACATAATCTCACATTTTTTTTGAGGGTAGAATGTACACTCCCGTTCATAAAAATTGAACCACCTTCTAAGCGTATATATTACTAAATATATGTATATTACATACAATAACACTAATAGTAGAATGTTGCAACTGCTTCAATTTTTATGAACCGGGGTGTACACTAATATACTTCAAACAATGTATGCCCTGAAATAATAAATTTGAAACAACATTGGCGATATATCTTGCAGAAATTATTTCAACATAGGAAGTCCCGATAAGGTCAAATGTTTTGTATCATATACAACCTCCATATCACTTCTTTCCAAAACGGTAAACAAATTTATTATTAACAAACTAAAATTTGACCTGACTGGGATACAATTTAGTTCACAAATGTAAACTTTGTAAACTTTGGTAATTGTCGATCGAAAAGTTATATCAAGCTCTTTTCGATTCAACTTTGCACACTTTATTCAATCCCAATGATCGTTGTTCAAAATTGGTATTTTCATAATACCAATCCGTGAAGTTTCCAATAACAAATACCTCTATATGATAAACTAAATTATGTTTTGTATATAGAGGTGAAACTATATATTTTAGTACAAATAGAAGATGTTATATTTTTATGACAACAACCCATTTTAAATATATTATTATTTATGTACCATTGCGACTCCTTCCTTTAAACTTGAACTATCCAGAGATTCAGTTTTTAGTGCGAAAACACAATAACTCTCAAATGTAATAAAAGAAAAGTGCACTTTCGTTTACAAATGTTTCGCTTCTGAATTTTTATTTTATAACTATTATAGTTTATTTCAATTCAAATAACACTGACGGCATTATACGAGTTTCTATTATTTGTAGGAACAGATAGCATGGTTGAATCATCAATTCAAATTTTTACCCGTTAAGGCGCAACCAAAAGGAGGGAATTGTTTTTCGCATGTCCTTATGTTTGCATGTCTTTAAGTATATATGTAGTGCAGCCGATTTCAACAAATGAGATATCGTTCGTTTGTTTGCAATCTTCTACTGTGGACCTGATTGTCTGGACCTGGAGCCAAGTAATGGGAAAAGCAAATCTCGTCAGACAAACGTAGAAGAGAAAACACAATGGGCCATAAGGTCGAAGTGTAATAACTTACCATAGATTCTAGATATATGTAGAACTTATCATAGATTCTATATATTATCATAGATTCTAGATTTTCAAATTAGATTCCAGAAGATTCTATATACCTATCTATCTATCTTATTCGATAATTTCGGAGGCAAACGATGTAGAAAAAAATTTTTGTATTTCACATCGTTTTCCTTCGAAACTAAAGGCCCGATTTCGACAAAGATTTGTAGACAACTGAACTTGTGAGAGTCAAGTTCATCAAAATTTCTTGACGAATCTATTTATTTTAAACTGGTGGCAAATAATTTTCAAACATAGAGTCTGTTTATAAATGTATCCAGTTTATATTTCGCGGATGGTCCTGTATAATATTTACTATCTAATAATATTATATACACAGTCGTAGAATAGAAATTTTTTAAAACTTGCTAAAAATAGTAAGAACATTCATTATATCCGTCCATTTCAAAAAAATAAAAATCATTATCTTTCTGTGTACGATGTGAATTGTGTTCAAGGATTGTCTGCTCTTTTTTTTTTTGGTTTTTTCGTTTGAAATAGCTATGGATTTTTTGTGTGTATACTGTTTTTATTCTGTATTTGCTAAATGTTGTTTTAAACAGAGTGAGAAACGGTTATTTACGATTAGATCTTCATACAGTTTATAAACCATATACGGAATGTTCTAAAACAATAGCCCATCACTATTGATTTTGAATGAGTTTATCAAAAGTCTTAAATAATCTTTGAATATTCAAAATCCGGATATTCCAAATGTGAATATGCAAAAAAAAAAATCGAATGGGAAAAACGAATACGAGGTTTTCACCTTGTCTAAATTGAGCATTAATTTTATAGATTTTTAAACAGTCAAAACATGGAGAACTAGTTTTTGGATAACTTTGACAGCATATACTATACACGTATTTCACCAGATACGTTCAGGGGAGCTAGGCCTGATCCAGATCGTATCCTTCCTGAAAGAAACAGGGCTGTATGAGGTGCTTTAAGACGAGATCATTTCTCCAGGCACCTGATGGAAGAGAACAATTTTATAGGTCGCAGTGCACCAAATTCCTTGCATTATCATTCATACATCCATTTTAAATCCACAGTTGTTGAAGGTAGTACCCTCGGTTATAGAATTACTGTTCAGGATTTAATGAAACTTGGCATACTAATACTAATGAACCAGTTAAATTTTTAAACAGCTGCAGAGAACCAGAAAAAAGATATTAATATAAAAATATTTTTGCCTTTACCATTGATCCATATCCATATCCGTTCAGATTACAATGAAAGTATGGTATCAACAAAAAGAAAAAAAAATTCGAACATTGTAGTTACTCACAAATCGAGGTTCAGAGAGTGTGATAAGAGTAATTAGCAAACAATTACGAAAAATGTACTATGTTAATTACATTAGGCAACGCCATCAAAGAGTTATGACGCGCGCAAAATTCAAACATACCTCGAATGCGGCATGTGGGGATATCAATGTTATACACATTTTTTTATTACAAAACATATAAAGTAATTTTTATAAAGTAATACAGTTACATTTATCACTTAAAGTCTTTCCAATGAAATATTAATAATTTTGACTCAGACATTTTAGTAAACACACATGTAACTCATTGATGCTTGCGCAGAAGTTTTATTTCTATCTCTCTTACTTTTACGTAGCGGTGTGGTATCTGTGGTACTACCTTAAATACAAAAACTTTTACAGTTTATTTTAATTTCTAGTATACTAATCAAATTTTCGTTAAAATATAACGAACAAATTTTTTTCTTCAAATAGTTCCTATCAAATTTCATGTATGAATATTAAAACGATTGCACTCATTTGTCAGTCAATTAACCCAAATAATTACAATAGTGTGTAGGTGTATGTCCGTGACGTGTATGGTCATCAGTGGTGTAACATTTGAAACAACCCTTTATGGAACAAACACACAATTAATATTAAATCATAAATTAGATTTTAATATCACAATTAATTTGTCTGGTTTGTCATTAAAATAACATTAATTTAACTAATAATGCACAATTTAAAATACATTTAATATTATTAATACACAATATTATATTATTTTATACCATGTATAAAATAAGGAGGAAATAACCAATAAATTGTAAAATCTCGTAAATTATGTACAAACATCAGTAATTATAATTAGTACCATTATTCACCAGCATCAGCTCTGCTAGCTAGTAGCTCGAGCGAGCATCATTCGTTTGTACAGTCACAATGCATGTATATAAGCGTCGAACGTTCAATATTATGTATGCGAAACTATAGTTAGAGATATAACATAATATATTGTACTACGATAAAGCCCATAGACGTTTAATTTTTTTGTTACTGTGTATCCAAAACAATAAGGATTTTCATATGATTACTGTTCGAAAGAAGTATATACAGGGTGTTCTGGAATTCATTCAGAAAAACTATATCACGGTGGACAGCTGCAAAAAACAAACAAAAAAGTTTAATAAAGTTTTTCGATTTGACGCTTAGTTTTTGAGATATAATTAATTAAATATTAATAAATTCAACCAATCACATTTGCATTTTTGCGGGTGTCGCTACACTTATTGAGAACTCTGATTGTCGCTACTCTAGCATACTCTACTGTGGCCGTCGTACTCCACTACTGTTGCCCCGCCTCCTTACAATATGCGCTCTGCGATTGGTGGAGTAGGGCTGCCACAGTAGAGCATGCTAGAGTAGCGACAATCATAGTTTAGGTATGATGGCCACCTTCTATAAGTAAATATAAGCGTTGAATTACTATTATAAAAGATATTTATACGTTAAACAGTATAGTCATTTTTGCGAGTAAGATGATGTGAGTATTAAACTTGATTATCGAACAGGAAATAGTACAGAGACCATGTGTGGACCACTTTAGGCTTAGTATACGACAACGGTTGTTTTATGTGTTATTAAATTGGTGATTTTATTTAATATTAAATCATCTCTGTTTTAGAGGTATAATTATTTGGGAAATGAATAGCCGCCTAGGCATAAATACTGAGTATTTAGTTTAAACGATGTGATAAAGGGTGTAACTTTAAAGCTGGGTGCAAATTATTCCTTGGGTAATTTTATGGGGGTGTATGTAATCTAGGAACTATTTTTATTACTTTACGTGTATTAATTAAAGGTTAATTTTATTGGTAATCAGGGAACCAAATATATCCATAAAATGATTTATTTATATTTTAATTATTTTTAACAACATTCATAATACGTTTTTACATTATGATCGGTGTACTAAACAGATCCTATTAAAATATTCCAACATCACTACCAAGCACGTCTATTTATTTGCTTTGAATATAGACTAAAGATATTCAACCAGTCCAAGTGGCCGAGTGGTCTAAGGTGTTATGTCTGCGCAGTATGCCTGCTTGGAAATTGGGAGGTTACGGGTTCGAATCCCGACATTGGCAATTTGTAAATTATTTAGAAAAAAAAGGGGCGGTTAATTGACTAAACTGTCGGCGTATGGACAAAAACGAAGTAACCAGCTATGCTTGAGATGGTTTTCTGCAGTTTCCTTCACGAACTCCAGATGAATATCGGCATAGTTCCTATCACAGTCGGCTGCAGCCACATATCCTGCCAATTGCTAGTCTATACAAAAAAATTACTTCCACTCCAGTCATATCCTCACATCCTTCATCACAATGGACCATCCAGGGCAGCCTCTACAATTTATCTATCTAAGGATATTCGATATAAATCGATATTTTGAAACTATTTCATGTCACCATTCAATAAATCGAAAAGCATTCGATGTTTTGCAAAGCAAAGAAACGTTCGCTGTATTTTCATACGGTAATATCGAATAAAACGATCGACACAGTCTGGTAATTGATAATGCCTATTAGTACTATGTATATCGAACTGTACTAATAGGCAATACATACATTAGTTCCTTACTTAATTTCGAACTGTTCAAAATCCAACACTGATTGAGCTCGGCCAAAATTACCTATAGAAAACTCTAAAAAGTTTTGAATAGATCGTTTCACCTCGAAGTTATCCCCTTCTCCTTGAAATGAGGGTAATAAGGCAATGGACGCAACATATTTATATGTAGAAATAAATACGTTGTGTGAGGTCGATAAATTAGTTATTTACTGAAACCAAATTAAAATGCTGTTTTATTTTCAAGAGACATTTTTAGATACGATTTAATTATCATATATCCGATTTAGTTACACCTCTGACACTCCATGAAATAATGTAAGCTAAAAGTATCCTTTGTTGAGAAAACATGAATCGATGTAATGAATCGATGTTTTTTCTGTACTACATCGAATAAAAACATTGATGTATTTCTTAAGTGGAGATAACCTTAATATAGAGTGATTTTGAATGATGGCTCTAACTTGTATTGGTGAAATTTAATACTCGAATTTAATTTTATACTTGAAATATTGTAAAAACAGAAAACTAAAACGTTTTCAGTAAAAGTGGCGCTCTTTTTTTTCAAAAATCAACAGTTTATTTTCAGTTAACAATACTCAATGAACTTTGACAAGATTACGGAAGATACTAGATTAACCTCGTCTCCAAAATATATCTGTTTGTAAATATAGAAGTGTATTATTACAAAATCACAATTGATTTTTAAGCGTATTTTTGAAAGTTTGATGTTTTAAAACCAATTTTTGCTAAAAACTTATATTAATTAAAAATAACCTAATACAGAAGCTCAAATTAATAAACATTCCTGAGTCCCATTAAAACGAAGACAGATTTTTAAACAAAATAAAAATAATTATAATGGAAATTTGAGTAGCCGTTTTAGAACATGAAATATTGATTTATATTATCTTTCCGATATAAACATAAACATGTTTGAGTTTTCCATCAAAATATCAAGAAAATCGTTTATATTTATTATGTATACTGTTGTTAGACATACATTTTTCATTTATGTCTGGAAAATTGCAAGTATATGCAGAAAATATGTTTTATATGTAGGTATGTTATTTATATAACAACAGCAAGGCATAGGTAGGTAGGTAGTGTCTGTTTACTGTAAAAGGATTGTACAGGATGGCGCATAAATTACGTTATGATTTATTTAATGAATAACTTTTTTCTTTCTGATTTTATTAGAATTTAGATTACAGTTTGGAAATATATTCACATTATGTTTTGAGGATTATATATATCAAACGGTGGCCATTGTTTGCTTCGACCTGACGTGCTCTTTACAGAGCATTTTTCATAACTTGTCTTAGAATTTTAGGTCCCAGTGCCGTCACTTCTTCTCGGATATTGGCTTTAAGTTCTTGGATGGTTCTTGGCTTATTGGCATACACTTTACCTTTTAAATAGCCCCAAAGAAAAAAATCGGTAGGACGTGGTGCCCAGTTAAAATCAGAAAAACGCGTATATTATTCGTTCGCCAAAAATTTCGCGCAGAAAAGCCTTAGTTGGACGAGCTGTGTTAGCTGTGGCTCCATCTTGTTGGAACCACAATTCTGGATGGTTTTTTACCTCTGGTAGATTTGAGTCTACCTCTGGTTCTCAGTAGTTACCTCTGGTAACTGCTGAGAACGTCGCCTGGTGGAAGTTTCGGGTTTTCCTCAACACTTGCTTGCACCCGAGCAATGTTCACATCATTTCAAACTGCACGAGGTCTTCCAGCACGCGGAAGATCCAGCAATCGGTATATTGTTGGAGCGCTAGGTGGACTTCGGACATGGAAGAAATTTCGATATTATTTTTGTGTCTGAATAATCGAATGCTGACTTTCAAAATAAAATTGAATAACTTTGGTTCTTTGTTCTGTGCTTTCCATCATAAATTTCCCAACTTTTTCAAAGTTAATTCTGAAAAAAAAAACTTAAACAAATAATTTATTCACTAATTTAATCATAACGTTACTTATGCGCCATCCTATACATAGATAGACACTTTAAAATATATGGATATATCATCAAATTTTATTTACTACAAGCAGAACTTACCGATATAAATATATAAATACAGGCAGGCAACTTACATTATCCTTTTTTCATAAGTCAGTTGAACGTTGACCCAGATTACATGTGAATTAATTACCATGTCTAGTCACATGCAAGCATATTAATAATTTTTTGCATGTCATGCGGAGACTCGCTTTTTTAATATCAACTGATAAATTGATCGGTTGAATTAAGACTGTTTTTCAAATGTCAGTTGTTATTGGAGGAGAAAAATTCCTCATTCGAACGGGATTACTCTTAAGGGGTTCAATCCATGAGAACTTGTCTTCTTCTTGTTGGCCTGGGATTCAGTTTATATACCCAGTTCAGTTTAAGTACTCAGTATTTCAGATCCAGCTTTTCGGTTATATTATACCAACGAAAGCGTCTACTTTTTTTGACATTTAAGTAATATTCTTTGGCATCAAATGCTTCATATTAAATTCATTCTCTGACATTCTAGACCAACGTTATACCTCTGAGCTACCTGTGGTATTTATGGTAGTAGAATGCATATGATTTCTCACTATCTCGATGTCAATATACTAGAAAACAATTAAAAACAAGTGAAACAAACTGAGTTAATTGCTTAAATACCCGATATATAATGAATTTATGAAAAAAGTTTATTTTTTAAACGGAACATTTTTTGTCTTTTGAATTTATCTAGGACGGTTTCAAAGTTTTGCCCATTTTGCCCAAACATGGTCCAATTTTGCTTGAACTTGCTCTTTTCGTTTTTGAGTTATCGTGTCCCAGACAGACAGACGTTACAAAGTAGGAACTAAACTTAATATACCCGAGTATATTTACATATACCGAGTATAAAAATATTTTAATTGAAAATAAATAAATTAATAATACATTGACATCAATGTAGTGAGAGATCATTTGCATTACAATACCGTAACATCTCAGGTAGCTCAAACGCAGGGCGTTGGTATGCCAGGGGTCGTGGGCTCGCATCCCATTCTATGTTTATGCTTTTTCATATCAAGCATTTAGTTAACATTAAAGGTTTGTTATAAACATAGATTTTATAATCACATATATATATATATATATATATATATATATATACATATATATATATAAAGATATGTATATATATAAAGATATATATATTTATATTTATATATATATATATATATATATATATATATATATATATATATATATATATATATATGTATATATATATATATATATATATATATATATATAAGTATGATTATTATGATTATATTGTTAGAATATAACTTAAAAATTGCAAGTAAATCGAAAAATAAATACAATAACATAGACATACAGACATACAGACAGATATTGTTCGTCTATACATAAAACGGGTACGATAAGTTACGATAACATCACTTTACTAATACTAGTAAAGTAATATAAAAAGTAGAACACAAAATGTTATATAAATATAGCTATCTTTTAACTGATGTGTGATAGATAAGACAATAAATCTTATTTTTACATTATAAATATAAAATATACATGTTATATATATATATATATATATATATATATATATATATATATATATATATATATGTTATTTGAATGAAATAAAATGTAATTGAAATTTTAAATTTATTGGAATTTTATTTTTATTTTATTTTTTTTATAGTAGAGTGAGAACCGTTTATGAGACACGCATTAAATTAGCAACGACTAACGTATCTTTGACACCATATCCTGGAGGTAGTTACGATTAGCTAATTCATACTGATGATGACTACTTTGTAATCGAAATAAGTATTTATAAAATTAAAATAATTGTTCTAGGAATTTAGGCGAAATTTGAAATTTAATTAATTTAGGAACGATTATTAATACGTCAAATGAAATTTTTATGTATTTTGTGATAATCACTTACAAATTATGAAATTTCTAAATTTACCTTCAAACCTTCCGTGTAGTTAACTGAACTACGTTTACTTCGTATATCAACCAATTTTGTGAAAAAATATTGCTTTTTCGATAAAATTTGTTTACTCGTGAGTTGACTACAGCGCAGGTAATACGAAGGTTTTTTTTAAAGCATTTTATTAACTAGGTAAAATATAATTTAAATTAATGTGTGATTTCTGAACTAGTAGATTCATAGAGCCGAGATTTTAACCGAGAAGTATACTATTAACGTGTTTTTCTCCTGGCCGAACAATCTCATAAATTTCGTCATAAAATAATTGTCGATAACACAAACATATACACTTGATTTTATGTATTTGGTGACATTGGTTGGCTGTAATTAACTTTGTTCAATTTTACACAAGAGCTTATCAATCTAAAAATGTATTCTCAACCTAAATAAAATCAGATCTGTTTCAAAACATTGGTGCTTAAACTTGTGAGTAGTAATCATGTAGAATGTGTCATTAGTATCCATAATTAATCCTTCTATAATTAATTACAATTGTCGCTATTAACTTCATTGATAACAACTAAACAATTAAATTAAACGATAAATTATTTTACTATAATAATAATATTTCATCATAATATAAATTGATAACATATTACAAAGACAACAATTGGCCAATTTTCTATAAAAAGTCATACAATTGTAACCCGGAAAAAGGGCAATAATTCAATATAAAAATAGAAATAAAAACAAATATAAATCGACCAGCAACTTAAAAGAAACGAAATCAAAATAACAAAAAAAAAGAAAGAAATAAAAATAAGTAAAAAACCAACACACACGATATCGAACTTTTTAAGAAGCATACAGCAGAAGAAAATACCTGCAAAAGGAAGAAGAAAAAATAAAGAACATATAAGAGTGTTGGAAAGATGATAAAATAGTTGGCCAGTTAGTCATCCAAGTGGGTAGGCATCCTATTCCTTGAAAGGTAGGTAAAAATAAGATCGTCTACCTCTTGTTGCCATAACCACATCTCCCTAGTTTTTTGCTCTATCAACGCCGCATGAACTACGCGCGGTGACTGGACATCATATATACAAGAAAAAATGGCGATGCTTGTCGGTGGTATACTTCATTCTTATATGTTCTATGTGGTTAACAAGAAATAAGTAAACGTAAGGGATGATTTATTAGTATGTTGGTTTTCTTTTTATAACTCATTTTTCAAATCCTTGACGAATCCATCTTTGGCCTTGTAAAAAATGGCCAGTCAGTCGAAGCCCAGATCAAACACAAAAAGTTATCTTACACACAAAGCATAAATATTTATAGCCAAAAAATTTTTTATTCGGCATTATAACAACATCTAAGAAGTAAAATCATGTAGCCGTAGCGGGCGAGAAGTGGAAGCCTGGAAATTTGGAAGTTTTAGGCCTTTTTACCGACCCCTAAAGGACAAGGAATTTGTATGTAAACTAGGAATTGATAGATTGTACGCCTTCAGCCAACTTGGATAGGAACTATGCCGATATTCATCAGGAGTTTGTGAAAGTCCGGCAGTTTAGTCAATTAACCGCTCCATTGCTACCTCCTAGTTCCGAGCAGAGCGCCTTTAACAGCTCGATCACTCAGACTGCTTCTCTGTTAAGTATCTGAAGTGAATCTGAAACCCTGAATCTTTCAAAAGAAAACTTCTCAATGCCATTCTGCATTATGAAAGTATGCTTTCCTTTAAATTTATATCAATTTTCTTAAAGGATCGAATACATTGAGCGAGTTTACAAGCTGCTAGTTGGTGAATTCGTAAACTCGCCCTTCGTAATTCTGTTTAACTTGCAGATTGTAAACTATCTGCAAGTAAAGTTGGAAGCCGGGCTACTTTACTCGCTACTCGCTAGAATGTGAGATTGTTAGCTAGTAAACTAGCTGTGTGTCATCATAGTTGCTAGTGATCTAACTGCGAATACCTCGGTGGTTCCGGGTTTTAGTGTCTACAAAATGAAATTCCACTATATTATTAATGTTCCACTTCATTTCAACACCTGGAAATGTTCAGGAAATGAAAGAAAAAACAACAATAGCATATTCACAACATATGGTTTACTCGCTAGCCTTTTGGCTACTGACCGAGTAAAATCTTTTATGTGTTCGCCAACTAGCAACTTTTAAACTCGCTTAATGTAATCGAGCCTTAAAAGACGAGATATTTTAAACGAAAAACACTAAGAATAAACTAATAAGAAACTTTAAAATCAATCTTTATTATGATACAGCAAGAGGATAATATGTCCATGTCTGTATGTGCACAATAAAGAAAGATCACGTAACTTGGAATTTAATAACGTTCCAACAACAGCAGCTTTAGTATATGATAGGCTGTTCTTTCTAATATCATTATAAGATGTTCCAGGGTTCTTTGCTATGTATAGTAGTATATTCGTAACAGTATTTATAATGGAAGACGAGAAATGAGATCTTATTTTAAATACAACAAAGCATTTATAACCACATGTAGCCATATCATTAAAGTTTATTTTTTCATTTTATAAATTGTTTTATATATTTTCTGTATTTAAAACAACACACATCTTTTTACGAAAATTTATTAATTTTGTAAGCATCAATTCTGCAAGTTTTATGCTTTTTCATAATTTATTTCAATGGATCAATGTTTTATAGAATTAAACTCATTTGCTAGTGAAATCTTCGAATTCATTGTATTCAAAACAAAAGTTTTTAGTTGATCAATTCAAGTATTTAGATTATTAAAAAAAAACGGGCTTCGTTAGCACGGAGTTGATATTGGTCTCTTAAGGACGTTCATCCATGAAGCTTGATAGTAGATAAAAAAATTTTTTTTAGTGAATTGAGTAGCTCAATTCAGTAGTTATCCTCCCTCAAAATTTAACACCTGTCATCGATCATTTAAAAGAGTAATTATCGATTAAAAATCATACTTTTAACACAGCGTCTTATGGAGAACAGAATTTTTTTGTACTTAAAATTAGAATAACTATATTACTAAAGTAGACACCATCATTAATAATGTTTATAAATATTCTTTGATGTATGCAGTTTATATAATTGCATTAAAAAATGGTGTTGACGAACATTTGAATTAATTATGTAATAAAATTAAAACTTTTTTTGTTAGGTTTGTTTTTGCCACCATATTTTGAAAACTGGCGACCACACACACTAAAATAATATACACATACACACAAATATAAAACATAGTTTACTGTCAGATCTGTCACTTAAGTCAAATTAATTTCTAATTTACAATTTCCTGGTATTTTCCAATAAATACTTTTAAAATATTTATTACAAATACAAAAAGGTTATAAATCGTTGTTGAAAGATTATTGACATACTTTACAACTTTTTTAAATTCCTCAATGAATTTTATTAAAGATAGTTCTCTTTTGACTTCAGCGTAGCAAATAAACGTCCTTAAGTTTGATCAATGTGGATTGTTAATATAAATAATATAAAGAGAACTCTAGGTTTTTGAAATTAAATTTCAAAATTGGCCTCAATTCATAGATATATTATTTGTTTTTCTATAAATAGGTATTTCGTCCACAAAGTAGTCATCATCAGTATCAATTAGCTAATCATGACTATCTTCGGGATATGGAATCGAAGATATGTTTCTCGTTGTTTATTAGGTATGTGTCTTACCATCTGTACTGCATTGTTTGTTGAAAAAAATTAACAATAGTATTTACGCGATTATTAGTTCCAAGTGACTATGCTCCCAATATCATATCTTGAGTGTGATGACAATAGAAAATGGAAAATTCATCTAAAAAAATACCAAGTAGCTCAGCGGCACTTTATTAATCTTGTCGAGAATTTCCAGTGATCCAATCGATCGAATATACATGCAACCTTTGTGCTGCCAAATACGGCTTAAAAATAGTAACAAATATAATAATGGTAACAGAAAAAAGAGAGAGAAGGTGCTGAATATGATTATTTTGCCTATAGATTTTATTATACAAAAAATGTTCGAAGTATCAACTAATTTATCCTCGCATTCCTTCTGTTATTAATCCTGAATTAGTGTCTATAACTAAAAATCTATAACTAATCTTGAATTAGTGTCTATATAAGCGTTTAATATTATGGACTTCACAATCCTAAACTTTCTAGTTTACACCAAAGGTAGGTTTTTCGGAAATAGCTGTATACAGTCATTTTGATTTCATTATATGTAATGTTTGAGTCCTTTGAACTAAACGCAAAAAAAAGCTCTTTCATTCTCTTATATCAAATCGTATGCCAATTAAACAAAGGCAATATATTATTTATTTAAATTTTTGTTGTAGAAGAATGCAAATGTGTTTATGATTTTGTTTTGGTTGTTTTAATTCACGGAATCATAAGTATACTTTTATTACGTGATTTACATTATGTTCTGCGATTTAGTAACATTCAATCATATTCTCACTGTGAGTATTAATTCAGAGTTAAATAATTATAATATTTAATATATTGTTTGAATGTACACCCATATATTTTTTTTATCGATCCATTAAAGAGGTATTTTAGTGTTCTTAACTGTTTAGCAATATCTAGAACAACAAATAACTGTTATTTTTTTTCTTTTAGGTGAACAATATTTGCCGAATTTACCAGTCTCCCAAATTGAATGGTAAGTGTGAACCAATTAGGGCTATTAAAAATGTTTACTGGCTATCGATACTATGAAATATTGTGAAGTACGAAATTTTTAAGTAGTACGAATTTATGAACATTTCGATTAAAACTACCTTCATCAACGTTTTGTATCATATAATTCATTTTTTCATTGATTTTTATTTCTTTTAAGTACAAAAAATATTGACTCGGATAATTTCAAACGTATTTTCGTCAATTACAATCATAGCAATTTTTACAATAAGAACTTATAGATTATCGGTTGATCTTCGATTGTCAGGAATAAGAGAAACGTAGTCGTTAAATTTAATAAAAATAGAATTTATTTTCTTTCATGTGAAAATACACGGAAGAGCGAGGAGACGTTGGAGTTTAACTTATATGCTATACAGTAAAAGCTATTTCAAATGTCATCGCTTATACCATCGCCGCCATTCCAACAATAGTTTTTGTTAAGTAGAGTTCACACAGTGGACGGAAAAAAATTGGTCAATTTGCCATTGACTGTGCATCCTCCGAGATGCACTGGGGTCGATGGAGGTTATATAAGATATTATCTCTAAGTGTTGTATAAGATATTTGAAATACTTATTCTACAGCAGTACATTTATTAAGGATGTTCCAGCATACCACCACTTTTCGATAGACTTTGCTCATTTTTTGTTCACAGGCTCAAATAACGTTTTCTAATTAATCCCGAAGTTTCAGAATTGTTGACCGTTTAGAATGCGTGATAATTAATATCAAAGTTATCATTCTCTTTCACTCTCTCTCATTAGAAACATGTGAAACTTCATGCCCGCCCAACTATTATCTGTTGTGTTAGAAAAAATGCTCAACAGAATTAAAAAAAAAGTAGGAGAGTAAAGCTAAATATTTATTATATAAATTTAAGAAAAAAATTGTGTGTTACCGTTTTGTTTTCGAAATATAAAAGTTTAAAATTATTCCTTTTCTTCAACATAACATTATTTTGTATATGTGAACAGTATTTTTGTCTATGTGTTGTATATGTGTGTTTATGTATACATGCTATAATAAAATCAAACCGGTTTGTTCTACTGATTGCATAACACAGTGCTGGAACGTCCTTAATATGTAAATAATAAAAAATTAATGATACATTGACATCAAAGATGATATCAAAGTGAATTCGAGATGTGTATGATTTTTCATATCAAGAATTTGATGTTAAAGAATGGTATCAATGTTCAGACATATTACTTAAATCTCAAATTAAGTAAACGGTAGTCACTTCCGTTGATTTAATTTAACCGAAAGACAACCATACTAACAATAGATATAAATAGACGCGTTAGTTTACAAAAAAAAAATTAATAGATTAATTCCCTATTTAGTTTCAGGGAAAATTAACATTTAGAGGATGAACAATTTGAAGAATAATTTACTAGGTTGACTATTACATCTGTCACTCATTCTTACGAGTTGTACGCTTGCGATATTTAATTTAGATAAAACTTTTAAAATAACCTCTGAAAATAATGCAATTGATGATTTTTGTAATTTAAACTATGCGTTATTTATTACCATTTTAAAGACTCTATTTTGTAAAACGAAAGTTTGTTTATATGTAAAAAGTATTGCTTATTTTTTAACTTTTGTAGTAAACTTTTAATTTCTTCAAATTCCTCGATCAACGAAATATGTATTAATAATACGTATTTCGATGCAAAGCCAATCTCGTAGATAGATAGATAGATAGATTGTAGAGGCTACCCTGGACGGGCTACACTTCGGCCATCAAGTCCAATGTGATACCTAAAGATGTGAGTGGAGTGGAAGGAATTTTGTGTGTAGACTAGGAATTGGCATGTTGTGCGACTGCAGCCGACTCTGATAGATACTATGCCGATATTCATCTGGAGTTCGTGAAGGAAACTGCAGAAAACCTTCTCAAGCATAGCCGGTTACTTCGTTCGTGTCTATACGCCGACAGTTTAGTCAATTAACCGCCTTTTTTTTTCTTAATAATTAACAAACTGCCGATGTCGGGATTCGAACCCATAACCTCCCAGTTTCCAAGTAGGCATACTGCGCAGACTTAACGCCTTAGACCGCTCGGCCACTTGGACTGGTAGCCAATCTCATTTTTCTGTTGCGCAACTTTGATATTGTTGTCTGATAGAATTCATGTTTCAAGCAATCTTTCTAAAAATGAACCTTATATATGGCATTAACTGTACTATCTATATAAAAGAGAATAAAATAAATATAAGGTTATGTTTTAGTTTAAGACTATGTATATAGTCTGTTATATTACATACCGGATATAGAATTGTATGTTAAAAGATAACACCATATATTCTTTTGTCGAGCGTACGTAGAATGAGAGATGTATTATGTCTTCACTATAACAGGAGCAGCAAACATAAGCTAACTTGTTGGGTGTTATTGTTGTTATGTTGTATGTCTATTTACACTTCGTACAGTCAGTCGTCAGTCTTCATCCTCCTCTTATAGCTTAGCATCATCATTTTCTTCACTCTCATGGTGTGGACCGACCTCTCTCTTGGTGTGGCTAAACATGACTTTATTAACACCGTCGCCTTTTAATATATTGTTTTATATATTTTAGATAAAGATATTTTAAGTAAATATTCATAAAATGTGTAAGTGGAATTTTTACCCGTTTTTATGACAGTGTAATATGGCCCCTGTATTTGAAGTGTGTTCATATAAAAGTGGCTTCTTTACTGGTGTAAATTTTACGATTGTTCTCTCTTCTATTGTGAAGTGGGAAATAAAAAATTTATTTGTAAAGAGGAACCTTTTGCACAATTGTTAATTACCAATGTGTTGAGGTTTATATGCACAAAATTTAAATGAAATGGGAATGAATTTTTTTTTCCGCATTTTCTCCGCATCTCTGTGGTTTTTCGGATTTTCCAGGGATCTGTTGTGCGTGACAAAGGATACAAAACTTAAATCTTAAACTGGTGGCAATACCAGCAAAAAAATTTTATGTAATGAGAATGAAAATGCCACTCTCCGTTTATCCGGACCCCTTGGGTTTTCTGAGATATGCTGTGATTTTCAAGTGGCAAAAAACCAAAATTTCTAATTACATGACAAAATGTGAGTCATAAATCCTAGAAGGGTCTGTATAGATTAGCCTGCGTTCTAAATTCTTAGTAATATTTATATAGGATGACGCAAAAATACCTTCACGATTTTGAAATTCAATAATTCTCTCTGGAATTAATATTTATTGAGTTTCTATTTTTTAGATTATAGGAAATACTTAGAAGTTTCGATATAAAGTGATACCAGCCTGCAGAAAGGATAAATATTGTAACTTTTTATGTAGAGTACAGAAAAAGCCTTATTTCTACTCAGAGAAACTATCGACGATATTTTAATGTCAGATATGTACCTTCTAACC
The DNA here is from genome assembly GCA_963920215.1 of Nineta flava. Taxonomy (NCBI): domain Eukaryota; kingdom Metazoa; phylum Arthropoda; class Insecta; order Neuroptera; family Chrysopidae; genus Nineta; species Nineta flava. The sequence continues at coordinate 101,062,177 of OY986042.1, forward strand.
ATACGATATTACTGATTATTTTCTTTGGGGTTTTTTGAAAGAAAGGGTTTATGTAAACAAGCCACAATGTTTGGAACAACTTAGAATATTAGAGAAATGTTGGGGATATCTCAAAAAACTTTAAGAAAGGTCAGAAGTGCTGAAAAGTCATCTTAGTTTTCAGTGCGAAAGGGGATATCATATGTTAAACATCATTTTTCGTTAATAGTTGGAAAAAAACTTCCAGAAACACACTTTATATTAAGAGTTGCAAAATATAAATTTTCTTAACTTTTAACTCTAACCTTTAACTATATTTTTTTAAATTTAAAATCGTGAAGGTACTTTTACGCCACCTTGTATATAATTTATATGCTTAATTAAATTCATATGTATACAAATTTTGTTGGATAAACATGTGGAATGGATATCACTTCTACCTCAACAGAAATACTTACTAATTTTGTCACCATTTGTTATTTACTTGATACATATATAAAAGGCATAACTGGTTTGAGAAAGAAAACATATGTCAGAATCAAATTTTTGAGAAATTAGCAAATACTTATTAGTATCTACACATAAATATATTTTCAAAAATAGAAGCATTGCTACGATTGGTTGAGTAGTCAGAAACCAAATCACATTGTTGTTGTAAATAATTAGGTGGATTCATTTTCTTCTTTAAACTCATGGAAAGAAATGGAAAATGTACTAAAACTTACAAAGGTTTAGAAACTGAAACTTGTGTCATTTGAACCGTTAGAAAACATCGCTAAAATGGAATCTAAAACAAAAAAGTTTTCTAATCTTCCTCCTAAGTGTCACTATCGAGATCTTTTAGCTTGAGTGAGTAACCACTCAAGCTAGAAGGTTTTGATAAAATAGTTTATGCTCTAACAGAGTGTACCGGTCAAAAAAAAAGTCTTCGCCGCCGCTACCGGGATTCGAACCTATAACCTCCCAGTTTCCAAGTAGGCATACTGCGCAGACATATCGCCTTAGACCGCTGGGCTACTTGGACTGGATTAATTTTAGGAACAATTGTTTCAAACAAAAGTTGTTTATTTTTATGATATAAATATTATCTTGTTTTTGAAGGATGTAGGGATTCAAAATATGTTATTTGATAAGAGTATCTACCATCTAGGCAGACACACAAATAGGCAGACAAGCTTTTTGGCATCTATTATCTTTACAGTAATCAAATGTAATATTATTTTATAAAAATTTTCCATGTATAGAATTGATGCTATCTAATATTTTATTATAAGACAAGATTGATTAATTTTTCTTTTGTTACATATAAGAGATTATATTTCTTGACCATGATATCTAGACAATAATTTTGGTGTGGAAAAACTTCGAGTTCGAGTGACTGACGTTATACAAAAATATTACATTATTTTATTGTATTTTGTGAAGTAAACTGGCGACGAGACGATTGCGCATATCAAGGTGGAATGGTAAAAATACGACAACGATTTGTAAAAGAAATACTTACCATTTCTTCTTTTACTCTTTTTTTACTGTTCACATTAAATATTCATGCAGATGATACAGTTTGATTTAAAAGTATATATTTATCATGTTTCCAGAAATTATCTCTCCTGAAATCTTTTTTTAAATATTGTTATCGATTTATATTTATGTATTTATTTTCTTCTACAAATGTATTGATACCAGTGATTGGTGAATCCACGTTCGATAAGGTCAGAAACGGAGAGGCACAAACACGTGTATAATAATTAATCTCTTAGTAAAAAGTTCAATTGGTAGGTTATGCGGCTGCAGGTGACTTTGTTAGGAACTATGCCGATATTCATTCGGAGTTTGCGAAAGGAAACTGTAGAAAAGCGTCACAGCATAGCCGGTTACTTTGTTTTTGTCAATACGCCGATAGTTTTTTCAATTAACCGCCCCCTCCCCCGCTTGTTTTCATAATTGACAAACTGCTAATGTCGGGATTTGAACCCATAACCTCGCAGTCCGCCAAGTAGACATAACCCGTTCAACCGCTCGGCTACTGTGCTGGTATGATTTATGTTAAACCCAATTGTTAAAACCCTTGTATTGTGACTGTTTGACACCAGGTTTTTTTAGGGATCTTTGTACTATCTATGGTGGTATAAACTTATAAAGTACGGAATAGACAAAGAACATTGTTGCAGTAACATTGAACTCCGCCTATAAAATATTTTCAGTACAGACGCTGCAACCAAAGTTTGAGATCATAAAATTTAATTTTATTATTTTATGACTCTAGTCATAAAAATTCAATCATTTCTCATCATGCCTCTATCTATCTCATTTAATTTGTATAGTTTTTTTATGATATACTAGAAATTCAATCACTTGTCATTTTGTCTCTATCTGTCTCATTTAATTTGTATCTAATTTATTTATCTTAGTTTATGTATCTACAGTGACATACCTATAAAACTATAAAAATAATAAAGTATTTAGTTATTAGTATATGCTTATATATATAATATACTATATATATATATATATATAAAGTTAAATCTATGTAATAAAACATAAAAAAATATTAGGCAAACATGTCATTTTAGAGATAATATGCTGCAATTTCGCTACAGACAACGAATTTGTACAGGAACATTAAACTCCTCCTACAAAATATCAAATAATTTTGATTTTACAGCAACCGTTCAAGGACATGTTTTTTGTTGCTGCAACCACTATACACACACAGCAACATGCTAGGTTGCTGTAAAATGTTGCTGTTCAATGTTGCACGTTTGTAGTGCCTATTAAGAGTAAAACATTATTTTGGTGATTTTGATGCTTATATTTCTTTAAAGAAACAATAATCAAAAATTTTGCTATATCCTGTATATATCGTAACGATTGCAGGAAGTTATTTATTCCGGACATGTTTACCGAACGCAACATACAGTACAACATATACGGGCAGACGTATGAAGCAAAGAGAGATAGACTTTATACGTACGTATATGATAAATGTATTTCTTCAGTTAATGTAATGTAAAGTAGAGACAGGCTTGTTCTGTTTAGAGATAGATACCTACCAGGATAACAGTTGTATGTTAGGACTAGGTAAGTAAGAATGAACGACGACTTGGAATATCATATGGAATAGATATATTGATTCAAACAACACAGAAAGAGGTCCATCATGTAAACGTCACACAAGCAAGGTATATTTACGATGAAGTGATCTTCTTTCTATATATTTGACACACACACACACACATCACTTGTGTGTGAACAATATTATCAACCCTATCTTATTTAAATACACTTTTTTCCTTTGGTTACATGTAAAATATCGGTTTGCATTTTTCACTTCAATATTATGTGAGGATTTATAAAAGATTGTTTCGATCTAATAAATTTGTATTATGGAAATGTATTGGCATAGGTATTGGGATCTCAAGAAGGCGATTTTTATTAGATGATAATATCATGTATTAATGTATTTCATCAGTTTAAGATTGATTTTGCACTGTCTTATATAATCAGGACAAAAAACCGGTTTGCTTTTATTATAGAATAAATACATACACACACATACACAACACATAGATATACTCACTAATCATACACACAAATTATTGTAATTTTGAAATAAAATGTAATTTTAAACTTTTATATTTCGAAAACAAAACGGTAAAACTAAAATTATAATAAAATTATAATTTAACATAAATATTAGTTTATTAATGAAAAACTAATAACATTCCTATCACTTACCACATGTTATCCTAGCACTCCACTTTGAGTGCTTTGGTGTTTATCATATCTTTGAGCCAATCACGAGTGGTCTACGTTTGTTTTGGGAAGGTCATCAGTTTATCGATGTTATTGGGGAATGGGAGCCTCATAGAAAGAATCGGAGGCGTGTGCTATTATGCACCTGGTTCAATTCACACTGTATAATGAACATCTTTTATCTGACGCATTTTTACGAAAACCTAATGAATAAGACATAAATCAATGATAAAATTTTACATAAATGAGCACTATATCTTCTTTTTCTACATCGATAAACGCTTGCAATTCTTTGTTATGTATGTATGGTTAAAAAATTAATAAAGGTTAAAAAAATTAATGCGGGTGATCTCTGTTATAGTTTCAGAAACTAGTAGGTAGATCTAGTAGGTAGATCCAATTATTATTACTATTATTATAAAATTCATATTTATAAAATTCAAGAGGATTCGTATTAAATAACGTCAAAAAGTTACCTTAAAGAAAAACATCGTGAAAATTGTTGAAATCAGAATCATTTTTCTCATTTTCAATAATATTCTTTTCTAATAATATTTTTTTCAATACGATATTTTGATATTTTATTTTTGAAAGGAAAGAATGTAAATATTTGTTATTGGTATTTATCTAGTATACTTTTCATGATACACTTTTTTATCCTTGTTTTTTTTTTTTTGTTATATTGAAAGGATAATATTTTGATATGACAGCCGTAGTTGATAACGATTATGATACATAGACAGACACAAATATAAATATTTTAATAATAAATTGATTTCGTTTTCCATTTGTACCTTGTGTTTATAGAATATATACAACGGTGTTTTTGAAATAATTGTTCTTGCACTGTAACGAAAGGTAAAACAGTTCTGGATGCAATTAACTCAGTTAGTTGTTATTTTCTTTTATTAGTTTTGTAATCTATAAAATAGAGTTCTTCTATAAAAAGAATTTAATCGTAAATTGCCTCATGAATATGGTTAATATTGTTGAATGCGGTTCGGAAGAAGTGTACTAACTGTTGGTGGAAGCGGAGGGAATTATAATAAAAATTATAAAAAATAATCATTTAAATTTGAATAGCATAAAATATAATGCCGGCAGTACAAACTCGGCGAGGCAAAACGACGAGGACGAGGCTATTGTATATAGTATATATTTTCAGATCATGCCTGAGTCCCGTGCTCAAATTTTTCTCAAAAATATTCTGGTTAATTTATGATGCGATTAGTTTTGTTTAGATTAAAATTTTCGTTTTTACTTAACTGTTTAATGGCACAGGGTATGTGTATAATAAGTCAGCCTTTACTCAATGGTTTTTTTTTTCTTTTTAATATTATGTACATATATATATATATATATATATATATATATATATATATATATATATATATATATATATATATATATATATATATATATATATATATATATATATATATATATTTACACTATTATGTACATTGTGAAAGTTTTATTTTTATACGTACTCGGATTATTCAAAAGATAGTTGATTTTTAAGTAATGAAGAATTATATGGTATGTATTGTATTTCTAATAATACTATTTTTTCAATATTAATCCATAAAAAAATATTCAACTTATTTATTGTCATGTAAAAAAAAATGTTTACCCCCATATATAGGTGGATATTAATATGTTTATTTTTCTTGTGACCTTTTAAACGGTTTTCTTTTTTACCAGTTTATTGATTTATATTAAATATTACATTTATCCATTTAATATTCCACTTTTTATTTGAATTATTTATTTAGTTTCTATGTTTATATATTGATAAATTTACGAAAGCTCATGTTTACGAAAGCTCATAAACCATTAAGTTTTTAACATAAATGTAAAGTTATTTTATTCGCTGTGCGTAGTGATAAGGATTCATATGTTTCTGTTAGGAGACTTGCTGATTCTTGTTTGAAAATTAAGAACTAATTTTTTTTAAACCCTTTGTTGTAGAAGGTCCTTACTCTCGGTAGTCTTACTCATACTTTTCACAGGAGTTCCTTATATAACGTAAGTGAGCACTAAGAAAGGTTTTTTTTTTTTTTTGAAAATTCGTCCCCTGAGTGGATTAAATAGGGGATAAAAGTTTGTATGGAAGTTCGTCATTTTTTAAGCTAGAAATGTGGAAATTGTGTTCGCGCTTTATGAAGAAAAGTTAGTTGTATCAACGTTTTTGAACATCTTTAAGGGAGTAAAATACGAGACGAAATTTAATATGGGAAGTGTGCCATTTTTAAAGTTAGAAACGTTGAACGTATGTACATGAGTCGAAACGGTTTAGTTCGTTGATACGAACGAAGTTAAACAATTAATAAATATGTAAACAGCCAATAAACAAATTAATTCTCAATTTAAGTAAACGCTAGTCACTTCCATTGGTATAATATAATCGAAAGGCAACCATACTAACAATATATATAACTACACGCTAGTTTACAAAAACATTTAATAATAATAATCTTTCGATATTTTCGATTCCTTTCGCGAAGCAATGATCTCTTAAAAATAATTTAAACAGGCAACAGGATGAAAATGAAACATTTTATATCGAATCCAACAATGTTTTTTCTTGTTTTTGAAAATTCAGGTATATTATACTTTCCGTTTAATACCAAAACACCTACACATATATTTATTACGACTTTCCGTTTATGTAGACACATTAATGCTAAAAAAATGTCATTTTGTGTTACAAATTTTATTATTAAATTTAATTTTCTTCTGTTCAATAAAAAAAACACGCCGTGTTGAATAGAGACAGGTAATATAATATATATTCTAAATTATATATATTTCTCACTGTTTAGTGACAAATAACTTGTATATGTATAGCAACTTTTTTTTTTTCATTTTATTGTTGGACATACTTAACTTGTCCACCAATGTTTTATGATGTCATAAAACTACGAACATCTTTATATCATTTTATCGACTTATGTCTCGGAGAAAAAGACACAGCCAAATAACAGTTCTCCATTTATTACAGTTTGTTTCAAAAGTTTCGTTCTTGGATAATATTTTTGATTACATTGAATTAATGTTTTTCAAACTACTTATAAACTTTTTTATAAGGCTTATTTCGTATCAATCCGATACTCGTGTCAACGACGCCGGTTACACGACATAAGAGTTTTAAAAGTAATGAGATGTCTCACATTAGACCGAAATCGTGTCGTTGTCGTTTAAACAACAGTCGGGCAGCCGCTAGGGGGCCCGACATCTCCCAGTGCTGTGACCGACTGTCGTGTCGTTTGAGTCTAGCCAGGCCTGTGTATTGGAATTTAAACAAATGTAAAGCTTCACATTTAACCGACACCGGTACGTTTGTACACTAATCTGCATTTAGCCTTCTTCCAGTGCACGCAACATTTGTTTAGGCGGGATTAATTTCCTGAATGATGAGTTCTGACATTGAATAGAGTTTTCGACCCGTGGAAAAAGATTGTCGAAACTTGCAAAACTCATACGAAAAATTTATCTTCAGATTTACTCAAAACCAAACATTGAATGCTTATCTCATCTTTTTTTATAAGCATTGGATAAACCCATTGCATCCTATTTTTTCTTCTTTTTTAAACGTCTATAATACCAGATACAAGCTAGTAACTGATCCCAAGTTCGTATGCGACTGAAGAACAATTGACAAAATGTGGAGATGGTTGTATCGGTCCAGCATGTCGGGCTGCTAGTCGTGATCGGCTAAATGTCTTTATACGACTGTCGAATTGGTGTGAAATAAAACTTTTGGCGTAAATGTAGATTCGCATTGGTTAATAAATTTATTTTTACCAACTTTCTCTACCAGCCTCGAAGTCATCTTAGTCTATTAGTCACCATTTTTAAAAAATGATGAAAAACCTCGTTGAAGTGCTGTTTGAAGCGTTTTAAACAACTGATTTGATGTGAACTTGTTCAGGGAAAAAAGTGATTTAGAGAGCAAAAAATTTAAACATAAACAAAATCGGAAAATTAATTATAAGTCAAATCGAAGTAAATTAATTTTGAGGGGCATTTTTGATGTGTCTCTACTATTATAAAATTGTAAATGCCTCCTGTTTATGTCTTTGTTTGTTCGAGCAACACGCCAAAACTGGACGGATTTTGGTGAATCGGTGGGAACGATGATATTTGAAGTAGAGGAAGCAGTGGGAAATTGCATTGAGGTTGTTAGTCTTGTAATGACGGGAGCCGGATTTATGACAATGAAACGCGACGGGAGTTGAAGTTTCAGATATATGCTAGTATATTAAAAAAATTACTATCGCCGCAACTTCATTTGATATTCAATTTGATTCCTACTTTTGATAAAATTCGTTTGCCTTTGCAGTTCCTACAGGACGAAATTTGGAAAAAATAAGGATAGCAAAAAAGTAGATTTTAGTGATAATAAGAATCAAAGCAACCCACAACTTGTTTAGATTGATCTTTCGGACGCTTTTCGAATCGTATATAGGCAATATAGAATATTTGGTTCAACTTTTTGAAAGATACAGTACGCTTCTTTTAATAATATTATAACCTTTATACTTATCGTAAAAATTATCCAGTTCATGAATTTCAATTATTGACATAAAAATACAATTTTCTGTTGTTTATTTCTTCGGTGTTAGTTTGTAGCCACTATTATTTTGTTGCATTTAGCACAGAAATCAAAACAAGATTTTATGGCATAATGTCTGTGAAAGATAATTTTGTCTTAAGATTTTCACAAAAATGTTTAATGTTTAAAAATTTTTTTTATCATTTCGGTTTAGCAGAAAATTGTTTCCTGAAATGTTTCTGCAATATCGGGATTAGTAGATTTCAGAACCTCTTTAATTAATTTCCGCATATCCGTTCGTCAATCCGACAATACGTTAACTCGAAAACGAAAAGAGATAACGAGCTCAAATCGTGTGTGTGTGTTCTAGAGCTAAAATGTCACTTCAAGGTCGTGAATAGGCAAAATCACACCGTGAACCTCCAGGGAGGTGGGGGATTGTAAAGACAAAAATAATTTTGAAAAATTGAAAATTTGTGTTTAAAACTTGTTGTCATAAACTCAGTATATACCGGGTATTTAAGTAAATAACTCATTAGTTGTTGTTTTCAATTGTTTTATTTAATTATAATATTTAATATTAACCCTGGACGGGTTTCAGTTCGACCATAAGGTCCATTGTGATGCCTAAGGATGTGAGAGTGGAGTGGAAGGAATTTTTGTGTATAGGCTAGAAATTGGTAGGATATGCGGCTGCTGCCGACTATGATAGGAACTATGCCGATATTCATCTGGAGTTCGTGAAGGAAACTGCAGAAAACCTTCTCAAGCATAGTCGGTTACTTCGTTTTTGTTCATACGCTGACAGTTTAGTCAATTAACCGCCCTTTTATTTTTCTTAATAATTGACAAAATACCGTTGTCGGGATTCGAACCCATAACCTTCCAGTTTCCAAGTAGGCATACTTCGCAGACATAACGCCTTCGACCGCTCGGCCACTTGGACTGGTCATATTACTTACTATCACCATGGTTACTTGATTTGATATTCATTATGATATCTTCCTCTGTAAAATTATTACTATAGTGGGGTGGGGCCACTTTTGTATCCGATTCAGCTCCTACACGATTTTCAAGGTGCTTTACCATTAAATTCTCTTTTAACCACTTTTCACCGGATATAGCGCTGTTAATATTGCATAATTATGAATAAACAAATTTCGCGGAAGAAATTATCCAACGTTTAACTTGAAGTTTTATATACTATTACCACTACCGTAGTGAAAAGGCGTATTTTCAAACACTTTGATAATTTTTTCTGGGGAAAATATGGGTTCGACAAAAAATCACAAAATCACATTTTATCTTCTTCTGAGAATGAACCAAAATTCCTTTAATAATAATTTATCGTTCCATTTTCAAGAGATCATAATACATAGAAAATATTTTGGTGTAGCCTCTGAATCGGTTATGAAAAGTAGGTTGTCCCCTGGAGTGCATGACAAATTTTTATTATATAACATTGAAATATTACCAGCCGATTCAATCACACTATTCTTCTTTTTATGACTAATATTTTATTTCAAATGAATCCAATCAATGTATATTTTATAGTGTTCATTCTGGACACAATAACAATATGGACACTTCTCTGATCGACTAGATAGATAGATGGATGCTTTGAATGACAACTAACGTACCATATCACTACCATTTCCCAATCTATCCATTACCAACCACCATCTATACCTACATGGCCATGTTATTTCTGTATTAAGATGAACAGTGTTGCTTTTAACCGACATAACGTACATAGTTTATTGGGAATCTCATATGGATGTTTCTCATAGAAACAGTGATCCAACAATTATCAACAGCAATTTTGCTGTTGATAATCGTTGTGTCCAAAGCAGTTCTTAGTACTAATTTCCAATTAACTTCCGATCGGTTTTTGGGATTTATAATTTTATGCTGGGCTGTGAAATATAACTTGATGACTACTGAGATATAACTGATATAACTGATGACTACTTTGTAGTCGAAATACGTTTTAAAAAATACAAATAATTGTTCTAAGAATTGGGCTAAAATTTGAAATTTAATTTTAATTTATAATGTAAATTAAGAATACTAAATAGCCAACATTTTAGTTGTAGCACTGTAGCTTTAACCGAAAAAGCTCTGACTTCAAGCTCACATAAGAATAAATTTAAATTTAAGAAATATCATTGTTATAATTTAAAATATTATGTTATTATGTTTTCCACTTCCACATCAGAGGAGGACAAAATTTGATTTTAGACTCCTGGTGGGGTCCCTCAAAACTGTATTCAAACAAAACCGTTCCATATATTTTAATAGTAGTAGTAAAAAGTAGGCCGAAGTAGGCCTTTCTAGGCTTTTTTTTACCGAATCCTAGCACATCCCTTTAACCTTGTTTAGAATGGACGGCAACCCGTTTCTCTGAGCCATGTATTCATTGTCAAACCTATCCGTCTTCTTTGCAGGAAAAAGTTCCACTTAAGTTGTTTTACCTCAGATTTTCCCCATTTCGGTCGAGCCGAAGGCTAGATACCTCATTCTGACTCTGTAAGGAGTTTTTGCCAGATAGTGAAAAGGCGTATCTGTTCCATATATACATTCAATACCAATCCTTTTACCGGGATATATAGATCGAAATATAACTAGTTTCAAATTACCTTAATCCTAAAACTCAACCGCCACTAATCTCATAAATCTGTTGTAATGAAAATTATTGAGATTAATTTTTTTGATCCAACGGTTCGGGCAACGCTCCTTTGAGTATAAAGAGAGCCAGGATACCGCGACAAATCATTATAAGATAATAAACAATGACCATCAGCGTGGATATGTAGCACACAGCTTCAATCATATTAAATACAACACTGGTTAGAAGACTTTGATATGTATCTAGTATTATGTCTTGGACATGTACTCGATAGATACACCATCATTATATGTATTTTTGAGAGTATTGTAATTATCTGAACATTATGAAACACATGGCCATTTACAAGTTTACTTGATTGTATAGTAGTTTTAGTAAAATCAATATATATATATATATATATATATATATATATATATATATATATATATATATATATATATATATATATATATATATATATATATATATATAAACCTTCCATGCAAGTCCAATGCAATAAACGATGTATCAAATGTATTTTTTAAATTGCACAAGCGTTATTTGGAAAAATTTTAATAGCGTAATAACTTTATATCATTATTAAAAATGTTTAACAGAAGAAAATTTTAGCGGTATAGAAACTCTAAAAACAAGTGAAGGAAATACTGGTATTTTTCTTACCTATTGCAAATTTTATGAATATGAATCATTTAAAGCGTGTCTATATGTCCAATAACATGTGGATGTGCTCAAGACGCCCAATAACCGAATATCAGTGTGATGTCCAGTCAAAAATATCTCAAAAATATTAATATTAAGAAAGGTTAAATTTCAAGTAAAATAGGTGCAGTGAATTTAGTTGGCGGGGAAGAAAAAGATTATCGTTTGTACACATTATAACTTCATTTAGAAGTTAAACAATGCAAAGAATTACCAGTCCAAGTAATGGGTTCGAATCCCGACATCGGCAGTTTGTCGATTATTTAAAAAAGATAAAAGAAAAAAAAAGGGGCGGTTAATTGACTAAACTGTGGGCGTATGAACAAGAACGATGTAACCGAATATGCTTGAGAAGGTTTTCTGCAGTTTCCTTCACGAACTCCAGATGAATGTCGGCATAGTTCCTATCAGAGTCGGCTGCACAAATTCCTTCCAGTCCACTCACATCCTTAGGCATCACAATGGACCTTATGATCGAAGTGTTTCCGAGAATGGCCTAAATTACTTCAAAAAGTAAGGAGTTGAGAGAAATATTGGAATGAAACAAACAGATGATAGCAAATATTTGTTATTGAAAGCGATTTTTGCAGCGTAACTATTTCGTTGGGTTTCATTTGGCTATTGTTTAGTTTGTCAAACACAACTACAGTTCGTTAGTTCTGTATACTATTAATATTATTAAATTCTCATTAAATTTAATCAAATTTGTTTTGCAATTTTATAACATAAAACTTTAACATTAAAAGCTTATATAGTATTAGTTTATATAGATGTATACAATCAATATAGATAGATATTGGAGTGACTCAATTTATTTTTATCAATTTAACTAATTGTTCTTTTTCAAACTAAGTAATTATTTTAATTTCATTCGATCAAATGCTTATTTAATAGGTTTAAAAGCTATCTAGATTCTATATTAATAAATATAATTATATATACATCGAACATGACGCATGTCCGTCTGTCCGTCCATCCATAGACACGATAAATAAAAAACGAAGAGAGATAACCTGGAATGTGAGAATCTTGTGTGTGTTCTAGAGATAAAAAATGAGATAAAGTTCATGAATGTGCAAGATCAGACTGTGCGGGGAGATCCCAGAGCGAAAATATCCATCTTTGAAACTGTAAGAGGTGGAAGAAAAGTTCTTCTTTTTTAAATAAACAACTTTTGTTTTAAATAAACAGTTAGTTGTCATTATTGCGTATGGGCAACAACGAAGTAATCGGCTATGCTTGTGATGGTTTTCTGCAGTTTCCTTCACCATCTCCAGATGAATATCGGCATAGTTCCTGTGAGAATTACTAGCCTACACACAAAATTCCATCCACTCCACTTACATCCTCACATCCTTAGGCATCACAATCGACCTTATGGTCGAAGTGTAGCCCGCCTAAGGCAGCCGCTACAACCTATCTATCTCTGGTTGTTACTTTTACTTGTTTTAAATTCGGAAATATACTTTTGTTTAATTCTTATTGAAAATATATATCATTTAACAGTAATAAATATATACGGTAAACTTGTTTAATCGTTTAATGTATCGGTCCACCTGTCAAAAATTGTCTACAGCCGTCAAATATAACATTTGAATCTTATAGTACTGGAACTTATACCGTACGTGTTGGAAAGCATTGCTAATAGAGAATCAATGTTAAATATTATTTACTACACTACGTCTATTGAAATAGATTCAATAGGAACATTGTGTAGTGCATCTATCACTGTCCATATGCAGCGCACCATGATACGGTACACTCTGTTACATCAAAATTCACAGACAATTGTAGTTTGCAGTTTCGGTGGAACAAAGCAGTCCACATAATGGCACATTGTACACAGACAGTGATAAGTATACATTGAAATGAATACAGACAGTGATATGCACAACACTGTCTGTGCACAGTGAGCCATGATGTGGACAGCTTTGTTCAACCGAAACTGCACTCTACAAATGTCTGTGCATTTGGGTGTAACTGAGTGCACCTTATCATGGTGCGCTGTATATGGACAGCGATAGATACATACATTGTTTCCAGATTGGGTGTAGTTTAAAAAACACGCTGTATAGTGTTGAAACAACATAAATGAAACATATATGCATCTTTATTATTGAATTCATTACTGACTGCTTCTTAAAAGGAATAACCGACCAACATTTTCTGTTACTCGCTGTACACAGATATTTAATAATAATAATAATAACACAGTGATATTTATCCATAATCACTATATATACATTTATTGGAGTCAGTCATATAATATATTAATCTGTCATCGTGTTATGAGAAAAGGATTTGTAATATGAATTGTGGAGAAAACAGGAGTTTATGACAAACACAAATATATCTTCTAGATGACAATTCATAAACGTTTTTGTTTAAGCAAAGGATGTCCAACAAAGTATTTCATTCGAATACTTAATCTGTGAATGAATTAAGGACGTTCCTCCAGCACTGTGTTATATAATCAGGACAAAAACCCGGTTTTATTTTATTATAGCACAAATGTATAAACACACATATACAATACATAGACAAATACATTGTTCACATATACAAAATAAGGTTTTTTTGAAGAAAATAAATAAATTTAAACTTTTATATTTCGAAAACAAACCGGTTTTTTTTTTAAATTTTATATAATAAATATTGAGCTTTACTCTCCTAGTTTTTTTTTAAATCCTGTCGAGTATTTTTTCTAAGACAACAGATAATAGTTGGGCGTGCATGAAGTTTTACATGCTTCTAATGAGAGAGAGTGAGAGAGAATGATAACTTTGATATTAATTATCTCGCGTTCTAAACGGTCAAAAATTCTGAAACTTCGGGATTTTTTAGAAAACGATAGTTTTAGCCTGTGAAAATAAATGAGCAAAATCTGTCGAAAAGTGGTAGTATGCTGGAACATCCTTAAGATGTTTCATACACATTTTATAAATTGTATACCTAGTAAATATGTAATACACGCAAGGGTAAATAGAACAAATATTTGAAATTTTCGTAAAATCACTTTATTTTGTCTAGTTTTGGAACACAGTTCCTTCTTCAGGGATAAAAATGAAAAAATTCAATTCAATAAGGAATATGCATGCAAATTTTTTTTCACTTGAATTGAAGCATGTTTATTTGACAAATATCAAAGTAAAATTACTTTTTAAATAACTTTAAAAATAAGCGAGATATGAATGATTGAAATTCCCGATTAGACAAAGAGGGTGATAGCTCTCTAGAGGATTTTCGTCAAGTAACGACCCGACCCATTCAATACAAGATTTTGTCACAGTGAAATATTGATCGCAGAAAAAAATTGTTGGTATGTGTATTCGTTAAACAGATAACGATAACTCAAAAACGAATAGCATATTTTTTAAAATAATTCCCTCATCTCTCAATCGTTACTCCGCGAATCCAATTTGTACAGATTCGCTAGAACCTTTAATTCTTGGTCACAACAATCGTTTAACTAAAGTAGTAAAATGTTGTACACCCCTAACATTTTCGTAATTATTTTGATTGTAATATCGAACACAGAACGATATGTTAGTGAATCCGTTATACTTCATCTTTAACTGTTATTGTTATAAAGAAATATATATATCTCGGGTTGGATCTATTGACTCTTTCATTGTCAGCATCACAACAGAGGTACAACAAACAATCCACAAATAGAAAATTGTTGAAGATATGTGATATGTTATAATTTCAAACTGTTGACATCATCCATTAGGCAAAGGGTTGTTATAATAATATTCTCACTCCTATACTCTCATCTCAATAGTTTATCGTCACATATCACATCAAATGTTACCAGAGTTGTTGGACTACTTTAGTACCGTAAACTGTTTATTTATTACACGTGCATGTGTTGAAAATGTCCTTGATGCACTTAAAACTATATCAATTCATAATAAGAAGAGATGTCTGCAGAGTTCGAAGACAACTTTAAACTCTCGTATGCAAAATGTTAGTCGTGACTTAAATAACATAACATTGGAAATGGTAAAGTTTTCATTTTGAATTACTTCAAGTTTAAAATTAAACCAATAATTAAAAAAGTATAATATAAACAATTTCTGAGTTAAATATTGACTCCATTTGTTAATAAGGGCTATACCGCAGATTACCAGTCCAAGTGGCCGATTTATATAACATTTATATTTTATTCATACCCAAATATATTAAAAAGGTATATTTTATGCCCCAAATTACAGTCCAAAATTCCAGAGTATGTATTCAATTTATTATTGTATGTATTGTTTACTTTGAATAATAGTGACTCAAATAACATAACATTGGAAATGGTAAAGTTTTCATTTTGAATTACTTCAAGTTTAAAATTAAACCAATAATTAAAAAAGTATAATCTAAACAATTTCTGAGTTGAATATTGACTCCATTTGTTAATAAGGGCTATACCGCATATTACCAGTCCAAGTGGCCGAGCGGTCTAAGTCGTTATGTCTGCGCAGTATGCCTACTTGGAAACTAGGAGGTTATGGGTTAGAATCCCGACATCGGCAGTTTGTCAATTATTAAGTAAAAAAAACGGGGGTGGTTAATTGACTAAACTGTCGACGTATGGACCAGAACGAAGTAACCTGCTATGCTTGAGAAGGTTTTCTGCAGTTTCCTTCACAAACTCCAGATGAATATCGGCATATTTCCTATCATAGTCAGCTGCAAATCCTAGTCTATACACAAAAATTCTTCCACTCCACTCACATCTTTAGGCATCACAATGGACCTCATGTCTGAAGTGTAGCCGGTCCAGGGCAGCCTCTACAATCTATCTATCTATTCCGCAGATTCACATGAAATTTTTTTTATTATAAAAAAACAACTAGTCAATTAGAAATTTTGTTTAGTTCACAGATCCAACAACAAAAATTATTGTGTTTAATAAAGCATGATTTTTATCCATTTTATTTTTGACTGCCCCAGAAGGAGGGTAATTTTTTTCAAGTATATGTATGGATGTCTATTTGGCACGCTCTATAGCTTAAACGATGGGATAGTATATATCCGGTTGTGTATCAACGTATATATGTTACGGTTAATATGCATAATGTGATCATTATTATCATATAAATCATTTGAAATTTTAACCTGTCAATTCGAAATTAAGGATTAATTGATTAATTAACTGATTTTTATGTTGATATTACAGAATATTAAAGTTGATAAGCATAAAAGTAGCTATCTACGTAATTACGATAAAGTAAATTCGATAAACTATAAATATTTAATTTACATATTAAAATATTGTTCATAATAACGATTGACAACAACAAATACCCTTAAAACTTTTGAACATTACTAAACATTACTAAACGATGTTCAATAATGTATTAAATAGTAATTTTAAAATTGTTATTATATCATAAAAATACATTTTAATATGTCTAGGGGCGGACTACTCACTACACATAATAAACATTAAAAAAATCTAATTGCATCATAAATCGATTATTCGGTAATGTAAAAAAAAAACACTAGATATATGTAAGCCGGCAGAGGTGGGCACAAACGGCTCTCCGTAGCCGAACGGCTCTCCATAGCAATAACAATAATTACCAATACCCCCCCCCCCCCAGCTTTATCATTGTGATCTTTATTGTATCCAGTGTCATCAAATTCCCATGACACTATACCCCCTACTAAGCAAAAATAATTAAATCAAGTAAATAATTGTTTATTAGTTCTCCGATATGAATAGTTTAGGTAAATTATTCGGAATTTCAAAAAATCTAATTCTAAAATCTAAACTAAAGCTTAATCATCAAAAAATTTAAAAGCGGTTTACAACAGTCAAGCGGTAAATGTAAAAGATCAAAAGATTTATATTTTATAATGTACAATTATTGTTATTTTTGGAGGCGATGTCCAAAAATTATGTGAATTTCTCTATGCTGACACCGACTCCAAAAATAACAATAATTGTACATATATATTTAAAAATTTTTGCTTAGGTGAACTAAAATTGGCACAAGAATATGCAATTATTTTTTTACTTTTTAGTGCATTTTTTGTTATAGAATACTTGATTTTTGAAGTCGGGTTTCCATTTTGTCAAAATAGGTTTTATTTTCTTGACAATGAAGCTGCAAACACATTCAGAATATATAATACATTCTGTTGAATTATTGCCAACAGATAAAATAAATAAATTTTTGGAATATATGTAGACGAGCGGTTTACTTCTCTTTCTAGATATTAAATTTGCTGGTTTTCGACATTTAGAAAATATTCAGTACAAAGAATGCTTATTTTATAAGGTCTGAAAACAAACACAATAAAATTGCGTCATGCACATACACTCCCATTCAAAAAAAAATGAACAGACCTGAAATATTAATTTTCTTACATTTCATAAAACTCCTCACTTTTGTAACTCTCTGTATGTTATTTATTTATAAACAAAGATAAGTAGTATATTTTTTAAATGTGAAAAAAGAAATGGAAGTTTTATATTTTATAATTATGTAAACAATTTATGTAAACATTTACTATAAGGATAATCAAAACTGTTAGAGACTAGTTCGGTTCAGGTCTGTTCATTTTTTTTGAACGGGAGTGTACCACAAAAATATAAAATCCATATTTTTACCACTAATATTTTGTCTTTCCGATCTTCTATGTATTGTATTGAAGATAAACCGTATACCCCCTTTTCCAGACGTTAACTGAAATATGGTGGAAACTAACTATCAAATCATCAAACTGATTGGATTTTTGTGTTTTTTAGGTGCAAATTACTTACAAAACAAATTTTCATTCAAATCGAAAACAAAAAATTTTGGTGAGTTTTTCGATTTTTTTAAGTGTACCTTAAAAAAATTGCAAAAATCGAAACAAAATTTTTGTTCCCAATTTGGCTGATACTCACGAGACATGGTAAATTGAACCCAAAAAACACAAAAATCGTGTTCATTTGACGATTCGATGAGCGATTTGCGAGATACAGCCTGAAATCGCATTAAAGGTGGTACAAAATAAAAAAAAAGGTCCTAACTCGGAAACCAACCATCAAATCGTCAAGCTGACTCGATTTTTGTATTTTTTGGATTCAAATTACTTTCAAAACAAACTTTCTTTTAAAATCGAAAACAAAACAAATTTCCAGAGTTTTTAGATTTTTTCAAATAATTATGCTTTAAAAAATTACAAAAAATAGAAAAATAATTTCCTGATTTAGGTGATCTCATTGAAGATTTGTTTGTGTGTACACTGGACTGTCTGTTTACTCTACGTTCTCTAACTTAAGTAGACTTGTTGCCCTAGTAGAGCTTTCTTGCTGTTGTGTACATTGCGAGAGAACATCGACTCTATAAAAAAATCGACTCTAGCTTTCTCTACAGTATACAGTCGCCTTTATAGTGTGGGAGCGATCAACAAATAAAATAAAAATGTTCGTATTAACTTAAATAAAATAACTTTATTTTAAATATTAATTAGATATTAAAATAGAAAACGCAAAGATGTTTGTATAAATTAAATATTAATTAAATATTAAAATAGAAAACGCAAAGATGTTTGTATAAATTTCGGATTAGAATTTTTAATGTCTTTGTGACGATGACGAGAACAAAAGTGTAGAAGATGGATGTGTGTGTGTTTAGTACATAACCAGTGTTGCTCTCTGATTTTTTTGGGAATGATAATCTATGAAATCGATAAAACGAAATAATGACCAGTGTTGCCAAGTTTCATCTAAACATAAAAATATATATGGCTACGAACAGTGTTGCCACAAATTCTTCCCCTCGTAATAAAAAAAAAAAAAAACGTTTTAAAATTCTAATCCGGAATTCACAGATCTGAAAACAAAATATTTAATATTTTTGAAAACAATATGAAATCAAAATAACACATTCGAAACAATATAAAATTAAGATAATAAATTCGAAACAATAAAAAATTATAATATGTAATAAATTCGAAACTATTCAAAAAAATAAAAGAATCATACATTTGAAACAATATAAAATTTTTTTTAACAATATAAAGAACTTAATCGAAACTTTTTCGAAATAAACAGCTATGTTAATTAGACTGTAATGAAAATTATTAATTAAGAAACCTCGCCGGTTTTTTTACCTCTCTTCCCCGGGAGGTACGCACAGGGAGTTTCGACGTACTTGGCAAAGGTTCTCTGATTACAACCTTTTTACGGGAGTTAATTGGTTTGTTCGCAACAGTTTCGATGACAGGTTTTAAATTGTGGGAAAATGTCATAGGATTGTCTGAATAAGAATAAAGTGATGGTCGTTTTCGATTGAGTTTAGTGTTAGTAATGGTTTGTTGTTGCAATACGTTACCACTTGAAATAGATTGTTGTTCTTCAAACAATGTTGTTTTTAAGATAGATTTTTGTTTGTTTTCACTATCGCTTCCTACCGTGACATTTTCGCAATTGGGCTCGTCAAAATTTAATTCATAGGCAGGTTTTAACCTGTCAATTGAGATGTTATCTTCTTTCCCATTTAAATTCAGCGTGAAAAATTTTGCATTTCTTCGGATAACATCGAATGGTCCGTTGTAAGGGGGTTCTAATGGTACTTTTACTCTATCTACACGTACGAACACTCGTTTGCAGTCCCATAAACTTTTGTGGATAAATATTTTTTGTTTTGTTTTGTGGGCAGCAGGGGACGGTCGAAGTTTTTTGAACGCCTCTATTAATCTGTGGGTGAAAGGAAAATTTGTTGTATTTTCGCTTTGCGTATAAAACTCACCTGGTAGTCTCAAAGATAGTCCAAATGTCGTTTCAGCGCAAGAAATCCCGGTGTTATCTTTAGGTGCTGCTCGAAGTCCCAATAATACGCTGGGTAAACTAATTGTCCAAGATTTTCCGTGACATTTTAACCCGTTTTTCAGTGTGCGGTGAAACCTTTCCAACATTCCGTTGGATATAGGGTGGTATGCAGTTGTTTTTATGTGATTAGTTCCTAAAAGTTTGCAAAGTTCGTTAAATAGTGATGATCGAAATTGAGGCCCTCTATCTGATGTTAATTTTAAGGGTACTCCATATCTTGCCACCCAATTTTCATAAAATGTGCGAGCCACGGATTCACCAGAAATGTCGTTTAGTGGTATAGCTTCAATCCAGCGTGTAGCGCGATCTATGAAAGTGCATAGGTATCGATATCCCTCTGAAATCTGCAACGGTCCAACCAAATCAACATGGACATGCTCGAATCTGTCACTCGTGGGAAAATGGCTAAGTGGTGACTTGGTATGCCTAGAAATTTTAGATTTTTGACATTCCATACATGTTTTACACCACTTCCGTATGTCCGCAGTCATTTTCGGCCAATAATATTTCGATCCTAAGGTGCGTAGTGTACTTTTGGATCCAGGATGTGCTAAGTTGTGCATCTGTTTAAAGATGGAATATCTTAAGGGTTTCGGTACCACCGGTCGATTCACGTTTTGGAAAACACTGCAGAAAATACTACTTTTGTCATCAACAAAAACTTCCCGAAACTCGTGATCGCGGTATCCATCTTTTCGCATATTTAAAATTTCTTCATCGTTCTCTTGAGCTTGGACAATATTAGCTGGAGAAATTATTGTTTCAATCGCACATATTTCAATTTCCTCGGGTCGACTAAGCGTGTCTGCGATTATATTGGAAGAACCTGCAATGTGAACAATATTATTAGTGAATTGCGATATATATTCAATGTATCGAGATCTTCTTTGAAGTTTATTTCGCTTTTTCATCGTGAACATGTGAGTTAAGGGTTTGTGATCGGTCACAATGGTAACAATTCGGCCTTCTATAAAATTTTCGAAGTGCTCTACGGCACAATAAATAGCATATAACTCCTTGTCATATGTTGACCAGTCTGTCTGCGGGTGGTTCAATTTAGCTGAAAAAAAACCTAAAGGTTCACGATCGTTATTTTGCGAAATTTGTTCTAACACGGCACCGATGGCAATATTTGAGGCATCCGTGGTTAAAACAAGCCGGGCATCATTTTTGGGAAAATGCAACAAAGTAAAGTTTGCGAAAGATTGTTTCGCCTTTTCGAAATTTTCTTCCAAGTCTGGAGTCCATTGAATCGGAGTTCGATCGTTCTTTCTTGGGTGCCCCTTGAGTAATTCGGTAAATACAGCAAGATTCTGCGATGATAACTTATTGAATCTGCGGTAGAAGTTAAAAATTCCTAAAACTTTTCTTAAAGCCGTTATGGTTAGTGGTTTTTGCATTGATTTTATAAATTCAATTCGTTCAGTAGCCGGACTAAAACCATCTTTTGAAATGTTGTGACCTAAAAATTGAACAGTATTAGTAAAAAATTTTGACTTTTCTACATTTATGGTCAAACCATTTTTTTGGAGCCTCTGAAATAAGATTTTTAAATGGGTAAAATGTTCGTCTGAGTTATCGGAAAAAACTAAAATATCGTCAATGTAACAGAATGTAAAAGGAAGATCATCGAGGACGGAATTCATGAAACGTTGGAATGTTGCGGGTGCGTTTCGGAGACCAAAAGGCATTCTTCGATATTCGAACAACCCTACCGGCGAAATAACAGCAGTTTTATCAATGTGGTCGGGGAAAATTGGAATATTATGAAAAGCCCTAATCAAGTCGACACATGAAAAAATAGTTTTTCCGTGCAATTGTTGTGTACTGTCGTATAAATTAGGAAGAGGGTATCTATCCGGTAGAGTTCTTGCATTCAATTTTCTATAGTCACCAGCTATTCTTAATTTGTTATTTTTATTTATTACAACCAACGGTGAAGCCCACTGGCTTTTTGACGGTTGACAAACTCCATTTTTGATCATCTTCTGAAATTCGCGGCGGACTTCCGTTTCAATATTGGGTTGAAGTCTTCGAGGTTTGTCGTAACATGGTGCGCCAGTGGTTTCAATATGGTGGTATACATTGTGTAGTGGTTTTTCGTGATACTGCGGTGGTTTACTCAAAGAGGTGTAAATTCCAAAAAGTTCCGCTACTCTGTCATCGATGTTGGTGGTATTTGTAATAAATTGAATGCTGGTTTGTTTACAATTTTGATACATACATTTGGTGCTGCAGTGAGTCAAACCATCAATCAAAACTTGTTTTTGAAGGTCGGGTAAGAGGTGGTGTGCTTTCAATAAATCGGCGCCTATTATTGGTGTTTCGACATCGGCTATGATGAAATTCCATCGGTAGTTTTTTGGTAATTTGAAATTTAAATTTAATTCTAATATTCCATACGTTTTAATGGGAGTGTTGTTTACTGCATGGAGTGTATATTGTATACAAATATCTGGTTTTTTACCATAGCGTTTAGGAATGACGGATACATCGGAGCCACTGTCGATTAAAAAGTTAATTTTTGAATTTTGGTCAGTAATAAATAAGCGCGGTGATGTGGGTTTGAAATTGGGGGGCTGTTCAACCGCTTCTACAGACCTCCCATGGTGTTTTCCGAGTAATTATTGCAACCTGGTGTACATTTTTTTGCATTGGTGCCGAACGTATGGTGGTACCAACATACACCATTGAACATTTGAGGGGTCCTGTTTGCAGAGGGACTCCTGTAATGCCTAGATCTTGATCGAGTTCTAATGTTGGTACTTGTTGAACTACGCCCTCTATTATTGATGGCAGAAATTTGGGTCTGCAAGTTTTGGATCATGTTGATCAGCATTTCAACCGAATTTTGGGATATTTCGTTGCTATGTGAAACGGCCGCAACATTTTGTGGACTATTCATCTCGTACGTTTCAAAGAGCCTATCGGCCATTTCAGCCTGTTTATCCAGCGTTAGTTCATTATTGACAGCTAGAATTTCTTTTGTTCTTGATGGCAATTTTTGCAGCCATATACTTCTAATAATTTCGTCACTCGTACAGGCAGAGCCGACAAGATTCCTCATTTTATTTAATATCACGCTTGGTTTTGTTTGCGTGTTGATATCAACGCCTTGGAGCAGTTTATTAATTTGCTCTAGCCTACTTCGCCCGTGAACTTGCTGTAGCCTTGCTTTGGCTTGAGAATATTTTGTTAGGCTGTTAGACGGGATTATGTCCCTAATGTGCCCTAACTCTGTACTGTCTATGTACTGCAGCAGGCTTGAAAACTTCTCCTCTTCGGAAGTTATGCTATGTGTTCTAAAAATGTGGTCTACGGCGGCGAACCAAATTTCCGGATCGTTAGGCGTAAAGTCAGGTAAAGTAAATCGTACTAACCTTGGTTGATTATTATAGTGATGGTTCGGGTTTAACTGGCCCACAGCTTGATCGATAGCGGCTCCTTGAATTGCCTGACCACGTTGGTCATTATCGTCGTTTTCTATCATTTTGATTCACAAATGTCACTAATTATTATTATCACGGTCGCCAATTTGTGGGAGCGATCAACAAATAAAATAAAAATGTTCGTATTAACTTAAATAAAATAACTTTATTTTAAATATTAATTAGATATTAAAATAGAAAACGCAAAGATGTTTGTATAAATTAAATATTAATTAAATATTAAAATAGAAAACGCAAAGATGTTTGTATAAATTTCGGATTAGAATTTTTAATGTCTTTGTGACGATGACGAGAACAAAAGTGTAGAAGATGGATGTGTGTGTGTTTAGTACATAACCAGTGTTGCTCTCTGATTTTTTTGGGAATGATAATCTATGAAATCGATAAAACGAAATAATGACCAGTGTTGCCAAGTTTCATCTAAACATAAAAATATATATGGCTACGAACAGTGTTGCCACAATAGTATTGTATAAATTAAATATTAAATCCTTGCACTTCAATATATTCATTACTAGATACCCACTAACAGAAGGTATTCAACCATCTTTAACCTCTAACTTATTTGTGTAGCTGATTAACATCTGGAAATCGAGGTAAACCACCCGCTTAACGGTTCAGTAAAATATAAAGATTTAAAAATGCTTTTTGTATATTTTTTGGAAAGTTTTCAGTGTATCGAAGTTTTATTAAATTTAATTAGCCGTAAATTGTTATAAAAAAAGAGTTTTTTCTTCTTCTAAAATTCCTTCTGTATAAACTTTTGAAGGCATAAACCGTCTGAAAATTTGAAATGAACCTCTCGCCTACATACTCCAAAAATTTATATATTTCTTTTGGCAATACTTCAAGAGAGTGTATGTATGTTATTATTATTGTGTTGGAAACTTCATCATGGTTTTAATAACAATATTATGTAAATTAGGTAATTACGATTTAATTTGCCAAAATATCCAGGAATAATTGTTGTGACAAACTGAATAGGTTTGTAGAGTTTACAAAGAGCTGAAATTGATCTCTCCATTTTTACTGAAAAGTGAATATTAACCCAGTAAATTTAAATTACTTTCCATAAAGTGCTTTGTAGTAATTCCCTGGCAGCTGGAAATCGTTTTATTAACTTGATTCTACATGGAAATGAAGGCATTTGAAGTTTGTCCTTTTTTATCTAGTAAGCTTTATAATCTAGCAAGGCAATATTACGCATTATAGAAAGATGATCGTCATTATTTTGGTAAGTAGCTACACCGCCAGCACATACATTAGAACATTTCAATTTGACTATACAGTTGAAATTAGGTACAGGAATGTCTTTATCATTATTACTCTATGTTTCTGATAAAATATTAAATTTCGAGCCACATTATCAATGATATCGTAAACTTTGCATATTAAATGTATTTATTGATTAACCTGGCCTGGTATTGATAAATTTCATCTTGGGGTTTAAAAAGCATTGCACTTCAACCTTATGGTCCATTGTGCTCCCCCGTATACTTAAGTTCGACGAGATTCGCTTCTTCCATATGTTGGCAATAGCGAGGAGCTTGCTTATCAGGTCCTTCCTGAAGGTTCCTATATTCGGGGTGAGATGCACCAAATATCCTGTATCTGTTGTAAAACCTAGAGGTTCGCAGTCAAAGATAATGTAGCTAGATGTTTCTTTCTCCTCGCCATACAATCTGCACACAAAGGAATCGTTATGGAGTCCCATTGTATGTAGATGCTTCCGTAGGGGATAATGCCCGGTAATGAATCCGGTAACCCACAGCAGTTGCATTCTGTTCAGTGCATCGAGAGTCTCTTGGTTGCACTCTGAAGCAGTATTTTCCCGAGGTCCTGCCGCGATACTTTTTCAATTTCATTAGAAGTGATGTATTCAATGATTTAAGAAACAATATACAATTTTTTTATCATAGTTTTTCACTACAATATAATTTTTTCAAGCTTTTGTATTCATTTGCCTCTTGATGAAAAACCATAATAATTATTAAATATAACAAATATTTGAGATTTTCGTAACAGTAATTTTATTTTAACTAGTTCCTTGACCAGAAAATATATGATAATGAAATTATTTGTCAAAATAAAATATGATTTGTTTTATTTAATAATTTGTTTAAACTTTTGTGTCTATATAAGTAGCGTTGACCTTACTTAATATTAATAAATCATTTAATGAGAAGTATTACTTCTTACGTGCGTTCATAAGTAGGTACACACACACACACAAACATACTTTTTTTAAACAAGAAAGCTATATACGAGTAAATCTATATAGAAAGCTAAATTGAAATGTTTCAGCAATCGGATTGCGCCATTTTGACACTATAACGGAACACGGAACCCTGAAAAGCAATTAACTATTAGCATAAAATATAAGCGAATTTTCTTGAATAGATATATCCATTGAAGTGAAACTAACCAATTGATTTACAAGGAGTAAGAAGACGTTTTATATTCAATAGAGTTTTCTTTTTGATTTATAGAAACGAAAGAATTAATCAATTCATTTTTAATTTTATTTTTCAATTTAAATTCAAGTTTATATATTTCTATTTTGTATATGATTCTACAAATCATGTACATAAAACTGCAAATATATTCTGTATGTATGTACAATGAATTGAATGAAATCTTGCTCGCTAGACACAAAGCAGCGAGCTTCTTGTGAATAATGCATAATTTTATAAATAACAAATCATGTTTGTAAATCAAAAGAATTTCAAACATCAAATCTTAATAACATTTTTATAAAACAAAGCATACTACAATTATAATATATGCAGGTACAATCATAACCTTATAGTGATGGGTAAGGTCGCGGCCACCAGTCCAAGTGGCCGCGCGGTATGACTACTTGGAAACTGGGAGGTTATCGGTTCGAATCCCGACATCGGCAATTTGTCAATTATTAACAAAAAAAAAGGGGTGGTTTATTAACTAAACTGTCGGCGTATGGACAAAAACGAAGTAACCGGCTATGCTTCAGAAGGTTTTCTGCTGTTTCCTTCACGAACTCCAGATGAATATCGGCATAGTTCCATATCATAGGCTGTATTCCTAGTCTATACACAAAAGTTCCTTCCACTTCACTCACATCCTCACTTCCTTAGGCATTACAATGGATCTTATGGTCGAAGTGTAGCCCGTCCAGGGCAGCCTCTACAATCTATCTATGTTAGGTCGCGGCCAAAACTTTTAATTATCATGACCATACTTTTATGGTCATGAGGAGGTACAAACTCAAATTAATAAATTAGTGTAAAAAAACATTTTTAAAATCAAGCTATTAATTAAATGCTCTAAAAAGGAGAAAATAAACTTTAAATTGAATCAAACTAAAGCTTGTCGCGAGATTTACTTGAGTAGATGTATTTAGCTTTTTTTTTATACACAAGTAAATTCATATTAAACTTAATATATGGGTATTTCATATTAAACTTATTCGCATTTTTATCCTGGTAAGTCATGGCTAATTGTATGGGAATGTCAAGCTTATTTGGTTATATGTTTTGACTTTAAAAATTCATTTATTTTGTTTCTATTACAGTTTTAAATGGACTGCAGTGTTAATTTCATTGAATACCGAAAATACAGGTAAGAAGTTCATAAGTCTGAGTCGGCATTTTGATTGTTATGTACAATCAGTTACCAATATTTGTGAGTAAAATAACGGCCAGAAATTTATTATCATGGTCATAAAAAGGGTTTTAACAAATTCAAATTGGAAATTTTAATCGAATGAGAATTTTATGGACACAGTAAAGTGTAGTATTCTCACGAATATACGAACCTTTAGGAAGACCTGATAAGCAAGCTCCTGGCTATTGCCAATATATGGTCGAAATGTAATAGTTTTTAGACCCCGAGATGATTCAATCCATCAATCAAGGTGAAGACTATTGATTATTGGAAATGTGCCCAACCGGTGTATTGCTGTGTGGCCATGAAATTCTCATTCGATTATAATGAGATCTATTAAGACCATGATAGTAATAATACTGATCAGTTGCATTCCGTAGCTACTGATGGTTGAAGGCATTATAACCTATTGTAATTGGGGGCCGTTTAAAAACTGCGTAGCCTTATTTTGACCATATTTAACCCTCCACCTGTATATTGACAAACGTAGCATTTTCTTCAAACCCCCCGCCCCATAGAATGGAACGTAGTTTTTGTTTTTCAAAACAAATCGTGCATACAAATATAAACATTTTGTTTAAAAAAAAAGTTTATCATACAACGATATACCGGATAATATTGTTCACAAGGCCACAAAAATAGACATGGCCTCTCTTTTTTTCAAAATTTTATAGTATATTGCATTAAAAAACTTTTGATTAAATCTCTTGCGTCTTTCAAAATATGTAAATTTGGAATAATGATGGTGTACTCTTTCCGTGTAATTACGGTTTAATCTATTCCAGTTTAAACTAGCTTGAGTACCTCCCATTAGAACTATATAATAAATTTTGTGCTAAAATGTTGTTCTTATGCAATTGAAGTAATTATAGAAGTAATATTATGAGTGGTGGGATACACTTAATACAATGAAAAATCAGGACACATGATAGAATGTAAACTATCGTTAAATGTATACCAGAGCTACTGGAATGGTATGTTCTTGTCATAGAATACAAATACAGTTACATACATACACACACTCTCTGAAGACGTGCATTACAGTTCATGGATTCACTTTGGCTAATGTTTCCTGTTTATAGGATGATCTATAATCTTATAATAACCAGTTGTGTGTCATATTACTGCAACTAATGAAGTCCACACGACCGACTTCTCAGTATGGTATAAATAGATTGTAGAGGCTACCCTGGACGGGCTATACTTCGACCATTGTGATGCCTACGGATGTAAGTGGAGTGGAAGGAATTTTTGTGTATATACTAGGAATTGATAGGATATGCTCCTGCAGCCGACTAGAATAGGAACTATGACGATATTCGTCTAGAGTTCGTGAAGGAAACTGCAGAAAACCTTCTCAAGCATAGCCTGTTACTTCGTTCTTGTCCATACGCCGACAGTTTAGTCAATTAACCGCCCCTTTTTTTTTCTTAATGATTAACAAACTGCCGATGTCGGGATTCGAACCCATAACCTCCCAGTTTCCAAGTAGGCATACTGCGCATACATAATGCCTTAGATCGCTCGGCCACTTGGACTGGTAAAGTCCAAGCATGGTATACTTCTCGTTATGATACAAAATCAACTTTGAAATGATTTGGAATTCTTCTGAAAGTTTTTCTGAAGACGTAAGGAAAATTTATCAAGAGTTTTTCATCATTATATCTTACCTCCTATACTTCTTTTCAAACATACACACAACATATTACTATTATTTTACTAGTGTATAAAAATTTTAATTTTCCCAACGCAACCCTC
Source organism: Nineta flava (assembly GCA_963920215.1). Classification (NCBI taxonomy): domain Eukaryota; kingdom Metazoa; phylum Arthropoda; class Insecta; order Neuroptera; family Chrysopidae; genus Nineta; species Nineta flava. The sequence continues at coordinate 101,091,474 of OY986042.1, forward strand.
CCCACTCCGAGAATGGGTAAAAGCTTTCAAAATTACCTTGCTAGAAGGGTACAGTTTTTTGCATTATGTCAAGGACTTTTTTGCATTATGCAGAGCCCTCTCGCGAGCAGAGCGAGTAATAATTAATACTATCTTAAGTTATTCTTAGTAACTAGATTTCATATTCGTTATAATGCTTGAAGAAATTATCTTAGTCTATAGCTCAACGTAACGGTTTTTATTTTCCATGGAATACTCCACTAATCTTCAAAAAACAAATAATCATTGAATGCATTAGTTCTCAACCTCAATACATCATCCAATAGTTCAACTAAAGCTTTTCTACTGTATATACATGCATATATATATATATATATATATATATGCATATATATATATATATATATATATATATATATATATATATATATATATATATATATATATATATATATATTTATATGTATATAACAATGATGATATTATATTATTGAGGCTATGAGGTCGAATGGGTCACTAACCCATCACTCCCCTATCCGTACTGTGATTGTATTTAGTAGTACGAACTGTAGCAAAGAGTACCTTCACGTATTGTACATATTATTATGTAATAAATTTTAAGGATTTTCGTTGATAGAAATTATTCATTCTATTCTATTTTTTTTTTCGTGTATGAATAAAAAAAAAGTTTCATATAAATTAATAATTTTAAATATATATATCCGTATATTTTCATTATTTGCCTATAGATGGCAGTATACACAACATGAGTACTTCAAAAATTTTGCCAATCGGTGGCAGTGCATACAACAAATGTATTTCAAAAATTAAACGCAATTTATCAGTCCTTGACGGGAGAAAATATTTTGTTACTTGGTTATAAGGGCGTTACAAAATTTTTGCGGGCGAAGCCTCGACGGGTAATGCTAGTTGAATATAATTGTGTACGTAAAATCTATGTTATCCATCAAAACATTTTTGTTTTGTTTCGTCATTTCATGTGTCAAAATGTTCTAAAAGTTAGTTTACCATCGAATGCCAAACCATATCGTGTTTACACCACAATGTAGTTAATACATGTTTGTGTTATTTTTTTCACCTATTTATTGAAGTGAATACTATCTATTGCGCTATGCAAAAGAGAGGAAATATTCACGTGCTATGGGCTATGTGACGTCATATAAAATCCAACATGGCGGATATGACTTAATACGCTGGCATAATACGCTAAGCAACAACAAAATATTTCACAAATGTATCGAGTTTGATATCAAAAAATGGTTTTAATTCACAGATTCTTAATATTATACTAAAAAGTTTTAAATAAATCAGTTAAAAAAAAAAGTTTGAAGAACCTTATATATATATCTCGTAATTGAAGGTCCAAGTGCGATGCACAAAGCAAAACTGTAACAATTCCCGGCTCAAGACTCTTCAAACTTTTTTCGTACTTTTTTAGCGAATTTCCTCCAAAGAAAATGCAGCTATTGTTTTTGCACCAATGTTGGAATTTCGTAAAAATTTCTTCAAATGTCCATCGATCCTACCTATTAGATGTTAAAAATCACAATCTCTAAAATTTGTATCTCTATATATATATATATATATATATATATACATATATACATATGATCTTTTTTAAAATGTCTGTGGACTCTCTATCGGTCACAGTTTTATTCCGATTGGTATTTGAGTCGCTTTTGGTATTCTAAAGGTCAAGGTCGTAATGGGTAAAATCGGACGAGGGGAAAGGGGGTTTAGAGGGAAGGGAAAACACAAAATAAAGACTGTCTCTCTTAATATTTGAAAAATCGAAAAATTTATCAAGAGTTAAGTTGTAGGTATTAAGTTTTACTGTAATTTTGTTTCTTATCATTTTTCTGTTACACTAATATTTACAGAAATATTTACAATTAAAGATTGAAAGTTAAAATTCTAAATATCTCTGTTCACATTATAGTTTGAGAAAAATGATCAAGTAATGAATTGTAGCAAACTTGATTTTCTACAACTTTACTCTTTATACATTTTTCGATTAAGAGAGATATTTAATATTTTGTGTTTGTTTGACACAAACACATAAAATACATTTTATTGTAAAAAATTTTGATTGTCGTTTCCATTCTAACTATAAACTATAATCGTTATACCTTTTTTTTTTGGGCTATTAATATATTTTTGCAAATACACTAAAATTATGACCGCTAGAGAGTGATTTATGTATTCTAAGGAAAGTTGACGCAGCTCCTGTATCACGAATTTTTCATAGTCTGTTTTTAGTTTTTTTTATTAACTTTATTATTAAACAATGAACTTGGTTAGTAGTTACATTTCTTGTCTGAAATTGTTTTGAACTAAATCTCAATTAAATAATAAAACAAAAAATTATAAAAACTCGAGAGTGCAAATGAGAAGTTTTTGTTGTTGTTTTGTTGCATTATTTTGTACTTTTTTAAAAACTTCATAATGTAGTTTGTGTTTGGTGTCTGTTGTATATATTTTTTTTTCATTCGCATCAAGTACGATCCTACTATAGTGTTTACACTTCTATGTATTCTCTATGAGATGAAAGTTTTCTTTTTTCCTGTTATTTCTCTATTACACTTCAAATAATAATAAAAACAACCAAACCACTTTGTGTCGTGAAAAAAAAACTTATGTATTTTATTCAATTCTATATAAATAAAAAATATGTTTTTTCAAGGGAAATTTTGTAAAGGCATTATAAGACAAGAAAAATAGTTATGATAATCAATGCTATTATTTGATTCTAATGACAATGTTTTACTTTTAATTTCGTTAAAGTTAATAGAAGTTAGAAAATAATTACCAATTACGTTCAACTAACCTGAGTTCATTGCTTAAATATTCCACAATGTGTGAGTTGCTTATTTTACTTTAAACTAACGCACAAAAATAAAAAATAAATTGTGACGAATTTAATCTGTTTATGAAAAAAATTTTCAATTAATGTGTTTATTAAAACAAAACAGTTTTCGCCTTTTAGTTTTCTTCTTAAATTTCTTATTTGCTTATATATTTTCTGGTTATTTTCCCCATTGACGGTGGTTTGCATTATCAGTTTTTTTCCCAATCACGAACTTTACCCCACTAGAACACATACCCACAATTTCAGTTGGATATCTCCTTTCGTTTCTGAGTCGTTATTACGGGTGGATAGACGAACACTTTTTCTGCAATGAATATTTAAAACTGTTACAAAGTCAGGACCAAAGTTTATATATATATATATATATATATATATATATATAATATATACTGCTTCTGTCATATTTTTTGAGATCGATCTAATAAAAAAAAAGTCGAACAAAAGCTGTTTGGTTTTGAAGAGGTTTTCTAGTGTTGACCTAGGAACGGCCTTGTACTTCTTTTGAAGGTCAATTCAAGGACAACTTAAATGTTTTCGTGTACGCAATATCTTTTTTGGACGTAAAATTTTCCGTTCTTTCGATTGGCGAAATAAAAAATAATTGTTTCTATTTGAAAAATCAAAGTTGTCCTTCAAGTTGTCATTCCATGATCATCTCTTGGAAAACTCCTTCAAAACCAAACAATTTTTGTTCAATATATTTTTTTTTATTAGACCAATCTTAAAAAAGATTACAGCGGTGATAGATTGAAATGATACACTCTGTATTTGTATGTATAATGAAGCTTAGCTTAATTTCTTACATAAGCGAGTAGGAAAATATTGTAAAAGATGGAATCATGTTACATCGACTTTTATTGAATAGTTTATACTGGAACACCTTGTACATATATGAGAATGAAGAATATCTCAATAAAACATATACAGTAGGGTACGATATTTAGAAAGAAAATGCATTTTTATGTTATTTGTTTGAAAAATAGTAGTCAAAGTGGAAGAAGAAGTCAGTAGGAATAGCAGAAATAGTACCTCTATGTAAGTAACTCCTAAGAGTGAAGTCTGTCCGTCTATTCGTCCATATATGAAGTAATATGACTACTACACACAGACACATATAGGTAGTAGCAGAGAAGAAGTAAAAGAATAAGAGTTACTATAACGAAATGAAATTTTAAAATTGTATGAAGTTCTTTGCGTTTATCACACCCTAAGGTGTAACATACATCGGCTGAGAGAATGGTTCGTGGCTATAATATACCTATGTGTCTATATAATAATGTTTTCAAATACTTACTTTTTAACCCGACTTCAAAAAGGAGGATGGTTCTCAATTCGTCTGTACTTTTTTCTTTTTTTTTTTACGTTTGTTACCTCAGAACTCCGTCATTTATTAACCGATTTTGAATTTTTTTTTTGTTTTAAAGAGTTTGATTTCCGATTGGTCCCATTGTCACCAAATCGCATTCTGATACAGGGATCCCCTGGAAATCGAGGAAAACCCTCATTTTATATGTAATAACCGATTACTGTGAAATTTTTATTTTTTATTTTTTGAAAGGATATACTCATTTATAATGGGAAAATAAGAAAATTTTTTTAAAAACCGACTTCAAAAAAATTTTTTACAAAAAAAAAACCGACTCCAAAAAAAAAAATTTTTACAAAAAAAAACAAAATGCTTGTAAAAAAAATTTCTGTTATAAAAAAATGCACTAAAATTAGTTGGTTGTTTAGTAGGTCTACCCATATTTAGACAAATAAAATCAGTTATAGAACTTCAAAGTCACTAAAAAGCGAGAAATAAACCTTATTTTGACAAAATGGAAACCCGACTTCAAAAATCAAATATTCTAAAACAAAACTAAAAAGTAAAAAAATAATTGCATATTCTTGTGCCAATTTTAGTTCAAGCAAAAATTTTTAAATATATATGTACAATTATTGTTATTTTTGGAGGCGGTGTCCAAATTTTATGTGAATTTCTCTATGCTGACACCGACTTCAAAAATAACAATAATTGTACATATATATTTAAAAATTTTTGCTTAGGTGAACCAAAATTGGCACAAGAATATGCAATTATTTTTTTACTTTTCAGTGCATTTTTTGTTTTAGAATATTTGATTTTTGAAGTCGGGTTTCCATTTTGTCAAAATAGATTTTATACACCCATTCATATATACAGCGATTGTTCAGAGTATTTCAAAACTGGATGCAGATAGCAAATTTTACCATTACAAATTTTCGTTTCGTCAAAAATAATTCCACGACTGAAACAGTTCGAAGAATTTTCTCCATTTCATTTAGAATAAGTGTATTTGTGTATACTTAGGCGTCATAATACAACATATATGTCAATTTCCATTAAGATTACGTAAGACATAGTAAGAACTATAAACATGTCATTAAATTTTGAATTAAATATTGATATGAAAAAATATTGATATTAACTCATTCATCAGGAATCAAACTTCGACCGCTGGATTTCTAGCTCAGTGTGCTAACCGTTACACCAATGATGACTCTGATAATTGAATCAATTTTTTCATATCATTGACAGTATTACTTTATTGTTTTAACATCAACTTGTTATTCTACATAAAATGAGTTACTTTTTTCATATCAATATTTAATTGGTGTATATTCTGTTTATTCGATTTTAAACCGCAGCACTAGATAAATGTTGACTATGATCAACTTATCGAGCACCATTGTTAATCATAAATGATGTATTTTTATATTGCCGTGGATCGAATATCGTCCCACCATCTAGATCAAATTACATTTCAAATTTTGCCCCAATTTCTAGAACATTTATTTGTATTTTATAAATACGTATTTCGACTACAATGTAGTCATCATCAGTATGAATTAGCTAATCGTAACTATCTCTGCGATATGGATTCAGAGATATGTTGCTTGTTGCTAATTTGGTGTGTGCCTCACAATGATATTAAAAAAGTTCTGTCTTTTATATAATTTGACTGAGGGTATGATCTGATCTGAGGATTACTTCAGTTGACTGACTAAAGAATTAGGTGTTTGAAGAACCCCACCTATTTCATGACGGTATCCTTTTGTGACAATAGGGTGTTTTTTTTTTGTCACTAAAGTGAGGGTATCGAAGCTAACCTTGATATTCAGGTATTCGATTTTTTTGAGAATGGTATAATTTTATTAAATCAGAATTTGGAATTGAGCCATTGTCTGTTTTCTCAATTTGTATATGTAGATACTTTCCTATGCATCTAATTCTGTGGGGTTTTGTACCGATTTCAGTAGTTTTAAATTCGATTTGTCAATTTTGTGGTTGTTCGTGCGCAGCTATATACGAATTTGGGAGAACCGAAAAATCAGTGTGAGACACACATTTGAGACACCTTGTTGTATATATGTATGTGTTTTTACAAAGATGCAAATGTAATAACAGTACAATACATATGTTGAAAATATTACCGAAGTTTACTTTTTTTTTTATACAAATATGCTATATATAGATAGGTAAAATGTGTATTTTTAAAGTATACGAGTACATATATTATGCCTGAATTTATAAAATGTTTAGAAGATCAATGACTTGTGTTTTTGCGAATTTTCGAAGAAAACGTACGCTGAAAGCAGAAATTCCTTGCAGTACGAAAAAAATTTTTAAACCAATACTTAAAAAAGTTGGGTCTCTTCTCAAAACTTGATGAAGCTACTAAAAAGGAACCAGCTTGATGTTCATCATCCTGAAAAAACCCTTTGATCTCCCGGACCATAAGTAATGCAAGTGCTGAAAAATTATCCAACCGTTATTCTTATGGTAAATGAACCCTTGCTATTTTATATGTCTACCACAAAATCCTGAAATTTATATGACCCACTATTTCAACACCTGAAGTTTTTTTTTCGTGGCATGAATTGTTATCTATGTACCTACACTCTGTTTTGATACATTCTGTATAAATTAATTGACGAAAGTCAGAACTGATATACTGATCTTTTATTTTATTATTTTAATTCCTTTTGACATTCTGTTTTTTTTCTCGTTTGTTCGTTAATGCTTATTTTTTAATAATGTGACACATTTTACGATTTAATTGAATTAAAGTTAATGTGTATCGAACAGTAGGACTTTATACCAAAATTTAAAATGTATGTTTTTAGATTAATTATCGTATTAAAGTATCGTATTAAAATGATTATAACAAATTTTTGAGATTTTCGTAACAATAATGTTATTTTGATTACTTTTGGAACACAGTTTCTTCACTAACAAATATATGATAAATAATATCATATATTTTCTAATGAAGGAACTGAGTTCCAAAACTAGTCAAAATAAAATTATTGTTACGAAAATATCAAATATTTGTTTTATTTAATACAACTTAAGGATGTACGAGCACTAGAACTTTTCAAAATCGTATCTAGTAAATTCATAAAAGTCCTCAATAAAGTTGATAATTTTTTGTCTTAAGTATAAGATATCTATCCAATAAAATTCCGGTATGACGGGCCTAAAAAACAAGATATTTAAGAAAATAACTGAGATTTCTGGTAATTAAGCTACCGCGAAAATATAAATATCTTTTTTTAGGCCCATCATACCGGAATTTTATTGGATCAATCTCTTTATTAATATTTCTATTTTCTATTGCGTATTTTTTTTTGTCTTATTGTATTCCAATTGAAAATTATCAAACTATATCGCTCACGTTTTTCTCCATAAGAGCAATGCATTAAAACTAGAACTTGAGTTTTAAATTTTTAATTCAAGACCCCCGCATGGCCCCTCCCACCGAAACAAATATGAATAATAGAAAATGATATTTAGGTTTTATCACTCTAATGAATCTGATCTTAACAATTTTACATCGTTCGATGTATTTCACAATATCAAATGAAATAAATATAATACGTTTATATGAGCGATTAAAAGCAATATTGAAAATTGACTATTGAGTCCCGATTTTATGAGTTTATATTAAAAACAACAAAATAATATATAATATGTATGTTAATTTTTCCCCCAATTTCTTGGTATAAGTATTATATTGTTTTATCCGATGTGGATAATATCAATAAAAACTTTCAATAATATTTTATTAATATTTCTATTTGTTTTTTTTAGTTTTCTTTTTTTCTTCTCTCTTACAGAATGTCTTAAGGACATTCGAATGAGAAAAAAAAATACAGTTAAGTTCCTGTAAATTAAATATGTTAAGTCAATACAAATTCATTGGTATGCTTCAAAATGTTTGTTCAAATGCATTTTTTCGTTTTTTTTCAATATTGAAAATCAAACTTATAACATTGGGTCTTATGGAGAAACTACAAATTTAATCTATATAATCGAATAAAACATAGTTTAAAAGGCAGAGAAGTTTTATAAAACTATGTAAATTGTTGTTAAATAAACAAGAATTTATTTGAGCCAAAGGTAAAGGATCAAATGCATTTTGGAAAGTAATAATGAATTATATATGTAATTTTATCATTTTAGAGAAGCAAAACACAGGATTTAACTTTCTTATTTAAAATAAAAGAAACATCACGACTCACGAGTATTATTATTTACCAAATAACCATGGAATTTTTAAATCGAGTTTCAACGTATTCATTAAATCTGTAACGCTGCGGGCATGTTCTGTCGCATGATACTCCCCTTACGCCTTTCCCCGCAAAATGACCCTTTCGAACGTCCTTAATACAAATAACATTTTACATGTACAAAGAATGTTTCTGCGTGGTTAGATATATATTTGTATGCCAGCTTAGATGCATTCCGAAACACTATTTTTTGTTGCGATATTTTCCAAGTGATCACGTTGTTTAAAATCTAACCACAAGTTGATCACTGGTTTGCATGATGTAACCCGCACAGTTTAACTTACAGGTTGTCGTTTTTTGTTTCAAAGATCAAAATTTGCTGGGGAAGTTTTGAAATATTATACTTGGCTATATCTTTTTGAATGACTGCTAGAAAAGTATTGTTAATTGTAATAAGTGTTTAAAGCTATTTCTTGGATTGCAAGATATATTGATTAACTTTTTAAATTGAAAACATGCTTAACAAATTTCAGCTGGTTGATTGATCAATACAAACTCGGGACTAAACATATGCAGAGTCTATATACAAGATATCTACTGATTTTCATTAACCTCATTTTGTGTATAAAAATTCGTCAGTTATTAAAACTCATAGAAATGTTGGCTCTTATTGAAACACCTTATATTTTTGACAATTTCGTTCTTTTTCAATACACATTATATGATATGGTCTTTGTTGTTTTGTCTTATGTTATTTTTGTTGAATTTTTATTATCGAATCATAAAATCTATTTTCGTTCTGTTGTTTTCATTTTCTAACATTTTATATGATTTTTGCTTGCCTAATAAATATTTTTATTTAATTTAATCATGATACTATATTATTTGTTTTCGACATATTTAAACTAATATTTTAAGTTTTATTTAGAAAGGTCTATGTATATTATGAACCATGCCATGAAATGGCCAGATAATATTTACAAAATTTTTTAGAGGATTTGGTCCATGGGAACTGAAACGTGTATTGTACATTATCAGCTTTAAACACCCTATCCAAACGGACTTATTTTCGGAAAGAAAATATGCAAATGAAAGCGGAAAAGGAGTATTATACCTTCCACATATACTCCCGAGCATTGGATTTTCTTGTGTGTAAGGGTTTCTCATTCTATGATTTCTTACTTAATTTAAACGCATTGCTCGCAACTTGTTCAAAAAAATCAATCCTCGTCTCAGCATGCTTCTGAAATCTAAATCTACAAAAAATGTTTGAGCTAAAATTTTGGAATTTGAGTAAATTACTGTATATATAATTTTGAGATAATGTGTTTCGTTAAGGGTGATCGGACACATGTATAAATTAAATCGGCAATGAATTGATAAAAATCTGAAGTTTTGATATGTTATTAATTGCTATCTCATACGTATAAAATAATTTTTTGAAATTTGACGAAAGGTTTTCATGTAATTTATCTTTAAAAATTGGAATTTTAACTTGTTGTGAATAGCAAATGCTGAATGAACGCATACATTTTCGATAATGTTGCTCCACCTACTATAGATTAAAAAATAAAAAACTTCTACTTTTATAAATTATATCTCGTACATTAAGTTAAAATTATTTTAAAAAAATAGTCTGACGAAGAGATTTGTAAATATCTTAATTAAAAAGTTAAACGATTCACGAAAATTTTCGTCAAATCGTAAAAATAATTTTTATTAATTAAATAATTACATAAATCCGATTACTAGTGATGTTAGATGCTATCTTAATTTAAATAATTAATTTACAGATTAAAATTTTTAATTTCTGTTAAAAAGAGTATTTCTGTTTATTATGAGTTGTACTGTACTGTCCGGTCAACCTTAAGTAATCTATTACCTTTAGCACAATTTTTGAGAGTCGTTTGGGAAAACTTAATAGGTTTATTCATAATTATACTTAATTCAACTGTGACTTCATATTCACTATTTTATTTCAAAAACATGAAGTAGTATATTTTCCAGTCGATTTGAACGAGGTATGATGACGACGTCACTGAAAAAAAAAGAAAATAGAAGATAAATATGAATTCGTAAGGAAACAATAACTCATAGGATATACTATACATGAACTATAATATATGATGTATATTCAAGAACCTATTTTATATAGGCTCTTTTAGGTATGAACCATTCTTCTTGTATGTGTAGTAATAGTACTTGACTATGTACAATACAAAGCCTTTTTTTACCTTTTCAATATAAAAATGTCATATTTTTCAACTAAAAAACATGTCTTCCATCGAATATAAAATATACATATACATATGAACACAACACTTATGCATATATTTTTAGTACACCCTATATAACTTGATCATAAAAACAACTTTGCTTTTATTAAAAATATTTTATCAATTTATATATATATTCGGAAATCTTTATTTGGTCGTTGATTTTGTTTAAGACAAATATGGTTTTAATTATGATTTTTATACCCAGTATATTTGTAAATATACAAGGTATATTAAGTTTAGTCCCGACTTTGTAACGCTTGAAAATATTAATCCTTGACAAAAATGCTTCACAAAGGTATTCATAAAATGGCCTAATTCGGCCATTTTCACATGTCCGTCCGTCCGTCTGTCCGTCTGTGAAGCCGATAACTCAAAAACGAAAAGAGATAACGAGCTGAAAATTTTAGTGTGTGTTCTAGACCAAAAAAGTAAGGTCAAGTTCGATAATGGGCAAAATCGGAACGTGTTTCCCACCGCCAGGGGGGAAAAAATATATCTTTGAAACCGTATGAGATAGAAAAAAAATTTTTTTACAAAAATTCTTCTTCTCTTTAAAATAAACAACTTTTGTTTGAAAACTTTGTTCATAAAATCAACCGTTTTTTCATAATTTGTGTTAAAGATGAAAATGAGTCGATCGAAGACGGTACATGTGCCAAACATAATATACATCAAATAGTATTGTTTTTATGTTTATTTCAGTTTTGTTAACCAGGTGTATATATAAGGTCAAAGTTTATTAAGGTCAAAAGGTCCATCTGTCCTATCAAACCTATACGTGTATATATATATATATATACATATATATATATATATATATATATATATATATATATATATATATATATATATATATATATATACATATATATATATACATATATATATATATATATATATATATATATAAGGATATTTATATATATATATATATATATATATATATATATATATATATATATGTATATATATTTATATATATATGTATATACATATATATATATATATATATACTTATATATATATAAGTATATATATATACTTACGCGACTTTCTTATGCAGCATCGGCTATTGCTTCGCGTTGATGAACTAATGCTTCACGTCGCCTTATTTTGACGCTTAGCGTTAAAAAACGATCGCGTTGAATAACTAACGCTGCCCAACCATCGCTTCAAGTTGAGTAATCACCATTTCGCGTGACTAACATCGACTAACGCTTCCCATGCACTAACGTTTCACATTGACCAATGTTTTGCGTTAACTGACTTACGGTTGGCTTAAGCTTACGCTACGCTTTGCGGTTACCAACGCTATGCGTTGATTTACTAACTTCCGTTTCGAGTTGGTTCATGCTTTTCGTTTGGATACGTTTCGCGAATCACTTCGCTTTGGATAACTAACGCTTCTTGTTGGCTGACAAACGGTTCGCTTTAGCTACGCGTTTCGCGTTGGTAAACGCTTTGCATTTACCAATTTACCATTTACTAACGGTTCGCTTTAGCTTACGTTTCGCGTTGAAAAACGCTTTGCGTTTACCAACACTTCACGTTGTACTACCACTTCCTATTAACTAACGTTTCGCGTTGGCTAACTTACGGTTCGCTTCAGCTTACGTTTCGCCTTACAATACCTATTACCGTTCCTTACAATACCTATTAACGAACGCTTCGCGTTGGCTGACTTACGGTTCGCTTTAGCTTACGTTTCGCGTCGATTTACTAACGCTTCGCATTGACCTGACACTTCCTATTGACTAACGCTTCTGATTGACCAACGCTTCGCATTGGTTAAAGCCTTGCGTTAATTAACGATTCGCGTGAAATCACGCTTCGCGTATCACCAACGTTTCGCGTGAAATCTTTGAATAACTAACGTTTCTCATTAACCAACGCTTCGCGTTGGCTGACTTACGGTTTGCTTTAGCTAACGTTCCGCGTTGACCTACCACTTCCTTTTGACTAACGCTTCTCATTGAGCAACGCTTTGCGTTGGTTGACTAACGGCTCGCTTGAGCTTACGGTTCTCGTTGGTTAACGCTTTGCGTTAATTAACGTTTCACGTGAAATCACGCTTCGCGAATCACCAACGTTTCGCTTTGAAAAACTAACGCTTGTCATTAACCAACGCTTCACGTTGGCTGACTTACGGTTCGCTTTAGCTTACGTTTCGAGTTGGTTAACGCTTTGCGTTGGTTAACGATTCGCTTAAATTCTCGCTTCGCGAATCACTGACGCTTCACTTTGCATAACTAACGCTTCTCAGTGACCAATGCTTCGCGTTGGCTGACTTACGGTTCGCTTTAGACTACGTTACGCGATGACCTAACACTTCCTATTGACTAACGCTTCTCATTGGCCAACGCTCCACGTTGGCTGACCTACGGCTCAATTGAGCTTACGGTTCGAGTTGGTTAACGCTTCGCGTTAATTAACGATTCGCGTGAAATCACGCATCACGAATCACCAACGCTTCGCTTTGCATAACTTACGCTTCTCATTAACCAACGCTTCGCGTTGGCTAACTTAAGGTTCGCTTTTGCCTACGTTTCGCGTTGGTAAACGCTTTAAGTTTGGTTTACTAACGCGTTGGTTTACTAACACGTTGGTTTACTAACGCTTCGCGTTGGTTTAATAACGCTTCGCGTTGGTTTACTAATGCTTCGCGTTGGTTTACTAACGCTTCACGTTGACTAAACACTTCTTATTGACCAACGCTTCGCGTTGGCTACCTTGCGGTTCTCTTCAGTTTACGTTTCGTAGATTTTCTAACGCTTCGCGTTGACCTAGTACTTTCTATTGACCAACTCTTCGCGTTGGCTGACTTACGGTTCGCTTAAGCTTACGTTTCACGTTGGTTAACGCTTTGCGTTGGTTAACGATTCACTTAAATTCTCGCTTCGCGAATCACTGACACTTCGCTTTGCATAACTAACGCTTCTCATTGACCAACCCTTGAGCTTACGGTTCAGTTGAGCTTACGGTTTGAGTTGGTTAACGCTTCGCGTTAATTAACGATTCGCGTGAAATCACGCTTCACGAATCACCAACGCTTCGCTTTGCATAACTAACGCTTCTCATTAACCAACGCTTCGCGTTGGCTAACTTAAGGTTCGCTTTTGCTAACGTTTCGCGTTGGTTTACTTTCGCGTTGGTTTACTAACGCGTTGGTTTACTAACACGTTGGTTTACTAACGCTTCGCGTTGACTAAACACTTCTAATTGACCAACGCTTCGCGTTGGCTACCTTGCGGTTCTCTTCAGTTTACGTTTCCCGTTGGTAAGCGCAAAGCGATCAGCAACCCTTTGCGTAGATTTTCTAACGCTTCCCGTTGACCTAGTGCTTTCTATTGACCAACTCTTCGCGTTGGCTGACTTAAGGTTCGCTTAAGCTTACGTTTCGTAAGCTAAACGTTTTTTCTGGCCAACGCTTCGCGTTGGCTGACTTAAGGCTCGCTTGAGCTTACGGTTCGCGTTGGTTAACACTTCGCGTTAATTAACGATTCGCGTGAAATCACGCTTTGCGAATCACTAACGCTTCGCTTTGAATAACTAACGCTTCTCATTAACCAACGCTTCGCGTTGACTGACATACGGTTCGCTTCGCTTACGCTTCGCGTTGACTAAACACTTTTATTTGATCAACGCTTCGCGTTGGCTCACTTGTGGTTCTCTTCAGCTTACGTTTCGCGTTGGTAAACGCAAAGCGTTTACAACGCTTTGGGTAGATTGTCTAACGCTTTGCGTTGACCTAACGCTTTCTATTGATCTACGCTTCGCGCTGGGTGATTTACGGTTCAGTTTGGCTTACGTTTCATGTTGGTTAACGCTTTGCGTTGGTTAACGATTTGCTTAAATTCTCGCTTTGCGAATCACTGACGCTTTGCTTTGGATTTCTTATGCTTCTCATTGACCAACGCTTCGCGTTGGCGACTTACGGCTTGCTTGAGCTTACGGTTCGCGTTGGTTAACGCTTTGCGTTAATTAACGATTCACGTGAAATCACGCTTCGCGAATCACCAACGTTTCGCTTTGAAAAACTAACGCTTGTCATTAACCAACGCTTCACGTTGGCTGACTTACGGTTCGCTTTAGCTTACGTTTCGAGTTGGTTAACGCTTTGCGTTGGTTAAAGATTCGCTTAAATTCTCGCTTCGCGAATCACTGACGCTTCACTTTGCATAACTAACGCTTCTCATTGACCAACGCTTCGCGTTGCCTGACTTACGGTTCGCTTTAGACTACGTTACGCGATGACCTAACACTTCCTATTGACTAACGCTTCTCATTGACCAACGCTCCGCGTTGGCTGTCTTACGGCTCAATTGAGCTTACGGTTCGAGTTGGTTAACGCTTCGCGTTAATTAACGATTCGTGTGAAATCACGCTTCACGAATCACCAACGCTTCGCTTTGCATAGCTAACACTTCTCATTAACCAACGCTTCGCGTTGGCTAACTTAAGGTTCGCTTTTGCTAACGTTTCGCGTTGGTTTACTAACGCGTAGGTTTACTAACACGTTGGTTTACTAACGCTTCGCGTTGACTAAACACTTCTAATTGACCAACGCTTCGCGTTGGCTACCTTGCGGTTCTCTTCAGTTTACGTTTCGCGTTGGTAAGCGCAAAGCGTTCAGCAACGCTTTGCGTAGATTTTCTAACGCTTCCCGTTGACCTAGTGCTTTCTATTGACCAACTCTTCGCGTTGGCTGACTTACGGTTCGCTTAAGCTTACGTTTCGTAAGCTAAACGTTTTTTCTAGCCAACGCTTCGCGTTGGCTGACTTACGGTTCGCTTTAGCTTACGTTTCACGTTGGTTAACGCTTTGCGTTGATTAACGATTCACTTAAGTTCTCGCTTCGCGAATCACTGACACTTCGCTTTGCATAACTAACGCTACTCATTGACCAACGCTTCGCGTTGGCTGACTTAAGGCTCGCTTGAGCTTACGGTTCGCGTTGGTTAACACTTCGCGTTAATTAACGATTCGCGTGTAATCACGCTTTGCGAATCACTAACGCTTCGCTTTGAATAACTAACGTTTCTCATTAACCAACGCTTCGCGTTGGCTGACTTACGGTTCGCTTCGCTTACGCTTCGCGTTGACTAAACACTTCTAATTGATCAACGCTTCGCGTTGGCTAACTTGTGGTTCTCTTCAGCTTACGTTTCGCGTTGGTAAACGCAAAGCGTTTACAACGCTTTGGGTAGATTGTCTAACGCTTTGCGTTGACCTAACGCTTTCTATTGATCTACGCTTCGCGTTGGGTGATTTACGGTTCAGTTTGGCTTACGTTTCATGTTGGTTAACGCTTTGCGTTGGTTAACGATTTGCTTAAATTCTCGCTTTGCGAATCATTGACGCTTCGCTTTGGATTTCTTATGCGTCTCATTGACCAACGCCTCGCGTTGGCGACTTACGGCTCGCTTGAGCTTACGGTTCGCGTTGGTTAACACTTCGCGTTAATTAACGATTCGTGAGAAATCGCGCTTTGCGAATCACCTACGCTTCGCTTTGAATAACTAACGCTTGTCATTAACCAACGCTTCGCGTTGGTTGACTTACGGTTCGCTTTCGCTTACGTTTCGCTTTCGCTTTGCGTTTACCAACGCTTCGCGTTGGTTTACTAACGCTTCGCGTTGACTTAACACTTCTAATTGACTAACGCTTCTCATTGACCAACGCTTCGCGTTGGCTCACTTGTGGATTTCTCCAGCTTACGTTGATTTACTAACGCTTTGCGTTGACCAAACGTAGGTCAATAGACCTACGCTTCGCGTTGGGTGATTTACGGTTCGGTTTAGCTTACGTTTCGCGTTGGTTAACGCGTTAACAGTCGCTTCGCGTTGATTTACTCAATTATATAACTCAATATTTAAATATATAAAAATCGCAAGAACAATAATATAAATTTTTTTAAATGCAAGAACATTTATACTGTTTCAATATTAATTATTAACACAAAACAAACATTTACAAATAATTCATATTTTATAAACATTGAATAGGCAGAAATATGAACAATTCAAACATTGATATAAACTCAGTATATACTGGGTATTCAAACAATTAACTCAGTTAGTTGTTACATTACTTGTTTTTCTTTAAAGTTTAAAGTTGCACAGACTGTTTATCTACAAATTTTGGAAAAGGATTATCTTTAAATTTTCCTAATTAAGTATGCAAATATATATTTGTGATATTAATCAGAGTTTTAAGTAAAAAAAAAAGTATTGATCTCGGAACTCAGGCATAATGTCAAAACACTTCGGACTTCAAAAAGTTATTTTAGGAAATTGATGTCTAATATTTATTTATTTTCTAGATTTTGACATTTTGAAACATCAATTTTTGTAAATTTTATATTGATAAATATTTTATTTCTAAAATTTTGTTAATGCAGATATTTCTATAGAAACTATAATCGATATTAAAGATCTAGACATTAGAAAACGTTAAATTCGTATACAATGTTAAAACACGAATAGGTCGTTGATTGCCGACTGTCACATAACCGCCGATCGTTTACAAAAACGTGTAATTTTAAAAAAAAATCTGAAATTTCATTTCACTCTTCATATAAAATTTTGTGTAGTCTCGCTAAGGATGTTGTCACATCAAAAAGTCTAACAGTTTTAACATTTATAAAATATTTTTATAAATTCTTTGTGATTGTGACGTGAAATTTTCGTATGTTTAACTTCAAAAAGCACCATTGTAAAATTTATATAGATTTGGCAACATATCGTGAAATAGTGTTTGCTCAAAATTAAGTCTTGCAAAAACTGTATTTTCTGATTCACTTCCTTTTTATCGTTTCTATAAAAAAAAATGTAAAGTGTTAAAAATAGTTTTTTCTAAGCGAGCTGATAGACCTATTTTAGACCTTCGGAAAAATATTTTCATTTTCTTTCAGGATCTATAAAAATAGTATTCTGCATAAAATCTATTTTTTCACCGTTTTATTATCATTTTTTAATAGTTTGACTTGCTATTAATTGCATGGGACGTTCTCTACTTTCCTGTTCAGAACTTTTACAAGAGTAAGTAGAGATCACCCAATGCTTTTGATTACATTAAAGTCAATTTCGTTTTCAATCTATTTATTCTATTCTATTTTTAATTGTTTTACAATTTTTAGTTCATATTGCAATAAAAGCTTGTTTTTTTTATTTTTTTTTAAACTCCAAATTTTATTTTTAAAACCGAGAATGATATCGCGTTCAAATTTTATTTTAAAAACGGTAAGACATAAAATACTATCTGCAACGTTATTTTGAAGTATTCTAAATTACTATTATATGAATACTGACATGAAAAAATTAACTCGTCAACCAGGAATCGAACATCGGGCCTCTGGATATCTAGTCCAGCGTGCTTACCGCTACACCAAAGACGACTCTGACGTAACAGCCAACTTTTTCATATCATTCTTATTTGTATTTTGACAGTATTACTTCTGTCGAAGTTATTATTCATATATATTTATTTGTGTAGTTAATTTTTTCATATCAGTATTTAATTAAAAAATCTAATGACATTGGTCTATAAAGTATACACTAGTCTTCAACAGCTTGTCTTACGTATTGTTGACGCTCAGTATACACAAATAAATATATATGAGTACTATTATATAATTTTATTATCGATTGATTTTTGTCTTGACTATGTTTAGTTATCAGAAAAGAAAACGGACAAGCCTTTATATAGCATAGTGAATAATGACATTAACTGATATTAAATTTACTTCGCTTTTAATAATTGCTACTGAAATTAATTTTATTAAAAGAGAAACACGTTTTTAATCCACTTTTTTCAATGTTTTTCCTTCTCAACCGTTTTTTATTATGTGTCTACGAATATACTGTTGTTGAACAAGGTGAACTTGACACTTGATGGACATTTATGAGAGAAACAAAAAAAAATGAATAATTGTTATACATTCAATTTTGTATTTAAAAAAAGTGACGTATAAGATACAAATGGAAACAATAATTAAAAAGTCTTCTATAAAAAATATTCAAATGAATGTATATTTTTTTGCATGAATTTATTCTAACTTGTTTATTTCGTAGTATTTGAGTACCAAGAGAATACAAAAAAATTCCATTTAAGACATGGGGCTTGGCGAAACTAATTTTTTGGAAATTGTATAACTTTATTTTCTTGTTTATGGACGGGGTTAATTAATAACTAAGGTTTCTCTGTCAAGTCGATCTTGCGTACTGAACGGCACGCGAAAAGCACGATTGAATGCAGATCATGCAATTCTCTGACTGATGAATTATTGATACTCATATAATAATTAGCTTCATATTCCTTTATATTTTAGTATAATCATTATATTTAGGCTTTAATTGTTTATTTATTTCATATATTTATTTAGTGTGTAATGGAACTAAATAATAAAAGAATACTACTTTTTTTTCGTGAATAACACCTTAGATAGATAGATAGATTGTAAAGGCTGCCCTAAAAGGGCTACACTTCGACCATAAAGTCAATTGTGATGCCTAAGGATGTAAGTGGAGTGGAAGGAATTTTATTGTATAGACTAGGAATTGGTAAGATATGCGGCTGCAGCGACTATGATAGGAACTATGCCGATATTCAGCGACTATGATAGGAACTATGCCGAGTTCGTGAAGGAAACTGCAGAAAACCATCTCAAGTATAGCCGATTACTTCATTCTTGTCCATACGCCGACAGTTTAGTCAATTAACCGCCCCGTTTAGTCAATTAACCGAATCCCGACATCGGCAGTTTGTCAATTATTAAGAAAAAACAAGTAATGTAACAACTAACTGAGTTAATTGTTTGAATACCCAGTATATATTGAGTTGTATATCAATGTTTGAATTGCTCATATTTCTGCCTATTCAATGTTTATAAAATATGAATTATTTGTAAATGTTTGTTTTGTGTTAATAATTAATATTGAAACAGTATAAATGTTCTTGCATTTAAAAAAATTTATATTATTGTTCTTGCGATTTTTATATATTTAAATATTGAGTTATATAATTGAGTTAATCAACGCGAAGCGACTGTTAACGCGTTAACCAACGCGAAACGTAAGCTAAACCGAACCGTAAATCACCCAACGCGAAGCGTAGGTCTATTGACCTACGTTAGGTCAACGCAAAGCGTTAGTAAATCAACGTAAAGCGTTGCTAAACGCTTTGCGTTTACCAACGCGAAACGTAAGCTGGAGAAATCCACAAGTGAGCCAACGCGAAGCGTTGGTCAATGAGAAGCGTTAGTCAATTAGAAGTGTTAAGTCAACGCGAAGCGTTGGTAAACGCAAAGCGAAAGCGAAACGTAAGCGAAAGCGAACCGTAAGTCAGCCAACGCGAAGCGTTGGTTAATGAGAAGCGTTAGTTATTCACAGCGAAGCGTTGGTGATTCGCAAAGCGCGATTTCACGCGAATCGTTAATTAACGTGAAGTGTTAACCAACGCGAACCGTAAGCTCAAGCGAGCCGTAAGTCGCCAACGCGAAGCGTTGGTCAATGAGAAGCATAAGTTATCCAAAGCGAAGCGTCAGTGATTCTCAAAGCGAGAATTTAAGCGAATCGTTAACCAACGCAAAGCGTTAACCAACATGAAACATAAGCCAAACTGAACCGTAAATCATCCAACACGAAGCGTAGATCAATAGAAAGCGTTCGGTCAACGCGAAGCGATAGACAATCTACGCAAAGCGTTGCAAACGCTTTGCGTTTACCAACGCGAAACGTAAGCTCAAGAGAACCACAAGTTAGCCAACGCGAAGCGTTGATCAATTAGAAGTGTTTAGTCAACGCGAAGCGTAAGCAAAGCGAACCGTAAGTCAGCCAACGCGAAGCGTTGGTTAATCAGAAGCGTTAGTTATTTAAAGCGAAGCGTTAGTGATTCGCAAAGCGTGATTTCACGCGAATCGTTAACTAACGCGAAGTGTTAACCAACGCGAACCGTAAGCTCAAGCAAGCCTTAAGTCAGCCAACGCGAAGCGTTGGTCAATGAGAAGCGTTAGTTATGCAAAGCGAAGTGTCAGTGATTCGCGAAGCGAGAATTTAAGTGAATCGTTAACCAACGCAAAGCGTTAACCAACGTGAAACGTAAGTTTAAGCGAACCGTAAGTCAGCCAACGCGAAGCGTTTGCCAGAAAAAAGGTTTAGCTTACGAAATGTGAGCATAAGCGAACCGTTAGTCAGCCAACGCGAAGTGTTGGTCAATAGAAAGCGCTAGGTCAGCGAAGCGTTAGAAAATCTACGCAAAGCGTTGCTGAACGCTTTGCGTTTACCAACGCGAAACGTTAACTGAAGAGAACCTCAAGTTAGCCAACGCGAAGCGTTGGTCAATTAGAAGTGTTTAGTCAACGCGAAGCGTTAGTAAACCAACGCGAAGTAAGTTGTAAACCAACGTGTTAGTAAACCAACGCGTTAGTAAACCAACGCAAAGCGTTTACCAACGCGAAACGTTCGCAAAAGCAAACCTTAAGTTAGCCAACGCGAAGCGTTGGTTAATTAGAAGCGTTAGTTATGCAAAGCGAAGCGTTGATGATTCGTGAAGCGTGATTTCACGCGAATCGTTAATTAACGTGAAGCGTAAACCAACTCGAACCGTAAGCTCAATTGAGCCGTAAGTCAGCCAACGCGGAGCGTTGGTCAATGAGAAGCGTTAGTTATGCAAAGTGAAGCGTCAGTGATTCGCGAAGCGAGAATTTAAGCGAATCGTTTACCAACGCAAAGCGTTAACCAACTCGAAACGTAAGCTAAAGCGAACCGTAAGTCAGCCAACGTGAAGCGTTGGCTAATGACAAGCGTTAGTTTTTCAAAGCGAAACGTTGGTGATTCGCGAAGCGTGATTTCACGTGAATCGTTAATTAACGCAAAGCGTTAACCAACGAGAACCGTAAGCTCAAGCGAGCCGTTAGTTCAATGAGAAGCGTTAGTTCAATGCGAAGCGTTGCTCAATGAGAAGCGTTAGTCAATAGGAAGTGTCAGGTCAACGCGATGCGTTGGTAAACGCGTTGCGTTTACCAACGCAGATCGTTAGCTAAAGCAAACCGTAAGTCGACGTGATTTCACGCGAATCGTTAATTAACAAAAGGCTTTAACCAGAAGCGTTAGTCAATAGGAAGTGTCAGAAACGTAAGCTAAAGCGAACCGTTAGTTAGCCAACGCGAAGCGTTAGTCAATAGGAAGTGGTAGTACAACGCGAAGCGTTGGTAAACGCAAAGCGTTGGTAAACGCAAAGCGTTTACCAACGCGAAACGCAAAGCTAAAGCGAACCGTTTGTCAGCCAACACGAAGCGTTAGTTATCCAAAGCGAAGTGATTCGCGAAACGTGATTTCACGCGAAACGTATCCAAACGAAAAGTATGAACCAACTCGAAACGGAAGTCAATGCGAACCGTATGTCAGCCAATGCAAAACGTTAGTAAATCAACGGATACCGTTGGTAAACGCAAAGCGAAGCGTAAGCTTAAGCCAACTGTACTCAGTCAACGCAAAACATTGGTCAATGTGAAACGTTAATGCATGGGAAGCGTTAGTCGATGTCAGTCACGCGAAATGGTGATTACTCATATTGAAGCGATGGTTTGGCAGCGTTAGTTATTCAACGCGATCGTTTTTTAACGCTTAGCGTTAAAATAAGGCGACGTGAAGCTTTAGTTCATCAACGCGAAGCAATAGCCGATGCTGCGTTAGAAAGTCGCGTAAGTAGCGATATATATATACATATATATATATATATATATATATATATATATATATATATATATTTATATTTATATATATATATATATATATATATATTTATATATATATATATATATATGTATATATGTATATACATATATATATATATATATATATATATATATATATATATATATATATATATATGTATATACATATATATATATACATGTATACGTTTGATAGGACAGATTGACCTTTGAATAAACTTTGACCTTATATATATACCTGGTTAACAAAACTGAAATAAACATAAAAACAATACTATTTGATGTACATTATGTTTGGCACATGTAACGGGCACATGTACCGTCTTCGATCGACTCATTTTTATCTTTAAACACAAATTCTGAAAAAACGGTTGATTTTATGAAAAAAGTTTTCAAACAAAAGTTGTTTATTTTAAAGAGAAGAAGAATTTTTGTACAAAAATTTTTTTTCTATCTCGTTTCGAAGATATAATTTTTCCCCCCTAGCGGGGGAACCACGTTTCGATTTTGCCCATTATCGAACTTGACCTTACTTTTTTGGTCTAGAACACACACAAAAATTTTTAGCTCGTTTTCTCTTTTCGTTTTTGAGTTATCGGCTTCACAGACGGACAGACGGACAGATGGACGGACGGACATGTGAAAATGGCCGAATTAGGCCATTTTATGAATACCTTTGTGAAGCATTTTTGTCAACGATTAATATTTTCAAGCGTTACAAAGTCGGGACTAAACTTAATATACCTTGTATATTTACAAATATACTGGGTATAACAATACTATTTGATGTACATTATGTTTGGCACATGTAACGGGCACATGTACCGTCTTCGATCGACTCATTTTCATCTTTAAACACAAATTCTGAAAAAACGGTTGATTTTATGAAAAAAGTTTTCAAACAAAAGTTGTTTATTTTAAAGAGAAGAAGAATTTTTGTACAAAAATTTTTTTTCTATCTCCTACGGTTTCGAAGATATAATTTTTCTCCCCTGGCGGGGGGAACCACGTTTCGATTTTGCCCATTATCGAACTTGACCTTACTTTTTTGGTCTAGAACACACACAAAAATTTTTAGCTCGTTATCTCTTTTCGTTTTTGAGTTATCGGCTTCACAGACGGACGGACGGACGGACATGTGAAAATGGCCGAATTAGGCCATTTTATGAATACCTTTGTGAAGCATTTTTGTCAACGATTAATATTTTCAAGCGTTACAAAGTCGGGACTAAACTTAATATACCTTGTATATTTACAAATATACTGGGTATAACAATACTATTTGATGTACATTATGTTTGGCACATGTAACGGGCACATGTACCGTCTTCGATCGACTCATTTTCATCTTTAAACACATATTCTGAAAAAACGGTTGATTTTATGAAAAAAGTTTTCAAACAAAAGTTGTTTATTTTAAAGAGAAGAAGAATTTTTGTACAAAAATTTTTTTTCTATCTCCTACGGTTTCGAAGATATAATTTTTCTCCCCTGGCGGGGGGAACCACGTTTCGATTTTGCCCATTATCGAACTTGACCTTACTTTTTTGGTCTAGAACACACACAAAAATTTTTAGCTCGTTATCTCTTTTCGTTTTTGAGTTATCGGCTTCACAGACGGACGGACGGACGGACATGTGAAAATGGCCGAATTAGGCCATTTTATGAATACCTTTGTGAAGCATTTTTGTCAACTTAATATTTTCAAGCGTTACAAAGTCGGGACTAAACTTAATATACCTTGTATATTTACAAATATACTGGGTATAATAACTGTCAAACTGCCGATGTCGGGATTCGAACCCATAACCTCCCAGTTTCCAAGTAGGCATACTGCGCAGACATAACGCTTTACACTGCTCGACCACTTGGGCTGGTAAATAACACCTGAAAGATAACCATAAATATCAATAAACTTTATTAACAAAAAAAAAAGGGCAAACTTATTAGATATACATAATTAAACATAAATAACCATCTTTGTTTTGTTTTTTTTTTATATTCATAATGTTCCTGTTTCGTATTGTTTAAAAAAATGTACGTAGCTATTTAAAATGTGTTTTTCTTTGAGGAAAATGTTCGAATAAACATACTACAGAGTACAGCGACAACATGATACGTGTAGACAGAGGTACGAACTCGATTCCCAGAAACAAACTAATGAATAAAGACAGTATTATAATGAATATATATTTTTAAAATAGTTTTGTCTCTTATTAATAGTTTAAATACTCACGAAAATATTACTGTTTCGAATCCGTTCAACATTCAAACACTGTTCTAATTAAATAGATGTATCTATTAAACAAAGACAATAGCATCGATATACATCCAAGTGTGACTGCGATAGCGATACGTAATGGAATGAATTGAAGGTTCTTACGTAAATGTCATACCAAAGTACGACATGTGTATGATAAAGAGAAGTATATATAAGTGTGAGCGTTCGTTATATGCAATGAGAATGAGAACCGTTGAACGATGGAACAGTATTTCGTTTCATTTTACAATAGTATATATAGTTTTCGTTAAAACACCATATATTTTATAATAATGTTAGAGTGAGATATGTATATGCGATGAGAATATTGAAAAATCAATACGGGAACAGAAACTCACTCACTCATTCAACCACGTTCTACTGAAGTTTCTCTCGTGTTTTGTATGTGAATGTTGTATTTCGTTTCGTATAGAAACAATCGAAGTTTCAACATTTAACTGGAGATTTTGTATTCATAAGGCCATTAGTATTGTTATAAAACCGCGATCTAGCATATGTGTGCAACATGCAACGTCAGATTTGTCCAGGGCCCGAGGGTCATTATGACTCAGGCCCGCCCTTAGGCGTAGATGATACCGTCAGGTCACCCAACAAACTAAATGGTAATAATAATCAAATAGGCAAAAGTTTTTGGAAGATTTTATTTTCAAAGACGTACATTTTTATATAGAAAGTTCCAATTAATTATACTTGAAGCTAGCAAAACAACAATTAAAAAAGAAGAATGTCGCCCTTATCCTTGATAAAATTCGATTCTAAGTTTAGGAGAATCAACAAGTCCAGCACTTCTTGTCCACGGTCTAAGGCGTTATGTCTGCGCAGTATGCCTACTTGGAAACTGGGACGTTATGGGTTCGAATCCTGACATCGGCAGTTTGTCGATTATTAAGAGGAAAAAAAAGGGGCGGTAATTGACTAAACTGTCAGCATATGGACAAGAACGAAGTAACTGGCTATGCTTAAGAAGGTTTTCTGCTGTTTCCTTCACGAACTCCAGATGAATATCGGCATAGTTCCTAGTCTATAGTCTATAGTCCGCATATCCTTCGAATTCCTAGTCTATACACAAATTTCTTCCACTCCACTCACATCCTCACATCCTTAGGCATCACAATGGACATTATGGTCGAATATATCTACTTTTTTCCAAGAAGAGACAATTTATTTGTAGTTCGTACGTTTTAATATGCATGTTATATTGGAACAAAAGTTCACGAAGCTGCATATGGTATGCAGCTTTGACAGGCACCCGAATATCTTCGAAACAAACAAAACCGTTCTTTTCTGTTTGATCTAAACCATCTTTTAGATATATTTTTCGACCGCACAGCATTTCAAATTGGATTTGATACATCTTAGACATAGTATTTTAATTTATAGATAAAATGAACACAAAACTTCATTGCAAAGTGCAGCCCATGAAATTCACACGAACAACTGCACAGTATGATATAAATATCAATATTATCGAGAATAATAATTGATGAATGATTTACAGTTATTTTTACCCTCGTGGTAAGAAAGTTGTAATTTGTCTGAAAATCGTAGGCTCGTGCAACGAAGTTTTTTGCCTCTTATACGACGTTTTATTGAATAAAAGAATAGAAGATCGTTTCAACTTATTTTCAAAACAAAGAAAATAACTGTAGTTGAAACGATCGTCAACATTTTTCTAAAAAATACATCTGGTTGAAGCTTATTAACATTTTTTTAATGTCTAAATGCCTATTTTATGGTGAAATGGTTCAATATTCTTGAATTGTCATCAGATTTTCATATACTTGCACGTAAAGATAGATGAAAATTGGTTTTGACGAGAAAAATCCGAGGACGCTGCAATGTCAATCAGAAAAATAATACTTCTGAATCATTAGTAGTAATTTTTACCTTTTATTACTTTGTTTTGTTTCAATATACTAAGAGTTTAGTTTTATCAGAAACAAAAGTAGATTTTAAGATTTATGTCCTATACCTGTATTTAATTTTAGTTGCATTAAATGCTAGTATATATAGGACTAAAAAACAGTGTGTATTATTTCAATAGTTCCATAATGAATTTCCTCAAGGCTTGTCTATATATCTCTGTTACTCATTAGAGCAACGATTATAGTCTCTCTTTATTTTCTACCTTTGAACTTTCAATTCATCTATTATGAGCAACAATCATTTGATAAAGAGAAATAATATATGTGTATATACATTTCATATATCGTTATCTCACTTTAATAGATATATGAAAATGTAATGGTAAAAATGGGTTGTATCTCTGTGTATATACTAGTATGATAATATCGTACAACCGAAGTATATGACATGTACCGGCGCCGAACATCGGAATCCGTTCTATACGTCGTCTAATATACTACAAACATCGTGGATATTCGATTCCAACCCCGAAGTGGCACTATTCTTGTCAGCAGTATTGCTGGTATCATCTGACACCACCGTACGTACACAACACATATATAGTACATCTAGGGTTTTTTTGTGTGCTGAATTTGAAAATTAAAAAAAAAAAATATACCAAACGGAAAATTAAATATTTTCAATAAAATATTTTTCACCCGTGGAATTCGAATTTTTTGTTGAAATTTTTCTTATGATTTGATACTGTGAAAATTCTAAATTGTTAGTGAAATTTTTTTTTCAGAAAAGACAGAGGTTAAGTTTGAGAAAAGTGCGTTTTATGGAAAGAAAATTAAAGAAAAGTTCAAGGACATTTGAATTTCAGTGGCTATAACTGTTTGATTTTGTATTTTGTGTGTGAGAGTTGGAGGATTCAATTGGATTTTCTGTGAAATTTTAAAAGAAATATTTTTTGTGGAAAATTTTGTATTTGAAATGATGATGGTGAGTGTGAGAAATTTTTATTTTGAAAGTTTAATGTGTGCGAATTTTTAACGATTTTCCGGTTCTAAATAAGAATTATATTTTGTTGAAATGGTTTGTAATTTAGATGTCATAAATATCCACAATTATGATTTACGTTTAAGAGTTAACAGGTGGGAAAAAAATGTACAATTGTCACAAGTGGTTACGTAATATATGGTTAGTTTAACGGTCCCTATTGATCATAATGTGAAAATTAGTATCGCCTCGTTGTTTTTTTTTTTCAATCAATTTCATTTGATTTTAATTGAAAATTATTTTTTCGAAAGCAGTGTTCGTAAGCATTCAAACGGTGTATTTGCTGTGTATGTAATTGGTTTTGCTCTGCTGTGTGTAATTGCTTTTTTTTTTTAATTATATTGTAAAGTGATGGAATTACACGCACGTTGCTGAGGGTGGACAATTTTTTTTAATGGCTTTTTTATTTATTTTTTAATGATTTGGCTCGATTAAAAAAAAGCTAAATCACTTTTTAATTTATAAGTTTGTGTTGGATCAATTATAATTTTTATTTTATTGTTAATTGTTTTTTTCTGAATTTGAATTTTTGTATTATATGCCAATTTAGGTTTATAAGGTCATATTCGGAAAATGATAAAAATCGGACCATGCATCCCAACGCCAAAGGGGGGAGGAGGATTCATTTTTGAAACCGTAAGAGATAGAAAGACAATTTTAAAGACTAAAAATGTCCTTGTTTTAAAAATTAAAAAACTTTTGTTTGAAACTCTTTTTCATAAACTAAATAGTTTTGCCATAACTTCAACACAAATATATGAAATTACTCGCGATTACAGAACCATACAAATATAAACAGTTCACACATTGGTAAAGAACTCAGTATGTACTGTATATTTAAGCAATTAACTCAGTTAGTTTATCAGATCTGGAATCTTCTTTGGAGACATTTCTCTGTAACTTACTATCATCAAATGCTTATCTTCTCTCTCACGCAAATAATAGTGGACCGATTTTGATTAACTGTTTTTTGTGCAAGAGCTTATGGCTTGATTTAAAAACTGGTATGTTTTTTATCTTGCTACGAGGGATAGAATTTTAAAATATGTGCTGAAATATAAATTTTGGTGGAAGTATCGATAAATATTTGAAGTGGTGGAAGAGGTGGAAAATTTCTTTGAGGTATTAAGCCTTAAAATGACGGGAGCCAACTACTTTTTTTGGTCTGATTAAAAGGGATTTTTTATTTTCTCAAATCTCTCTTAAACAAATCAGAGAGAATCCCCTAATTGGTATCGCATAAGTTTGGTAAATTTGATGGTGGAATCGGGAAATTATAGTTTTTAATTTTTATTTTATTCGGTAGATGCTGGCATATAAGCTGTAATATTTGTAGCATTTTCAAAATTTTTGCATTCTGTTTGTTCAAAAGACGAAAAGTAACCTTTGTGGTGGAGAGTTCATACTTTCTGCCTGTGAAAAAATGTCTACGCTATGTATAGTTACTTTTAAATCGCTCCACAGTTCTTTTTGTTTTTAATCGGTTTAAATATTATAACAGCGTTTATAATTAATATAATGTAAGTTACTTAAGATAGTTTACTCGTCACAACTCATTTTTCTTAAGCAGTTGGTGAAACTTAAATATCACTTTAATTAATTATAAGTTCAATGTACTTTATTTAATTTAAAATAATTAGAGTTTTTACCCGATTTTCAAGTGGGATATTTGCAAATAAAATTGAGATTTTTAACATCCCCGATACACGCAAACAACAATGAGACAATTTTTCTCTACATCTTTTCAAAATAAATGCCTTATAAAGTTGAACAAATTAAGTTAAATAAATACAATGAGGATTTAAAAAAAAATATTTACAAGATTTAATAATTTGCAAAAGGATGTAAGAATAATGTTCAAGTGGTTTAACGGTAATAAGTAAGTTTATAATACTGCATTTTATAGTTTTTACTTAATGTCACGAGTAAAGTACCTTAAATAAGATAATAAAGACCATGTACGTAGGGTACATTAACTTGTAATTTTTTTTCTCTGAAACTTTTTAGAATTCAGTATTTTGGTTCACAAATTTTCATGTGGATCCGCATGTCTAACTTTTTTTAAATAAATATGGATGAATAAGACATTAGTTAAAGTTAAAACTCCGATAAACTAGTCACAAATCTCTGTAATGCACTTCCGAAACACTGTGTATATGAATACTTTTCGTAAATTCCGTTTTTTTATATACCAAATATATACATAAAAAATTTGTAAAAACAAAGTGGTTACAATATAACTAAAATGTAATTTATTTAAGACGAATATAATATTACTTAATGCAAAGTTCAATATAATATATTTGTACACTTCCCTGCAAAAAATTGAAACTATCTGAATTTGTTTTTCAGAAAAGTTCAAATTTTAAAGACAAGATTTGTATAGTGTATGTAGAAAGTTTAATATATTTATTTGAAACACTTCAAATATCATAGATCAAATATATTTGATCCTAATAACAATTATTGATGGCATTTTCTATTATCCCCCAGTTTTCAAGTAAGCATACTGCGCAGACATAACGCCTTAGACCGCTCGGCTACTTGGACTGGTATTTTTGTGTTAAGTCAATCCTTTCCATATAGCAGTGCATGCACCCATAAAACCATATTAAATAATTATACTCAAATATATGCTTATGTATGTGTATAACTATTTATTATTTTTGTATGGTGTTATCTATATTATATCTCTGTCAGACGTATTTATGTGGTAATTGATCTCTCGTTTTTTTGTTATTTTGTTTTTAAAAATTACTAATATTACATCTTTATTTATATAATGGTTGGTGCGTCTGCTGGTGGTCGTGTAAATTCTGAACGAACCGATTAAGGTCATATTCACATAATATATTTGTTTTGTCGAGACGATGATTCATGGCTATAGAAACAAACAACATTTGCATGAAACTTTTTTTTTTTCAGTGCGAAGCCTTTAACTCTTCAAGATAAAGATTTATACATATTTCATATTTTTAGTTGTTATTATTACAGACAACAACAAAAACATTGGGAACTTTTTTGATTCAGCTTGGTTCAATTCCATTGCAGGGGATTGTATGTACACCCTTAGTTCCAAGTATACCATGCACTGTAAAAGGGTATTTGTAGTTGTTGTATATATATATATAGTCACAATGATGGTGGTGTACAATCTTAATATTCGAAGCAGGCGTTTCATTTCTTTTTCTTGCAAATGACTACACCTAATGGCTAATTAATTCGGTTCACTGTGAATTTTCATTCTCTTATATTCCTCTCGCTTGGTACATTATGTACATTATATGTTCTGTTCACACAATGTTCGTCGTCTTTATACTACTTAGTTTGTGTTTTGTATATGTTATTTTTCTGTTGTATATTTTCTACAATGGAAGAAAGAGTAAAATATACAGATGTCCTTCAAAATAATTAAATCTTTTAGAAAAGAATCTCACAAACTTGAGGAACTTAACTCCTGACTCCATTAAACCATTATTTACAAGCTCATTAAGCTCATTTATTTACAAGTCAAACAACATTAGAAATGATAAAACCATAAAAAGTTTTGAAAAGCGGTATACGAGTTTTGTTGATGGATTCTGGACTTTTTTGAAGTTTCGACTCCATAACTGGAAAACGCAGAAAAATTGGATAACAACATTGGTATTATTAAAGTTATTAATGCTTTTTTTTGAAGAGAACTTCTTTATCGTCGCTAATGAATTCGAATTACCTCGAAAACGACACAAAAATTCAACATATTCTTAAAAGCACCCTATGATATACAGGATGATCTGAAATTCATTCAGGAAAACTATACCACGGTGTAAAGCTACAAAAAACAAACAAAAAAGTTGAATTAAGTTTTTCGATTTGGCGCTTAGTTTTTGAGATATAATTAATTAAACATTAATAAATTCAACCATTAATGTTTTTTGAAGCTCTACACGGTGGTATAGTTTTCCTGAATGAAGTTCAGGACACCCTGTCTAATATATAAAAGCACTTTCTGTTTTCTTAATATTGTGCATATTGCTATCTAAACATTCTAAGCTATAAACAGACCCTGCTAGTCGTGGCTAGCGGTGTTGAATACATACATATATTTTGATAAATGTATTTATTATTGTTTATATACGCATGTGTTTAATTTAAACGAACCTACGACAAAATATGGAACAACAATACTACGCAGTTTTTCTAGATATTTAATTCAGAAATATTTTTATTTATAAAACGAAAATATTTATATTTGTTTTTTTTTATGTATAATGGTTTGAAAAAAACTATCTTAGTTTAATTCTTATTTATTTTATATTAATTGAATAAATCTGAAAAACATTTCCATTGTCAATTCTTTTAAAATAGATTTTTAGGTAAAATATTTGGTAAATTTTCAATGAAGTCTGTTTATTAGATTCGGAATAAAACGAAACAATAAAGTAGAATACAACGGACTCGCTTGTACATTACCACCGATGTTCACAGCCGTAGTAGTATAAAGAGTGCAGGAAAAAAAATCATGATTGTCACTTTTTATTTTTTAGCAGTAAAAACTATGATTGTCTATGATCGTTTCGTTATCAATCACACGTTTTGGTGAAAAAATTAAAATATTCTCACTAAATGAACTCTTAAAAATTTTCATACACTCCCGTTCATAAAAAACGAACTATTTGAAACATTCTAAGTGTTTTTGTATGTAATATACATATATTTAGTAACATATACGCTTAGAATGTGAATTACTGGTGGTTCAATTTTTATGAGCGGGAATGTACATTTATTCTAATTCAGAAACATGAAAGAGGGTCCGGTTAGATAAAGTGTAGTATTCGGATATTATAAAGTTATAGACTTGCAAAGTTTTCAAATGCACTTATATATTTATAAACATGTTTTTTTTTGCGTGTATCATTCACGGT
This sequence comes from Nineta flava, assembly GCA_963920215.1. Classification (NCBI taxonomy): domain Eukaryota; kingdom Metazoa; phylum Arthropoda; class Insecta; order Neuroptera; family Chrysopidae; genus Nineta; species Nineta flava. The sequence goes on from OY986042.1 coordinate 101,123,986, forward strand.
AAACATTGCTACAGAAGTAACGCTCTTTTTCAAAATTTTGATTTGTGTCTATAATTGATTCATTCGGTTTTCGAAAAAATGCTTCGATTAAAAGCCGTGCTTTATAAATATACCAACAACTTATTTTCGAAACTTGTTTCGAAAAACCAAAAGAAGTCAGATACGAAGCAACTATAAAATTTTGAAACTAGAGCGCTACTTTTGTAGCTCATAGTACTATTACTGATGCTTGCTTGCATCTATTGTATACAGGATGTATACAATAGATCTCTAAATCTCGGACACAACTGAAGGTATGGATAGAAAATTGAGTCAAAAAGTCCTTTACCTTTTTTTAATCAGACGCATAGGTAATTAGTTATTAATTCAAATAAGTAACCAATCATAGACATTGTCGGTGACTTATGGGGACACCCTATATATACATTCGGTTAAATAATATCAGAGTGTTCGCTCGTTGGTCTAAATATAGTATTGTTATATGTGCCTATTCAATAGTCGTTTTGTTGTATTATTTCTCCTTTTTTCCTATATATAGCCTTTCTTTATTACTAAATTTTGGAATAACAATGGTTGTAAAACAATGTGTTAAAGAATGACAACAACATTACAAATATCTACCTTTCTCAGTTTTAAAATTGCTTCTCGTTAATTGATTTAGTGTATCGAAGTGTATAAAATTTTATTTGCTATAGTATAAATACAGAAATGGTAGTCATTTCCACAATAAATGTTAAGAAAAATCAAATCATTATTACGTTATTTCAAAAAATTTCTAAAAGATAAAATTGTGGAAAAAGCTTCTAAAAATTGCTTCATTTAGTAATTGATTTGTTTTTAAGGTTCTTGTACTAATAACATCTTACCAAGCCAGAGTTGTCATGCACAATATACTACTGATAACTAAACTGAGGGCGGGGCTTAAAATGCACACAATAAACATGAATGTTTATTGTGTGCAACTGAAAGAGTAATCCATTAAGGGTGTTTTTATTTATGTCAAATAATTATTTTTTTCTAAAATTTGACAGTTTAAAATGTCAATTTTTTAATAGTTTAAATTTATTTAAAAATACATAAATTGTTAATTTATGTATTTTTGTAGAAACTATTAGCTTTAAAAGAGCAGCCAGGCTATTAATTTGGAACTGTCAAAAAACAGCTGTAACTTTGGAACGGTTTGTAATTTTTAACTTCTGATAATTTTTCTGGAATCGTAAAGAAAATTTACCTAGAGTTTTTTTTAATGATTATTTTGCTATCTGCTATAGTTTTCTCCAAACAGTTCCAGACATTTTCTCTTTTACATGTAAAGAAGATACTTCACACGAAATTTGGGTTCTTTTTTGCCACCATACGTCGTGACTACACAGCTATCAATAGAATGTTTTCAATAGGACATATTTCAAAAAAAATTAAAATAAGGAAATTTAATGAAAAATTATGCATTTCGGTGCCAAAAATATCAAATATATGGATATACATGAAATCGTTAAATTCTTGATTCTTGACGAAAATATTAAAAGAAGATTAATGTGGATTTTATTTAAAAATAATAATAATGGGGTTTTACCTCCGTTTCTGAGACACCACGGTCTATAACAGAGACCACCCACATCATTATTTTTCAACCTTTATTAATTTTTTAAACTATATATTTTTATAAGATGTGAGTGGAGGACAAGGAATTCATATGCAGACTAGTAATTGGTAGGTTATGCGGCTGCAGCCGACTTTGATAGGAAGTATGCCAATATTCATCTGGAGTTCGTGAAGGGAAACTGCAGAAAACCTTCACAAGCATAGCCGGTTACTTCGTTCTTGTCCATACGCCGACAGTTTAGTCAATCAACCGCCCCATTAATTTTTTTTTTAATTGACAAACTGCCGTTGTTGGGATTCGAACTCATAACCTTCCGGTTCCAAGTAGAGCGCCTTAACAAGCGCGGCTACCTGGCCGGTTAATGTGGATTATATATTTAGGTTATACCCTGAGTTGAGGATAGTAATACATAAGAAAGTAATTTAAACAAGTATAAAATGTAACAGATAACTGGATTAAATGTTGAAAAACAGCCTGTATATACTGAGTTCTTTATCACGCACAGTTATCATACTAATATAATACTGTGACTTGTGATGCATTCACTTAATACTACTAGTATAACAGTATCATCAATATATATATATATATATATATATATATATATATATATATATATATATATATATATATATATATATATATATATTTGTATGGTTGTTTTGTGTATCCTAGTTATTACGCTCTTGGTGTAATTGGATGCGTTTTATTGGTACTTGAATATTCCTCTAGAGGTTTAATTCATCCTTTCGTTTTTACATACCATAACAGAACATTGGAACGCTATGATTGGCTGTAACATAAAAAAAAATTGCATTACTATAATTTCACTAACATATTAAACTTATAATGTTATGCGCAAAATAATTATTTTTTATTTTGGAGGGATACAAATAATAACTTGATATATGCCTTGAAATGTTACTCGTAGTGAAACGAAGAATTGACCCGAATTAAAATATTTATTTGCGCTTATGTAAGTAGTAGGCTGCCTACGTTGTGGTAGGCAACCGTTCTAAGAACACGCATTTAATTTGCTAAAATGGCTGCTTGGCTGTTCAATTATTACCAGGCCACTTAGATGTATTGCAAATATTTATTTGCGTGCGAAAAGTTTAAATAAATATTTCAAATAAATATTTGCAATACATGTAAGATTCTAAGTAGTGTGGTAATAATTTAATAGGCAGTCATTTACCGTACGGAAAAGAGGTCGGTAAGGTAGTACTTTTACCGCATGCGTCAAAAAATGTATATTATCTTTAAAAATCTCTTAACAAAGAGATCCGCGTTGAGATGACTTATGGCAATTTTTTGTTAATATAGGGTTATATGATAGGGTTAAAAATGATGATTAGCATTTCTTATCGTTTAAATTATACTTTGTATGTTTCATTGTATCAAGAAACAAGAGACCTCATCTTGATTGTCTTGTAAATGAACTTTTCTAGGGGTTTTTGTTCAGAAAAGTTACGTTTTTAGTTGAACAAAGGCATTATCACGTACCTGGATAGTGACATTAGTACTACTATATTAATAATACAGCATAGAATGATGATTGAACGATTTACACAAGCTATACATTAGATTTTGTATCACAGATATCTTCTTGAACTGAATATAGTAACAATACAAAACGTGTGATTGTGTTAATGTTAAATTAACGAGAAACATGCTTTGTACTTAAATTATACAAGGGTTGCATTCTATTTATTTTTTGTATACTAGCGTCTATCCATCCATTCTAGTATATTTGCCTTTTGGTTATATTATACTAACGGGAGTGACTAGAGTTTACTTAATTTGATATTTAAGCAATCTGTCTGAATATTTCATATCCATTTGATGTCAAAAAATGATACCAATGTTAAAATATATTACTTTAATGTCAAATTAAGTTAACGCTAGTCACTTCCGTTGGTATAATATAACCGAAAGATAGTCATAGTAACAATGGATAAGTTTACAAAAAATTAAAAAGTATGTAAAATAGTAAATAAACAAATTGATAATACATTGACATCAAGATAGTGAGAGATCATATGCATTCCAATACCATAACATCTCAAATAGTTCAGAGACAGAGCGTTGGTCTAAAATGCCAAATGTCGTCGGTTCGCGTTCCCGTCCTAGATGTGTATGATTTTTCATTTCAAGCATTTGATGTCAACGAATGTTATTTATTAGTCTTTAGTATCTTTTACACACAAAAGATTACGATTGGTTGCTTCACTTGATTTCAATCCATATATATAACGTTTCTGTATTATGCATATACACCGTGTAATGGAAAAACCGTATTTTTATTTCGAGTAGAATTAGATATTTCAAATTAAATTATATAATCTTTTAATTTAAATAAAATGCTTTTTTATAATTAAATAATAGATTTTTAATTTAGAATACTTTTTTTTAATGCAACATAAAACTCTTATGTTAGTAATATTAACAAATTATTGAACAATATAAACAATAAATTATATTAAATATTATAAACAAAATTTAATACATAAACTGTTTAAAATATCTACCATTCTTTCGTTCCAGGCAACCAGCAGCTCTTTTTGACAAATTAGAATAAATATAAAAGAATAATTATCATATAATTTAAAAATTCAATAGTATTAAAAAGATTACATAGAAAACGATTTGACTTAGAAACGAACGACTTGAGTAAACGATTTTAAATAAAAACACGGTTTCTCCGTTACACGGTATATATATATATATATAGGATTACGTCATATTTGACCTATCATTCGCATACATATAATTCCTTGTATTCATAGGTATAGGTTAACAACAGTTGAAGGGTTGGTTAGTTAAGATCTATTATATGATTAAAATCAATTGTTAGGTATTAATATAGACATATATTGTAATAAATATATTGTAATTATAATTATTACTCACAATCACTACTAATTACATTAAATGTTAATTATAAAAAATATTAAGTATTCCAGTTTCGAAGTTCCAGTTATTAAGTATCCCAGTTCCATAATTCGGAAATATTTGAAAAGAAGATAATTCTTTTTATTATTTTGTTCCCTTATGAAATGATTTCAAGTTGAATGAGATGATAAAATAGTTTTTATTATATAATTTTCGAATAGTACGATCAAAATAATTATAATGATCGGTTTTTGTTGAGGGTAAAATTAATTACTTTTACCCTCAACAAAAACCGATCATTATGGACTTACACAAATTAAAGCTCTCAACAATCAAAAATAATTATACTTTATGATATAATAAATTTCAATTTTTATGAAAGTATAAAAGTGGCGATAAAGGAAATGCAGAAAATTTACAATTGTTTAATTAGATTCCAACACACATACCATGCAGTCCTGCAGGTAAATTCAAACAGCTGCAACACTAAGTAAATATTAAACTCAGTTCAAATGTAAAATTGTTCAATGTATTGTAAAACATCATAAGGTCAACTAATTATTATACAAGCTCTAGGATTTTGTATACAGGAATAATACTGAATATAGAAATCTAATATAAATATTATTAAAATAATCAAAGAGAACTTGAGGTTTTTTGAAATTAAATTTCAAATTTTGACCCAATTCCAAGAACAATTATTTTAAAAATACGTATTTCGACTACTAGGTAGTCATCATCAGCATAAATTAGCTAATCGTAATTTAGCAACGAGCAATTGTGGTCATTGTAGTAAAATTTAAAATTTTCATCTAAGGAATATTAGTACAGATATTCTAAACTTTTGGTTGCCTTTAAGGGCCTTTTACCATAACCAATTTGGTGTAATAATGAACTTGCCCTACGAACAAAACAAATTCCATTTTGATCAGGGTAAATTATGGCATCTAAATAGTTAGATCGAAATGAAATTTGGTATGTCGGTAGGTCAAGTTAGATAATGGACCAAATTGTTTAAGGGCCAAAAGAAGGCAAATCTGTAAGATGTACTACAATAGGGAATACGCATGCAAATTTTTTTTCACATTTATTTTCAGAATATGAAAATACTGTTAATACTGTAATAATATTTAAAAACGAAATTAAAATACGACAAATATCAAGGAAGCTATAATCTTTTAAAGATTATTATCTGTCTCTTGCTTGCAAAAATACTAAAAACGGAGTTTTACGTGTATTTTAAATGGTGAAAGTGTAATATGACGTCACATAACATATCAAGAGGGTTATCACCCTCTTTGTCTAATCGGGAATGTCAATCATTCATATCTCGCTTATTTTTAAAGTTATATAAAAAGTAATTTTACCTTGATATTTGTCAAGTAAACATGCTTCAATTCTAGTGAAAAAAATTTTCATGCTTATTCCCTATTGTTTATCTTTTAATATTTTCTGTATAAATCTAAAATTTATACAAATTTTTAATTTAATTTAATATGTTTGGCTGTAATATTAATAATAATACGTAAGAGGGGTATCGCAAATGGGCCCCTAGCACCCAAACCAAGGGTTCCTCTGTGCCCACCTTGAGAACAACCTGTCCCCCGAAGGCGAGACGTCTGCGGGTAAGAGGTGCTATTTTAAGCAGATGGAGCTATAGGATTCTATTGACGCCGTACAGAATGACCACAGCTTCTCCGCCGGGCTCCGCTTGCTCCTAAGATTGATGGATCCAGGGTGCCTCGCTGTAAGAAAATATGCTAAATTACGTATCTGCCCGAAAAATTCCGGTAATTTTGTCTCTTTTTCTGGTGTGCTAACAGGAGCACATTTGAAATAGCCGCCATGTATACGTTGCATAGTAATAAAATTGATCATTATCTTTGAAATAGTTCTTTCTACACTGCCAACAAACAATTCCCAAGGCACGCATTGCAATAGGTATTAAAATGTATGTGCATACGGTTGCATAGTTAAATGATAAAATTACAAAAGCGCATAATTTCCGACTATTATTTTCAGTTAGTTTCTTAAAAATACTGCAAATTGGAACTGCAATTGGCTCCTTACAAACTAATTCAATACTAACGATGTGTGAACTTAATATGCACTATTTATAAATATAAAAAAATACAGACGAATTGAGAACCATCCTTCTTTTTGACGTCGGGTTAAAAAATTAGGTTATTTTACAAGCTTTTATTTAACTTGCAATGCATGTATGTATGTATGTATGTAGAACCACTTCCTCTTATCCTACGGAGTTGAATTTTTACATGTTGGTTCTGTTCCGATGACAATGCATTTTTATGGTAAGCATGACAAGAATCGACAAGGGTAAAGGGGGGTTTAAAGGGAGGAGGAAATACAAAATTTGTTATATCTCTCTTAATATTGAAAAAATCGAAAAACACATAAGAAGTAAGGTTGTAGAAAATTAGTTTTTTTAAATAGAAACTTATTTTATTTTGTGTTAATATATTTATTTGTTATTTCTATTCAATTTATATCACGAAAAATATCCTATTATAACATGAAGTGAAATACAACGTCATTTACAACTATCCTGATGTCGTCATAGCTCTCTTTTGTGCGGGTGCTGATCCTGAGCCGAGCATATTACACCTTTTTATTATAAACTAAATATAAATTAAAATTTTTTTTTAAATAAAAAACTATAAACTTCTGAATTGTAAAAATGGAAGTACATACTAAAAATAGTGGGTTTCAATAATTTCATTAAAATCGTACAAAATTGAGCTGTAACGTCAGTGATTGAGCTGTAACGTCTAGTGACGTCAGAAAATTCCAATCATTTTCCATTTACGGTATATTTTCTCCAAGTTTGGTGAAATTTTTCAAATCCAAGTTTAGTTCAGGAGTTTTGATAATAAAAACAAAATAATCTTTATTAGTTATTGAGATGGTTTGCACTTCTGTACTACATGGATCTTAGATCTCGAAATCGATAAGTGCTACACAATTTTTTATTGAAAAGTACACCCCAAAATGAGTATCTCAAAACTCAAAGTGAATGCTCAATTGTCTAAATCTCTACTATTATAAAATTGTATTGTTTGTTTGTTTGTTCGAGCATCACGCAAAAACTACTGGACCGATTTCGATGAAACTTTTTGTTTGTTTAAAAGCTTTTGATTAGACTTACAAACTGGTTTGTATTTTACGAGAGACTTAGTTTTAAAATATCCACTAAAATACAAATTTAGTTTGAAGTGTCGATAAATATTTGAAATGGTGGAAGCGGTGGGAAATTACATTTAGCGGTATTTTTTGTTAATAAAATGATGGGAGCCGAAGATATAATATTAAAACGCGAGATAAGCCGAGGATATAAGCTGGTTTAGTATATTTTTGTGTACAAAATTTAAAAAAATAATTATTTAAAATGAATTCATTGACTCGATATCGATTCAGTGTAATATGATTTTATAATCATCATGTATTTATAAATATTCTGATTCAATTCAACATTACCACCATAGCCTAATCTATCCACATAAATTTATTTCATCGTAATACAAACCTACTTCTATGTGTCTATTCATGGAAAAAAATTTACACGCTATTTCATTTTGTGTGAGAGGGTTTTTTTGTGAGAGAGTTTTGTTAATCCCAGGCTTATCTCTAAATATTTTGTTCCATGATGTTCGCACACAAAACTCCAAATAAAATAAATATATTGGAAAAATTGTAAAATGAGTTTTTCGTGAAAGAGAGATGATGATATGTTTTGTTGTGTCTAATATATTATTATGGTTTGAATGTTTGTAGTAGGATTTAACGGAGAGAAAATTGTATTTTTTTTTTATGAATATACATGTGTTCACTGTGTTTCACTGTGTTTGAAATTTGATATGCTTATTTTAAGTATATTGTAACATATACAGTGTGTCTACTTAAGTTGGCTCCATATGGAAAACTTTTTTATTATAAGGTTTACGAAAAAAAGTTATCCTTTATAAAAATCTCTGCTTTCGAAAATATTAACATTCAGCTATTTACTTTTGACATCGAATGTACAGAGTGTGCAGAAATTGAAAAAGTTCGATAGGAATTTTTTTTTCAATTCTAATTATAATTCTAATTCTTCAATTTTAATTATTTTGTTGATTTTAGTTTATTTGTTGATTTGAAACATTTAATGAATGATATGTAACAAAATAATGAATACAGAACATTTATTTTTCATACATTACATTACATTACAAATACAATTATTATTGTTGACGTAAGTAACAACAGTTATCTTCAGTTCGTTTTTGCCTCAACGTATCCACCTTCGCGTTCCATACATGTAATTGTTCTTTAACTAAATTCTTTAAATCCACTCCCACATATCTTGGGAGTGATTTCTTGAACCGTTTCCCGTATAATCTGTTCTATATGGTCTACATTTAGAACAAAAATATACAAAATTTAATTTAAAATTGAAGTGGTCAAAACATTCCTATCGTACTTTTTCAATTTTTAGACACCATATACATTCTATGTCAAAAGTGAATAGCTGAATATTAATATTTTCGAATGCAGAGATTTTTATAAAGAATAACTTTTTTTCGTAAACCTTATAATAAAAAAGTTTTCCATATGGAGCCAACTTAAGTAGACACACTGTATATATATGTGAAGTTTTTTTTATCGATATTGACATTTCGGAAAACATATATTATAAAACGTTTATGATTTTTTTCCATTTCTTTTTTCGGTCATGTCATAAATATTGAAAGATTACGTTTCATAAAAGTTGGTTCGTTTGATCATACTGTTTTTCTATTTAATGTCATTTTCAAATATCATTTAAGTCCTTAAGATTTTCAAAAACATACTACTTAAGATTCTTTTGCCTAAGAATGTTGATTAGACTGCATATAGGTCCATATCAAAGGTCAGGTAGTTTAGTCCCGACTTTGTTATGGTTGAAAATAATTATCGCGTCACGACATTTTTAGTGTTCATTAAATGACCTAATTAGTCCTCTTATCTGTCTGTCCGTCTGTCTAGTACGACAATTCGAAAAGAAAAAGAGATGACAAATTGAAATTTTGTGTATGTGTTCAAAAAACTGTGGCCTAGTTCGTTAATGAATCAGGAGAGAAAATATCTGAATTGCTGTTATAATAACACTCGACTGATGTAACACTCGCTCGATCGATATAACACTGATTTATATCCTGCTCCATTGCACAGTGGATGAAATTCATTATAATTGTGTGTCGTACAATATTTAAACAAAATTTATATATGCATACATTATATGCATAAGCGAAACAGACAAAAGCATGTTTGTCACAAAACCAGTGTGACTATACTCTGCAGTGAGCAATAAGACAATATTATACATTATAGAAAGATGAATGATCGTTATGATTTTGGTAAATAGCTACATTGCCAACTCTTACATTAGAACATTTCAATTTGACTATTTAGTTGAAATTAGATACAGGAATGTCTTCATCATTATTACTCCATGTTTCCGATAAAAGACTAGGTGTACATAAGTACAAACACACTTTCAAAAAAAAATTTGTATGAGATAGAAAACAAAATGTAATGGCGAAAAATGTTCCGTTTTTATTTTAAATAAACTTCTTTTCATAAAAAGTTTCGTTACAATTTCAGCTCAAACGTGAAATTACTATTGATTACAAAACCAGATATATATTTCGACACTATATTTTTATACATTCGAACGTGTGTTAAAAGTAAAAAAAAAATACACTCACGCCTTGATAATGAACTTAGTATATCGAAAATTTAAGCAGTTAACTCAGTTAATTGTTATTTTCAATTAAATTTTACTGAAGCCAATAATTTTGCAGAAAGTATGTAGTAAATTTTAATTGATTTAATTAATTTTTATTTAATGATTCTAAATAAATTGTATAAAAAATGCGTTGCAACTTTGTTTTTTTTATGACCTCTCGTTTATGATCTCTCTAACTTTTATCTTCATTTATGATCTCTCTAACTATTATGCAGACTCTGTTTAATATTTTTCATTCAAAATAAAAATACTGTGATAAAACTGAAAAGTATCTCTGACATTACTTTCGTTGTTTTAAGTGTAAATACACTGATAGAAGTAATTCCTTGCAGTAAGAAAAATTTTTATAAACCATGACTCTCATATACAGGATGATCTGAAATTTATTAATTTTTTACATTACATTTTTATGTGAGTGGAGGATCAGGAATTCGTATGCAGATTAGGAATTGGTAGGTGTGCGGCTGCAGCCGACTTTGATAGGAACTATGCCGATATTCATCTGGAGTTCGTGAAGGGAAACTGCAGAAAACCGTCACAAGCATAGCCGGTTACTTCTTTCTAGTCCATACACCGACAGTTTAGTCAATCAACCGCCCCATTAATTTTTTTTTTAATTGACAAACTGCCGGTGTCGGGATTCGAACCCATAACCTCCCAGATCCAAGTAGAAAACAGCGCCTTAACAAGCGCAGCTACTTGGCTGGTAGATAATATATATTTGGTATAAGAAAATAAGTATCTTGAGATCTATATTTTTGACTTGAGAAAATTATCTTAACTAAAGATAAACTGACTCTTGATTCAAGAATCTCGAAATTCATAAACTGAAATGATGATTTCTTTGGATCAAGATGCTAACATTTCGGACGAAAATAAACATTTGTTCAATCCAAACAAATGAAACTTTTTAAAGAGGTCATGATATACTCCAGTTAAAAGAAGTATAAAAAAGAAGCTGCATAAACTTGCTTGAGTTTTTTATTTTTTATTTAATAAGAAAAATACTTTTTTTTTACAAGAATTTACATTTTCTTGACTAAAGAATCAGCAGAGTATTTGGCCAAGAATGACTCTCTTTGGCCAAGACTAACGAACTCAAGAAAAAATTTTAAATACCGTTCAAGAATTTTAGTTTCTTCGCTCAACTAAACATATGTTTTTTGTTTCGACTGCGTAGTCTTGAATTGAAGGGTTTCTTTATTGAAGCAAATATTTTAAAGAAAATATATTTTCTTGAGGAAAGAAATTCCTTCTATCAGTGTAGAACCGGGAAACTGAAAAAATAGAACTAAAAAATAATTACAATTACAAAATTTATATTTATAATAAAAGTAACCGGAAAAACTTCCGTTCCCCTTCTCTATAGTATATAATGTATAGGAAAGTAAAAAGATGTTGTTTTTAGCAGTACTCATGGGTACCAAACTGCCAACTTACAAGCAATATATATTTATTTACCTAGGTAAAATGTTGACGAACACGGTGTAGGTATACCAACCACCTTTATTGTTCGTAGCAACAACAGCATAGCAGTGTGCTCTTAGTATATGAAATAATATTGTTCGAAGTAAATAGTCAATAAATTCATTAAACATCAACTTAGACTCCTCCTGTTACTATATTGTTAATGGTATAGAAAATTGGAAAAATATCCAAGGCAGAATTCTGTCTAAATGTTATTGCATTTATTTATTATATTTGTGCATACTTTGGCGTCAACAGTACAATATTTGTCATATTCCAGTTGGGTTACGTAAGACAAATTCGAGAGGACTAGCGTATACTTTATAGAAAAATGTCATTGAATTTTAAATAAACATTGTTAAGAAAAAATTAACTCGTCAACCAGAAATTGAACCCTGGCCCTCTGGATATCTAGTCCAGCGTGCTTACCGCTACACCAAAGACGACTCTGACGTAAGAGCCAATTTTTTCACAGCATCATTGACAGTATTACTTCTGTTGTCAAATATCAACATTATTATTCATATATTTAATATATAAGTGTATATTTTGAAGGTTCTGACGGCTCTGAAGGTTCATATATATTCGGGGTGAAATGCACCGAATATCGTGTATCTGCTGTGACCTAGGTTCGTATTCAAAGATAATGTGACTGTCTGATTAAGACAGCTTGACTGTCCGCGAGAATACGTTCTGGTTTATGTAGGCTCTACGTATGTTTTCACGGACGCAAGCCAGTATGGCGTAGACTGCTTGAAAGACTGTGGCATATTTCTCCAAGTTGAGGCTTATGTTTGCTTTAGGTCTCTCACCGTTGATTCCCGCCCTTCTTGAATGAACTATGTTTACTTTCAATTTACCCAATTTTTTTACTGTGTGTAAATAAAAATATAAAAATAATTAAATTCATATTGACGTAACTATAATGAAACTACAAAAACTAAAATTTGCTTGTCTCTAAAGACATTTGAATTCAACAAACAATATATACTCCCAACTTGAGTTATTAAAGATAGCTCAACTAGTGTATCACGAGGCACGAGGCGAGGCGAGGTTTTGGTATCACCTCGCCTCGCCTCGCTTTTTTAAATATCAACCTCGCCTCGGCCGATGTAGAATGTTGGCCAACCTCGCCTCCAAAATTTTTACTAACTTTGACTTATTTTGCATGAATGTACATAATATGGTAAAAAAAACTTATATATATTCATATATTTATATATATATGTAAATAAATTTTAGAGACGATGACTTTCGACATCTACTAGATAGGATCGATGGACTTTTGAAAAAATATTTGCAAAATAATCGATTGCTTCTTTTTTTTTTTGTACAAATACATTACTTTTTGTAAATTTACTTCGGCCGGGGCGAGGAGTTTGAGACAATATACTTCGCCTCGCCTCGGTTAGTAACGAGGATTAAAATTTTGAACTTCGCCTCGCCTCGTGCTTCGTAACCGAGGGCCGAGGCTAGGCGAGGTTACCTCGTAGCCTCGGTGAAACACTTAGCTAAACCAGTCCAAGTGGCCGAGCGTCTAAGGCGTTATGCCTGCGCAGTATGCCTACTTCGAAACTGGGAGGTTATGGGTTCCGAATCCCGACATCGGCAGTTTGTCAATTATTAAGAAAAAAAATGGGGCGATTAATGGACTAAACTGTCGGCGTATAGACAAGAACAAAGTAACCGGCTATGCTTGAGAAAGTTTTCTGCAGTTTTCTTCACGAACTCCAGGTGAATATCGACATAGTTCCTATCATAGTCGGCTGCAACCGCATATCTTACCAATTCCTAGTCTATCCACAAAAATTCCTTCCACTTCACTCACATCCTCCCATGGACTTTATGGCCGAAGTGTAGCCTATCCAGGGCAGCCTCTAAAATCTATCTATCTAAGATAGCTCAACTGTTAATTTCTATTTCAATATTTTACAAACTCTCAATAGTTATATGCTATGGTTCTTACATTTTCATTTCTCATTGGTATAGTAACCAACCAAACATGCAGTAACATTTGGTTATTTTTATTTTATTTGATTCGTGTTACATTATTTGCTGGAAAAAGGAAAAATTGTAATTGTAAATTCATAGCTTTAGTGTTGTTTTTTTTTTCCTCAATTTTTTTTTTTTTTATATTCTACTGTTTTTCTTCTCATTTGGGATTTAATGAATTATAGATTATGTTGGTTTAAAAACTGAATATGAAAAATTATACTGAAAAAAAATTCTTTGTTTGTTTGTAATATACATATTTTTTTTTTTATAGGTGATAAAATTATTTTTGTGCGATAAAGTTTCTTTGGACTTTCCGTAACATTTATAATAAAACATGTTTTACATTAAATTTCATTTATAGTTTTTTGTATTCATGTTTTAAATTTAATTTCAACAAAACGATGTAATATTTAATATTTGTAGTTAAAGTATATAGTTTCCAAAATAAATTCAAAAATCCGCGTCTATTAGTCATTTACTTAATAGCAATTTAAAAAAATTCGTTACGCAGGAGCTTTGTTATCTTAGCGTATTTCCTTAGATTAAATAAATCATTTCTCGGAAATAGATCTTAATTAACTTCAGAAGGTTCATGGCGACTTTTTTCAATATCTTTCTACACTCTCTAGTGGTCACAATTTTTGTTTTATCATCATTACAAGACCAATAGGATGTGAGTGAGTGGAAGGAATTTTTTGTGTATAGACTAGGAATTGGTAGGACATGGGGCTGCAGCCGACTATGATAGGAAATATGCCGATATTCATCTGGAGTTAGTGAAGGAAACTGCAGAAAACCTTCTCAAGCATAGCCAGTTATTTCGTTCTTGTCCGTACGCCCACAGTTTAGTCATTTAACCACCCCTTTTTTTCTTAATAATTGACAATCTGCCGCTGTCGGGATTCGAACCCATAACCTCCTAGTTTTCAAGTAGGCATACTGGGCAGACGTAACGCCTTAGACCGCTCGGGCACTTGGTTCCAACACGTTACTAATATTATACATATGACAGTTGTGCAAATAATTGGTAAAAAATTTATCGTGCAAGTTTCTAAGGTACTATTGATAGCACAAGTTGATGTCAGTTATGAAAATTTTCTAATTGATTTGTGCCTTATTGGATTCGGTTTTCGAAAAAATGCTTCGAATAAAAGTTGTTCATAATAAATATAGTAACAACTTTTATTCGAAATTTTTTTTCGAAAACCGAATGAATAATGCAAAAATCAATTATAAAATTTTATAAACTAACAATAACTTTTGACGCCAAGTGTACAGGGTATTTAATATTTTACTTTAGTTTTCAGATTTTATTGTCCTTAATATAAAGGATGGCGCATAATTAAGGTTATGATTGACTATATTGAATGCGTATTTGTGCATCATTTGGTTTTAACTCGTCAACCAATTGAATCTTATATGGGAAAAGATGTAACGTATGTAAAATTTTTTGCAAAGACCGCCTAGACATCACCAACTGCTGAGAGCGTCGCCTGGTGGAAGTTTCGGGGGTTTCCTCAACACTTGCTTGCTTCAGAGCAATATTAACATCATTTCGAACTGCACGGGGCCTTCCAGCACGCGAAAGATCACTGGTCAATCGGTAAATTGTTGGAGTGCTAGGTGCATTTTGAACATGAAAGAAATATGAATAATCGAATGCTGACTTTCAAAACAAAATTGAACAACTTTGATTCTTTGTTCTGTGCTCTGTGAGTATTTTCATCATAAATTTCCCAATTTTTCAAAGTTAATTCTGAAAAAAAAAATACGTAAACAAAAAATTTATTCACTAATTAAATCATAACTTATACGCCATCCTATACAAAGATAAAAAACTTGCCAAGTAAAATATGAAAATTCGCAAAAAATAATATTCGATTTCATATTTTTAGCTTAATCGATTAAATTGTTCAAATAGTACACATTCGATACACGCCGCGACGCATGTAATCGAATTTACAAAATATTACAATTTTGATATAATATTTTTAAAATACGTGCAGAAAACATTTCTATTTAATTATATCAAATTGTATTTAGTCTACATCAGTTACATAAATTATTCTTGTTATAAGGTCAAGGTCATTTAATTTATACACCAATTAAAGTGACAAGAAAATTATGAGAAAAAAAACAGAAGCAAAGAAAGTAAATTGTGTTGAACTATGTTGTTACTTAATTAAAGAGAAAAGTTTTCAAGATAGTAACTTCGCAACTTGAAACGAACGCAATGATGATATAAAATATAAAAGATGTCAAAATGTATCTCTACCACCTACTCATTCACTACCAAACCACCTCAAGTAGTACCTCAATGATAAATTTATTTGAGTAAATCATTTTGTAGTTTAATAAATAGTCGTATTATAAATGTAATATGTATGTTCGTTATAGGCATATGTATGGTACTTCTTATTTTCAAAATATACAGGTAAATATCTTGCATTTACCACAAAATGGTTATACAGAATGTCTGGTTTTGGTTGAGTAATTTCCAGATTGTTTTTTGAATCATTTTCTATGTGAATGACAGTATAGCATAATATATTAACATATACTTTAAAAAGTCCCAATGGTGCTAATTGTTTGTATTTTTTGGGCAGATGATGCTAATTTTTGTAACTATGTTATTTCACTTAGTTATTAATACGGCAAACATTAATATAATAATAATTATTTTAACATTGCCATACTTGGAAACTGGGAGGTTATGGGTTCGAATACCGACATCACAATTTGTCAATTATTAAGAAAAAAAAGGGGGCGGTTAATTGACTAAACTTTCGGCGTATGGACTAGAACGAAGGAACCGGCTATGCGTGAGAAAGTTTTCTGCAGTTTTCTGTACGAACTCCAGATGAATATCGACATAGTTCCTATCATAGTCGGCTGCAGCCGCACGTACTACCAATTCCTAGTCTATACTGAAAAATTCCTTCCCCTCCACTCACATTCTCACATCCTTAGGCATCACAATGGACCTTATGGTCGAAGAGTAGCCCGTCCAGGGCAACCTCTACAATCTATTTATCTGTCTATTTAACATTGGCATCTATGTGCCACCGTGTACAATTTTCTTCCTTCTTAGTAATTACGGAGGAGAGGCCAAAGCCTTTTCAAGTAAGCCTTTCTAGGCAATTTTTTGCCGACCCCTAAGGAACTCATACCCCCAATCTCTTCTATTCATTACCACACCTGGATAGTTTATCTACTCCTGTGTTCGTTGTCAAACCTACCCGACTTCTTTGTAATAGACAGGCCAAAGCTCTACTTTAGTTCTTTTAACTCAGATTCCCCATTTCGGTTGATCTGATGACCTTCGCCACGTTACAGTCCGGATAGATCGCACTATCCTTCAATCTCAGGAGAGATAGATGCAAAAGACAGGACAGAGCTCTACTTTAATTGTTTTACCTCAGGTTCCTCCATTCTGGTTTATCCGAAGGTTAGATATCTCATTCTGCTTTTGTGAAGACACTCTGCCAGAAGGTATTAGGTCTTATCATCCGCCCCGTAACAGTCTGGGCAGATGGCATTGTCCTTGAACAACTTATGTTCGAAATTTTGTTTCGAAAACCGTATGAATAAGGCACAAATCAACTATAAAATTTAAAAAAATTACTATTGGGGTGTACAATATTAACTTTGTGTTTGAAAACAAAAAAGTATTTTATTTTTATTTTTCATTACAATTTTTTGAAAAGTTGGAAAACAAGATTATCACTCTGTATATAATGAAACATATGTGAAAATACCTTTAACTTTATTAGATAATTTGTCATGATGGCATGTTTCTCATCGTCTCGAAAGTTACGGTAATGAATATGGCGACCAAAATTCAACTCATTCTACTTTATCATCACAAACACCTACCATCATTCAATCACCTACTTCGAAAAACACCCAACATACACTATATGTATACATAATGCGTTCCTTGTTGTTGACTCCCCATTAATGTCATTTACAAAAACATTTTCACACACGCACTAATACATTGATATGGATACAGGATGGCCAATGAGAAAAAAACTAATCACTATATTACTTTCCATTAGGTAGTTCACCACCCGTTAATCCATTTTTTTTATTTCTTGGCATAATTGACATATGATAAATGTTTTGCTTTTATCAAAATCAAATATTATAATGAACCATTGTGAAGCAAAATATTCGCAATCAAAGTATACGTTCGGAATCAAAGTAAACGGTTCGCAAATATTTTATTATAAAACTGAAAAATATTTTTGTACATTTCTTTCAAAATCAAGTATCTTGATAAAGTTGAACTTAACAAACTAATTTTAAAAAAAACAACATTTATTGCGGTTTTTTTGAAAAATCTATTGATATTAAATGGTAATAATTGGCAACCGCGAACCCAATAATATTGAATAATCACTGTCAAAAAAAATTGTTGCATGGTATGATTTATAGTAAATTATATCATAAATGTTAAAACACAATATATTTTATGCTAGATATATTCAATTGGCGTAGGTGTAATAAGTTTTATAGTAACATTGTAAATCATGATCCTGTATAATTATAAGCTCCTAAATCTCTGTTAATATTATATTGAAACACATGATAACAAATTATTGTCAATCCGCCGAATAAGATGCCACATAGGATACAAGTCTCACATAAAAAGAGAAAAATAATTTGTAGAAACCGCATAATAGAAGGTAATCAAACTGTTTAGTTTATACTAATGAGTAGTTAGTATAAACTAAGTTTATACTTACATTTCAAATTTTGCCCTTATTCCTAGAACATTTGTTTGTATTTTATAAATACGTATTTCGACTGCAATGTAGTCATCATCAGTATGGATTAGCTAATCGTAACTATCTCTGGGTCCATATCTCTGAATCCATATCCCAGAGATAGTTACGATTAGCTAATTCCTGCTGATGATGACTACTTTGTAGTCGAAATACGTATTTATAAAATACAAACAAATGATCTAGGAATAGGGGCAAAATTTGAAATGTAATTTCAAAAAATCTAGAGTTCTCTTTGATTATTTTAATAATCTTTATAAGTTTATACTAACTATATGTTTATATAGGGACTATAAATGTGACAACCACACATACATTACTATACATTCTTATCACACATACATGATCGCAGGCGCGCTGAAGCAAAAATTAGTACCTTGGCTAGTTGAAGAGTGCTTCAATTCGGGTTAATGGCGTAATGCTTCGTTAAGACTACGACATAAGTTGCGACACAAATATCAGACATAAATTTCTTTACTGTTCACACTTAAATAAATTTTTCTGGACACTAGCCAGACACAAATGTACGCAACTAGTTTTCGAGCTATTCATACACAAAAAAACTTATTGCTGCTAATATTGTAATTAAACAGCGACGTAAACGCTATATTTATTACTGTATAATATGTATATGGCATGTATGAAGTGTATGAAAAAATGTCGAATCTGTTTGAAAACCTGAACAGACACTTGGACACTCAGACACAAGGTGTTTACACAGCCGCTGCCTTGACACTGATTATAGTGTCGCAATAAATGTCACAACTAGAGACACTCGTGTACACACATAGACACTCGGTGTATACACTGAGTGTGACCAGTCCAAGTAGCCGAGCGGTCTAAAGCGTTATGTCTGCACAGTATGCATACTGGGAAATTATGGGTTCGAATCCCGACCTCGGCAGTTTGTCAATTATAAATAAAAAAGAAAAAAGGGCGGTTAATTGACTAAACTGTCGGCGTATGGACAAGAACGAAGTAATCGGCTATGCTTGAGAAGGTTTTCTACAGTTTCCTTCACGAACTCCAGATGAATATCGGCATAGTTCCTATCATAGTCGGCTGCAGCCGCATATCCTACCAATTCCAAGTCTACTCACAAATTCCTTCCACTCCACTCACATCCTCACATCCTTAGGCATCACAATGGACCTTACGGTTGAAGTGTAGCCCGTTCAGGGCAGCCTCTACAATCTAAACGAACGTAGTAGTCTAAACGAACCTTAACATGGAATATTCTGTCCGTTTATATAGAGGTCAGTACTCAAACTATTTGCTTTTAATTACACTTTAGCCATCGAACGGCGAATTCATATAGAAGTGATAAGAAATCATAGGATCTTTCTCACCAATTCTAATCATCAAATCTTTCAGACAAACAGACCGATGGGAGCACTATGTCTTGTAAAATATGTATAAAGTGTGTCGTCTGATAGGTTTGTAGTTCAAATTAAGACCTACTCATTACATCCTTTGTACTACACTTAATAAAAGCCACAATTTTACCATATTTTTAAGTGGACGTGTAGTCAATTCGTTAAAGATAATTCTTCCAACTTGACTGTTAATATATTTTGGGTGACATTATTGAGAGAGGTTCACACAGTATATAATAATAGATGATACAACATGCGTGTTTATTGAGTTTTATTATTATGCTAGTGAGCGTGTTATATGAGCGTGTGTATGTGTTTGTGTGTGTTACTTATGTTGTTGTGTTGTAAGGACACATAATATGGCGGTGAACATACACACACAAAAAAACTGATTAGTATTCTAGAAAAGTAAAGCAACCCATCGAAAAAAAGAAAAGACGAATAAACGAACAGAAAAGTAATCTTCATATTTTAAAAATAGAGATTTATACTTGTCATTCGTAGTCGCATCTTTCTCTTCATTTTCGGAGAGCATGTACAGCGTGTGCTGTAAAACCGAAATGAATAAACAAAGTTCATGATCTAACGATTGCTTTATCAAAGTGGTTAACCATCTATTAGTTAAGGATAGTAAAATTTCAAAGTATTCTAATTTATTTTCGTATCCATTTCAAGTATCCAACCAGAGCTCCATTACTCCGGTATCTACAGACCGTCAAAATAACTTAAAATGACCTTTTTTTGTTATGAAGGTACCCAAAAATGGTATGCTTGGATATAATATCTATATCCAACATGATAGAGAATATGCATGAAAATTTTTTTTCACATTTTTTTGCAGAATATGAAAATACTGTTAATACTGTAATAATGTTTAAAAACGAAATTAAAATCCAACAAATATCAAGGAAGCTATAAGCTTTTAAAGATTATTATCTGTCTCTTTCTTGCAAAAATACTAAAAACGGAGTTTTACGTGTATTTTAAATGGTAAAAGTTTAATATGACGTCACATAACATATCAAGAGGGCTATCACCCTCTTTGTCTAATCGGGAATTACAATCATTCATATCACGCTTATTTTTGAAGTTATTTAAAAAGTAATTTTACCTTGATATTTGTCAAGTAAACATGCTTCAATTCAAGTAAAAAAAAATTTTCATGCATATTCCCTATTGATGACATTATATGACATATTTAATTGTTTTTTGTAAATGTCTATCAATACATTATTAGAATGGTTGCCCTACGGTTATATTATCCCCACCCGAGTTGTGTATGATTTTTCATTTCAAGCATGTTATGTGAAAGAATATTCAGGCATATTACTTAAATGCCAAAGTAAGTAAACGTCAGTCACCTCTATTAGTATAATATAACCGTAAGACAATCCTACATGCAATGGATATACGAGTATGAACGTAAGTTTACAAAAAAAAAAACTTAATTAATATATGTGAATAGTCAAAAAAACTAAGTAATAATATATCAAGATAGTGGAAAATTATATGCATTCTACCAATATAGTATGTGATTTTTCTGAGGTAGCACTGTTCCCGAATGCCAGGACGTGGGTTCGTTTCCCATCCAAGATATGTATGATTTTTATTATTGTCAAAAGATGAAAAAAACATATAATAAAGTTTTATATAAAACTCCAAAGCTTTTTAAGGATTTTTAAGATTCGTTAAAAAGGTCATTCTAGCACGACCAAGATAGATAGATAGATTGTAACGGCTGCCCCGAACGGGCTACACTTCGACCATAAGGTCCATTGTGGTGCCTGAGGATGTGAGTGGAGTGGAAGGAATTTTTGTGTGTAGACTAGGAATTGGTAGGATGTGCGGCTGCATCCGATTCTGATAGGAACTAGCTGATATTCATCTGAAGTTCGTGAAGGAAACTGCAGAAAACCTTCACGAGCAGAGCCGGTTACTTCGTTCTTGCCCATACGCCGACAGTTTGGTCAATTAATCGCCCTTTTCTTTTCTTAATAATTGACAAACTTACGATGTCGGGATTCGAACCCATAAGTCTTCAGTCTCCAAGTAGACATAATAACCTAGACCGCTCGGCTACTTGGCTGGTGCGACCTGGCTGACCCGCTTTCAAACGTGCACATTCCTAGTTTTGGAATCTTGGGATCTGAGGAATATATCGTTGTCAAATATCCAAACTTTTAAACATAAAATTTGACACACCCTGTATTTGGTGTCTTACTTTCTATAGTACGTCATTGCCTTCCAACTATGGACTTTAATGATTTTTCTTTTTTTGCGATCTGATGTTCCAATTATTATTAATAATAATAAACCACAAAGAAAACATGACTTTTTTCAACTATGACATTGTCATGTTTGACATTGGGGCAAACAAGTTATATCATTTTAATAAACGAATGTTTCTTATTTCTATGCTAAATATTTTTCACATTAATCAAACTTTTCAAAAATATCATCCGTTTCTTCCACATTCAATAAAATCTACATAAACTTTTACTATCAAAAATTTGTGTGTGTGGTTTCAATAAATTAGAAAAACAGTACACTCCAATTTACCAGCCAAGTAGCCGAGCGGTCTAAGGCGTCATGCTTGCGCAGTATGCAGTACTTGGAAACTGGGAGGTTATGGGTTCGAATCCTGACATCGGCAGTTTGTCAATTATAAAAATAAAATAAAAAAGAGGCGGTTGATTGACTAAACTGTCGGCGTATGGACAAGAACGAAGTAATCGGCTATGCATGAGAAGGTTTTCTGCAGTTTCAACATTTAGAGAAGAGAAGGGTCTTTCTGTGCATGACTAACAGAAACCTCATCATAAGCATGAACCTAACATGTACATTTTAATACCCGGTATGTATAAAAATGTACCAGGGTATATTAACTTTAGTCGCAGCTTTGTAACGGTAAATATGGATTGCAGAAAAAGATTTCTGGTATAGATGTTCATATAGATGTTCTTACCCAGTCTTTTACTCTGTAACTACGATTCTTTACCTTCACCAAACACGACAAATGTAGCTGGGAGCTTTTAAAATCAGAATTTAGAAAAATACTTCCAAGTTCTCTTTAAAAATATGAAATATAAAATCGAAATATATCCAACAAAATCGAATACCAGAGGCATATCTCGGAAACTATCCATCTTATCGCTAAACCAAGTGGATTTTTGTGTCTTTTGGGTCCAATTGACCTTTTATACTCATTTTTATTAAAATTGAAAAATGAAAATTTTTTGTATTTTTATAAATTTTTTTTAAGGGGTGTGTACCTCGAGAAAATCGCAAAAAAACCGGAAATTGTATATGTTCTTGATTTCGATGTAATTCAATATTTAAAGCAAATTAAGCCTAAAAAAGCACGCAAATCTTATTCATTTCACGATTTAGTGAACGGTTTACGAGATATCGCCTGCTTACGATCGCCGGTTTACGAGAATCTTATAATTCGTGAATGGACGAAATCGGACTATGCTTACCCCGTCCGTGGGGGGCGGGTATTCATTCTTGAAGCCGGAGACAGAAAAAAAAACTTGCTTGAAACAATTTTCTCAAACTCAGTATATACCGGGTATTCTTTATTCTCATTGTAATGTGTAACCTGTATTTGGTTTGTTTAATCTAAAAAACAGTTGGCTCACCTGAAATTTATCCAACTCAATACTGGCCCACCCGAATAAGTAAGGATAACGACGTCACTGAAACAAAAACAAAAAAAGACGACGAGCTGAAATTTTTGTGTGCATCTAGAGCTAAAAAGTAAGTAAAGAAAACCGTGCCCCTCCCGTACCCATTTCTAAAACTGTGCAAGAAAAAAATTTCAAGAGATATACTCTACACTCCCATTCATAAAAATTGAACCATTTGAAACATTTTAAGTGTTACTGTATGTAATATTATGCATACATTTAGTAATGTTTACGCTTAGAATGTGACTTACTGGTTCAATGTTTATGAACGGGAGTGTACAAGCTTTTTGAAAATAAACAACTTTTGTTTGAAAAATAAACAATTTTGAAACTGTTTCCTAAACTCCGTATATACTAAGTATTTTAGCAATTAACTTAGTTCGTTATTTTTTACTTGTTCATTTTCAATTAAAAATAAATTTTAATTTTATATATTATTCATTTTCGATTATCAGTGGTATGAGTTATTACATTTTCAGCAAAACCAATTCACTCTACGTTAATTGATGTTGGTTAACTGTTATTATTTTAAACGCACAGTTAAATAATGTTTACAATAAAATCCCAACAAATATTTTGGTATAGCATTTTGCTAGTAGATTGCTGTTATTCGACCATTTTATACATACATAATTGAAAATAACTAAATATTGTTTGTTATTTATTATTGTGCACTAAATAATTATTTTAATTGTGAAATATTTTTCATTTACCCGAGAGAATGAGATAAATTCAGATGAAATATCATCCATATACATGCATATAGTTATTTATTAATGTTATAAATAAATAAACAATTCTAATTAATTTTAATTACGGTAAACACAATGTTGTATATAATGCATTAACAGAAGTTGTACATTGTAAAGAAGACAAATGGAACGAGATCTAGTAATCGTTTCGTTTAGGGTTTATTTCCAAACTATTATTAGGTTGTCAGTAACTTCACGAAATTTACAATATTAGTAAAATGAAATCAGCGGAATTTTTTTGAGAATTAATCACCATGGCGTTTTTGAGAAAATCGTTATGTAAGTTGGAGAAATTGAACATGCATCTTCATAAACATGGTGAAATAAAATGCACGATTTCGGCTGTTTTTACTTCGAACTCTCTCAATATAGTCACGGTTTTTCTGAAATTCGACACATACTTTCCTCAATTCCTTAGAAATATTGTACCTTAAAACTTTGGTAAAATGATCATCGGGTTGTTAAGTTTTTTGATAAAATATGCGTAAAAAAGTGCATTTTTTTTCATATCTGCAGCAGAAGGTTACTTTCTATGGTTCCGTTGGCATCATGAGCACAGGCGCGCTGTTTGAAAGTCGTTTGAAATTATATACTAGAATATGTATGATGACTAGTATATGTATGATATGTTATGTGACGAATGGGAACACTGACGACAACGAACAGCTGCTTTCAACAACGCGCAGGAGTACCAACATATTTTTTTGCGCATATAATTTTTTATGCAGACTATGTTGGAGTGCATTTCCAATAGTGTAAATTTGTTCATTAATCCTAATAAATAACACAACAATCCTAATAAATGACACAAATCAATTATAAAATTTTGAAATATTAGCTCGACTTTTGACGCTATTTGTATATTGTTTAAGCATGATGCTTAGATGTCCAATTCTCGCGGCAACCAGTTCTGTTGAATTCGGATCAAGTTTCTACAAATTGTAATCTGAATTAAAAGATAATCTTCTTTGTGTACAAATTTTCATAAATTTTATTCTATGAAAATGTATGATTATAATGTTTGATCGACGCTATAATACTTTATCTGTACATATACATACCTATAATTCCGAACATTTTGTTTTTTTATTTGGGTATATTATGTTTTTAATTAATTATTATTATTTATCGTTAATTAATTAATATTTTTTTAATTTTAAATTATATACGTAATACGTATCAGTAACACATATATTATATGTATTTAAAAAAATAGCAAAATGCTCAAACTCCATCCTGTATACATTTAAATAAATAAAGTATTTGAAAAATTTTCGGTCATATTAAAATACATTATGGTTCAGTATATACCGTACGTTTAGTTTACATCTTCGCATGGCAAATCTCCCACGAGTATGAGAGAGTACATATGTATACATTAACCAATGTGTATGAGAAGATCTTATAGGTTTGTTTTGTTACTGTTGTGTTGTATGTGCCTGTATAAATTTCAGAGAGTGGGGATTTTTTGTTGAATACAAATATTATTAATTGTTTTGATAATATGCAATCATTACTATGTGAATGCTTTTGAAAAATACGTGTTCGTGTATTTTATTTATTGGTATTATTACAACAATGGGTTATTATTACACAAAAGAAGAAAAAGTGCAAATTTTTAAGTGGTACTTTTCCGGACATTCCGCACAGGAATGTGTCAATTTATTTATTGTGGCATTTGAAGGTAGACAATCACCAACCACTCGACAGTTATGAATATTATTCACTGTTTTGAAAAATATGCTTGTTTATCAAACCTATAAGACCTCCTTCTCATACAGATTGCTTAATGTATACATATGTACTCTCGCATACTCGTGGGAGATCTGCTATGCGAAGATGTAAATTAAACGTACGGTATACCATTTGTTTGTGGTATGGTATGGTAGCCCACAGTTATAGACTGAACACTTATGCAGAAGAGTAACATTCAGTTCGCTGGTTCATGGTGATGATGACTTGTTTATAGTCGAAATACGTATTTATATGCGCAATGTTTGGTTAATTATAATTGATTTCATACTTTCCATCTTCTGTGTAGTCTATCTTAAGAACCAATCGATTGATTTCATTTTTTTATCATGGTTGAATAGAGAATTTTAGACCCTTTCAAATGATGTATCACAAGGTATGGGGTGCCATTTGAAATTTCAAAGTGGGATGGCTGGGGGCGAAGTGATGAAACATAAAATTCTCTAGGTACCATATTTGAACTTCCTCCGCGATATCTAAATCGACGTGTTTTCCCTCAAAACAATAATTACATCAGGTCAAGAGTCATTAAGTGTGGATACTTTTGAAATGAACATACTGTATATATAGGGCATGAAACATGAATTAATTTAGACTTCCGAACACTTTGTGTTAGTTCAAAAGTTTCTTACGAAATTTGAACCCTTTATTATTAACGAAGTTCCTTGATGTTATATATTGTATGTTTCGCATTTGTCCAGGTCATTAAATTTAAAGTTTCATACCACCGAAAGCTACAAAAAGCGGCTGTAACTATTTAAAAAACATTATATACAGACAAAAATAAAGAGGTTAGATATTGTCTGGTCTTCGCACCAGACTTTTGTAAACCTAACCGTGAGTGACATTCATAGTTTGATATGAGACCTTATTAAATTGTATATATCGAAGAAAAATCACAATAGAATATTTGTTTATTTAATTTTGTTTTTTAATACACCAATCTAAAACGAGAGGGCTCTTAAAATTGTTGATATTAACACTAATCTCATATATCCCGGACATAAATGTTTATCATACCTACCTTTAAATAGATTAATTTATTTTACATTTATGGATAAATTATTGGAACGTACAACAACAATCAGTCATCTTCCAGTGTCAATCAATCCAGACTATGGTGGTGAATGAATTGAATGATTTCTATTATTGTGTGCAAACACACCTTTTATATCATCCATCTGATACAAAGTGTTCAAGGAACAGTGTAATGTTTTTCTATTAATATTATATCTACTACCTCATAAGATAGATAGATTGTTGAGGCTGCCCTGGGCGGACTAAACTTCGACCATATGGTCCATTGTGATGCCTAATGATGTGAGGATGTGAGTGGAGTGGAAGGAATTTTTGTGTATAGACTAGGAATTGGTAGGACATGGGGCTGCAACAGACTATGATAGGAACTATGCCGATATTCATCTGGAGTTCGTGAAGGAAACTGCAGAAAACCTTCTCAAGCATAGCCGGTTACTTCGTTCTTGTCCATACGTCGACAGTTTAGTCAATTACCCGTCCTTGTTTTTCTTAATAATTGACAAACTGCCGATGCCGGGATTCAAATCCATAACCTCCCAGTTTCCAAGTATGCATACTACGCAGACATTAGGCCTTAGACCGCTCGGCTACTTGGACTGGTAACATCTACACTATACTATACACTCTAATATTTTGAAATGTGTTAAATACGTACCAATCATAATGAAATAATTCATATGATATAAATTTAATAATATAAATGTAATATCCAATTAAAATCATTTATAAACTATTGCCACATTACCTCCTCTATATTCCCTATTTTACCTGTACACTACTGAACTGACTGAATTCAATATGAATGAATATAATCCCAACTTAATTATTATGTCATTGACAAATTGTACTATGTACTAAATGTTCCAGCAAGTTATGCACCACCATTGGCATCATAAGAGAGGTTGCTTGTTTTAAATTTTGCAGCCGAATAGGGAATATGCATGAAAATTTTTTTTCACATTTATTTTCAGAATATGAAAATACTGTTAATACTGTAATAATATTTAAAAACGAAATTAAAATCCGACAAATATCAAGGAAGCTATAAGCTTTTAAAGATTATTATCTGTCTCTTTCTTGCAAAAATACTAAAAACGGAGTTTTACGTGTATTTTAGATGGAGAAAGTGTAATATGACGTCACATAATATATCAAGAGAGCTATCACCCTCTTTGTCTAATCGGGAATTTCAATCATTCATATCTCGCTTATTTTTAAAGTTATTTAAAAAGTAATTTTACCATAAAAAATTTTCATTCATATTCCCTATTGTGCCAATCTATTTGATTCTCATAGAAAATGATTTGAATAAAATTTGTTGATATTTGTATTAAAACATTTTGTATACGAAATAGCTATTCGAAAATGCCTGAGTTTTGAGCTTGAAACTCAGGTATGTTCTTAAAACATATCCTACCAGCTGAGAAAGATAGCATTGTCCGGGCTCGAAAAATTATTATAGAAAATTTATGTCACATAATTATTTGTTTATAAATTTTGACATTTAAAACGTCAATGTTTTTATACTTTAAATTTATTGCCAAATAATATATTTCCAAAATTCTGTTCATGCAGATATTTCTATAGAAACTATATTAAAGATCTAGCTAGTAGAAAACGTTATATTCATATACAATGTTCAATTCTTATTTAAAACTCTTTATTCTGTCACAAAGCTGTCATAAATCTTGTATAGTCTCAATACAAGGATCAGAAATCAATTATTGATAATTACCGAATACATTTTTGAATTCAGTCGAATTATTTTTGCTCACCTGACGGTATTTTCAGTCACCGCGTATACACCCACAAATGTATGTTTTATTTAAATTATATTCTATCTGTCGCCTGTCTCATTAATATTTATCGAAAATCAGGATGCTAATTAACGTCTCGTCTCTCGCTGCATCAGTAGTAAATATAGATGATTAAAAAATTGAAAATTAAATAATTTCTTAACATTTGAGACGGCTCAATTCTTACAATCAGTTACTTGTTATTATTAATTAATTATTAATTATTTTGTATAGAAAATATGCATTGCCACCTATGAATGAGTTTTTGAACCTGTATACGTACCGCCATCTATGAGCATCTATTTAAAACTGATTTTTTAATGTAATATCATCTATGAACAACTTGTTGATCGCGTGGTGAGAAAATTTCGCCAGGCCGTTGCCAGGTAACAAACGGTCTAACCCGCCGATAAATGTTTCACATCATAAACTAGAAAATTGTATTCAGAGAGTCCATAATAGTTCATTATTTATAGAAGCAGCAAATAAACTGGTCAAATTAGGTAAACAAATATTTTAAATTTCACTTCAGGCACACCCCATATACAAACACATATTCATTCGGATTAATAATATTAATTCATTCATAATTTAATATACATGTGTGATTGATTTAATTATTTGATAACAAATATATTTTATCCACTATTTTGCTGAAATTATTTGTAGCAGAAACGTAACGCAACTTCATTCCTGTTAGAAAAGCCTTTGACCTTGACCTAGTTTTCTTGTAATCAATATTTCTCCAAGATAGGTGGTCGTGTTTACTGATAAATCTACAATAAAAACTTGCTGTTTTTTATTTTGCTAGTTTTGTGACAGTTTGGTTCGACCAGAAGCAATAGCAGATTATGAATAGATTATAAAAGTTATACAACTTTTAAAATAATGAATACTTAAAATTACAAATGCTGAGCTATATTATCTCTACCTTTGATGCCAAAAAGACTGTTTTCGGGTATTATTCTTGTACTTCCCCAAACCTTTCAAATTTTATAAATACCACATAATAATAATAATAATAAAAGAATTTATTAACTTCAGAAAATTTACAATAAGATTAAAATAAATTCATTTTAAAAGTTTAAAATAAAAAAACTCCAACGATTGTCTTTTAAACGAAACAAATGGCCAGCCCACAACCACAACAATTAAGTTTTATGTTTTTAAGTTTTTTAACAAAGATCAGAACATTGTCTAGCTTAGTTTTTTCTATTATGATGGAACTGGCCAAATTAGAAAATTAGAAATTCCACCATTAATACCACATATCAATTTTATACCAGCAAAAAATGCAAAAATACGTTTTTAGAAATCACTCCACCAGAATTTAACTTTTATGAGTTAATGGATATTTGTCTCCTTTTCAGATTTTCTTGAACTTCTATGACGATATTTTTGTTAATAACTTGGGTACCTTTATAATTAGTGTCCATTTTCAAAATTGTATAGTAATTTTGTGTCTTATTTATTCGGGTTTTAAGAAAATGTTTCGTATAAAAGTTGTAAATTCATTTATAATAAACAACTTTTGTCCGAAACATTTTCCCAAAAATCGATGTGAACAAGGCATAAAACGACAATACAATTTTAAAAAAGGACACTTCTTCTGCGGCCCATTGTACAAACCTTAGTCTGTATCATTTAGAAGAAATGTGTCGTTCACACAAGACTTTTAAAATGTTTATTTCATAAATAAACGAATAGTCTGTGTCTGTCTAGTAACAGTAATTTAACATTGTTCAAGTTTGTATATTATTATTATTATTAAAG
This sequence comes from Nineta flava, assembly GCA_963920215.1. Lineage (NCBI taxonomy): Eukaryota > Metazoa > Arthropoda > Insecta > Neuroptera > Chrysopidae > Nineta > Nineta flava. The sequence continues at coordinate 101,154,697 of OY986042.1, forward strand.
CATTAGAGGTAGCAGGCACATATTCATAAATTTTCAAGTAGTATCTTTGTATTCTTAGTGGTATAAATAACTAAAGCTTTCTTTTATATATAAATTTTTAAAAGTTTAATTCCTTTAATTTATTGTATATTACAAACGATGTCAAAAAATAATCTTTTAAGATAATTTGCCATTTAAATTATGTTTATACTGACACGTTCTAGTCGTTTTTCAAAAGTTTTTATAAAATGCTTCTTTACAGAATATCACGTTAGACAAGGTGAAAGTGTTACACACAAAAATTTTCAGATGACGTTAATAGTATTTAATAAAAGATAAGATATTGTTTCGTTTTTTACCGACGAAAAGAAGGAGATACTCAATTCAAGCTGTATATATTTATTTTTTTTATGTATGATCACGCATAACTTTTTACAGAGTAGTCCGATTTTGATAATTCTTTTTTTGTTGGATAGGGTATTCTTCAATGTTGGTCCCATATAAACTTGAAAAAAGCCACCAAAAAAAAAAAACAAAAATAAGACTTCCCAGCGCTTCCACTAAAGAACAAATATCATAATCGCTGTATATATTTTCTGTGTGTAAACATTATGAAATAACTCAATATCGTTGCCCAATTTGCTTGTTTTTCTAACCGACGAAAAAAACGGAGGAGGTTCTCAAGTTAATATATATATATATATATATATATATATATATATATATATATATATATATATATATATATATATATATATATATATATATATATATATATATTATGTTGGTCCTTTTTTATTGGATAGGGTATCTTCGAAGTTGGTACCATAAAGGTACCATAAAATTTGAAGAAAAAAATTTCACCCCTAAAGGTAGAAAAATAGGGAAAAATGGATTGTTCACCCACTGAATTGTCATCTGTGAACCGATTCTGTTGAAACTTGGCACACTTATGTAGTTCTAATGACACTATAACATGTACGAAAAAAGAAAGGCACTGAAAAGTGAAAAATAAAAACTTTTTAACAAAAAATAGAACCGACGAGAGCAGAAAGTAACTGAAAAGCAAAAAATAAAAAAAGAACCTTTTTAGTCTAACTAAGTCTTACACTAATGTAAACACTTAAATAATTTTGAGTCGCTTGTCAACTTCTTTTAACCGTTTTTGCACGGAAATTTAGGAGATGTAGTATGAAATTTAGGATGTTGGAGATCGAAGCCAATATCTGTAAATAATCCATAAATAAAGGATTGCAAAAACCGATTTTGTTATAATGAAAAACGAATGTAACACCATTTTTATTGATCTAGTTGAATTTGGTCGCCGCATATTTAATCCAAAAATATTGGGTGTGTGAATAAATGTTTTAAACAAAAATTGTTGGCTTTCTGAGATGGAAATTTTTGTTATCAAAGGTATTATCTAATCCACACTCTTTAAAAGGCGATGATATTTCGACCTTTTTTTATGACACTAAAATTTTGAATAGTAAATAAACAAATTAATAATACATTGGCATCAAGATAGTGAGAAATCATTCGCATTCCACTACCATAACATCTCAGATAGCTTAGAGGTAGAGTATTGATCTAAAATGCTCAGAGGTCGCGATTTCCTTTCCCACCCTAGATGTGTATGATTTTTCTTATCAAGAATTTGAGGTCAGAGAATGTTTAAAATCACCTATATATTTTATTCAAGCAGTAAATAAAGATGATGTATATGCTTCTAACATATTTCTATCTTCGTTGTTTTGGTGTTTTTTGTTTTTTTCTATGTATAAAAACAGTTTTTATATATAATATATGTTACATAAGTGGTTTCTTGTGTTTTCAGAAAAACATCATGAATTAAATTGCGAAAAGAGAAAAACTGCAATATATTTTCACTAAAAAGTTTAACGACATTATATTATATTATATACGAAACAAAACGCATTTAGCACACAATCTGTAATGCAACAATATTTGTTTCTTTTTTTTTTCAATGTATCCGATGGCAAAAAACTAGACCCCAAAACTCAAAATTTTACAAATATTTATAATTTGAATAATTTTTATCGCAAAATCTAAAAATAAAATAGAGAGGAGTAGAATGATTGAAGTACCATGTTTGAGACTAGATTGCTTTGCCATAATTTCAGCTCAATCATCCTTAATTTCTGTTGATTGCACAAGCATGCGTATAGGTACATCACAAATACGGCATTTCTATTCACACTACAAGTCATATTTTCATATATTTCTACATGTATTTAAGTAAAATAAACTGATACTGAACACAATATATTTATGGAATTTGAGCAATTGACTCAGTTGTTATTAACCCCCCACGCAGAAAGAGGGGTGTTATAAGTTTGAAGCGTGTGTGTGTCAGTGGGTCTGCCTGTGGCTTCGTATATAACATGCGGTTTATTAGATAACCAGTTTTCTTGCGGTGATTCTTAGCTATGTTTGATAAAAATCGTTTCGGTCGTTTGCAATTAATCAGCTCTTTTCTAAAATGGTGTATAGGCACAATATTAATATTATCTTTATACATATAAATTTGGTGGAGATAACGGGAAGTTCTTATTCTGTGTCATATTATTGATTTAGAGGTTTTTTAAATTTTACCGATTTTCACTGGTTCCATTTATATTTTTGCTTGCAATATAGAATGTACAATCGACTACACTGATAGAAGGAATTTCTTGAACCAAGTATATATGCTTTCTTTAAAATAATATACTATGAGAAAGAAATCCTTATTTTCATGCAAAAATTTTTTTACTTGATTCAAGTAAACAAATTCTTGAATGAAAACAAGGATTTCTTTCTCAAAGTAGATGAAAAAATATTTACTCAGTTCAAGAAATTCCTTCTATCAGTGTATAATTCCTTTTTCAAATTTTATAAGCTTTTATTTAACTTCCCTTGTAAGTTAGTATGTATGCTTAGCTCAAATCTTCCAATCAAATTTTCGAATAATTCTAGTTGAGCTAGAACTTTGAAATTTTACACAAGTGTATTAGTCACGCCTAATATCTAATTCTATATAGATGAACTTCGAAAATATTCACTGAAATAGTAATCTCGTGGAAGTATCGACAAATATTTGAAGTAATAGAAACGATGCGAAAATTAAATTAAGTTTTTTTTATTGAGAATTTTGCCTGTAGACCTATTTCTTTGACTAGAAAATTTGTTACAAGGGGCTAAGCTAATAAAAAATAAATGAACAGAAACAATTTTGTGTAATTTGGACTGATTTGTTAGTCAGTTACGGAACCCTAATGCTAAAAATACATCGGTATGTATATTAATGTATTCTATGTTTTTGTGTGTTACAGATCTGATTTATGGTAATTAAATGGTAATGGCGTGTGATACTATTAAACGCTCTTGGTACAATTTTTACAACGAATATATGGCATCAATAACTATTACAAATTTCCATTCATCGTCGTTATCTATTTCTATTGGTCATTACTATTGCTGAGTATGTTGATTGATTGATTTTTATACTTTTATGCAAATGTTAGCATTTAATATAAATTATAGAAATTTAATAACTGATTGATCTCGTACCTGTGAATGATGATTTTTTGAAATTAACCAATTTAACATATTTGTTATCGAACTCGACTAAAAATTATAAAAGGAAAGAAAAACGTGTGTTGAACATAAATAAAGTCTGTTGTTTGTTTTTTATGGGGGGGGGGAGCTATGATCTTTTTCGTAGCGGCAGTGCACAGACAGTGTTGTACATATCACTGTCTGTATACATATCAATGAATACATATTCTACGTTCTGCATTCTACAAATGTCTGTGGGATGCACCATATCATGGTGCGCTGTATATGGACAGCGATAGATATATATATACTGTTTCCAGTTTGGGTGTAGTTTTAAAAACACACGGTATATAGCTTTCCAGGATACGAGTAATTGGATCGCGTGACATTCAATAACCAAGTGGAGTCAAAACTACCCAGTACTAGTATCACACATCCTCGTATTTACAACTCATTCCATACAATCATCCTTCACCCGCTCGGTATTGTGCCTGAATCATATTATATTATATACTTTAAATACATTCACAATAGTACGACTAGTTTAATAAAATTATGTGTAGAAATGGATGCATGGAGCCAGACAGGCTGGTGCATGCCAATTGGTAGTAGGAATTCTAACTTAACTACTTTATACTTCATTAGTATTGTAAAATATTACTATTTTATAATTTTATTATTGGCCATTCGTTGTATTTTATTATCAAATCAGAGGAGGAAACTCGTTGAAAATCGTTGAACACGTTGAAATTACTTTACAAAACCGTTATATTTAACCATAGCACACTTGGCCACCAAAGTGGTGCTCGTTTTTCAAATTTGTATTCGCTCCGAGTATAACCATTCTCAGCGCCATGTGTGGTCAAAAAAACAACTTCATGACCAATGTCAGTGTATAAAAAACCATAGACGTTTAACAAAAATAATTAATTTAATTAAATAAACAACATGTAAAACCTAAATTAACTGTAACTTTTTGTTAAACGTCTATGGTTTTTATACACTGTCATTGGTTATGAAGTTGTTTTTTTCGACCACGCATGGCCCTGAGTACGGATGCGCTCGAAGCGAATACTTGATGTGCCTTATTCATTCGGTTTTAGAAAAAATGCTATCGTATAAAAGTTGTTCATTATAAATATACTAACAACCAAATATCGAATTAATTTGGCACAAATCAACTAAAATTTTTAAAAAACAACTTTTACTACTTTTGTGGCCCATAGAATAAAACATTTTATCAGTATGTAACGTAATGAGGTAGTAAAAACCAGATCATGTTTCCATATTTTATTTACCACCGCTTCAACCAAAATTATCATTCCTATTTCGTAGCATATTCTCGAATTCCTTAACGAGTTCAAGATAGTTGCAAATTATTTTGTTGTCATCAGATTTGGAAATTGGTGTTTAGGCTTCTGTTTATAAATAAAACTCAGTTCTAACAGTATTTGTGGAAATTCATCCCTGAAGGGTGTAAAATAAGAGACGAGAGTTTGTTTGGGAAGTGGTCATTGGGAAGTTAGAAACGTGGAAGTTGATATTTAGGCTTTTTATATTTGAGAAATGTTACATGGTTCCTGAAATGTTGCCGATGGGAAACCCCATAATAAAACATGCAAATTTGCAGTGATAAGAATATTTTTTGAACTTAATATTAAGGATCCTCCACACCCTCAACCCATTTCATTCATGAGGGTGAGACAATCACATCTCAGTGTAGTCTTTTTTTGTAAAAGACTGAAATTAAGTAAATACTAAAGCTATGGAAAATCTTTGTATTTTCCTGTTAACACATTTTTCCCGGTTATTGTAATTAAATATATTGAAAAGAAAAATATATTTGTTTACACTAAATATTAGAACGGTACAGGGGTGAATTGATTTATATAAACGTAAATAATTTACATAATCTACAATCCGCCCCCAATATCGGTATATGTATGTGTGATGGTGGCGTCTAATTGTCTATCAGGCTTGGCTTGATAAATATAAATATTAACATTACAATGATTATTAAGAAATAGGTAGACCATGTTTATTATACGAAAATACGACTGTACACGCAATGTTTTATTTAACCTTCTTTTTTTTTTTGGTTAATTCGGGTAATAAGTACTATACAGGTGGTGACTACTAATTAAAAACTTTAATGTATAATTAAAAATAATACACAGACCTTCATTTTATTACAGATTTAATTCATACCTTTTTAAATATATTCAAAGATTGGATTAAAAAATAAATAAAATAAGCTGCTTTACGGTGGTCTTTTACCCTTATACCTTCGGAATCGTCTGGTATACAGACGGATCCAAAACTGAAGCAGGGACCGGGGTGGAAATGTACGGTAAGAGACCTAAAGCAAACATAAGCCTCAACTTGAGGAAATATGTCACGGCCTTTCAAGCAGAAGTCTACACCATACTGGCTTGTGTCCTTGAGCACCTACGTAGAGGCTACATAAACCTGAACGTATGTATTCTCTCGGATAGCCAAGCTGCTCTAAAAGCCTTGTCTGGAACTGAGGTCACCTCAGGGGTAGTCAAGGATTGTCTGGAGGAACTGCTGGAGCTGGCAAAACGGAACAATGTTCAATTGTTCTGGGTGCCGGGTCACAGTGGTTTCGAAGGAAACAAAAAAGCAGATGCCTTAACAAAGAAGGGAGTGGAATAAGTAATTCGAATAAGTAATTTAAGGAAGTTGTTACATGTGACTTATGATCCGTGAAATCCGTTTTCCTTATCCAATTAAATGACATTATTTTGTTTTGTTTCAGAATAACTACGATACTGGGTCAATAAGAACAAATAAATAAATTATCCAAGAAAAAAGCGCGCTATTATTGTGCGTTTGTGTTATTGTTTTGTTATAAACATTGAGGACGTGTGGCCACCCCTGGTGGGGGGATGTTGTGTGGTCAATTTTTGAGTGTTGCCACAACAGCCGCCAGTCCACATTGTCGATTATCGGTACCATCGGCTTCAGCTGGCTTTGTTAGTAGTCCATATTATACATTACTAACACTTTGTCACGGCATGGCGGCTTTAACATCCAATCATAACACAAATGTGGACGATGAAGACATTTTTCTGGGTATGTATTCCAGTTTTTGTAATATTTCAATTTGGATCATATTTATTAACATTTTAAAAAAACTGTTTGTCGAACAGTTGTGTAATTGTCAAATTTTTTTTATTACATTTTTCTACATACATGCAGAATGATTCTGTATAAAGGACCGAGTCGATGGAATACAAATTTTTCTTACTAATTCCCGTTTTGGTCGATTATAAATGTATATCCTAAGAAAATATGCTCTGCTTGCCATTCTTGGAAAGGTGTTAAGACACCCTCTTATGTTTGTGGGGTATATGGGATATGGAGTCTGTGTGTGAAGACCATATCCTAATTGACTGATAAGCCGTTGAGTTAGAAACATGAAATTTGGAAGAAAGGAAATCAACCCTTAAGTGGGTGAAATGGCGGAGAAAGATTGTATTGGGGTCTCTTTTTTATGTTTAGATAAATGCGTGTAATAGCGTTTTAATAAAATCCCTCGCAACGGATTTGAATTGGTTAAGGAACCTACTTCCATCACCAATTAGTTTAGCGAAATGTCTTTCTTAAGATAATTCAGTGATTGGCATCATAAATGAAATTTCTTCAAATATCCGTCGATTCTAACTAGTGAAGTCACAATTTTAGTTTGACTAAAATATGAACGTTGAATATGAAATTTGTGATATACTCTCGGTATTTAAAAGAGCAAGTTCGTTAAAGGGAAAAAACAGTCAAGACGACAGGGGAACGAGGAGAATTTATCTATTAATATTACTAAAATGAAAAGATTTTTCATAAATAAAGCTAACATAATTACTTAACCATGTGTTTTTGAAAACTATATTGAACAATTTACAATTTTACATTAACATCCTCATAATTATAATAATTAACATTACAACTGTTACCATGAGATCTCTCACATCACGGCAACCAATGACAATAGTAAAAATTTTTTATTAGTGAAAACGTTCGCGATAATCCTCGATAGAAGGCAAGCAGAGTACGTTTTTACTGTGTACAAAAGATTTCATCAAAATCTTGAACATAAAAAGGGAATATTGACATTTTAAGCTAGATTTGCTCGTATAGAGTTTGAGTTCTTTTTCACAAACTCTATTGTATGTCGTTCTAAATATGTGTGATATTATTATGTGTTTATGATCTGTATATTTTATTTTTTTATCTTGGGATTACTTGTCACCTTTTCGTATTCCCAGTAGGTTATAACTGTGAAAAACTCTGGTATTTTTCTCATATCTATAATGCGGTAGAAAAAGATTGAAAAGAAGACAATCGTATAACAGTACGTTGAATCATATTTGTAAAGTGTGAGATAAAACTAATTTATTAAGTTGCATTAAAGACGGTTTTCCAGGTTCAATTTGATAGGCGGATAACTGAATGTTTAGTTAAGTAACTTTGATTTGATTTAGGGCGTTAACATGATACAAGTTAAAGATTATTAAAATAATCAAAGATAACTCTAGGTTTTTTTGAAATTATATTTCAAATTTTTCCCCTATTCCTAGAACATTTGTTTGTATTTTATAAATACGTATTTCGACTACAATGTAGTCATCATCAGTATGAATTAGCTAATCGTAGCTATCTCTGGGATATGGATTCAGAGATATGTTGCTTGTTGCTAATTTCTCTGAATCTATATCCCAGAGATTGTTACGATTAGCTATTTCATACTGATGATGACTACATTGTAGTCGAAATACGTATTTATAAAATACAAACAAATGTTCTAGGAATAAGGGAAAAATTTGAAATATAATGATACAAGTTGTTTATATATTAAGTCGTTAAGCTATAAGTATAATACCAGCTAATGATTTATTTATTAAACCCAACCGTTTAATCCATAAATCCACTTTTTTTTTCAAAAATTGTGGAGAAATTGCGCCGCCGATCGTAATTATAAAAAAAATATACTTTGTTTTCAAGTTTAAATTTTCTTTTCTTTTTAAAAAAAAGAAGGAAGGTGCAGTTCGGGTCCATGCCGTAGATTTTTCATAAAAACGTCCTGCACATGATCCGAAGACGTTTGGACTGCCGCTGGCCGCTGTATGGCCAATGTGCCAGCTACGTAATCACTTTTCGTTCCTTTTCGACGCTGTCGTAGCTTTCGTATTAGTTCGGACTAGGCTTTTTTGATTCCTGCCGACGCGAGGTTTCTTCTAAACGCGTTTCCATTCACCATATATGAACGAAATTACTATTAAACCAAACTATATAAACCAAACGGAATTACTATTTAAAAAAATCTTAACTTTTGAATTGTGATGTCATAATTAATCATCTTTTTTACCATTAATCAAAATTGTGCAAAATGAATAACATAACTCTTAAGTTTACAATATTTTGCATGCTTTTTACTTATTAATCTCTTACTTGTAAATTATTTATAAAAATTAATTATTTACTAATCTCTAAACTATATAAGTTTTAATAGAATTGCCCTAATAACATCTTCTTGAAACTTTATCTTATAAAATATAAAAATCTATAACAAAAAACTTAATATGAATAAGATGACTAATAAATAATACAATATTTATATTATATAAGACTAACTATTTTACACTTCACAGAACATATATATGATAGAGTGTGTCAATTTATAATATGTAAGAACGAACATATGTTTAGCATAATTGATGTATTTCATAATTCTTGTATACTACAATGTCATTTTTTTAGTATTTAAATTGAAAATACTTACGGCATTAAATAAGCTAAACTATATTTAAATAAATCTTCCATGTCTAATGTGAATAAATGCATTTCATAATAAGAAATGAAATGAGATCACTTATATCGTTATTTCATTTCGATTTGTTTATTCTTTAGGGTTACGTAGTCAGTTTAAGAGACTCTTAACAGTATCGTTTCTTCGTTACAGTTTTGAAAATTGATTTGTGCATGACATTTTGCATGTAAAAATGCTTTTCGGAAATATTTTATTGGCTCAGAACAAAATTAATTCCATGTAACAAGCCAATGGTTTTTTTATAGAAACTTACTGCTGATTTATGCCTTAGTCGATGACGTCACCACTTACCATCATCAGAACTAAAAACTAGTGTTGTGAAAACCTTTTGAAACGAAGTAAGATGGCCGCGGCGCGTATGTACCCTAAAATTAGACAAGATATTATTTAAGTGAATGAAAAGTTAATTACATTTAATATACCTAACAAAAGTTTATATTTAAAAAAAAATACAGGTTGAATTGAGTACCTCCTTCTTTCGTCGATAAAAAACGAACAATTATTTTATATTCAATAAGGAAAAAATATTTAAACATTGAAATACAATTCTAAAATTTTTAAAAAAAAATATTAATTGCACGTTTTTGGCGAAAAAAAAGTAGCCTAGTTGGCTTGCCTATAGCCGATGAATAAAATTTGATAGCCGCTTCGTAAAAGAAATAACCCCATTGACGCTAAAAATAGCCCCATCTGCCAACACTGCAAAAAACTTGAGCATCGGATGACACACCCCATATAACTGGTCATCTTTGCTGGTTATCTTTTGTTTTTACAATCAAAATTATGTTTTCATTCAAGCGTGTCGTTCTTTCCATAATTTATAGCCCAGTTGGTGGAATGCTAGTAAAAGTAGTAATAGTAGCGGAGGGGAAGTCAAAGCCTGGCAAGTAGGCCTTTCTAGGCCTTTTTATCGACCCCTAAAGGACAAGAAATCGGTATGTACACTAGGAATTGGGAGGTTCTGCGTTTGCAGCAGACTTTGATAGAAACTATGCCGATATTAATCTGGAGTTTGTTAAAGAAAACTGCACAAACATAGCTGGTTACTGTCGTTCTTGTTCATACGCCGACAGTTTAGTCACATCCGTCCCTTTTTTTTCTTCTTAATAATTGACAAATTGCCGATGCCGGGATTCGAACCTTACCTCCCAGTTCCAAGTATACATAACGCCTCAGACATAACGCCTTAGACCGCTCGGCTACTTTGACAGTCATTTTAAGTACGTTTAAATTGGGACAATGGGGCAATTAACCACCCCATTATTTATTCATTTTATTTTTAATTAACACTGACTTGTTAGTGAAATATTAGTTTGTGGCATGGTATATTTTATTTTTTTTAATAAACGTATAAATTACAATTATTTTGAAACCGTTCATGATGTAGAATCTGTGAACATATATCATTGACTACGGAACCTGTAAAATTTTTTAAATTATAATATACACTTTTTTAAATAAAATATACTTGATTTCGGTCGGCCTACATTAGACAAGGTAGACACTGATTTTTGTTTTATTAATATTTGCCTTCAATATATTTTTTATAAATATTATGGTCTAAGATCCGGCATTAGAAAACCATCCCTCATATGTTAATTGAAAAATATTTAGCTTATTTAAAAGTTTAGAATAATTAGAATACATCCATAACTGGCAGTCATCTTAAAATCCATTAAAATCAATTGCAGCCAATATAAGAAAAATTTAAAAAAATAGAAATTAAAAAAAAACCTTGTAGAGAGAGAGAGAGAGAGACTATTGCATTATTCAACGTAACAAACAAGGAATGTATGCATTTGTAGAGCCTACTCCATTTATAAGTGTATTTATACTAATAATGGTATTGTATATAGAGAATGCATGCAGAGTTAATGATAAACAGAATTCGCATGATCATATACTTTCCTTGTTTGTTACGTGGAATAATGCAATAGTCTCTCTCTCTCTACAAAGTTTTTTTTTTTAAATTTCTATTTTTTTATATTTTTCTTATATAGGCTGCAATTGATTTTAATGGGTTTTAAGATGGCTGCCAGTTATGGATATATTCTAATTATTCTAAACTTTTAAATTAGCTAAATATTTTTCAATTAACATATGAGGGAAGTAAGCCGTAGCAGTAATAAGCAGCGCTGCCTGCTATTAAAAGATTTGTCGTATCGTATACTATGTTATTTAACAAGCAAAATTCAATTAACACGTGAGGGATTTAATTATAAAAAAATAAATTTTTAATTAATTAATGTTAATTGCAGCAGAACTACCCTGGCAGACATTACATTGCCAAATTGTTTATATTGCAATAAGCGTTTTCAATAATATTTCAATCAATTAACAGATGAGGGAAGGTTTTCACTAATGCCGAATCTTAGACCTTTATTTTATGAATTTAATGTTCTTGTTTATGTATGTATATATATTATGTTAGTTCACAGTTGGCTACTAGATGCTCACGCTTGGCTCACGAATCAAATCATGTTGCGTCTCCTGTACGTGGACTTAGAGATGATTTCTGCTCACATACGCGTGGCCAAAGCAGAACAGTCATTTCTCAGTACATTTACGGGTAAGTCGCAACTAACTTACAACACAATTATACAAAATAAATACTCATTACTTAAATTAGAGATATCATCATTTCCAATTCAGTAGTATTTATCGATTTGTTCTACGTAGATATCAAAATCCATTATACATTTAACACATGGTAGTATAATTTACCATTGCACTTAAATTATAGTCGAACAAAATTACAATTTATACACACAAACTACACTAAATTGCTTGCTTATTTTAGCATTTGTTAGTCTCTAGGATGATTAGCATTACTATAGCTATTGTTTTTTTTGTTTGTTCATATTCGGTAAGTACTAACTTTAATTTTTAGTAATTTCATATATTTCACTATATATTTCACTATATTTAAAAGATGCATTTCAAACACAACAAAGATTATCATCACATTATTAAAGTCTTCTTATTTTAATGCTGACGAAACAGTGAAGGTGGACTCCTATTATCGTTAGTGAATATATTTTTTGTCATTTATTTCGTTTGATCTAAGTACTCTCACCGCCGTACATCTGTTGAAAATCCTCTGGCAATTATCTGTACAGCTCTAAAATCAGGTTATTACTGGAAATAACGTCGAGCCGATAGTTATAAATTGTACAGTCTAGTAGGACTGCATAAATCGCTGGGCCTATGCAGTTCAACTGCACAAGCCAGCCGAACCAATTATAAACTGTATAGTTAGTTTAAACTATACACATACGCTGGGCGACCTCTACAGTTAAACTGAATAGGCCGCATTGCCCTTATATCCTTATTAGGACCTGGATTGTAAAGTTTTATCGGATAAATATCCACAAATGTATATTGACCAGAAAAAAAATTCATTGTCAGCTAATTATATATTTATTTTTTACTCGGAATAACAACATATGTATTTATTGAAAAAAGTTTCAGACAAATGTTGTTTTTTGCCTTTAAACTTTGCTCCCATCTTAACCTTTTCATGGTAGAAATTTTCGACCCTCTAGCAACGGGATAGAAATTTCGAGCTCTCAGGATGATTTCAACCTTAGACCTATCTTTCTACCGAAAATCAACTTTCAAGAACAACTGGAAATACTTTCTAATTTTGATAATCAGTGAGTGACTGAGTCAGTCAGTCATCCTTCAGAATGTCGATTTTTAGGGTTGTAAGAATGAAAAGAGAGACGGTTTTAAGTAAATCTCAAAACCTACTCTAGAAATAATTATATAGAAAGTATTTAGGAATTGAAATCAAACGTTTATTTTGCCTAATAAATAATCAATGATTAAATCTTAGTTTGTTATTAGTTACCGCAATAACTCATGGAACATAATGTGTACGCAGAAGTATCTAAATATGAAAGTAAATTGAGATTTAGGAACTAGTACACGATAGGGTTAAATATCTTGGAAACTATTAACGCTGTAATGTGGGTACGTACCGCCAAATGGTAGGTCTCACCCTACGTTTTAAATTTGGGCTTCATAGCTTTGTTTGTTCCTGAGATACATAGACCTAAAAACTATCTCTAATCCTTCCTGTAATATATAATACGGTATACGTCTATGCTTAACCTTGCCCGGACGCACTGCCGTGCTATGTGATTAATGACTCCCAACAACCTTAGGATTACAAACTTTAACTTCTTCTACATGGAAATTGTAGATTCATGCGTGTAAATTTTGTACTAAATTGCATTAATTTAAATGCAAATAATATACACTGTTTTTTATGCACCCTCGTCTCGTAGCTGCCTGTAAATAATAAAAATAAATAAATAGCAACAAACATATTTCAAAAATATTTTATGATGAACATAAAAAATTAACATACATATTTCCATATTTTGTAAATAATATATAGTATGGTACTACAATGTATAATTGTATATAGTGCTTAGTAGTTCGTGAGTTATTAGCCGTTGTTGCTATTATTTTAATTGAAATAATAATAAATAAATATGCTAATTTTTCTGTCACACTTTGTAAACATAAGTTCATTCAATACATTAAAAATTCATAATTTTTTGAACAATACTGTTATTAATATTTATATACAGTGTGTTTATTTTCTAAATGTTCGATGGACTTTATTTTAATGTAATCCAGTATCGATATCCTTAAAACAATAAATGTAAATAGAAAGTTATTGTGAAAGAGTTTTTAGTGAATTTCCTTTCCAAGGAGTTGTGACGCCTAGATAGAGATAGATTGTAGAGGCTACCCTGGACGGCCTACACTTCGACCATAAGATCCATTTTGTGCCTTCGGATGTGAGGATGTGAGTGGAGTGGAAGGAATTTCTGTGCATGGACTAGAAATTGGTAGGACATGCGGCTGCAGCCGACTATGATAGGAACGATGACGATATTCATCTGGAGTCCGTAAAGGAAACTGCAGAAAACCTTCTCAAGCATAGCCGGTTACTTCGTTCTTGTCCATACGCCGACAGTTTTGTCAATTAATCGCCCCCTTTTGTTTTCTTAATAATTGACAAACTGCCGACGTCGGGATTTGAACCCATTTTCCAAGAAGGCATACTGCGCAGACATTAATATAAAATTCAATGATATGTTTGTCTATATGGTATACACTAGTTCTTTCCTGCTATGTCTTCGTAACCTTAACGAAAATTGACATTAGTGTTGTATTGTGACGATTAAATATAACCAAATGATAATATGTGGAAATAAAGGTACTGACCATTCGTAGAAATTTTTGCAACATTATTTGCAAATGTGTTTCCTCATTCCTCTAAACCCTACCCCTTTTCCCTGCCTCGATTTTACCCATTAACGAACTTGAATTTACAAATTTGGGTATCTTAAGGAAAAGGGGCGTTTCGAGGGAAAGGGAAACATAAAATTTCTCTTAATATGTATATTTAGTTAAAATTAGTTCTATTACAAATTGATTTCTTATCATTTTTTCCGGCAACTCAATAATTTACACAAATATTTACGATTTCAGATTGAAATTATAAATTTGACCGTGTATATTAGCGTTTTCGAAAAAATGAACGGGTAATGGCTTATAATAAAGTTGATTTTCTACAACTTTACTTCTGATACTTTTTTCAATTTTTCTATTTTCGAATAAGAGAGATATTCTATTATCAAAAGTATTATCAAAACCTCACTTTTCACTTGATTGATTCTACTCACAAAAGAACTTCCTCCTCTGAAGTTTCTGTACCCACCGGATACAGCGATAGATGTAATAGAATATCTTAGTATATTCTTACACATTCGTTTAATTAACACTCTGTATATTTTATCATTATTTTGTTGTTTTTGTTTTATATAACAATAATTTAATAAAGAAATAATAGTAATCTTGAAGAACATCTGTTTTTAATAGACGATGGATGGTAGTTTGTGTTGTGTTGTTTTCTTTCATTTAATGAAGGAATTTTTGATGCGGTACTACGCATCGATAATTTAAACAAATGATAAATCATAATGTTTGTATTTTTATATAAAGAAGTTGATGATTTTTCTTAAATATTTGCGTTGTGCAATTTTTTTATATTTAAAACGTACTTATGGCTTTGATTTGATTTTGATAAAATAAACATAATTTTGTTTGAAAATTTTTTTCATAAACTCAATAGTTTTCTCATAATTTGTGATTAAATGTTCCTCGGAAAGCCGAATTGTTAACAATTCGAATTCGCAGAATTGTTAACAATTCAGTCACTGATATACAACTCAGTATATACTGGGTACACAAACAATTAACTCAGTTAGTTGTTGCATTACGTGTTTTAGTTTTTATAAACTAGCTAACATAACCGAAGATATCAAAGAATATAATCAAAGATTTGATAATTTGATGGGTTTTGTAAATAACTATCCCTGAGACATGATGGACATAGCGAAGCAGAGCCGTATTCTCTTAAAGATTTTTCTTCAAATACATTTCATTTGTTCAGTTGTATGCGCAGGATTGTTAATACTACTATTAAATTATGTCAAACTCTAAAAAGTAATGCGATACACACTATTTTTAGATTGATGACCTTATAAACAAGTAACAAACAAAAAAAGCACTTTAATAAAGTCAGTATGTATGAAAAAATGACTATTTTATTAAGTAGAAAAAGCAATTTTTTATTTCACATGTAGACAAATTGTTTTGTCGACATATATTCGTCGTATTTCTGATTTGTTATTTAATATAAAAAAATATGGATGTCGATGTTAACAAACACATGCATATACAACAGCACAACTGAAGAAAAAAGACGCACATATTGTAATAGAAAAAGAAACAATGATAATTCTAGACGCCGCCGACGACAATAAAACTGGGAAATACTAAAGTTATTTTCCTATGAGTCATACTTTTATACATACATACAACATATATGTATATATATATATATATATATATATATATACTTGTAATATTATATTCGTAGTACAATCAAATATCACATATCCTTTTTAGGGTAACGTACCCAAACGCTTCGAATCGAATCATATTCCCGTAACAAAGTTACTCGTACTCCTTTTAATGACTTATTAATTCTAAAGCACTGCAATATATCACTGCAAGTATTTCTAATTCTATATTCGAAAACTCACCACTGTAGCCCTTTTCGTTCAAAAGTTATATCGACGTGAAAAACCCTCTAAAAGAACGAGGAGTAATATCACGGTAAAGTACACAGGCAAAAAAACCCTTAAACTCGGCATGTCGCACTACCGTGCTCTAGATATCGTTTTTTATAGGCGGACTTAGAAAATATTCCCTGAAATAGAAATTTGATGAAGTGGAAGCGATGAGAAATTAAGTTAAGAGTCTGAAAATAAAAATAATTTTAAAAAAAAGTGAAACTAACAACTAACTGAGTTAATTGATTAAATAACCAATATATATATTCAGTTTATGAAAACAAGTTTTACACAAAAGTTGTCACTTTATTAAAAAGGAACTATTTATTTTTTGTCTTTAAATTTTTGTTCTATCTCATACGGTTTCAAAAATGGATATTTACCACCCTGGCGGGGGGAGGTACGATTCGATTTTGCCCATTCAAGAACTTAACCATATTTTTTAACTTTAGAACACACAAAATTTCAGCCATATTTCTCGGCGCTTCCACAAAATTTCTATTTCTCGTATCATCATATTTATTATATAAGACTCAATTGAAGGTTTTTATATGATATGAACCCTTCGAGTTGAGGTATGAGTCAATCTAACTAACACTTTCCGATTTTTTATAAGTCTATATGAAAACACAATCATTTTCTCATCGTTATTACATTCTCATTTTCAACACCCACCTGATTTTTGGGTTTTTCATAAAATCCACCCACAATACACAACAATAGTTATTTGTTTGTTGTATTACTAAAATTGAAATTGCTTTAAATGTATAATTAATTTCCGCTGGAGTATATTAGATTCTGTTGAAAAATTTATAGAATTAACTTGAATAAATAGAATTTGATGCCCAGCGTCGAAGACGTTTAAATTATTAGACTTTTGTGATCTTTAGTCAGAATGTATTATTTTATAGTGTAAATTAGAAAAGAAATACTGGCTGGTGGTGGTGGTGATTGATTCCATTTTATAGATTTCAAAGAACCGGTTAGGTACAATTAGGTTGGAAATCGCTTCTAAATAATATATTGTGTCTTCTCCTGGAATGAGTTAGACTCATATTTGCATATATATTTTTTCAAATCCATTTGTGGTGTTTAGATCTAAGTGAAATATTTATATACGTAAATGCCGTTTTTAGCGGTTGGGTCATACTGTAATCTAGCTGCCTCGAAAACAACTAACAATATCTCTTTGTAGTTGCAGAAAAATTGCAAACATAGGTTCATTTGATTGATGCTTGTTAAAGCCGCGGTTTAGTTTACCATAAATAAATAATATGGTATAAAAATACACATCCATCTTGGCTTGAATCCTTAGCTCTTTGAGCTGACGCCCTTCCAAGTACACAGATAATAACATTATTTAGGCTTCAACCATAAAGGATAATATTTATTACATTGTTTTCGTAAAAATATATTAATCGTTGAATATATTAATTATTATCAGTTTTTCGGTTAATAACATCTATAAATGTAAATTACGAAACAACTACTATATAATCTAAATGGTGTGGATAATAAATATTGGGAAAAAATTTCAAATGACTTAAATATCTATATAGTAAACTGATTAATGGATTTGTATTTCATATACAGATTGTATTTTAAAATAGACCCAATCTGGAAACAACGTATAGTGTACTATATCGATGTCTATATGCAGTGTATTATGATATGGTTTGCTTTGTTACACTTTACTGCATTATAATCGGAGGCGGATTTGATACGATTTTCTCACCACAGACATTTGTCATTAGATCATTCTTTGGTGGGAACGTCTGCCAGAGTAGTAGAGTATCATGGTATACTGTGCATAGGCAGTGATAGATGCACTATACATGGTTTCTAGATTGGGTCTATTTTAAAATACATAGCGTATACTAATTTCATATATACTAATTAATTGTGACTGTTTTGTATGAACTAATGTTTACAAAAAACAATGTAATAAAATTTAATTTAGATAAAGATTTATCTGTTAATATTTTTCGATATTAATGTTCAATTACTTATTGGTATGCGCACATTATAGAAAATACATTTTATGTTTTAATAAAGTATCGACGCATACCCTATAAATTTTCTATTTCTCACTTAGCATGGTGATGCATCAGACCAAGTTTAAACAATAACTATGTTTACAGGCGCAATTAGAGAGGACTTTTAGGCCCTTTTATCGCAGAAAACAAAAAATCTATGAAGCTTAAATTTTAAAAAAAGCGTGATACTCACCATCTACCTGTACGAACAAAGTTTCGTTTAAGATTTTCGTAAAAATAATTTTATTTTGATTAATGTTTTGGAAACACAGTTTCTTCATCCGAAAATATATGATCGTGATAATGATTATGAAAGTGAAAATAACAAGTAACTGAGTTAATTGCTTAAATACCCAGTATATACTGTATTTATGAAAAAAAGTTTCAAACAAAAGTTGTTTATTTAAAAAAAAGGAAATTTTTGTTTTTAAATTTTTGTTGTTACTGTAACAATGAGCATGGGCAGTTCTGCCAATTTTGTCCAAGCATGGTCCGATTTTGCCCATTCACGAACTCGACCTTACTTCTTAGCTCATATGCGAAAATTTTAGCTCGCTATTTCTTTTTGTTTTTGATTTATCGTGTTGATAGATAGATACTCATTACAAAGTCGGAACTAAACCTAATATAACCTGGTATCGGGTATAAATATTGTTGTGAAAATCTCAAATATTGGTTTTATTTAATAATTATAATAGATTTTCGTCAAGGAACGACCCATTCAATACAAAATTCCGAAAAAATGATTATTTTAATTTTAATGGTGAATAATTTATACCCCTAAAAATAGTTCTCCTATATAATAGAAGAAAAAAAAACCTGAACCAACAGGGCACATATAAAACCTGTAGAATATACAACACATTTCGAATTATACAATTTGTGCAAATTCAATGTCTAGTTGATTATACCAAAAACAAAAAATACAAAAAAAAGTATGAATCACCAGCAGCAGGAGGGCCCAACAAAATGTTAGTACATACATACATACATATATAGATGAGACCGACGCTATGCGACGTTTAACGTCTGTTTCGCGTCGTTCTATCCATGTACATATATAACATTACATATAGGATTGCAAACCACCAATATTAACAAGCAACCGAACAACGAACGAGTCGCGAACGGTGGTAGGAATTATATATACAACAAACAGTAGGTACTCCCAGCCAGCAACACACTGACACAAACCGTTACTTGCTTTGTCTTGTTGCTAACTTAACATCAGTTTGTACCAATCACCGGTGCTCACACACGTTTTAACATTAATAACAATAAATTGTTAGTTATTAACAATTAAAAAACATTTGTTTATTTCAAATAGTAAACAATCGTGTGTTAAACACAAAGTGAGCTTTGTTTTTTTAATAAACAATCGTGACACCGTAAATCGATTGTGTATTTGTTTTAGTTTTTTAATTTCTGTTAATTTATTGTTGTGATTTTGTTTTTGTGATTTTTGTTTAAAAAAAAAAAATTATATATAATTATATAATTTAATTTATTATAAATAGTGTGGAAATAAAATTAGAACAAACCCCGAAAACAAAACATTAACAAGTTTAATGTATTCGCGTGATAATTCTTCATTGTCGTAGGTTAAAACTATATTGATTTTTCTCTAGTTTTTCTTCAGTTGTTGTGTAATCATCATCGCACACGGGTACCTACACCATTGTTCATATTACAAGGTCATTATTTATATTTTCGAAGTTTAACTCTATCAATAATATTTTTATTACCAATTGTATGGATGGTTGGAAAATTGAATTGGGTATTTATGAAAATATTGTCTCATAAAAAAGTTTTGTGAATGGTTCCATTTCTACCTTATATATGTTTATGCATACGTATGAAATACCTAAAGACGTCATATCCTTAGGGTGTATTTAACCCCTAATTCAATATGTCGCGCGTGTATATATATATATATATATATATATATATATATATATATATATATATATATATATATATATATATATATGTTATATATGCCTAAAGTAAATAATTTTATTATACCCTTCTGTGTGATTCACGTTGGGTGATAATGTTTTCTAATGAAAATGGAGTTTTCTTTCCTGTCTGTATGGGTAGCTCCGGGTTGCATATTATTTTATGTTTAGTGCAAAATTATCTCTAATAACCGGGGCATGGAGTGAAATTACTTTTAGTCAGTAATATAATTAATGTAATTGGATTTATAGTTTTGTACAAATACTCAATTAATGGTAATTACGAATCGAATTTTAGTATAAAGTAAAATTTTACAAAATCGAATTTCAAGTGATTGTAAATTTATATGGTGTTTGTGTTATGTCACTTAACCTAACTGAAGATGGCGTCAGTGTTATAAAATATTTATTGCGGTGTTTTATATGAGTCACTTTTTAAATACAATTTTGAAGAGAATATTATCGAGATTCATTCAACAATGTTACATTCAACGAATGTGATTTTATTAGATTTAATGACAACTTTTTTAAGATTTAATAGCATTAATTTTAAATGTTTATTTTCCAATCAAACAATTAATCTATCTTTAGTTGAATGAATAATATGAGTAATTTAATGGCTTTATAACGACTGAACTGATTTTGATGAGATTTTCAACAAATACATTTACCGGTAAAGAAAAATTTTATAAATTAAAAACGTGAAAAAGATAATGACACCACTGGGACTTGAACCATATACCTCCGTCTATCCGGAATGTTGCACTATCCAATTATGCTACTGTAAACGGAGAGTACATTACATTTCTTTTATTAACATACATTTTTATTTGTACGGGAATCCCCTCATACTGTTATTTGCCAATAAGTTATTGTTTTTGTGAACTTATTAAGTCTGGGTATTAAATATATGCCAAATTTATTGTTAAGAATTGTATTTGAAACAATAAATTGTCCATTATTTAAATTAATCAATTTAAGATTGAATAATTTCAATAGTGGATATCTCATTTATGATACAACTACTTTTGTTTACTATATAGACATATACATAGTCGGAACTGAAAACCGGTGTACATGGGCATACAAACGTTGCTGGAGCGTCATCAAAATATTTAAATTTTAAATTGCTAAATTTAAATAAAAAGTATAATTATATATTTCGTGTATAAATAGATATTTTCCTTTTTTTGCTGGTTGGTCTAAAAAAAATGAACGTAGGTTTTGGAAAGCTCCACATAAGTAAAAATTCCAAACTTTGTTATTTTATAATGTATTCTACCAGGCCAATAATAGTCTTGTTTGAAAAGTCTTGTTTAATTCGTTCTTTTTTACTGACAAATAGACAAAAGTTTGAACGCGCTAATCTCAGAAACTACCAATCCGATTTAAAAAATTATTTTTGCATTAGAAACCGCGGGCCAAAGCTATTTATGTATACATATATTCCGAAAAATGGTTTTGCGATCGAATTGTTGTTTTTAAGAGTAGTTCACTCTTTACAGTCCAAACAAAAAGTATAAAATACAATATAAGATACGTATTACAGCTTATATTAACTTACTATCAAGTATAACATATAGTGTTTTAACATTAATGATACAATGTACTATACGTTGGACTATGCAACACTTGCGTTGACAGTGATCATTCATTATTTGGGGTGTCACAGTTACATATTTAAAAAATTCACAGTTTATCTATGTGTACTTTAATTAAACTTGATTAGATTTCTTTTTGAATGAAATTTGTAAAAAATTTAGTCTGTTTTATAAAAAAATTTGGTGGTCTGAACAGTTTTCGTATTTTGGTGGTTTTTATAAGTTTTTATCAAAAGATCAAAGAGTGTCTTAAATTTTTACGCTAAATGTATTTCTCATTTATTATTTCTCAAAGAATCAGTACTTAGTATAGTATTTTTGAGGGCCGTTCTATGATTCAGAAAAGTTTTCCTTTTTTATATAAAAATAGAGTTTGCGCGAACCGTTTACATTTATTACCGTATTAAAGTCAAATGCGTAATAATTTGCTTCAAAATCGGACAAAAACATTTTTTCTTTTAACTTATATTTCTTTTTTGAAATGTAAATATTTTAATTTTATCGAATTTGTTAGAAAAATGGTTTTCAAGTGAAACTACCTTAACTCGCAAAATTTCAACAATGTTTTTTGGCGAATAATCTGAAAAATGAAATACAACAGAATATATATGATTTACAAATAACGAATAAATTAACCTAATTAAAATAAATAAATTACTAAATTACACCAAATGACTGAATATAAATTAAAAGGCACATTTTGAAACACTTAAAAATTTATTTGATTAAATAAAAACTGTAATTAAAATAGTAAATAAAATATTTGAAAGTATCTGTCTGTTTGTCAGAGTCAAATGGAGTAGTAATGTCGAATGCGATGATTATAAAATTAAGCCATTAATTAATAAAATTCAAGGTTTTGAAGATATAAATTTTTAAATATTTCTTCTTCTTTTTTTTTTTTAATAATCATCATTTGCATAATAAAATTGTTTCTGAATAATTTAAGACATCTTATTATTACATAAATGTAAGCACTCCTATTTTTTTGTTTCTTCATTTCATTCAAGTGTAAATATTAATAAATAAATTACCGTTGTCCATTAGTTTAATAATAAATGTTTAAAATATAATAAATATTGTAAAATTAATCATTGAAAGTTTTCTCAACGATTGTGCCAGAAGCATTTTATGCGATTTTATCAAAATCAATCATTTTATGTGTGTATACTATTTGTCAGATTACTATTTTGACTCGCTCTGCTCGCAAGGGGTCCCCTCCTTGACCCCCGAGGTGGCCTTCGGCCTTAGTTCCGCGTCACAGAATATAACATTGCATGAATTGTAAACAAAGTTTTGCGGGTGTTTTCCAATTTTCCGAGGGATTGTAATGAAAACATTGAAGTTTTTCCGTCGGTTTCAAGCAATTTCGCGTCGAATGCAAAAACCGCATCTTTCTAGCATGTCTAGAAGTGCCTTAGAATTTGTATACATGAGTGAGTCAGTGAGTCAATAATTCAGCTTCACTTAGGGCTATATATTATATGCAGATACGTATTACCTGTTCGGCTATATATTGAGCAATAAAGTTGAACAATAAGCCAGAAGTCCGTGATTCGATTCACGACAAATATGTAAGTTTTTAACTACAAAAATATTGTTTTCATTTCATACTCTATTTATTGACCGAATAGGTAATATATTTTGTCATGTTTTTATACATCCATGTGCGCGTAGTAGTTAAATAAACAGTACACGCATTGATAAAAAGCTCAGTGTGTAGAAGGTATTGAATTACACTAACAATACTCCATTCACCGTCTAGAATGGAGAGCAGCATGAAAAATTTGCTTTATCATGCAAACATAAGCATTGCCGAATGATAGTTTGTACTTTTTTGCATATTCGGATGTTGAGCTCACTTTTATCCACAAAAAACTATTTCCTCATCATTTAAGTTTTATCACATTTCTCATACTTAAAATTGATGGGATAACCGATATATTTATAAATATTTGAAAATTTTTGACTTTGGTCAAAAGGTACACTCCCGTTCGATAAAATTGAACAGACCTGAAATGTTAATTTTCTTACATTTCATAAAACTCATCACTTTTGTAACTCTCTGTATAATTATTCATTTATAAACAAAGATAACTAATATATATTTTAAGTGTGAAAAAAGAAATGGAAGTATAGTAAACAACATTTACGACAAGAATAATCAAAATTGTGAGAGACTGATTCGATTCAGATCTGTTCAATTTTATTGAACGGGAGTATATATTGAATATAGAAGGTTCTTATTTCATTTTCAATAAACAGTTGGTTAAGTGTATTTTCGTACCCAACTTTACCGAGTAGTGTACATATTCGACATTCGTTAATAATTAAAATTCAATTAGAACAAACTCAATAATGTAAAGTTCAATTATTTTATCATAATAAACTCTTAAATGTAAAGTTGGTTTTAAAATGGCTATATACGAAAGGAATATATAGTGCTTTATCTATTGTGCTTTATCTATATGATTGACGAAACGTCACTTTAGGATTCGGCATCGTCAGTACCTTTAAATTAATCTATATCCATACTTCTATACTAATATTATTAAGAGGAAAGATTTGATTGTTTGTTTGCATTGAATAGGCTCCAAAACTGCTGGATCGATTAAAAAAATTCTTTCACCGTTGGGAAGCTACACTATCCCCGGGTGACATAGGCTATATTATATTTTCAAAAAAATTAGAGAAACTCCATTAATGTATCCCGAAGTGTAAAAAAGTGGAGGTTCTGGGAAGCCAAATAACATTTTAATTCTGATAGCGGAAGTGCCGGTAAAAATTAATAAAGTTTAATAATTCAGTAGTACGCTATCGACACCAAAAGTGCCGGAGCAAATCCACGGGCACCTCTGGGGAATTCAGCTAGTTTTATATAAAATAGGAAAAAGTTTGTCGGGATGTCGTTCTATTAATTTGTTTTTTCCACATTCATTAAGCATCGTGTGCCCGATGGGATTTCCCATCGGCCACATCTCAGGAGCCATCTGACTTTTCTCAAATGTAAAAAACCTAAATATCAAATTCCACGTTTGTTACTTCAAAAATAATGCATTTCCTTTACAAACGTTCGTTCATTATTTTACCCCAATAGGGAATGAATTTCCAAAAATCCTTTCTTAGTGCTGACATTTTATAAGGATCTCAAATCTGTGCAAAGTTGCATGCTTCTAGACCCACCGGTTTAAGCTGCGTGTTCTGGCAAGTGGATAACGTGTTGGTTAAGCCGAAACTACCTGCTTACTTAATAATAAATCAACTATGTTTATGAATTAAGACTTATTAAAAATTTCTCAACAATGAAATTATACAACAGAAACGATATAATTTATAATTCACAACATAAACTCAAGAAAGAAAATAAAACGTCAGCTTATTAGCTTTCATTTTTCTTCTTCTTGTTTTCGTGAAATGAAATTTCAAAATAAAAAAATAAATTATTATAATTATTAATCTTGACATTTATTTTATTTCTTTTTATTTTTGAATTTCAAACTCCAATTGATAATACAAATAATAATAATAATAATGAGAGTAAATAATAGATTTTAATGCATAAAACATTATTATTTATTTATTATTACCATATGTAATATGAGAACCATATTCGTTTTGTATTTATTACATTAAAAATAATGAATTCTACTTTCTTTTCATTTTAAGCGGTCCGTAGGTTATTTTACACGATTGACTTGTAAGACTGTTCGTGATCGCTCACTTTGGTAGACAACATGGTTTTTGAAAGCATGGTATTAGGATCTCTAGGAACTGTTGCACTTGCTATCTGGTGGGTAAATTATAAACAACAGCTTGTAGGTTGATGTTTGCCAACCCAAAACCCCGACATACCATTCGGCCTACGAGTTTCGTGGTCGCGTTCTAGTGAACAACATAATAACCTACTGTTAGTAGGCTGAAATATTAAACACCGCACTCTATCAGAGATCCCAATATAACGCAAATTGAGTCTTACGTGGAATGAAAGGTGTTCATTGTCTGATTTTTACTGTAGATTCCAGCCGAATCAATTTGGTTTTGTAAATAAATGAATTCAGTTTATCCGATCCTTATTTATCCCTTTATAAATCTTTTGTTCTAAAGATTTACTTCGAAAGCATTCCAAATTTGTTCGAAAATTTAAACAATATACTACCGCCTTTGAACTGAAATGTCTCGAAATATTTTTAATAAATTACTAAAATTTTTGCACAAACAATAGAAATGAGACTTTTATTACGAAAAAACTTGATACAATAATTTTCTCAGTCAAAATCATCCTCCTTTCTCTTTAACCGAGCTTTCATTAAGAAAAAATTCGACTACTAAAAGTCCTTATAAATTTGAATGATGGTCATTTTCGACATCTACTACGTGAGATCGATGAACATTTAAAGAAATTTTTGCAAAATCATCTTATCGGTACAACCTCAATAGCTACATTGTCTTCGAAAAATTGCTGAAACAAACAAAGTTGGCCATTGTTTGATCTGTGACGTTATCTAAATAAAATTGGCCGTACCATCTTATTCCTCCCTTTGATATCAGGTAGATTTTGTTAAAAAATAGCAATAATAACTGTAATTAGCGATACTAATTACAGTTAGTATTATAAATTTAAAGATTTAATTAATTTTTAAAAGTTAGTTAAAAGTAAAATACCTGACTCAGTATAATGTTTCCAAAACGTAAATAATAAATGTAAAATCAAAAGTTTTCTAGAGGGTGTCTTCAAGTTAACTCTTTTTAGTTAGATGTATTTCAAATCAGAATTGCCTTCTTACAGACTTAGTTATTATTGATTTTTAATTATCAACTTACAGAACTAAGTATGTGTACTTAGCATCCGATCTTTCACACTTGATTATAAAATTTAAGCCATACCAAAAAACTTTTCTAATAAGTGGTTGTGCTTGTGACTACTTGAATACTTGACTGTAGTACGATAAGTAATATCTGTTCAACGCACTCACTATTTATAATCCGGTTAAAATAGTCTCTTTAATGAGGCATAAGCCACATAATATGTTTTCTATACTTTTTAATCCCCCACCCTACCTTGTGTTTATTTTTAAACCAATAAAATTTTTATAATAGTATAATGATAAAAGTTAATTAAGAACAACAGCTTTTCTACGTATAAGTCTAGCGCTCGACCAAACCTTTTTCTGTCCAACCTTTTATTTCCCACCAGCGAACGTCCAACGCACTAATCAGTTCAAGAAATATTTGACAATCACATTTTGTCAGGCTTTGAATTACGTCAGTTTTCTTATCCGTTTCTTTATTAATTTTTCTTAGATATTAATTGTGTTACGTAACAATGTAACTCGTAAAAATGGAACATGGTTTATGGATAGCCTCCAAGATATCTTCCCAGAAAAATGAACCCAAAGTTGACACCCTGTGGAACAAATTTATTTACACACGAGATAAATCAAATTGCCTCGCGATCCCACTTTTGGGAATGTACATGTGTTTTATTCTGATTTTTTGGGCTGAGTACTTGAAATGTTAGTGTTAAAAAAAAGTATACAAATTGAAAAAGCATAAAATATTCATGCGTTGGCTAATTTGCAGCTAAATTTTGCAAAACAATAAGAGTTTTTATTCAGTTTGATTTAATTTTGCGCGTCTTACTCACATTCTGGTTGTAACGAATATTATATTTCTTTACAAAAGTTGTCAAAATATATCTATTTTGCAGTGACTATGAATAAATTTTCTCCTTGTTAAACGATGATAATCCGATGGCCTCAGAAGGAGGGCAATGTTTTTCGTGTGTATGTTTGTATGTCAATTTTTTTGCACCCTCTGTAGCCTAAATGGCTTGATAGATCTTAACATATGAGATGCCGCTAGATTCATCTGAATTGTGTGACATAATATTTAAATATGGCGTCAGCGAATCAAAAAAAAGAGGGAGAATATACCAAATATTTTGTTATTATAATATGAGTATCAAATAAAAGCTAGTAAATTGCCAGTTCCAGAAAGGTTCAATTAATAATTTTTTACGCAATCCGGTGTATTTGTTTAATTTTTTTATATTACTCTTTCCTTATTTTACTGTACTATGTTGCGTATGTCTGTATTATGTTAGGATGTCCGTCCATATGTTGCGGTATGGTATATTATAAGTGTCTACCTACCTACCTACTACTTAACTTCAAATAACTGTTAATGAAATTGAACTGAATATTTAATTATTAGTGTCGTCTGCTTTTTATTCAATTCATTAAAAAAAATTTCCAATAAGTGTATAAACATATGTAGATAGTCTTTATGTCGTCTAAACCACCTTATGTCTGTCTTTTGTAGATTTTAATCAAGAAATATTAATGCACTTGTTACTTACATGTATATTAGTAATTTATTCATTGAATTCACAATATGACAAAGATTTATTGATTTATTTTGTGAAATTTTTGTATGCATAGAAAAAATATTTGATCATACGACCTCTATATACAAGTTTTATTAAAGGCTTAAAACGATAGTCAATTTCAAAAATTAAAAATTTTTTACTCCCGTTCATTAAAATTGAACCCACCTGAAATGTTAATTTTCTTACATTTCATAAAACTCCTCACTTTTGAAACTCTCTGTATATTATTTATTTATAAACAAAGATAATTAGTATATTTTTTAAATGTGAAAAAAGAATTGTTAGTTTTATATTTTTTATTTATGTAAACAAGTCAGTGATAGAGTAAGAATATGTATTGGAAATACATGTTAAGTGTTAGATCTCCCTTTTAGGTATAGAAATAAAATAAAATGTTGTATCTGTCAAGAACATTTACTACAAGAATAATCAAAATTGTGATAGACTGATTCGGTTCAGGTCGAAGTTCGGTTCAGGTTGAAGAAGTGGACTGATTTTATTCTCGGAAATGGTAAAATAATAAATATTTGTATATTTGGTAGGTTTCATGCAAATATGATGGCACATTCTGACTATCGAAAATTTGAATAGCTAATTTATTTTTAGCTTATTTGAGAAATAGGAAACGAAGAAATTAAAAAAAATTTGGAAATATCTTCTAAAAGTTGGGTGTTTGACCCTGGGACTTATAGTTTGTCTCATTAATTTTCATTTTTATTTGATAAATAAAAACTGGGCTTCATCCCAGAAGGAATTTTAGATAAATTTAAAAAAAAAGCTCAAATTCGCGCATTATTAATTTTTGTCATGTTTGGTCATTGTAGCCTTCGCAAATTAAATCATAAAATATAAATATTATGCTGCGTATTTGGACTATGAACAACTAGATGTTTGGTTTAAAAGTTACAACGTTTCATTGATTATTTTTTAACTTCATCAGACAAACTACAAAAAAATTAACATTAAAACATTATTAATCCAAACATCTAGTTTTTTATTGTCAAAGCGATAATGATATCATTGTTTGGTAGTTTGTCTGATGAAGTTGAATAATAAACAATGAAACGTTGCAATTTTTTAAACTAAACCTAATTTGTTAGTGTATACATAACAATAATAATATTTTTATTTCAACGTGTATTTATAAGTTCATGTTACAAAGACTCGGGATACACCGGGATAAATATCATAAAGCTCTGCTATTAGCCGCTCTGCTGTTTGTCTGACATCATTGACCAATCAACTAATGAATTACACTTTCGCATTGTATTCTCGGTAGTATCAGGATGCTTTGAAGATTCTTCCTTTATCGTAATCCATCACAGCCGGTGACAAGAGTTTCGATATTTAAAAAATACAAATAAAATACAATAATGAAACTTGATACAGCATGTA
The DNA here is from genome assembly GCA_963920215.1 of Nineta flava. Lineage (NCBI taxonomy): Eukaryota > Metazoa > Arthropoda > Insecta > Neuroptera > Chrysopidae > Nineta > Nineta flava. The sequence goes on from OY986042.1 coordinate 101,184,617, forward strand.
TTGCACTATAAATAGATATTACGTGGGCGACGTCGCGAGAGAAACAACCAGTAATAAATATTTTGCTGATTCCACACATACCATTGTGTTTTATTTCGTTTCACATAAAACAGACAGACATGCATACCTCGATTCTGATAATATTCATACGATAAACGAATGCATATATAAAACAATTTTGCGTATTGCATACATAATCATTGTTGTGATACTTTAATTATATGAATGTCAGTGGTGTTGATTCAACATGTGATGTTTTCAAAACAGACGACTCATTGGATATCGCTTATTTTTATTTTTGGTTCATTATATTATTTTTATACGCTGTATATCGAATGTTGTTTAAATCATTTTATATAGTGAATTGCTGTTTAATATAAATTAACATATAATATGATAAAAAGGCTATGAGAGACAAACTGACTTGTCCGTTTTGTTAGCTTAGATGGTATTCTGATAATCGTATCACATATTTTTTCATGGAGTTTTAAATACTGCAAACAATAGTTACTTAACAATAGTTCGTTTAACTTTATAGTTATGTATTGCCGTTATACAGGGTGTAATCGTGATTTCTAAACCCATCACATTTATATCCAAAGGAAAAAGGGATAGGCATGTTCATACATTGTTACCGTGATTTCTAAACCCATCACATTTATATCCAAAGGAAAAAGGGATAGGCATATTCATACATTGTTACAAGTTTCTAAGAATCAGAAAATATATACAGAAAGCCTTTATATTGTTCTCTTTACAAATAAATATATTTCTGTCTCATACTCATGCATACACTGTTTCAAATTTTATATCACAATGGCTATATTTATATATGATTGGAAACTATGCTCTTGAGAAATTCGGCAGCCTTTTTGATCATTTTGGATTTTCTAGAAAATCATTTCTATGAATATTTTTAAAATTTGGCCATGTTTGGGCAAAATGAGAAAAACTGGTTATCTTTGAAACCAAAAGTAATAGAACGAAAATTTAAAAACAAAAAATGTTTCTTTGTTATAAATTAACTACTTTTGTTTGTTTTTTATTTTCAAAATTCAGTTTATACCGGGTTCTTATGCAATTAACTCAGTTGTTATTTTCACTTGTTTGATTATATTATGTATTTTGTTTACTTTTTTACACAACTGCAAAGCGTATTCTTTGTGGAAAATGTAGTTTTAAATTGGTAAATGCACTAATAGAATTGGCTCTAACTGTTTTTCCAAAAATTTATTAAAAAATTTGTATCTTTTAACTAATTTAGTATAAATATTTGGATTATATTTGACAAAAAAAATGTATTTTAATTTTTAATTCGGTTTTTTGTCGGATTGAAACATACAAACCTCTAGTTTCAAAATGTAATCAATTCTGTTTCAATATGTCTAAAGGTTTCTTTTTTTTAGTTATTCAATTTATGTATATAATTGTAAATAATTTATTTTTATTTTGAATGAATACATGTTCTATGTGTAGGATAATGTTATGATTTTAACAGATGTTCTCTTCAAGTAAGTTAGTTATGTGTTTATTGTGAAGTGGGCGTTCTTGTTATTAGAGTTGTTATTGATTGTGTTTATATAATATGTTAAAATGATCAATTGTTGTGTTGGTTTATCAATCAATCAACAAAAAGTTTAACTTTCATAAAGTTCAATTTTATGGAAGTTTATATTTTATTAAAATCTATTTTATAAAATGTTTCTTTCATCTAATCAAATATGGACAGTATTGTTCGATTAGTAAATAATAAATTCAAATTTTTTTAAATTATCATAAAGAAACCTTCCGTAGGGTATTTATTGGCCGATGATTATACGAGATTTTTTTAGAAATATCGTTGCAAATTTGGGATATGTACGGAAATCTTGAATATATCAAGAAGGTCTTAAAAATTACAATTATTACACTAACGGTTGGGTGGCATTCAAAATTTACCAGTTATGCTGAAAAGACGTTATATTACGAATGTTTGTAAATTTCCATGAAATATTACTAAATACTAAATAGTTGTCTAAATATTTGTTTACACGAGTTTACACGAGTTTGACTCGTGATTGTTTCACAAAGTAAAAATAAGTGTACACGAGTCAGACTCATGATTGTTTCACAAAGTAAAAATGAGTTTACATCAGTCAGGCTCGTGGGTAATGCCAAGGGGTTAAAAAACATGAGTGAACTACCACCAATTCAATCTGTTTTTTTTTACTATTTTATAATGTACTCTGTATATTATTGTTGAAAACGATATTATATTTACCGGAATAAAATAAATCAATAAAAATAATGACTTTCTGACATTTCCTGAAAAGGTGAAGGTTAACTTATTGGAAGTAGTTAACTTATATTTTCTACATTGCTATGGTGTTTAATTTTAAATAATAAATGGATTGGTATTTTTACATTGAAAAAAATAATTGACATTTTAAAATGACGAATCTCATATTTAGAATGTCAGACAAAGTATAGGTATCGTAACTGCATATGAATTTTATAATGATAGTGCAGAAGGAAGGTATTGATGCTAACATGATGACTAAGGATATATAATGTTAAAGGATTTTATTTTTATAAAATTAGTACAGGTAAAATAGAAAAAAATTGTTCGATAGTCGCATGCTTTTTATAGGAAGGTTTCATTAAAATCCTGTCCGAAAATGAACCATTCACAAAATTTATTATAATTATAATGCGTGATAAATAAAAGTAGAAATATTTAAATAAAGAAATTCCTATTATTTATTAATTGAATTTCAAATTAGGTGAAACCAAACTGAATTATTGCATAAACCTTTGTCTTGAGATCCTAAAGCTTGGAAAAAAAGAATGAAACCTTGTGTCTGTGAGGCATGAAATTATAGGTCAATTATAACGAAAATCAATTTTTTTGCAAATGTTTCCTATTCGCGATATGTTAGTGTAAAGGTTGATTCACAGTTCAGTCACCGTTCCGAATTAGAACCGTTGCCGTCTAGGCTCTGTCAAAATGACGGCTGTATTCACATCTATCCGTCAGATTCCACTATAAAAAAACAGTTTCACAGATCAACTTCGAAGTAACAGGAATCTGAACTAACTGAATTTATGCAAATAATATGCTATACATATAACATTCAATTGTTTAATATTATTGATGAGTTAATAATTCAGTTTTGACACGCAATTATATGAGAATTTTTTCAAAAATTCCATTATAGAAAAACTTTCACTCCTATTTTGATTTTTAAATTTAAGTTATCACATACATATTTATGATAATTCGCTTCATTTTTGTAACCAAATCTTCGTTTCACTAACATTGAAATGGAGACAAGAATTCAGTTGATATCTAATTTCATTTGGTTACCATTGTGAATGGATTGTAATGTAAATGATTTTTGTTTTGTTTTTAGAACATAGAAATACATCTAAATTCAATATGATTTGAAAAGAAAGAGGAAGAAAGATGTTTGTTATTATTAACATTTTTTCAATAGCTTTTTAAGTGTTTTTTATTATTTTATTAGTAGTGACTTTATTTTCTTTATAAAAAAGTGTGTGTCGTTTTATATGGTTTATATGTTCTGATCTTATTCAGGATGGTTCTTCAACGAATCACACATCGTAAGTATATTTTGTAAATTCATGTTTTTTTTTTATTTATGTACTATGTAAAATATTTTGAAGGATATCATGTATGTAATTATTTGTTTAATTTAAAAATAATTGATTTTTACGCTTAAAAGACATTTTATTTGTTGGTATTGTTAAATCATATTATTTATTCATAAAGTACGATGAGGACCGTTTGTAAAAATGTTACGTATTTTCATAGAAATAGCTTTATTATTCATATATATGTACTATTTAAAACTATATATTTTTTATGTGAAACCACTATAGCGAGACTATACAAGATTTTATAGGGGGAGTCAAATGAAATTTCAGATTATAAAATGTGGCGTTATTTCTTGACGATCGTCTATGTGACAGGTGAAACTAGGTACAGCAATGTCTTCATAATTATTACTCCATGTTTCTGATTAAAGAAGGATTTTAGAATTTATGGGCTCGTAAACTTTGTACATTAAATGTATGTATTAATAAACAGTCTTTCAAACTCTAATTTTAACGGAAGAAGTAACGCTGGTTCTGCTCTACCATGATAAAATGTAGAATCATTGGTTTAAGATACAATATATAATTTTTTTTATCAGTTTTTTATTACTTTGCTATTTTATTAAACTTTTGTGTACTATCTATAGTAGTGTTGACCTCATTTAATATTATTTTAATAAATTATTTAAAAAGAAGTATAACTTCTTACGTGCGTACATAAGTACACACAATCTTTTTTTTTCGTAAAGAAATTTCTTTAGACTGCTCGTTTTATTATCTTAAACAGAGTTGCAAAACGTATAAATAATTATCTGTCCGTATGTAATAGAGTTGAATTTGGTACACTTTGTACCATCACACAATTGTATCATATTGATTTTGACTATATATACACTCTACATACACAAGACCTTTCACAATGATAATAATAGTTTTAATTTTAATAATACGAATTAAATTAATTTGAGTCATAAAATTGTGTGTACTTGAAGGTCGAACAATATTTAATTTTTATCGTAAAAATGTGTAAAATTTTTTTTTGTAATTTTAATTTCTGTTAGGAGTAATTGAATAAATAGTTTTTATCTCTATAAATATTATTAGTGACTTTATTTCATTCTCAATTTTATTTTAGATCCGGTTATATTAAGTCTTACTTCATATGATGTCATTCGATTTATCATTTTTGTTAATAGTTATTTTTTAATTCATTGATTACTAATGTTTATTGCGTTGTACTATAAATGTACTTCAGGGCATTTAGGGTTTATCTTTAAAATAATTTTAACCTTGATCGTTAGAGGGATTAATCCTCAACTACGAAAACCACTTTGGGACTACCGCCAATGTTATTACAGGTAAAAGTTTTTTTTTCTTGATATCTTCCCAACCGTTCAGTTTATCGAAGAAGTTGTTAAAAGCAATTTTGTAGGAAATAAAAATCCTCAAATTTTTTGATTGAACACATTTTTTGTAGCAGCAATAGGCTGAAATAGAGAAAAATCAAGTGAATGGGGCACCACAAAATCAAGTCATTTTGTGGTCTTACGGCATTACTAGTCCTTACCCGTTATTATGTGTTTGTCTAAATTAAGTTTTGTAAAAATTCTAATTGCAACTAATATTAGGAATTCAGTTGCATTCGAAAGAGTCATTTTGCGGGGAAAGGCGTAAGGGGAGTATCAAGCGACTGCGCATATGTATACGTTGTTCTGTTACAGATTTAATGTATACGTTGAATCTAGATTTAAATATTCTATGGTGATTTGTTAATTAATAATACTCGTGAGTCGTGACTCGTTATGTTTCTTTTATTTTAAATAAAAAAGTAAAATCTTGTGTTTTGCTTCTCTAAAATGATAAAATTACTTATATAACTCATTATTACTTTCCAAAATGCATTGGAACATACCTTCATCTTTGGCTCAAATAAATCCTTGTTTATTTAACAACAATTTACATAGTTTTATAAAAACTTCTCTGCATTTTAAACTATATTTGATTCGATTATAAAGATTAAATTTGTAGTGTCTCCATAAGACCCAATGTTAAAAGTATGATTTTCAATATCGAAAAAATGCTAACATTTTGAAGCATACCAATGATTTCGTATTGGCTTTTTTTATAAAATATTTAATTTACAAGAACTTCTATGTATTTTTTCTCTTTCAAAATTTTACAATTCAAATTACTAAACTGGAGAAACAAAGTAAAAAATAAATGTTGCAATGCGCGATTTTATTTTTATTAAACACAGTTTTTTAAATTAAATTAAAATTAAATTAAAATACTCTTAAAATATATACTTTTCATCAGATAAACTAAATTAAATTATACACTAAAATTGATTTGTTCCAGCCTGGTGATTGAATTTTTTTAAATTAGATTCTATTTGTCTAGTAGTACAAATAATAAATCCTTGAATTATTTCTATATCTAAAGCATATAATTTATCTTTTGTTTTGTCCCTATTAATTATATTTATTTACTTTTCTGATTCTATTTAATTGAAGTTCCTACTAGGAATATTTTATTTAATGAATACTATTAACATTATCATAAGGTATATAATTTTGTTGAATTAAATAGTAAGACCCAACAAGGATAAATTTCGAATGGAGCCTGTTCTGTTTCAAATCGGTTATGAGATATTTTGAAACACAATTTATCGTACAGAAATTCATAGAACATCAATACTTAAAGAGGCATTGGAGGATTAAATTAAGAAAATATTCCTATTTAAACACTTTAAGATCATGACAAAGGGTCATGATCTTATGAGAATCCAAATAATGGCATTGACCGAATCAGTTCGAACTTTTTTGTAATATCAGTTGTCCTACTTACTGTTTTAACACACACTTTACTCTGTGTGTACTGATGTACGCACGTATATAGTTATACTTCTTTTTAAATAATTTATTAAAATTATATCAATACTACTATTAATACACAAAAGTTTAATAAAATGATGTAGTAGTGAAAATAGAAAAATTATATATTGTATCTGAAACCAATGATGCGACATTTTATCATGGTAGAACAAAACCAGCTTCACTTCTTCTGTTAAAATTAGAGTTTGAAAGTCATTAAACCAAGACCAGGCCAGATTTATCAATTATATAATAAATATATAAAGTTTACGAGCTCATAAAAATGATATTATTCGATAATGTGGCTCTTTCTTATTTTATCAGAAACATGTAATAATAATGATGAAGACATTCCTAATTTCAACTGTATAGCCAGTCTGTACATTATTTACCACAAATAATAACTGTCATTTATCTTTCTATAATGTATATAATATTGATGCCTTGTCTTTCAATATCTAAAAATCATATCACACCCAAACAAAATTACTGTCCACTGCAAAGTATTGTCACACTGCGTATGCGACAGATAGACTGGTCTGTTTCGCTTAAGCATATAACGTATGTATATTTAAATTTTGGCTATATACTATATAACACATATCTTTTGCTACATCGATTGAGTGAGTGTTATATCAGTCGAATGTTATATGTTGAAAATACACTCAGATTTGAATCTCATAACTTGCCCAAAAAAGTATGGTCACTTGCCCAAACTTCAGTATGGTAAGCTGTAACGCAACCATCAATAAAATGAATTTGGATCACATATTTTGTACACTCCCATTCATATAAATTGAACCACCAGTAAGGCACATTCTAAGTGCATATATTACTAAATATAATAATAACACTAAGAATGTTTCAACTGGTTCAATTTTTATGAACGGTAGTGTACGTCAATACGAAAAATACCGTAGAGCCATCTTAACCGAAACAAATGGTGGAAAAATATTACATGGGAAAGAACGCATCTTAGAGTAAAATACCTGAGTCCAATTTTAGTTCAAATAAATTGTCTAAATTCATTTCTTTATATTTTAAAATTGATTTCACCAATGTACATATTGAATTCAATAAACAATTTTACGTAATTGATTTAAGAAAATACAATTTAACTTTTCAAATGGCTTTTGTAAATGAATAGCCTCTTTTATCAATTCCGACTGTTTGACATATGAATTATATACCTCACAAACTACGTAATCTCTGCTGTTGATTGGCATTATAAAATATCCCATTGACTTATTTAAAAACGAAAATGAAAGTTAAACAAAAGAATTAGCAATTAAGAGGCGCATTATTCAATATATTTTTTTTTTTGTATAATATATCTAATACAATCAACCAGAATGAAAGTAAAAAAAATTTGGATAATGAGTTCGGTTAAAACAAAAAACTAATGTAATATACTCATACGACTTCGATATATATATAATAATTGTTTTTTTCAACATTTTATAGTTAATTAGTGTCTTATGAATTTGTTTTGGGCAAAATGACTATACTTTACGTTGCCGTATGTAGTAGTACAAAGCCCTTTCTAGCCCTTCTAGCCCTTTTACACGTTTTCGAATTTGTATGTAGACTACGAATTTATAGGTTGCACGACTGCTGCTGACTTTGTTACAAACTATGCCGATATTCATCTGGAGTTTGCGAAAGGAAACTGCAGTAAACTTTCAAATGCATAAACGGCCACTTTCGTTCTTGTCCATACGCAGTTTAGACTGTGTCGTCAATTAACCGCCACATTTAAAAACAAATTATTTAATTGACAAACTGTCAATGTTGGGAATCGAACCAGCAATCTCTCAGTTCGGCGTATGGCGCCTATGCTCAGTGTACGTTGACGTATTATAAAGCACGTCCAATAATGGAATACAGTCCGAGTGGTCCAGTTATTTAAAGCATTTTACTTAGAACTGGGAGGTTGCTGGTTCGATTCCCAGCGGCAGTTTGTCAATTAAAGTAATTTTAAAAAAAAATAAATGGGCCGGAATCGATTAAACTGATAATGGGATAAAATTTCAAATTCGCCCAAATCAGTTTTTGTATTAAAAATATTGTGATTTTTTATTTTTTATTTTGTCTATTTTTTAATTGTCAAAGAGTAATAATAATAATTAGAAAGAGGGGTACCGCAAATGAGCCCCTAGCACCTAGACCAAGGGGTTCTCTGTGCCCTCCTTGAGACCAACCTGTCACCCGAAGGCGAGAAGTCTCCGGGTAAGAGGCGCCATTCTAAGCAGATGAAGCTATAGGATTCTGTCGAGGCCGGATGCCCAACAGAAGGCCCACAACTTCTCCGCCGGGATGCTGCCAGGATTGATGGATCCAAGGTTTCGCACCCAAACGTTCTATTGTCAAAGAGTAAAATTACGACTAGCTAATTTATACTGGAGATGACTAATTTATAGTCGAAATACGTATTTATAATACAAAAACTGATCTAGCTATTGGGGCGAATTTGAAATGTTATTTCAAAAACCTAGAGTTCTCATTAATTATCATTTGATAATCTAATATGATAATGGAATAATTACTAGCGGCCTTTACTGGCTAGTACTACTGCCCGCCACTACGGTCCCCATGTGCAGGGGACTTTACAAAGTTGTTATCTGTATCAATATTACCTATAAAAACTGTTATTGTTTTTAGCCTGTATATGGAGCAAAAAATTCATTAAAATAATGATTAACTCGGTATTGTTTTTTATACATCATCTTCATCAATAAATATAATAACCATTCATGGTATTAATTAGAATATTAATTCAGAAATTGTTTTTTTTTTTTAAATTCTATTCAATGAATTGTTTATTTATTTATTTATTTATTTGTTTAAAAACTAAAACAGTGTTCTATTGTTTTACAAACATTGTAATATTCAAATCTATTTATTTATTTTTGAAAATACATAAAAAATGCGTGGCGTGTCTAGTGTTCGTTCTTTTTTTTCACAAAAATTTTTGCATTATTTTTGAATTTCCTGTATTTGTTGTTGAATGGTACTTAACCGTTACAATTATATACATTCTCTTCAAATGAAATTTTGTATAATCAATTGGGTTGGCATGTCCGACACTTTCATACTTATTTAACTGACATAGATTTTTTTTCACCCTTTACTTTTATCGTATTAACTAACGGTGTGCCCAATGGGATTTCCCATGGGCAACATCTCAGGAACCATCCTACTTTTCTCAAATGTATAAAACCTAAATACCAGCCTTCCATGTTCTAACTTCAATAATGAGGCACTTCCAATACAAATTGCCGTCCCTTATTTTGCTCCGCTCTCGCGAATGAATTTCTAAAAACGCTGATACAACTGATTGATAAACAGAAGCCTACATACCAATTTCCATATTTCTAACTTAAATATGTAGAACATGTAAACAAACTTTCATCCGTTAGTTAACCCTCTTATGGGCACTCACCGGTTTAGGCTCTGTGTTGTCTGTCAGTCAGTCTATATATTCTTCAATTCAACATCAATTCGAGTACCTTCAAATCTTAGGCTCTTCTTAGATAGAATCTTTCTATCTTTTTAAAAATGTTCAATATTTGTTCTTCAAATTTTATCCAACCTTCTTTGTGAATCATTCTTTTGTTACCTACAAGAATCAAAAATTCTTGTTCGTGAAATTGCTATCCACATGGATTTTTTTAATTGAAATAGTCGACATTTTAAGATTTATGGACTCCAATATTGGTGTTCCATTTTACAATTTTTTCAGTTTATTTATGCCGTTGGGTTTTAACATTTTTCAAATTAATTGTAAAATTTTGAAAAAGGAACGATTTTGCTAATTTTTTTGCTTTCTTCCGGATGGCATCCATTTTTTTACTAGAGCACTAGAGCAATATTGCTAAATAGTTGATCTCTGTTTCTTTTTTGTTTTAAATTAACAATTATTACTTAAATAAAAATTAGAATATATAACCCAATTATAAATTGCATAAGGTAATTCCAGCATTGACTTGTACAATCAGGACACAAAACTGGTTTGCTTTTATTATAGAACAAACACAATTCCACACATTTAATTAATGTAATTTTGAAAGAAAATAAATTTTTAAATTTTTCTATTTCGAAAACAAAACGAAAAAACCCGATTTTTTTAAATTTTATTTATTTAAGAAATATTTATCTTTACTCTCCTCGGTTTTTTTTTAAAATTCTGTCGAGTACTTTTTTTAATACAACAGATAATAGTTGGGCGGGCATGAAGTTTTACATGCTTCTAATGAGCTAGGTGACCGTCAAAATTGCAAACTTTGTTATTAATTATCTCGCGTTCTAAACGGTCTAAAATTCTGAAACTTTGGGATTTATTAGAAAACGTTAATTTTAGCCTGTGAAAAAAAAAAGCAAAATCTGTCGAAAAGTGGTTTCATGCTGGAACAACCTTAACGCAAAGTGAAGAAAGTCAATATTATTACAAACGAAATCAAGAAAAGTAATAAATCAAAAAATAACTAAAAATAAAATTAGTATAGATAAGTACTATAGGCCACAAAAGTATCGCTCACTTTTGTTAATCAACTTAACAAAAATTTGTTAGTTGGTTTGAACCTTATTCATTCGATTTATGGGAAAATGTTTCAAATAAAAATTATTTGTAAATTCAAAATGAACAAATTTAATCCGAAACATTTTTTTTCAAAAACTAAATAAAATAATGCACAAATCAATTATAAAATTCTGAAATGATAGGTCGACTTTTGACGCCATTTGTACATACATACATAAAAAATATAAATCTGGGTCAGTTGTATTAAGTGAATCGAATCAGACAATCACACTTTTAAAAAAAAATAATATTATTACTATTGTTGTTAAATTTATTTTTAAAACTGACAATTATCATTAAATATATTATTATTTAATGATAATTAAATTTTTAGAATTGTATAATTGTATAATTCTTATATATATATTATAAATTGTATATATACTTTTATTTAGAAATAATTGTATGCTGTATTTATTAGTATTAGTGTTTAAGATAAGAATCCTATAATATAATTTTTTTACATTCAACGGATTTCCTAACATTTGGTAATCTTTTTTTTTTTTACTATTAGTAATTACAAAGACATACAAAGACAAATATTCCTCATTTATCTTAAATTTATATTATATTCAACTCTAGTAGTAAAAGTAGGGGTGCCGGGGTTGGTCGAAGGCTTGCAAGTAGATCTTTCTAGGTCTTTTTTACCGACCTCTAAAGGACGATAAATTTGTATGTAGGATAGGATTTGTAAGGTTGTGCAACTGCAGTCGACTTTGATAGGATCTATGCCGATATTCATCTGGAGTTTAGGAAAGAAAATTGTAGAAAACCTTAACAAGCATAGCCGGTTACGTTCATTCTTGTCCATGCGCCGACAGTTTTGTCAATAAACCGGCCCATTATTTTTTTTAAAATAATATAATTGACAATATGCCACCGTTGAAAATTGAATTTTTATTTAACTTTACATGTTTGTATGTTAAGTTCAGGCCAAATTTTGCAAATCACTTTTGAACCAGTTCCCGTTATCGGAAAACGATTCAATTCGGTACACTTATGTAAACCTGATAACATTTAAAAATTTAACATCGTGTTCTATAGATAAAATAGAAAATACTCCCTGAAATAGAAGTTTGGTGGAAGTGTTGATAAATATTTGGCTAAACGTGGAAGCGGTGGGAAATTGAGTTTTTTAGTTTTCCAATGAATACAAAAAAATTTAATAAAAATTGTTCAATAAAAAAGACAAAAAAGTTGAAAATAATAGAGAAAAGAATATTTTTTTCAACAAGCTTTTCCCGTCCTGTCTCTTGTCCCGATCTTTTAGTTCTAGTCACATATGGTGGCTCTGGGAAAAAATTTTATTTTCTACTTTTAATTCAATGTATAAAAGCTTGTTTTTGATAAAGATTCTTATGTCTATTTTTTCCGTCGCAGACCTGTTAAACGAATATCTTTCCGGGTTATTAATAATAGACTTAGACAACGCAATCTTCTGAAACAATTAAAACAAAGTAATTAGTTCACAAAATCAAATGAATTGTTACAAAATCCTAGATAATGTGTGCATATCATAGACGAAGTTAGTTTTTTTTTTTTATAATGAGGTGATAATATTAAGTATAGGAAATATTTTTACTAAATTAAATACTTAATATGAATTTTTTAATTATTCAGTCATGGTAAATTTAAAAATAAATTATTTAATTCAAATGGAGAGAAAAAAATATATGTAGCTTAACCTAGAAAATATATAAACTTCATATAGTCAATTTTTTATTTTATTTGAACATGATTGTTCATATTTTTTGCATTTAAAAGTTTTAGCATTCCGTTTCTGATAAAACGAATCGAAATTCTCACCTAATTATTTTAATACCCTCTCATCATCCGTCGAATGCTATGGGTAAAGTTACTCATGACCTCATTTTCCAAAATGGCGACTATAGTCAGGCTACATTTTAACTATTAGTTATATTTTTCATAAACAAGGAGAGTTTCATTAATAAGAATAATTTTTTATATTAACGCATATGTAACGATCACTGTAGATCACCTGATTACGGTGTTTCTAATTATTGCCACTAGATGTCATAGTCCTAAGGAACAAACACCAATAGTTACCTTGAAATTTGTGATGATTTATTATAGATGTATTCAGAGCAATTTTTGTACAGAGCAACTTCATTTTGTTCCTACAACATCATTTTGCTTCCAAAAAGGTTTTAAATGTTTGTCATTTTAGCTCAAGAACTTCCGATGTTCGAGTATATCATATTAAACTCTTTTGAAACAAGGATTGTTGCCTTTACTTTAATTATAAAATATTGAAATGGCCTTGAGTGATTAATATTTCTAAATGCATATCAAATCTAGATGCAAAGAAACCAGAAATGAGTTTGCGCCCTAGATCTATGCCAATAGGATGTTAACCTTATTGTATGAATACCAAATATTTGAAACGACTGATTCATCGACATCGAGTCGAAACTACTGACACAAGAAACACGAAATATTATTATATTGCATACATCCAAACATCAATCTTTGTGCATTTTGATATGGAAGCTTTGAGCTGCCGTATTATAAATTACTATAAAAATTTTACAGAACCCTTTACGTAAAAGCCAGTGAATAACACTCTCCTAATATCAATTTGTACTTTTATGTATTTTTATATTTTTTCACATAACAATAAATCAATTAATTGTTTACATATTTTTTAATTGAACATAATATTTACAATTTAAAATAATTATTTAGTGAGGTACTTATTAAAGTGTAACTTTTTTTAGTAAATTTAATTATCATTACTACAATGGTGGTTATTTTTATGCTGATGGCAAATGCTAGGAGACAACTTTTCCTTGCAACACTGCACGGAAATATAAGCTAAGATATACGGTTTATATCTTATAGATATATAAGACGAAAAACCCACTGGAAAATCAACAGTATTCTTCGGTATTCTATCTTATTTTATCTATGCTTTTATAATGAAAACGACAAATTCATGCTTTTTGTGTCCATAGAAATTCATATTTTTATTACAACTTTTTCAAAAAATTAGACCGCATTTAAAGCATTTGAAAAATTTTTCGTTGCACGAAAGTAATTCGTGCACTCCTTTTCAACTTTCTAGATCTTTTTGAACATTGTGTCCAGGTGCATAGAGCACCCACCGGATATATAAGGAAATTCTATGTTAGGGTTGTGCTTATAATCGAGTTTAATTCATACTTATAATAAAATTGTAGTTCTGTAAATAAAAAATATTTTCAAAATAATACTAAATTTGAAAAATACAATGATAATAGATGCCAAAAAAAATTTTTACACCCGCAGCTGGGCCCAATCCCTAAGTGCAAAGTCGCACTGATCAACTAGTTGTTTATACATTTACGATACAGAAACTGACTAATAGATTTAAGTACGAAAACTGACTAATAATTTGTGTTCATATTGATGATTTCATTACTGAAAAAATGGTAAGAGATGAAGTCAGTTGTTATTCGTATGATTAATATTATTTATCTCACGTGAGAATTCATATTTCACACTATTAAAAAAACTTGTTTATATTTTTATATGACACTCAGATAATAATGATAATATTTTATTGATGATATATTTTTGCAATAAAAACAATTTATAAAAATTGTATACATTATAGTTGAAAAACTTGTTTGAAATGTTTATTAATAATAATAAAATATAAATAATAAAACAGGTGAAAGGTTGAATGTAGTAAAATTTGATGAGAAAACTTACACTTAATTTTTTTTTAGATTATAGTCTACTCAAATTAACTAAAATGTTCAACTAATTAATAGTGATGTTAATTTGTAAACAAAATTGTACTCATAGAAAAACCAAAGGTATTTGTTTAGGAATTAAAATATCTATTTAAAAAAAAAGTGTGTATGTGTTATGTACACATGTAAGAAGTTATACTTTTTTTTAAATACTTTATTAAAATAATATTCAATAAAGTCAACACTATTATCAAGACACAAAAGTTTAAAAAAATTATATAGTAGTGAAAAACTACAATCGAAAAATTATATATTGTATCTAAAACGAATGATTCTACATTTTATCATGGTAAAACAAAACCCACCTTACTTCTTCTGCTAAAATTAGAGTTTGAAAGACTTGAATTAAATCCATTCTTTAGATTAGAATCAGAATTCGAAATAAATCGTTTTTTACGAGTATTGTCGTAGAAGTTTTATGAATGAAAATAACTTGTTAACTGTTTATTCCTTAACGATAATTGAAAAAAATAGTCTCTTGAAATACCCTAAATAGTATATATTCGTATAAATCACCACTGTAGCTCTTTTCGTTCAAAAGTTATATCGGGGTCAAATATTCCCTAAAAGAATGGCTAGTAATATCACGGTAACGTACACAGGCAAAAACCCCTTAAAGTCGACCTGTCGCACTACCGTGCTCTAAATTATTTGAATAACTAGATAGTAGATATTATTTAAAAAAAGTTATTAATTTTGTTATTATTAAAATTTATTCCTTTGATTTTGTAGAATGACGTCATCTAATATGTAATACTATCCTTGCCTGATTATTTATGTTTGAGCCTTTTATCTGTATCGAATTGTCCAATTTCTATTTACGTATATTTTAAAATTTATATCTAGTTTTTAATATTTTACTTTGAACATGACATCAAAATGCATTTATATTAAGTCATTTAATTAATACCCAAGGTGAACTTAAATAGCATGTGCCAAAGTTCTCACCTTAAATTTGATTTATAATTTGCAAATAATTGAATCATAAATAAATTCAAAATAACCTACATTCTTCATGATTCGATGAATCTCACACTGTTTTAAGATTATGAGTTTCTGAATCATAGTCCGGAAAGAATGGCCCTCAAATTTTGTCCAATTAAATATAATATTTGACCATAAAATATGATCATATGTCTTTATGTTTAAAAGAAATTTTTGTTATTTCTATGGCACGTTGTACGTTGCTGATTGGTTAAAATCCACGTTATGTCGTGAGCGTAGACGAGAGTGTACTCACCACTGGCTGCCTTTGACTCGTGGTAAAAAAATCGACTCGAAATGGACGCTTCCGAGGCGAGACGAGTCGAAACGAGGCAAACCATGCCTCGCCGAGAGTGTACAGTTTCACTGCCATCGGTTGCGGCATTGTAAATACCAGTTTTAACAACGAATTGAATTCGAGGTTACTCACGAATCATAAGTCACCTTTTTGCCCTACACAAACAAAATAATTTCATCTCGTTAGCTTTTGAGTAGACTGTTACACATAAAATAATAAATTATCACTGTCAACACAAGTTTTGCATAGAATCATGTTATTTCAATATTTCATGTTCAAACACTAATGTATATATGTTATACTAGATATATTCAATTGATATAGATATCAAAAGCAAGTTGATATCATATTGATTTTTGATTTGCTTCTCACTAGTCAATTACCATAAATGTTCCAATAATATAATTTATTAATAAAACATAATTTATTTATATATTTTTAAGATATTACGCAATAATTTATTTGAAATATAATCAATAATAATTTGATTAGTCATTCTAATTCAATATTCAGATGATCTTATAAATATATATATATATATATTGATGATATATATTGATCATAATTTATTTATAAAAATATGTTACAAGGGAATATATAATTTAACGATACCATTTTGAAGTAAATATTTGATATTTGTTAGGTCTAAACGCCTTTTCATAGACTAATGAACCGATTTAAGTGATTCGTTTCTTGACTGTTTCTGTTTACTTATTTATGTTGCATATATATGTTAAAGCCAACCACATTGCATATATTATTTTGCTGAATATTGAATATATTATATTTTCCCTTTATCTCAAGGAGCGATTTTACCTACTTACGAATTTACTAAGTTCTGTTTAGACACTCAATTTCAGCTAGATAATCTCTTTTCGCTTCTTAGGTATTGGGTCGGTGGACAGCCCCTTCGTACATATATACTTTTACAGAAAATAAAAAGTGTACATATCTGAAAAAATATTTTTAGAATAAAAATACGGGAGAACTGTAGATGTCAGGTCAATATTCCTTAAATCCAAGTTTTTATATTCTAGTTTTCTTTTATTTTTGCAAATACGTCTTCTACTTAATAATTGCTTTTATGTGTGTGACATTATATAATTGTATTATTAACCAAAAGAGACTATGCTAAGGTAACTTTGAATAATAATCAGCCCAGATATCTGTGAATCTGAATTACGGAATTAAAATTTAAATTGGATACACATTATATATATATATATATATATATATATATATATATATATATATATATATATATATATATATATATATATATATATATATAGATTTACATCGACAAGATTGCTACATAATAAAATATTGTGTATGTCTATCTGTCCTTCTGTCTATTTCCATCTATCCGTAGGTACAGACGTAGTACATCGTAAATGCCTGCCTATATAACTTATCTACGTACATGTACCGGATGGCTCATCAAAAATCTAAAAAATATTCTGTTCAAGTACATATATGAGACAAGTACCAATATTGCAAGGACATACCAGTATTCTACCCGTGTAAGTCCAGCTACACCTTATCCTTAACTAACCAGTCCAAGCCGAGCGGTCTAAGGCGTTATGTTTGCCTACTCGGGAAACTGATAGGTTATGGATACAAATTCCGACATCGGCAGTTTGTCAATTATTAAGAAAAAAACAAAAGGCGGAGGTTAATTGACTAAACTGTCAGCGTATGGACAAGAACGAAGTAACCGGTACGCTTGAGAAGGTTTTCTGCAGTTTGTTTCACGTACTCCAAATGACTATCGGCGCAGTTCCTTCATAGTTGGCTGCAGCAACATATCCTACCAATTCCTAGTCTATAGACAAAAGTTCCGTCCACTCCACTCACATCCTCACATCCTTAGGTCTTACAATGGACCTTATGGTCGAAGTGTATCCCGTCCAAGGCAGCCTCTACAATCTATCTATCCTTAACTAAATGTATTCTATTGTCATATATTGTGGGTAAAATACCCAGTTAACTGAAATTTAAATCATACAAAGACCGTCAAATGTTAACATTAATACTGAGCATATATAATGTGAAATCATTTATACCGAGACTATACAAGATTTTTAATGGAGAGTGAAATGAAATTTCAGATTATACAATGTCACATTTTTCTGTAACGATCCGCTATATGTGATAGTCGGATATCATCGGGATTGTTATGATAGGAGATCCATTCCTGTTTGTCAACCAATCATGTTGCTTGACCAATCACATTGCTCACAATAAAAACGACATTAACGTTTATATTTTCACAGGACTCAGACTCAAAACCTTTTTTTTTAGTTAGAGATTGTGCAAAATCTTTTAAGAAACTAAACAGTTTGCAATTTTAATCCGCTTTGAGATTTGTCACTCAAATTAATGCAAAAATCAAAAGTATGGGTATTTTCTCGATTTTTCAGGATGTGCAAACAAACCGGTGAATTTAGACTGAAGATTTCGTTGTATTTATTATTAAGCATTATTAGAAGCCGTCCACATATTTTGCAAAATTTTTTTAACAATATTTGACCCGTCTCCCTTTTGTCACACTTATTCACACATTTAAACCCCCTCCCAACAAGTATTTTGTCACAATAAATGGCGGAGTCTTTTCACCCTTCATAATATTATTCTGGTTTTTGTTACAAATAATAAAAAATTAATTATAACATTCATTATTTATTACATTTCTGTAATATAATTATATTAATAAATAATATTTTTAATATCAAACACACAACTAACTTACCTCAAGCCGTTAAACTACGGGGTTTTTCTAATAATGGTGACGTCACAAATAGTAACAATTTCGCACAGACTACCTTTTTCCCCCAAACGTGTGACGTAATATCACTCTTTTGTGTACGTCTTGAGTGTCGTCCCTTCCTTATTATCTATTCTCAAAATATGCCCCGTTTTCCTGAACCATCTTGTACTATCCATGTATAAAATATACCTTAATATATAGAGAGAGACACATTGTGTGTATAGAAAACGTTTGAAATGAATTTTCTACATTCCCCAAACTTGCTAGGGAGTCATCATCAATCCTTAGACGTGTGTATAGTCGAATAGAGAAGAGGGAAGAGAACAGAGTATTATGGTGCGTGATTTGTTTATAAAATTGTAATATTAATTCATTGCCGTTGTAGTATGAAAAGGTATCAAAAAATTTTAAAGTAGTTGTTGGTTTACAAAATTTGAAAAACTTTGACATAAAAGTAAGGTAAAAATAACAGTGATGAAATCTATCTCGTTCTCATTCTATCTTAGCGGCATCTTACAAGTTAATGAAATGATGTTTTTCGATTTTAATTATTTATTTAAAATAATGGAAAAAGTTTAGAAATGGAAAGTTGGGATTTTTTTTTTTTTAGTGTTACTTGAAATTATAAATTTTTAATGAGTACATCACATAGAAAAAGACAGGTTATACGAGTTGTATGTTTGTGTGTTTGTGTGTATACGTTTGAGAATGAAATTAATTTTTACTTTTTAATTGAAAAATATGAAAATGATTATACGATCAACATGGGATTTGTGAATTACATTGACTTTCATTACCTGCGTACACATAGATTTATTTTATACAGGAAATTGTGATTATTTTTTCTTTACCAAATTAGGAAGTTACGTAGCGGATTATTTAAATTGTATTTTAATTCCGTTTGTATTTTTCCCACGATTTTTAATTAAAAACTAAAACAAAAACAATAAATGCTCGATATTTATTAAAAAACTTTTATTATGAATAATTTTTCCTATGGCATTCTACAAATTTAGCGAAGAATCCCTTCTGTGGACTTTGAGACCAGATGTACTCAGAAGGGTTCATAAAGAAAAGGGACCAAAGGAGCATCGCTCTGGTGATCCCGTGTATCCTTGAGGCAAGTCCAAATAAAAAAATGTAATGGTCTGAAATTCGATGTGAAAAAAATAATATCTCCATATGTGAAGGATAGCAGTAGTAGAAGCCTGGCAAGTAGGCTTTTCTAGGCTGTTTATCGACCTTCAAAGATCAATAAATTTGTAGGCAGACTAAGAGTTGGTAAGTTGTGCGACTGCTGGCGATCTTGTTAGGAACTATGGTGAAATTCATTTGGAGTTCGTGAAGGAAATTGCAGGTAATGTGAAGTATAACAGAACAGGATTACACTTTAAAAGACTTTTATGAACTGTGGAAATTATAAATTCCACCCGTTTCACTCAACTAGCTGTTTGGGAAGTTGTTGCTATCAGTGCTTTGTTCTGTTTTTGCCAAATTCTCAAAAAGAAAGCCTCGTATTGAAATTCATTCAGCACAAATCAATTTTTTTACAGCCTCAAAGTTTCAAATTTGAAATTTGTAAAACAAAAACCTTCTCTAGTTTTTTCGCAAAGTCTGTTAATGTTTTTAACAGTTTTCTTATTGGTTAATTACGATACGAATCTGACTTTTGGATTAATAGAAAAAACCAAACTGTTCTCCTTCGTTCACCAGAGGCCTAATTAATTACGTCAGGGCATGTTAAAGCCTAGACGCCAACCCTACTATATTTTACAGGAGCAATTAGAGATGATTTTTAGACCCCTGTATCTCATGAACCAAAAAAGCTATAAAGCTCAAATTTAAAACGTAGCATGAGACCCACAATCTGAGGGTACGTAAAATATGAAATACCCTGCACCTGAGAAACTTACACAATGGATATAAACCAATCATTTTCTCACTTTTTTTTATAAAACTTGGTCCATACAAAGATTTCACTAACTTTGAAGACGAACATTTATGTTTTTGCTAGGATATCACTACTTTTTGTATGCCAAAACTTGGTCCCTCTCACATTTCATATTTTGGTGGGTTTAAATCACTATTTATCTTTTAGAACAAAAGATACTGCTTTTTAAAATAGTCTTTCCTAGTATTGACCGCCTATATCATAATCTTCCTTTTAAAAATCATGTGTATACTTTTCTAATGTGGGATCCAAGACCATAAAATTTTTTTACTTCTATTTTTTTAAAGTTATTTTATTATATGGAAACGCCTTGAAACATAAAAATTCGTATTTATCCGATTTAAAACAAACAAAAAAAATGCATACCATAAAATTATTATATTCGCAAACTCCACAAACAAAAACTAGATTATGAATAATGATAAAGTTTTATAACAAAACAAAAACAAAAATTCCAAAAAGTCATGTTGAATTTGTCTATAAAAAAATAAAATAAAAGAAACCACATCACACTTTAAATAAATTGACAGCCGCGTTGAATAGAAAAAAAAAACATACATATTCAAGTTTGTTTTTGTGGTTTATTTTAAATAAAACATATCACGAATTCATTTATATGTTAAATAAATAATATATTAGCTTTAAAAAAAAACAACAACATACCTACTTTATGTGTATACTAGCAAAAAACTTTATTGGTAAATTTAAAATTTTGTAGCTATATTGTGGCTCACCGACGTTGGCACCTTCAAAATTTCTAATTATGTTTTATACCACCTTAAAGGTCCGGTTTCCTTGGCCCGACTATACCGATGATGGTTCAACGGTAATCGTTGAGCACTATTACCTATGAACTGTTTTGCTTCGAACGACTACCATTACAGTAGTAATGACTATCGTATGTCTTGAATAGCCGTTCTTAAGCAAGGTTATCATAATCGTCAGGCGTTAATGTTGATTTGTTTTTTGAGTTATGTTTTGTTGTACACTCCCGTTCAAAAAAATGAACAGACCTGAAATGTTAATTTCATAAAACTCCTCACTTTTGTAACTCTCTGTATATTATTTATTTATAAACAAAGATTTAAGTAGTATATTTTTTAAATGTGAAAAAAGAAATGTAAGTTTCATATTTTTATTTATGTAAACAATTTATGTATTGAGAGAGACTGATTCGGTTCTGGTCTGTTCATTTTTTTTGAACGGGAGTGTACATCATGGCACAACGAATTTTCAATTTTGGCATACATTTTAAGGAAACTTCGTATTTAAAATTATGCCCTCTTATAAATCAGATAATGAATTTAATTGATCAGATATTCCCATTTATTGGTCAGCGATAGAAAATTTTTAATTCATATATGAATTTCTTTAAAAAAATTACCCCCTCTGAATTTAAATTTCCTGTTAATACTCATGCAATATTGCAGGCCACAAATTAGACACATGGACAGATATTCTTATTAACAAACGCTAGAAACTTTAACTGAGATCCTAATAGTTTTTTGTGGCCTTAAGAAATTTCAAATAAAACTTTAAAAATTATCAATAAACAGAAGAGCTTGACCAATTATAATCAATTACTGGCCTAAAGATGATATCAGTCTACGAAACAATATCATTTTTATACTACAGTTTGAATATGGTCGCAAAGATCGAAACATGTCAATATAATTATTGAATAAAGTGAAATTGCAAAATAAATATTTTTTTAAATTATTATTATTTTTTCAAACTCATATTGCTACAATGGAATTCACAATCCACAAAACGAAGCTTCAAAGAATAAATCAATCTATGAAATAAGAGGTGCTAACTTCTGAGTGCCTTATGTTGTTTATGATTTTTCTAAATCTATATTTTTATCTTGTTAAAAAATAATGCTATTTAAACACAAAAAAAATATAAGCATGGAAGAAACACGTAAGATATTAATCAAAAACAAATAATAATTTTTTTGATATTAAAACATAAAAATATTTAATATTAAAAATTATTTTTTATTTCGATTCAACTGAACTATTTTTGCGTTGAAGATTTAGACTTGACTACACTTCTATAAGGGTAGTATCCGCTACGGTTTTTAGTGGCTGTGATTTAAGTCAACAGCTGAAAATACACAGAAAGACAATAATGAACGGTTTGGATTTGGGCGCCATTTAGAGAAATGTCAGAGTGTATCTAGCGGGGGGGGGGGGGGGGGGCGTAGAACTATCTATTTTCGTCTTATCAATCCGTAATATTGGCAAATTTATTCATGACGCCATATTTCAAAATGTTGGCTTTAGTAGGGCTACATTTAAACAGTTTGTTATAACTTACATAAAAACAGATGAATTTCAGTAACAAAATAATAATTTGTTGTTTATTAACGTAATCCTAGCAATGCATAAGTAACTATCACAGTTGAGCCTCACTACTCTGTTTCGAATTATTGCCACCAGATGTCAGAGTCCAATAAGGAACAAACACTAATAGCGGTATTCAAAAAAATTAAATACGTGTATTACGTGCATATTTAAAATAATCAGTGTAAGAAAAAAGCCTCCACCAAAAAGTGCCTTGTTTGAATCTCTTCGGGAATGTGTTTAGCACATTCATTATTATTTTGGAGTCGGCGGAAAAAATCTTCAAGTGCTTTATATAATTGGGACCAACTATTAAATATTTCATTATTTTATTAAATATTTCATTATTTAATTATCTGTCTGTTGACGAATGTTTCAACAAAAAAATAATAATTTTAGTGCATCTTTTTTAAAGAATTTTTTACTTTTTTTTAAAATAATCTTCTTCTTTTCATCTTTCAGTTTACCCATAGTATATTTGACTATGTATACCCCGTTATTTGAACATGTTGAGAGTGGGGGATCTGCCTGTCACACCATTCATTTTGTAGGACACAAGTTTTTTTGAAGTCTTTATTACATTATCTCTCAATTTAAATAACAAATTAACTGTTACTTATAAAATGTTTGCTATCATCAAACAAACAAGTTACTCTCTTACGCGCTTCGTTAGTCACTATCATCGAGAATTTTCGCGAGAGAAAAGTTGGGCATCTCGTCGAAAAGAAGCTACTGACAAAAATTTAGCCTGTTACTAATCATTTAAAAAAACCGTGCTGTATTGTGGACTATAACGAATTATATGATGTTTGTAACATTTTATTTAATGTATAAATAATATTCAATACACTCGAAAATATGATTGTCGGGGGCGTGCGGAGTATATTGCAGTACCCAACTAATCACATGAAAAAATAAATAAATAAAAAAAAAAACGTTGTAATAATTTCATTTTAATGGCTTTAAATTATTATTTGTTTAATATAATGTTCTCGCCGGTAATACAGTTATGATTATTATCATCAATTTTCAAACAAAATGATTTTTAATAAAATCACATTATTGTTTCGTATAACAAAATACAATGTACTACCTTTATATGTTTTATATATAAATTATTATACATACGATTTTTATCAATAATTTGTTGGGCGGTGAACATTTTTTTGTTGTGCTTGTATTGATTAGTTTATTAATGGAATATATATACTTAAACGTTCATAAAAACGTTCCACCTATGTTCTATTACATAGGTTACATTCAAAGTATAATGATTACTTTGTTTTTAAAATATAGTATTATTTGTATTTGGACTTTTTGAAGTTATCCTTCTTTTTTTGGTGCCTTATTAGAATCCGATCAGAGTGTATTTTCAGCATGTAACGAATCATTGATAAACACTCGACTGATGTAGCACTCTTTCGAGCGATGTAACATTGATTTCTATTCTGCTCTATTGCACAGTGCTTGGGAGATATTCAGAAAAAATGTGTGTCATACAGTTAAAGAAAAAATTTATGTATACACTCCCGTTCAATAAAATTGAACCAACCTGAAATGTTAATTTTCATTTCATAAAACTTCTCACTTTTGTAACTCTCTGTATATTATTTATTTATAAACAAATAAGTAGTATATTTTTTTAAATGTGGAAAAAGAAATGGAAGTTTTATATTTTTTATTTATGTAAATAAGTCTGTGATGTAAATACATGTTAAGTGTTATATCTCCCTTGCACGTATAAAAATAAAATGCTGTCTCTGTCAAAGAGATTTAATCCAAGAATAATCAAAATTTTGAGAGATTGATTCGGTTCAGGTCAATTCAATTTTATTGAACGGGAGTGTACATACGAGCATTATATGCTTAAGTAAAATAGACAAAAGTCTACCTGTCACAAAAGCAGTGTGACTACCTTGTGCAGTGGGCAATAATTTTTTTTTGTGTATGAATTTTGTATATTGAAAGACACGACAATATTATACATTATAGAAAGATGAATAATGATTATGCAGTTGAAATAGGGTACAGGATATCCTCATCATTATTACTCCATGTTTCTGATAAAAGAAGAATTTTAGAATTACGAGTCACTTTACTAATGATATCATTTTTATGGGTTCGTAAACTTTATATCTTAAATGTATATAATGATAAACCTGATCTGGCCTTGATAAATTTCCCTAACTCTGATTCTAATGTAAATAATGGATTTAATGAGAGTCTTTCAAACTCCAAAACAAATATTTGAAATTTTCGTAAAATCTCTTTATTTGACTAGTTTCGGAACACAGTTCCTTCTTCAGAAATAAAAAATGAAATGATCTATTTTTACATACTGTAGCAATTCAGAAGAAGGAACTGTGTTCCGAAACCATAGTCAAATAGAGTGATTTTACGAAAATTTTAAATATTTGTGTTATTTAATAAATTCATTTTATTAAAATCCTGCGTCTTAATAGTAGTCTTGATCTTATTTAATATTATTTAATAAATTATGTAAAAAGAAGTATAACTTCTTACGTGCGTACACACTCTCAAAATTAACTCAAATTTAACTCAAACTTTGTACATGTACCAGTTATATTTCTATGTACCTGAGCGTGAGTAAAAAGTAAAATCAAACTGTTCACTTGCTGACAATGAACTTAGTATATAACGGGGTATGTAGACAATTAACTCAATCAGTTATTTTCACTTGTTTCAGACTATATAGTCTGTATAAGGTTGTTTAATGTTAATATTATTAATTTCATTTAATTTAGAAACTATTTTCATAAAACCACAACATTCTTTACAACATATAAATCAATATTTTTAAATTGCAAAATTTATTTATAGAATAGAACAACGTATTGCATACCATCTATAATCCATCGCATCGCCACAAATTGCATGCAGTTGATGGCTAAAAATATGCGATATGGAATTTGCATGAGATTATTATTAAATTATTTTTTTAAATTATTTTTGTCAGTCCACATACAACTTCGTTTATTTTAAACATAAATTATTTAAATTTACATAAATAATAAATGAGTTTCATTTTCTTAAGGCGGCTGTACACTATAGAGAAAACTCTACCTAAGAGATTTTTTGCCTTAGCTAGAGATCTCTAATGGTTCCCTCGGAATGCACACAACAGCTTGAGCGCTTTAGTTAGGGCAACCAGTCTACTCTAGTTAGCGATCGTAGAGTCTAAATCTCCGTATCTAGATCACTCTTAGTCTATTTAGCAGGCTGATTAGAGCAGCTGGAGCGGAAATGTTTAAACATGAATTGGGACTTAGATTTCAAATTTTGCCCCAATTCCTAGAACATTTGTTTGTATTTTATAACTTCGTATTTCGACTACAATGTAGTCATCATCAGTATGAATTAGCTAATCTTAACTATCTCTGGATATGAACTCAGAGATATGTTGCTTGTTACTAATTTGGTGCGTGTCTCACAATAATATTAAATGCAACACTCACAATGATAAACAAGCAACATATCGCTCTGAATTCATATCCTAGAGATAATGACGATTAGCTAATTCATACTGATGATGACTATATTGTAGTCGAAATTCGTATTTATAAAATACAAATAAATGTTCTAGGAATTGGGGCAAAATTTGAAATGTAATTTCAAAAAACCCAGAGTTCTCTTTGATTATTTTAATAATCTTTATGAATTAGGACAGACAGACGACAAATTAATCGAAACGTGCCGGTAACTCCAGAACTGTGGGATGTTTCTTAAAAAAAATATAAAAACAGAGAGGTGAGAGACATAAAATAATTTTCGTTTAATTTATGAAAGCAATATTTTATTTATGAATGCTAGAAATAATTTTGTTCCTAGATCAAAGAGAAATTAATGCAAGCGATTTCCCAGTTTTTTGAAATAACGGCAAAAGAAGTAAATCGTCAATCGAACAATTTATTCTATTCCTTAATTATTGCACAGTTTATTCTCTCACAAGCGCTTCTACTCTATTCTCTCTACGTAGGGAAATCTAGAGCTCTCGAGTGTACAAAGCTCGTAGACTGCTAAAGCTCGTAGAGTAGCTCTAGACCTTATTAGACTCCTCTACCTAGAGCAAATTTTGCCTCCAGTGTCGCTAGAGTAGCCCCACTTGAGAATGTCGACTCTAGCGAGTGTTTTCTCTACAGTGTACAGCAGCCTTTAGGTAAATTATTGATAAAAGTTTAAAATTGTATACTCAAGGTAATTTATTTATTTTTAATTTTACATAAAAATTCAGTAAAATTTATTGAACTCAGTTAAAGTTGAATATTCGTTATATTTTAAGTTTTATTTTCAGTAGTTGCCCTAAATATTCGAAATAATTTTCAATTTTTTTATCTAATCATAACGATCAGGCTAACTTGCGAGTTTGTGAGTAATTTTGAAATCCACGTAAAAAAATAAACTCGTATTATCGAATAAATTTACTAATTATATACTATTTTAGCTATTTATTAATTAAAAAATATCTTTCGAAGTTTTAAATTACAAAAAAAAAGATGTAACAATCAACTTAGATAATTTTTAAATATCCTGTATATACTTAAGCTCTTTACCATTACTCTTATCGTTTATTTTGCTGCTTCTGTACACACGTAGGCGTGATACTAAGTAATTGTGAATTCAGTTTATGAAAAAAAGACTCAAACAAGAGTAAACCGATTTAAAACAGAGAACTTTTTTTGTGATTTAATTCTTATTCTATATCTTTAATTTATGGGTAGATGATCAGCTGTTTATTCACGGTCTCGAAAACGCCTTCGAATTACATCTTCTTGTGTACCTTTAAGTAATCGCGTTAACCGTTACTAAATTCAAATTAAATTGTTAATACCCTGTTAATGAGAGTATTAAAATAAATAATTTTAGTAATTAAATTATTTTATTTTACGACCAAAAATGGCATTAAATATTCGAGCCCTTAAATACTGCTATGGCATCATATTACTATGCCATCATATTTACTATATTAGATTGGGCTACACTTCGACCATAAGGTCCATTGTGATGTCTTAGGATATGAGGATGTGAGTCGAGTGGAAGGAATATGTGAGTAGACTAGAAATTGGCAGGATATGCGGCTGCAGCCGACTATGATAGGAACTATGTCGATATTCATCTGGAGTTCGTGAAGGAAACTGCAGAAAACCTTCTCAAGCATAGCCGGTTACTTCGTTCTTGTCCATACGCTGACAGTTTAGTCAATTAACAGCCGCCTTTTTTTTTCTTAATAATTGACAAACTGCCAATGTTGGGATTCGAACCCATAACCTCCCAGTTTCCAAGTACTGCATACTGCGCAGACATGACGCCTTAGACCGCTCGGCTACTTGGCTGGTTAATTTACTATATTACTGTACTTGTTTAATTCCAATTTGTAATACAATTATGCAAGTACCTATCATTTGTTACTAAGTCAATTATTCAGTATCATTATAACTGTTAATATCTTCTAGTCAATTAAGAACTGTTAACGATTAAGTGATTGTTTGATACTTACAATAAACATTGTTAAAATCTCCCCTCTCCCCTACTTATATACTTAAAACAATGTACACAAAGATCCAATTAGCATTGAAACAAATCATTTGGAATAATTACACGTACGAATATCTCGTCTAGTATTTATTTATGATAAATAATGTTAATCCCATGTCTATTAATTAGCACACATTTTTTAAATAATTCTTCACATTGTTCAAATGAAGAATATTAAATAAATTAATAATTCGCGTAAAAATATAACAATACGATCTCATCGGAAAAATAATACAATCATAGTTCATCTAATTAAGAGTTAAAAAATGCAATTAAATATAATTATTATATAATTAATACACATTAATAAAATGTTTATTAAATAGTTTTCGTTTTAGAAAAATTTAATGAATAAAATAAAGAATTTGTTACGAAACATATATCTCATTGTCAGTTAAAGAACTGAGAAAATAATTCAAAATATATAATTTGAGTGGAAAGGAACGGTATGAGTGAAGTGTATTTTACACGAAAAGCTTCTTCAAAACAATAGAGAAGTTGCATTAATTTTTTATCGCTACAAATTCATATATAAATGAAAGAATAAATCATGCTTCAATGTTTTGATAATTTTTTTATTAACAATTTCATTGCTTCATTAAATATTAATAATAAATAAATAAATCTTTGTATATAAAAACGACTGTGACGTCATTATATCCGTTGAGGCTGAGAGTCAATTGTAATTATGCTATACATTTGTATTTTCTATATTCAGATCACACATGTGTCATAATGTGCGTGCTTCACATGCATTCGAAAGTATCTATATACACAAGTTAAGAAAACAAACAATGATTAGACAATGGCCCAATCCCAATTTCTGATTTAATAAAATTAAATCAT
The DNA here is from genome assembly GCA_963920215.1 of Nineta flava. Classification (NCBI taxonomy): domain Eukaryota; kingdom Metazoa; phylum Arthropoda; class Insecta; order Neuroptera; family Chrysopidae; genus Nineta; species Nineta flava. The sequence goes on from OY986042.1 coordinate 101,214,174, forward strand.
TTTCAAAAAATCGAATACCTGAATATCAAGGTTAGCTTCGATACCCTCACTTTAGTGGCAAAAACAAAGGGATAGTCACAAAAGGATACCGTCAATAAATAGGTGAGGTTCTTCACACACCTAGTCCTTTAGGCAGTCAACTCAAATAATCCTCAAATCAGATCATACCCTCGGTCAAATCATATAAAAGACATAAATTTATTTTATATCATTGTGAGACACGCACCAAATTAGCAACAAGCAACATATCTCTGAATCCATATCCCAAAGAGAGTGACGATTAGCTAATTCATACTGATGATGACTACATTGTAGTCGAAATACGTATTTATAAAATACAAATAAATGTTCTAGGAATTGGAGCAAAATTTGAAATGTGAGTTTATCTATGTTTATAGCCTAGTTAAAAGAAACAGTTCTTTGGCAGATTTGGCTATAAAATAAAGTTTGAATTCCATAATGCCCTCATCTGTATGAACAGTATTTTAATAAAAATGAATTCACGGTAAATACAAAATAATCTTTAATTATACTACTGCTGCACATAATCTTTTGAATTTCTATAATTGTAATTCTGTGTTCAAAATCTAATTTAATTATTTTTTTATTTAAAAATTTGTTTTAAATTTTATAAATATAATGTGAAAGCATATCTAGATAATAAATAATCACCGACATAGATTATTAATATTAATATAACTAGTATCATCTTATTCCAAAAATGCAATTTAAAATTCATTTTTATCACTTGTTTTTTTAGAAAGTTTATTCAAAATCAAAGAATCTAATTATTTTATTCCAAGTTGGGTAATTTTAAACGAACTACCTCTTGAATTACCAATAATAAATGAGTGTATAGTAGGTGTATTTTTTAAATATGTAAACGAAGATTTAGCCATTTTATTAAACGTGGCTGTGTTAAAATCTGTCGAAATAAGATTAGCATTTCCCGAAACGCCCAGGCACTACATATAACTTTCCATGCCTACACAATACTCCGGCGTTATATGAAATGCCCGGGATCTTCGTGAAAAGACATATTATACAATGAGACCACGACATATATACAGGACTATTCAAATGAGTCCTATGGACCTGTACTCTATTCTAAATATTAGATTACTTCAATATTTAGACACCTATTAGTACAGTACATGTTTCCCTGAGTTACCTGGTAACTACCAATAAACTCATATTAATTATTCAATATTCAGGAAAAATAAATTTTTGGTTCAAACTTCAAATTGTCTTTTTATTTAATTTTTATTGACGTAGATTTCAGACCGAATATCTTGGTATATTCCAACAGACCTTGGTATATTGAGGTGAATCAAGGTTAAAATCTGAAATATTAAATTTCCCATTTTAATGAAGGAATATTATAGAAGATGGGGAAGCACAATGGACCATAAGGTCGAAATGCAGTACTTGCAATACCCCAAGGCATATCATCTTTCTATCTATAGAAAATTAGCTTCATTTTATTAAAATTAGCATCAAATATTGTATCGGACTATTTTATTCCTAATGGAGACAATAACTTAAAGATTTGTAAATATTATGAGCAGATAACAAGGATTTTTGACCTTTGATACAAATAGATCTATTCTAGCCAGGGTTCTTTTCGCAAATATAAAAACCCCTGCAGGTATTCAAAAAAAGAATATTATTGTCCATTACTTCTTCAGCGAGTATTATTTCGTATTTCTATTCTTTTCGCAAATATAAAAACCCCTGGTATTCAAGAAAAGAATATGGTTGTCCGTTACTTCTTCAGCGAGTGTTTATTTAGTATTTCTATGTTTGTTAATTCCAAATATTTGCTTAAAGTTGTCAACCCCTGGTATTTTAATATTATTATTTTGCCATATTTATAATTTTAATCAAATTATAATTCATTGTAGCCCCAGTAATAACTAGAAATAATGAATATTTTATGAGTAATTATTGTGTAAAAAGAAAATATTATTTGATAAATACGTACCATATTTGATATTATTGATAAACCTAATTTATTTTCATAATTTATTATTTATTATTATATCTGAAAGTTTGATAAGAATGTTTAAGTAATATATATATATATATATATATATATATATATATATATATATATATGTATATATATATATATATATATATATATATATATATATATATATATATATATAACAAGTTGATTCACCCAGGAAATTATTTTATTTTAATATATAAAATAAATAAATACATTGAAATTATTTATTTATTTATAATTTATTTAACATATTTATTGTAAATTTCTTTTCAAATTCAATAATATGCGGTATTTAGTTTGTAAAAAAGCAATGACCCTTTATTTTCATACAATTCAAAATGTTGAAAGATTTTCAATTTAATTTTTGAAGTTTTTTGCATATTGCATAGAACGGGGATGGCCAACAAGTTAATCGCCAATTTTGTTCGATTGATCGCGATTTCAAGGCAAAAAATAGTTGAAGAATTTGTGGTAAAATTTCAATATTTTGAAACAATAATGAATAATTGTGCGATGTACACTCCCGTTCAATAAAATTGAACAGACCTGAAATGTTAATTTTCTTACATTTCATAAAACTACTCACTTTTTTAACTCTCTGTATAATTATTCATTTACAAACAAAGATAACTAGTATATATTTTAAGTGTGAAAAAATAAATAGAAGTATAGTAAAAAACAGTTAGTACAAGAATAATCAAAATTGTGATTGACATAATCGGTTCAGATCTGTTCAGTTTTATTGAACGGGAGGGTATATCTTTTCCTTTTAAAAAAGTTTTTTGGGAAGATGTCAACCGAGAAAAATATCCCAATATTACCAAATTTAGCGAATATATTTATTCCTGTTTCGGATCTACATACATGTGTGAATCGACATTTTTCTACTTAAAGTTAACGAAGACTAAACAACGTCGTATCCTGGCTGATTCCCATATTCAAGAGTCATTATTATTATCTGAATATGCATCCAATTATGATTCCTTGGTTAGAGACACGCAAACTCAGTCTTTAATTTTAAGCCTGTCTATTTGTAACTACGTAAGTTAAACTAATTACGACCCGTTAAATAATTTTGTTGTTTTTTACGTAGATGGTTATACAGGGTGTTTCAGTATCGCGGTGCTCTCCCATGAGCTATTGGTAGACTAGCAAAAAATAAGTCTATAAATCGTATATCATTCTTCTTCAATAAATTTTCCTGACCCAACAAAAAAACATGAAAGTGAAGTCTTAAAATCAAATTATCAGTGGGGCTGTGCTTTTTTATAAAAAATTTTGAACACTCAAAAATTGACCCCCCCTAACTATATTACTTTAATTATTCTCCGCATGTATAGTATACATATAAAAGGATTTTATACGTTTAGTCCCGATTTTGTAACGATTGTCCCGATCTTGTAAAGGTCTGTCCGTCCTTCGATATGTCTGTAGTACACAAAAACTAAAACATGTAACGTACTGAAATTTTGTGGGGATTATTAACTTCTCATATTACTAAATTTGATTTAAAATTATTATAAATAAATATACTATAAGCTTATATTTAGCAGAGATCATTAAAAAATGTTTAATTTAAAACACTCCTTTTGCATGTGTTTAATCAAAATATATTATGTAATGTAATTTATGGTACAGAGCTTAGATTAAAAAATTTATACATGCGTATAGGACGAGCAATTGAATGAGCTTTTACGTACGTAAATAGTAAGGTGTTTATTACATGTGGAGTAATTTTTTTTAATTTAAAAAAAAAAGGTTGATTTTACAAATTAACTCATTTAAAAAAAATATTAACCTTAATACGTCATGATAAATGGTACAGGCATTATTTTGTTGTACTGAATTATATTTGGATTATAAAGATATGAATATAAAAATTTTTATACTCGTTTTTTACTTCTGAAATGGACGCAAATTCTTTCTGCTTTATTTTTAAGTATTCCAAATAATTAAAAAATTAAAATGGGAAGGTACAAAATTTAAATATTCTATAATGAAAAAAAATTGTAGGCTTTTTTTTTAGTACTTTTTTATACATTGAAACTAATTTCAAAATAATACTAAATTTGATTAAAACTTTGATATAAGATATCAAAAAATTGATTTTGATATCTCGAATCCAGAATGGCTTATACAAGCAATATGATACAAACAACAAATTTAGTATTTAATCAGACTGAATTTTCCTTTTCTTTTGGTTTAAGTGGTTTAGGAAACACAATTTTTAATAAAATCGGAAAATGCGGAGGCTACGAATTTGACCAACAAGGAGTCAAGTACTTGATTTAAATATATCTCTGTCTCTCTCTCTCTCTCTCTATATATATATATATATATATATATATATATATATATATATATATATATATATAAAATCGTTTGGAGAGAACTATAGGAGATCGCGAAATAATAAGAGAATCCCTTAAATTTTCGTCACGACTCCAGAAAAACTCAAAAATTCCAAACCGTTATAGCAATTTTCTGACTGCAATAAGGTTTTCTGATGGCTAGATCCGTAATATAGTTGATGGTTTCCATAGAAATACTTGCATCATCAAAATTTAGGAAAACTATTATTTGTCAATAAATTTTAAACATAAAAAAATTGATGTTTTGAAATGTCAAAATTTAGAAAAGAATAATTATTTTGCACAAATTTTCTATAATAATTGTTTGAAACCCGGGCAACGCCGGCTTATATTACGCTTATATTTTGTAAAATATATAAAGGCAAAGAACCCCTTGAACTCGGCCTTGCGCACTTCCGTGCTCTAGATAATATTACCTTTGTAACATTTTGAAGTTGGCTGTATTGTATTAAGTGCACACTTGACCACTAAAGTTGAGGCCATTTTGTTTTAAATTTTATAGTTTATTTGTGTCGTATTTATTCGGTTTTCGAGAAAAATATTTCGAATAAAAGTTGTTTCTATATTTCTAATGAACAACTTTTATTCGAAGCATTTTTTCGAAAACCGAATCAATAAGACACAAATCAAACTAAAATTCGCTAAAAATGACATCAACTTTTGTGGTCCATAGTACTCGTACATCAGATATCGATTCGATTTCTCTCAGTAACAGCAGATCTGTATTTTGTGTACGTCAAACTAAAACAACAGCTGGATAGAAAAAACAAAAACAAAATACAATAACAACATAAAAGTCATTTTGGAAAAAATAATAAACTTTTCGTTTCGTAATTTGATAATAAATATACAATTTGAAATAAAAAAGTTTCAAACAATTGTCATACTTTTTTTTCCCTCAGATTTCGATAATTTGAAATCTATTGAAGTTTATTATTTTCAATAATCACATCGTGTTAAGAATTTCAACAACAAAAGATTTTAAATGTAATTTTTTTGTTTGGATAATTTTTTGTACCTTTAGACTGCGAGAAGTTGACAAGTTTAGTTTCTACATGATTTATACAGTTAAAAATTATGTTGCTGGATGTTGCTTCCTCCTCACATAAGTCTGCACATAATGGATCCATTGTGGAATCCTGTTGTGTGCAGATGCTTTGTAGGTGATAATGTCCGATTGGACGCATTACGAAACACCATTTTCCCGAGTTTTTGTTGCGGTTTATCTTCCGAGTGATCACGGTGTTTAACGTATATCCACACGTTGATCACTTGCTCACATGCTGTCTTTGGAATTCTAAATAGGTACTGGGCCTATGGAAGGATATCCAAATCCCTCCTTTCTTTGCTTAGGTATCTGCTTTTTCGTTTCCATCGAAACCACTGTGACCTGGTATCCAGATTAAGCATTTCGTTTTGCTGCTTTGGTTTTTTTAATGAGTTTCTCTTATACAGGATGTTCTGAAATTCATTCAAAAAAAACTATATCACGGTGTAGAGCTAGAAAAAACAAACAAAAAAGTTTTTATAAAGTTTTTCGATTTGACTCTTAGTTTTTGAGATATAATTAATTAAACATTAATAAATTCAACCATTTTGTGGGTGTCGCTACACTTATTGAGAACTCGCTACTCTAGCATGACCGCCCTACTCCACTACTGTGGCCCCACCTCCTTACACTATGCGCTCTGTGATTGGTGGAGTAGTGTAGCGACACCCAAAAATGCAAATGTGATTAGCTGAATGTTTAATTAATTATATCTCAAAAACTAAGCGTCAAATCGAAAAACTTTATTTAACTTTGTTGTTTGTTTTTTCCAGCTCTACACCGTGGTATAGTTTTCTTGAATGAATTTCAGAACACCTGTATATGTGCTTCAGATTTTGTCTTCCTTTTAAAAATATTTTAACAGAAGTCATATTTCATACATTGTTTTATAAAATCCAATACTTAATAACTATAGCGTTTAAAAAAAAACCGATTTAATATTGAGTCATAATATATTGTCTTATAAAAACGTAAACTCCTTAAGTCTCACAATTGCTTTTCAAGATAATACCTCGTTGTGAATAAGTAAGAGATATATGGAGAGCAACTTGGCAAAACAAGAACATACAGTTTTATATTCTAGAAGTAGGACACTGCGGTGTGTTTGATAGTCTATCTTCCAGTCAGTCAGTCAGTCAAGTTCTCTATATTTCTTCTATCTATCTATGATGTGGTGGTGTTGGTTGCTATATCTCTATTGGTGGTCGAACACAACTGAATACGGTTTGGTTCGAGGTATCTGTGTATCTGTAAGTAGTCAGTACGGTCTCTGAAGACATAGGTGATAAAATCATATAGAGATGGAATAATTTATATTTGTATAGACTGTTTCATAAATCACAAACAGAACTAAAAACGTTTAAAGGAATTTTTTCAAAAGTTAATTAAAAAGGTAATGAAGGGTAGTAAAGTAGATTTTCTACAACTTTACTACCTATAAATTTTTCGATTTTTCTAATATTAAGAGAGATGATCTATATTTTGTGTTTTCTTCTTTCCCTTAAGCCTTCCTTTCTCCTACCGATTCTACTCATTAACTAACTTAGTTTTTCCGCTAGAGTGACCGCAAATGTCCACATGTTGGGAGAGCTAGAATGTACACATGGAATATAGATTTAATTTTTTTCATATATTTTTCCATAGCCATTTAAGCAGTGACAATGTTAACTGTCACTGTTAAGTTAATTAATTAAATTAAATTAAAGTTAAGAATAAAGTGACACTCTTCTTGTGTCATTCGTAAAGACGACAAGCAGGTTTAATGATCACATGCCTGGAGCAAATGATCCAACTGAGAGACAGGAAAGAAGTCGAAAGATTGGAGGTTTACTTGCCAAAAGTAAGCAAAAGATAGAATCTAGACAGTTTTACTTTTGGCCTATTCTCCAGTACTACTATTAATTCTACCTACAAGTTGCATCTTTACTGAATGTATAATCTTGTAGCCTCGTAAAAATTTGCTTTTGATCTTGGAATCATGTTGTCATAGAAGTCACACGAAACATGTTGTCATGGAAGTCACACGAAACATGTAGAGAAAAATTTATGGATGCTTTGCTTATCTATAAGATTACGAACCATTCATAGAAGGAAATACATTTTTACTATCAATTTACTATTGATAAAAATTGGCACATTTAGTTTATTTCTACTGTAACTTTAAGCCCAATTGGTCGAGCAGTCTATCGCGCTCTGCTTGCTTGGAACTAAATTGTTACGGGTTCAAATCTCGGCGTTTGTCAATTAAAATGTATGAGCATGAATGAAGTAACCGGCTGTATTAGTGAAGGTTTTCTGCCATTTCCCTTCACGAATTTAAGACGAATATCGACATAGTTCCTTTCGAAACCGGTATGCACCCACACAACCTACCAATTCCTAGTCTGTATACAAATTCCTTGTCCTCCACTCATATCATTAATAATTAATAATGGTTAAAAGATAATGACGGGGATGTCCTCTGTTATAGACCATAGAATCTCAGAAACGGAGGTAAAAACCTTCATTATTATTATTATTATTATTATTATTATTATTATTATTATTATTATTATTATTATTATTATTATTATTATTATTATTATTATTATTATTATTATTATTATTATTATTATTATTATAACTGTAACTTTAAAAGTAAAAAAGTCAAAAGAAATAATCTTTCAACCACTAAACATCCTATACATTTCTATCTATTCTTCTATAATCTGTTGGTCCAGGAAAGGAGTACTCATCGCTTGTCTTACATACATTACGAAGGAAGAGGTGTAGAAAGACTCACCATCGATTGTTACTGATTACTTCTTCTATAACCAAGGAGAGAGAAGGATCACAATATTGCTGTTTGATAGTATTATACATATCGTATGGCCCTGGTGGTTAGTTTTCACATTTTACGGATAAATGGAATTGGCCAACAAAACATCATTCGACTTAGGTATTCTAATCCAAGTGTGATTACAATATATATATTGGTGTCAACCAATCTAGTGAGCTTAAAACAAATGTTAAAGTTTAACTTTTGTACATTTTGCAAACATCACACAAATGTTTTGAAAACAGAATCATTTTTCTACAATTTAATAATTAGTATTTGTTGCAAAATTTAGGTTGTCTATTAAAAATTTCAATATTTGTACTTTTCCACCTCTATCTAGGGAGAGGTGGAAAAGGATCCTATTAAATAGATGTATTTTTATACCCGATATATAAAATGCCGGGTATATAATACGAGGATATATTAAGTTTCGTCCGGAAATATTGATTGCAGAAAAAAAATTTTGGTATAGGTGTTCACAAAATGGCCTAATTAGTTCATTTCCGCATACATGCCCGTTCGTCTCAAAAACGAAAAGAGATCGTGAACTGAAATTTTGTATGTGTGTTGGGCAAAATGTGCAAAATTGTCCGTTTTTTGAAGCCGTAAGAGATAGAACAAAAATTTAAAGACACAACTCAAAAAATAAACTTTTTTTCATAAATTCAGTACATACCGGGTATTTAAACAATTAACTCAGTTAGTTGTTATTTTCACTTGTTTTTTAAGACACTTAATTTTTTATTTTTTACATCTTACGTCCATTGCCGACGATTTCTCGAAATATTAGATTTTACCAACCTCAAAAAAACCACACATATACAAAACTACATATAATCTGTGCTTAGAGGCATGATTACGGATTCGATACTTCAGTCTTATATCTTATATCTATTTACAGACTGTGTTGGACAACTTTTCCTATAGTAAATCAATGTTAAATATTATTTATTACTAGCTGTCCGACTGTATATAGTCAGTCAGTACACATGTGATGAAAGTACAATTTAGTATGTGCATTGTGCATCACAAAATCCCCACTCTTTAATGACAAACAAACAACCATACGCATACAGTATAGCTGTGTACTGACTGACTTCATACAGTACCAGACGGGCAGCTAGTAATAAAGAATATTTAACATTGATTTACTATAGGAAAAGCTGTCCAACACAGTTTGTATATTGAAATCTTCAATCGTATAATTTGCTAGCTTATACCCACGGTTTTTCTCCGGCTCCCGTTATTTTAAGACTAAAAACTTTATAGATACTTCCATCAAATTTCTTTTTCAGCGAATGTTTTCGAATTCTATCTCTCGTAGCGAGATAAAATATACAGCTTGTTTTTTAAAATACACCCAATCTGGAATACTGTATAGTGTATCTATCGCTGTCTATAAGTAATGTACTATGATATGGTTTACTTTGTAACACTTAAACAATCAGTATTGTATTATAACATAAATAACTATTATATTATACTTATCACTCTCTAACTTCAATCATTTATATATAGTTGCATCTTACTCGTGCATGTATACATCGTCGTTATTGTCCGTCGTTCGTTGTGTGAGAGTAACAACATATCATGGCATACTGTATATAGACAGTGAAAGATGCACTACACAATGTTGCTTTTGCGTCTATTTTAATTTACGTAGTGTATACCAGTTTTTAAGTATACTCATAAGCTTTTAAACAAAAAAAGTTTCATAAAAATCGGTCCATTAGTTTTTGCGTGATGCTCGAACCCAAACAAATGAACAAACATTGACAATTTTATAATATTTGAGAACAGTAAATAATCAAATTTATTACGAATTTACTAATTTACTACAAAGATTGTTAATGTTTCGTATGAAAATTATTCACAGGATTCTGATATTCAATCATTTGAAAATCTTAATTCTATTATATTCTAAGATATAAAATTTTATTTATACAACTCGCTCTGCTCGCAAGGAATTCCCCCTGTGACCCCAGAGGTGGCCTTCGCTCTTGGCTCCGCGTTTGGGGGGTGTTTTTCCAATTTTTCGGGGAGTTGAAATGAAAAAATTGAAGTTTTCCGATTTTTTCGTCGGTTTCAAGCAATTTCGCGTCGAATGCAAAAAACCGCATCTTTCTAGCATGTCTAGAAGGGCCTTTGAATTTGTATACATGAGTGTGTCAGTCTGCTTCATTTAGGGCGGGCTATATATTATTAAATATGTAGATTCTTCATATATAAAAGTAAATATAATATAACCTAATCCAAATTTGAATTATACTATACAAATAAATGTTATGTTCAAAATAATACAAATATTTGTATTTTATAAAATTTAGGTTTATAATATTTGAGGAAATAACAACAGTTCTCTAGCTTTAAAACATCCGTTTTATTATTGACCAATTCGACCATATGGCGAATGAATAATAATACTATGGTTGTTCAAAACCTAGTGCTGTTCGTCCGTTGGTTGGTTGTTCCAGATATATCATAATAATATTACTACAATTCTACTTATATTATTATTACGAAATATTTCCACTACAGAAAGTTAAATCTAAACAACTGTACTATGCCAAACCATCAAACCTCACACTATCACAGAAAATACTACGGTATTTAGTATCACATGTAGTACAATATTATATAATAGTATTGTTGACTTTATATAAAGTGTGTCAATTCAGATATTGTATATCAAACTATAGTAATAAGATAGTAATAGATAGATAGATTATAGCGATTATAGATTATCATATATGCTTCATTATTTCGAGGTAGTTTGACTTAAGGATGTTAGGGAGATATAACCGGAGTTAAAAGTACTAAAAATTAGAAATTCATTAATATTTTCGTTTTGTAGCATAATAAATAGTGTCAATATTCATTTATATCTATAATCTATAATATAAATAAAACTGAAGTGTCTGTGATTTCGAAATAAAGGATGTTTTTTAAAGTTCATATGGTCATTTGACGTTACCAAAACCCAAACACACGTTTTTTAAATTTTTGTTTGTCTGTCTGTTTGTTTGTCCGGGCTAATCACCGAAACGGTTGAACTGATGTTTAGGGGCCTGTCATTGGCAGTTAAACTACTTATCTAGGCTACTTTTTATCCGGGATATATTTAGAGTTCCATATAATAATGGATATAATATAGATATATGTAGACTGTGATATAATATAGAAGTTGTTCAGCCACAATCGTTGACTTTCTTCACGATTTTAGTGTTTCGTAATGTCACAAATACCAATCTGTGATTGTGTGAGAATTTGAGTGAACACATTCCTAGTGTTAGAAGACCATTCTTCAAAATTTTCGTTCGTTTCATAGCAATTTCGATAAACATCCCTAACATCCTTAAGCTTAAAATTATTTTTCTTCCAAAGATTGATTGTCATGCGGTGTATGACTTTACTAGTTGAAATAATACATTATTAAGCAGTTACATTTAAGTATTCATTCTGAATTGAATCATATTTATAATACACGTTCAAACCCGTCTGAAAATTATGATTTCAACAAGAATTTTATAAAATTTTCAAGTCATATTGTTAAATATATAATAGTTAGTGCCCTTTTTGGCACGTAATAAGCATAATACTTGCTATTTACAATATATAGTATATAATTTTCTATAAATTTCGTTTTTGTTTTGCTATAAAAACTTATTTCTATGTTTTGGAGAATGAAAAGCTATTAAAAATCAAATAAAACATCGTAAGGCATACAATGTGTTTCGTAACAGATGTGTCTCGAATCACAAATGGGGGTTGAATCTTATTGTTCCCAGAAATCACTGTAGTCGAATGATTTCATTAACACACGGGATAGTAATTTGTCCTGCAAACACTTAATTGGGTCTTAACCTATAACCCATTGCTCTGTATAATGGGTAAAAATTGTGTGCATTACCTAGCTCTTACTTGAAGGGAAATAATTTTGCCATTCGCATTGCATGTTAGATTATACGTAGGCAAGAGAGGAGGGCAGCTGATATCACAATATAATATAAATTTTCACTTGACTAATGAATCAGAATGGACACTTGTCCATTTGTTAGAATTACAAAAAACGAATCCAAACAAAATCTTATTAAATATTCAAATATTCTCAATTATTAACATAATCGCACTAAACAGATTTTAAATTAATTCATTTGATATAGAAATTACTGCATAGCATGTATTTAACGCATAAAATAAAAAATTAGCGGGAGATTACACTAAACTGACGGTATACATTAAAATAGAATGTAGACTCACGACATAATAATGCATAATGAGTATTTTAATATCTCCCTCTAACTTTTCCCCATTTCACGTAATTCATCAATATAAATAATTCATATTTTGAATGATGTAAAATATAATTAGTATAAAGTATTGAATTCTCATTAATTACCTATCTCACTCATATAAATTATAGTCATTTGATTGATTATAAACAAATGGAAAATAATCATTAAATTGTTTAATAGATAAATAAAAAATTATAGACATTCATTAATGGCAGTCACATATGTATATTGTTTCTGATACAACAAATACATTTGAATTTATTTGTATACACAAAATAATTATTTTAACATTAATGTGCTAAAAAGAGAGATGTGTATTACAAATGTATGTTAAAATGTCTATATTTCTTATTTATTAGTTAACATTGGAATTCTATACTTATTTTATAAAATTAGTTATAAAATATATGATATAATTGATAATGATTTCGTAATAATTGACAAAATTGAAATATTTTTAATTAGCGTACTAGTTTTTAACCCCCGACGTAAAAACAGGTTTGTATATAAGTTTGAAGCGTCGTTGTGTCTATCTGTGTGTAGGTCTGTCTGTGGCATCGGTCTGTCTAACGCGTGGACTGAATTCCATACGTTTTTTTATATATTATATTGTTTGTTTTCTTACGGTGGTTCTTAGCTATGTTTGATAAATCGGTTCATTTGTTTGGAAATTATAAACTCTTTTAGAAGATAATGTATAGACATATTATCATTATCATTTTACATATAAATTTGGTGGAGGTAACGAGAAGTTCTTATTCTGTTTCATATTATTGCATTGTAATTTAAAATTTGTAATTTTACTTCTGTAAAAAACACATCGTAATGTGTGGAATATAAAGATATTGTTTTCCGTGTTTAAAATGTTTTCACCTAATATTTTTGTTTTAGAGTACACCAATGGCAAAAGTATGGCTTTTGACCGTTGGTATTTATAAGTATGTGTTGTTGATGTAGATTTGATATTACAAATCTTTAGACATTCATATTTTATAGTCTTATAAGGCGAATAACGACCATGCAAATATATAAAATGAGCTAATTAAATTAGAGTCCTCTAATAGCTTTTTAAGGATTGATTTTTCCTGAATTATATCAGGGAATAACTGTATTCCTGTAGAATAAGTCGTCTTAAATAATGTATCATACGTTTCTTTAAAAAAGAATGACATCTATTTAAAATTTTAACTTCCTAGGCGATATAATTTTTAAAATATTTTTGGATAAGCAAAAGAAATTCGGCTAGAAATTAATAAATGCATATTAATTTTGAACTATGAATTAGGAATTTATTAACTCAAATATGGATACACGAGAAAATAATATTTATGATGTCATAAAATGACACAAAAATAACTTTTATGTAAAATTCTACGAAAGTTATTTTCTATTATATGAGTACAGTTATTTTTATATTGATTGGATTCCAATCCAAAGACGTCACGATTGTATGTTTGCTTATTATCATCGAACAAGGTATACAAAATAATGTACGCTTGCAGTATTATATTAAATATCGACTTAAATTGGTTTCATGTCATAAGAGATTTGAAAGAGACGCTATGGAATTGCAGCAATATCAAAATTATTCTGTTCAAAACGTTCTAGAACATTCTACGTGGCTTATCATTATTCTCGAAAGATATCAGTTAGTATAAGATTATATGTTACGATATCGTCACATAATAATTTTCCAGAGTGTATTGACCTGTGAATGATTGCAGCTAGTAGGTTTATGCTGTTATCTTAATATTTTACCGTACTATTTATCATTATATATATCTCAAGGAACAGTTTTTTCTTATATCGATTTTCATTTATTTGAATAAATCTGTATCTATATCTGCATAACCATATGTGGCGCTCTTGAACGTAAGGATAATGTGCTCTCAAATCTCGATATCAATAGCTATTAAATTCTGTACGAAAAAGCCTTTGATTTGAATGTATTATTATGGTACCAAAGTTGAATTGAACTCAAAATATTTCAACTAATTTAGAGAAGTCACAATATTTACGTACGAGAAGAGATACTTCACGTCTAATCATTTATCAAAACCCATAATACCATAAACTCATGATCAAACTCAGGACAAATAAATACACACACGAAAAACATGGCATTGTGATTAACCCTTATTGTGCTTAGTGAACTAATTGTGATCGAAGTTTATGCGATATCTAATCTTTTTCTTCCAGACTTATTATCTTAACATCTTAATTTGGATATCACTGTTCTTGATAATAAAATATATTAAAACGCGAAACTTCAAAGGCCATATATAGGTTAAAAGTTACCAGTCCAAGTAACCGAGCGGTCTAAGGCGTTATGTCTGCGCAGTATGCAGTACTTGGAAACTGGGAGGTTATGGGTTCGAATCCCGACATCGGCAGTTTGGCAATTATTAGGAAAAAAAGGGGTGGTTAATTGACTAAACTGTCGGTGTATGGACAAGAACGAAGTAACCGGCTATGCTTGAAAAGGTTTTCTGAAGTTTTCTTCACGAACTCCAGATGAATATCGGTATAGTTCCTAACATAGTCGGCTGCAGGCGCATATCATACAATTGCTTCTACTCCATTCACATCCACACATCCCTAGGCATCATAATGGACCTTATGGTCGAAGTGTTGCCCGTCCAGGGTAGCCTCTACAATCTATCTCTATCTAACTAGGTCAAAAGTTAATAACACAAGGTATGTATACAGTAAAATTTATGTTTGAAGGGTAATGGTGGGGTCAACATTACATTTAGTACAGTGGTTTTCATATAAGTTGACTTTAAATGACTTAGAAAGAAATTTTGACTCGTTGCTTTCAAAATTTGTGTTCTCATTTTGTTCTCAAAATCTATAAAAGTGTATAGATTTCTGCTTAAGAAACTAAAAATGCGTAGAAGCTATGGAATGGTTATTAATATGAATATGAAATTAGTAACCTTGGCGACACATTTAATATTGATTCTTATTACACATAAAAATCGTAAATATTTTTCTTAATAGAAAAGTGCAAAAAACTTATCCATAGATAAATAAACTGAGGTAAATTTAATTTCCAACAACATTCTACCAATATTAGATATTTTCCTAATTTTTGCGTTTCCTCCTAACTCTAACTCCCCGCTTAAAAAACTCTGAAATGTTTGGATAATTTTTAAATAAATCTCGTTTTTTAAAGTAAAAAAATATAAAATAATATTTGCGGTTGAATAAAACGAAGTTGATGTTTTCAGATGATATCATAAAAAGTAAAATATTGAATGCATTTTTTTGTATTATTTTGTGATAATCTAAAATACTGTGGACATTAATAAAATCACTGGTTTAATTGAAAACATTCTTTATTCTATCTGATCGTCAGTTTGCCAAATGATCAGATTTATAAAGTCATTAGCTGAATTGAAAGTCATTAGCAGCTGACTGATTATTCAAATTGACTACGACATATACAAAATTGTGTGCAATCAATATATTTAATTTCTGAGTACATAAATTAAATAATTTATATTGAGTTTGTAGAGCCAGTTAACCAAACGTGACTATATGTGTTACCCTTGGAACAAAGTTATATTCTATGTCCGAGTAGTTAGTATACTATACACTAACTATAGTAGTTTACTATAAATATAACTTCGTGATGTGTGGTGGTTTCTGTCGTACATTACACATAGTGAGGGTATGGCGCGTCAATGTACAGACATTGTGGCGCCATTCAAACACTTCTATGGCGTCAGTTAGTCATCATACATAATATACATTATAACTTTATTTGTATGTATACACAGTGGCGGATTTACCAATACACTGAGTAGGCTGGGGTCTAGAGCGGCAGATTTTAAGGGTGGCAAAAATAATTCGAAAAGAATAGGTGATGGAATTAAGCGTGTCAAAGCAGTATACAAAAGATATGGCGTTCTGGGTCATTGCCATGGGAAGTCTATTTTTGTTCCTGTGACAACAGAATTTGCTAAACGTTTATCCAAATGTTTGATATAGCAGTTCGCATGGTTCTATGTACCAGCGACAAATTATTCGGGTGAGAGAAGCTTTTCTTGCTTAAAACGGGTGAAAAATTATCTAAGATCTACTTAAAGCCAAGAAAAGCTAAATGCCTTAGCTGTTTTGTGCATAGAGTCAGAACTAATGAATAAGATTTCATACGACGATATAATTGATGTTTTTGCGCATAGAAAACCGCGCAAAAAAGCATTGTAAAACTTGCATAACTTGAATTTCATCGTCATCTACAGCCGAATTGTTACGAAATAATTGAATATACTGTTTTTAAACTGCAAGTAAGCACAATAAAAATTATTTAATAACGTTTACCGAATGTAAATTATTGTGTTAGTAGTATTAAGTCATACCTTACCCCGCTTTATTAGTATTACATGATTGCTAACTTTTATTAGCTCAGAAATATACCCAAAAACTATTTGTTGTGCAATCTGAACTAAATCGTTGGATTGTAAGAATAATCTAGGAACTGACACATTGCAGCGGACGGTAGGAGCGGCCAAATTTGAATAGCCTACTGGCGGCAAATGTATAAATCCGCCACTGTGTATACATAAAATATTCCCGTTTCTAAATACGAAAAACCCTTCGTCTGTTTCAAATGTGTTATTTTTTGTTTTCAATTTAATTATTTAATATAACGAGAAAGGTAGCTTTATAAATTACTTTTTTTCTAATGTATTTGGAGAAATTTCTACGTATTCATTTAATAAAATTTTAATGAAACGTTATGGATAGGTCACAGCTATAGTATCAAATCTGCTCAGTTGATGTCGTCAAAATGAGAAATCATTTTAAATGCTTACAAAAATAACAATTAAAAAATATGTAAATAATGAATAAACAAATTTATAATACATTGACATCAAGATAGTGAGAGATTATAAGCACTCAACTACCGTAACATCTCCGGTAGCTCAGAGGTATAACATTGGTCTATAATGCAAGAGTTCGTGGGCTAGATTCTGGCTATGAACATTCATGGTTCGAGAAATTATTTATTTTCGAATTTTAATTTCAAGAAATAGTATGGAGACAATTTTTTTCGTACACCTTGGATCAACAGCATTCATCAAAATATGAAACACGATCTTATGAACTAGAATACGATATTCCGTTACTAACGAGATCCGGGACTAAGCAATGTTTTAGACTAGTTGAATCGAACTATTTTCATATTTTGATAAATATACTCTCGATTATAGACGTTGTAAGTCCGACCTTTCACTCGGAAAAAAGTATATGTGGGTCAACGTTTGCGTGAACTTTTTTACTGAACTTGCTGAGTTAAGTGCATCACATTTAAAGTTATGAACCATAATTCAAATTTGAGCAAAAAGTTTGATAGGTATCGAATATATCAAAATGTTTGGACATTTCTAGTTTATTTTTTATTGGTGCCGAAAAACAAAGCTCATCAAAACAGAACAGATAATTTTCAAGATATTTCATCAAAAATTTAATTTACTAAGTCAAAATCATTTACGAAATCAAAATAATTGGTTCCATATTATGTTCAAATTGATCCCTCAAATTTTGAGCTGTATACCTTATATAAGGCACCAGAAGTATATTCTAGTACCTTAAAAAGATAGATAACTTAAAAGCAATAAAATTTTCATACATATACACTCGTCGAAATTATTTATCTGCATTTTGTTATACGGAATATTCTAAGGCTACCTAAACTTGAAAGTAGTACCTCAAAGTGTTTATTTTTTAACATTCACCAACGCCATAAATATAGAAGGCACCAGAAGTATATTCTCGTACCTCATAAAGATAGATAACTTAAAAGCAATAAAATTTTTCATACATAGACACTCGTCAAAATTAATTATCTGGATTTTGTAATCCGGAATATTCTAAGGCTACCGAAACTTGAAAGGAGTACCTCAAAGTGTCTATTTTTTAAAATTCACCAACGCCATAAATAAAAAAGGATCCAAAAAAAGGCATTCAACATTACGCAATATTTTTGTTACAAATAAAAAAATGCCATTGTATATCGTCACGATATCGTGTAGAATATTTAAAACATTTTATAACAATTTTATTTATTTATGAATAAAAATATTGATTTATTTCAAAAAAAAAGCTTACAAAGGTAAGTGGCTACGAGACATGCTATATCATGCTTTCACGGTCGAAGGTCAAATTAAAATTAAAAAAATTCTTGATAATTATTGGATTTTACATTCCGTCTATGAAAATTAGATAACCTTTTTAATTTTTTTTTTTTTTTTTGAATTTAATTAAATAGATAAATAATTGTCAGCAATTTGAATTGGATCAATTAGATGGATGTCTGCTGTCGGTATGAAAGCGTAATTATTGTATGTGTATGTATCAATCACTTAACAGTACGTACCATTGTGTACCAACTTTTGTTATACAGAGGTCAAATTGAAGATTTTATTTTATTCGAGATACTTCAAATACATTAATATTATCAAATTTATTGAGTACCTTATTACGTAACAACTACTAAATTATTCAGTTTATTTAACACATGGCCACAAAAGTAGCGCTCATTTTCCAAAATTTGTTAATTAATTTGTGCCTTGTTCATTCGATTTTCGAAAGATTCTTCAGATAGTTGTTCCTTATAAATAAACATATATATATATATATATATATATATATATAATGTGAGGATGTAAGTGAAAGGATGAAAGGAATGTTTGTGTATAGGCTAGCAATTGGTGGGATATCATTATTATCGTTATGAATGATCGTTATTATTTTGGGAAATAGCTGCACCGCCAGGTCTTTCATGGAGCATTTCAATTTGACAATACAGTTGTAATTAGGTACAGGAATGTCTTCATCATTAATACTCCATGTTTCTGACAATAGAAATAGATAGATATTTTATTTAAAAAGAAATCTAACTTCTTACGTGCGTGCATATAGTATACACACACTCTTGTTTTTGAATTTTGTTAGATTCCATGTCTTTTAAGCATTAATAAGATTTTTAAACTTTTATTATTTTTACTATTATCTTGGTATTTTTTACCTTAGGACACTCGATTCAAAAACATAAATGTCGAATTTTAATAGCTAATAATCGGTAACTAAACACGAAATTCTTAAACAGGTTTGATTTGCGTGTGTTATAATTCTAGCGGTATCTATGGTTGAAGATGATTATTTCAATTGTGTGTATCAAAAAATATTCATTTATTTATTTTTATTCAAGTATAAAAAGTTGGAAAATTATCTGTTATATGAAGCATACTTGGAAATGTGAAGAGCTATTAAATTTATTTTACTCTAATTTCAACAAACATAATAAATTTAAACGTATTTTATTACTTCCATAGGTTAGAGTTAGACAACTATTCCATTCCAGGTCATACACTATAATGGGTAATATATTATTACAAAATACATTAGAAAACGTTGTGCATTTCTATGTTTTCTTTTTGTAAAAAGAGTTTGTTCAATATTGAATACTGTATGAATTTTAATTTATGGATGTACCAGCACTGGAGCTCAAAAAGATTAAGGCTTGATTTTTTTTTACATATTTTTACATTTACAGGGGTCTTGAATTAATTATTTAATGTTAAAGTTCGTGTTTTAATGCATTGCTCTTATGGAGAAACCCATATTTTTACAAATATTTTGGCATATTTTGATAATTCTCACTTGGAATAAAATAAGACGAATAAAAAAACACTATTAATAAAGAGATTGAGCCAATAAAACTCCAGCATGACGGGCCTATAAAAAGATCTTTAAGAAAACAACTGAGATTTCGGTGTTAAGGGCCTTCGGAATTAAGTTTTAATTTTAACTAACGACCAAAATTAATAAACATTATTGTGGACTTTTATGAATGTACTATATAAGATTTTGAAGAATTTTATAAATGGACTATATATAGTGCTCTATATATAGTGCTCTATATATAGTGCTCTATATATAGTACATCCTTAATTAAATTGATGTAATTTTGCCACAAATATATTTGAAATTTTGCAAATATTTTTGGGTACTATTTGGGTACTAGTTTCCTCATTGTAGATATGTCAAAAATTTTCCATTAATCAAATTGTCTGAGCGCAAGTGATTGTGTTCGGCAATATGAAACTCACTCAGAGTGAAATTGACGTCCATGTCTTTACACAATCTACAAATTAATTTTCTGCAAATTCCTATTAAAATTTCAGTAACTTCAAATCAGTATCAAATCGATACTGATAGTCTGTCCAAAATACCTGAGCATCAACCGACAGTCGATATTTTGAAAACGCACACTTTCGATATTTTGAAAACGCTCTGTACATAAACGCAAGTGAAATTTATGTGTGTACTTGATAGAATGGGAACAAACAAATTATTCAATAATAGATCGAACATTGTATGTAATTACTTAAAACATTTACAAATCGTGCAATTATTTAATCAAAATTTTTCCATTTCGAATTGTTTGCGTTAGTAACTAATCTATACAAATACAAATTAAAAGTTAATTGGAGAAAGTGATTGAAGTGCCTGTTCTGATGAATTCTACATCGGTTTTCTAAAAAACCTTTCAATATACGGATAAAGTTTATTATTTCGTAAGCAATTTTACATTGTATAACCAAACTGTTAATTTGACCGAAAAAATAAATTTCCTTCTCTTAGTTATATTCTTGAATTATTGATCGGGATCGTTTGCCCAGAATCTGGCCTCGATTAAAATCGAGACGGGACGAGAGTTTTAAATCGAGGCAAGACTATATGGAGAGATCGAAAATTAAAATAATATTTAAAGTAGTTCACTCATAATATCAATAAAAATTTTATGAAAGTGAAATATGGCATTATAAGCTTAGAGTCTTTTATTTAATTAAAATTTGCTGACAATTTTTAAAGCGAGTTCGTAATCGAAGGTATACTTAAGCAGACCCTATTTTTTTATAACTCTTTCGATAACAGATATCTTAAAAACTTGATTAAATTAATTTAAAAAACATAAACCCACATAAACTGTGGATTTTTAAATAGATTAAAGATGTCAATTTGTAATTGTAACATAAAAAATAATAAATAATCACTGTTAACACAAGTCTTGCATAGAACATGTACACTTGGAGAACATGTACACTTGGCCATAAAATTTGATATCATTTTTTTTAATTTTATAGTTGATTTATAATGAACCATGTTTATCCGAAGCATTTTTTCGAAATCAAAACAAATCAATTATAAAATATTTTTAAATGTCATTGTAGCGGTATCGCTTCTTCATTTAATTATTATTATAATTTTGTTCATCATTTTTATCTGTTGCATAACAACTATAACTTCCCTCTATTATCACGGTTGCTTTGAATGTCATAACATTAGCATACAGCTTTTCAAAAGGTTCTCGGTTGTTAACGCGAAACGAGACGAGATTTGTATGTTTCTCAGCGAGAGATACCCACATATAATTTCTCGTCTCGTAGCGTGGCAACACTATTGATAAGGATATCATTTGACGTCATATTCCTTCTTAAAATTATATAAACGAAATAAACTACAAAAACAATAATGGAGAAAATTAACATTTGTATTTCATTTTTGTTACAGAAAACGGATTACTCAGTTATGAGAATCCAAATTACCATTTAGATCCAGCCCGATTGGATGATGCATTGAATTCGAATACGGATGAAGATTTATATGAAGATTTGTATCACGAATTAGATGCTGTATGTAAATTATCTGGTGGTAACAACGTTGGTCTAAATAAAGCACCCACATCGACCGGTGGACAAGGGCGTAGAAATTATGCAAATTTAGATATTGGTTCAATGGGTGTAGATATTACAACTGGACCTGTTACAAATTTAGATACAAATGATGGATTTACAGATAATCGCAGGTTAGTACTAAAATGTAGTTTTTTTTTCACAAATTTCTAGCAATTCTTTCGATAACATTTTGGAGAATTAAAGAATGTAGGTAGCCATATGACGTTTTATCGAACTTCGTATAACATTCTCATTTATAAATTATTCGACTTGATTGAATCCTTTAAAGCTTGACATGAAAAATCATACACATCTAGGTTGGGAATCGAACCCACGATCTCTGGCATTCTATACCAATGCTCTGCCTCTGAGCTACCTTAGACGTTATGGTAGTGGAATGTCTATGATATCTCACTATCTTCATGTCAATGTATTATTAATTTGTTTAGTTACTATTTACATGTTTATGTTAATTGTTTTTTATTTTTAACCCGACTTCAAAAAGGAGGATGGTTCTCAATTCGTCTGTATTTTTTTTTTTTTGTAAACTAGCGTCTATTTATATCCATTCATACCAATGGATGTGACTATCGTTTACTTAATAATTTTGCAGTACTTTCCTAAGACATTTAGTGATGAGTATAAGGAGTTGATTCGTTTTATTTAATTCAATCAACAAACGAGCTTTTAATTTGATTTTTAGACTAATAGGCGTTCATTGTATACCTTTATTGTGTAGTATAATTATTATCTGATGCATCAACTTCTAACATAAGAGGATTTATTATTGTAATTATTAATTTATTCTTGAATTTATCGGTTGCATACAATAAACAGCCATGTTTTTTAAGCCCCGCCCTCAGGTCTGTTTTCCCGCGCAACGCCGTCTTTTTCAACTTGTATTTAATGATGAAAAATGATCAAGAAATATAAAAATATTTTACTAAATAAAAATACGAAAATTATTTATGCGTTCTCATTGTCAAATTACGGTAATAAATTGTGTTCAATATAATATATGCTGTAATTGCCATGCAAAAGAATTGTTTAGTTCATGCAAAAAGAAACAAACGTAATTTTAGAATAAATTAATAAACATTGCGTACAATTTAAAATATATGAAATGAACTAGGTCCCAATGAGACGGTACCATAGTGTGAAACATTATGTTTATACTAATTAAAAATCTAGAAAACTACATGCATATCTCAAATACATAAATAACAGTACCTAAATTTTGATATAAATTATCAACCAAAATCATACCCACACACAATAATAACAATTGTATTATATAAAAAGGCGTGGTTCGTACAATTTACACACATTATTCAGATATTCAAAATCGTTTATTCAAGCGTATAATCGTTATTACCCAAAATCATTTTGATGGTTCTGATGTTATTTCTGAGAAGTAAAAGAATAACAACAACACATTTGATGAGAATATCATACCTCTCGTTACAATGATCAGTGCTTTAATTATTTACCAACAGTTTTAAGGAGTGTAAAGTGTTCATGTAAATCCGATGTTCATTTAAGTTTTGTTGAAAATGGGTACAACGAATATTTATACAAATTTTTAGGTAACTTAAGGTAGATAGATTGTAGAGGCTGCCCTGGACGGGCTAAACTTCGACCATAAGGTCCATTGTGATGCCTAAGGATGTGAGATGTGAGTGGAGAGTGGTAGGAAATTTTGTGTATAGGCTAGGAATTGGTAGGATATGCGGTTGCAGCCGACTATAGTAGGAACTATGCCGATATTCGTTGTGAAGGAACCTGCAGAAAACCTTCTCAAACATAGCCGGTTACTTCGATCTTGTGCATCCGTCGACAGTTTAGTCAATTAACCGCCCCTTTTTTTCCTAATAATTGACAAACTGCCGATGTCGGGATTCGAACCCATAATCTCCCAGTTTCCAAGTAGGCGCCTTAGACAGTTCGGCCACTTGGACTGGTAACTTAAGTAATATAAAAAAATCAATATGAATCGTACCGAACGCATAACTTAAGCCAGAGATACGAAACCAATGTTAACTCTATAGAAGGGCTTCCTGTAACCATCTGTTTGTTTTAACAAGCTGCCGTCATCTAAATCATTTCCACTAGATCCTACTATAGTGCCTTTGCTACTCCATTCTTTTTCAAATTTCAAGGGAAATAGAAACTACGAAGTGGAACAACAGCAAGAGTAATTTTTAAGGTTATGTTATGTTGAATTCAACTCTCTCTTGAAAAACCATACATAAATATTTTCTGTTATTTAGTTAGAACTGTTATCGCAAACATCTTTTTTCAGATTGCTTCTTCAATCTTTTAACTTAATTAAAGTATCGAATAATTAAACAAAAAACAATGCAATTTTAACAGCTTATCTTCTCACTCCAACGCCGATCTGCCATTATTGCATGTTCATATACCCTTCTCCAGAGTTGGACTGGGTTTTAGGGACTCGGGTGGCATTCTGACTTTAAAAAACAACCTTACACATTTTGTAAAAGAGGAAAAATTTCAATTAGATTTCCAATAAACCGTTCGTGAAGGCTGATATCCTCGTTATCCTTGATAAGATAAAATCCAATTTGGTGTTCTCCAATTCTGTGATCCAAATCAACGAGACCATCAGTTCTCACCCCAGTAGAGAAAGAAGCCTCATCTGAATGCGCTTCAGCAAGTTACTTCCGAATTTTTTCGAGACAAACAAATAGCGTTCTTTGCTGTTTGATCTAAAATTCTAAACCATCTTCGCCGATCTCTTTCTGTTCTCCTTCCCTCTCCGTCTAAGAACTATTTTGCATGTAAGTAGTAAGGCTGGTGGCCCATGTAGGTTAGGGCCCGGGTCGCAAACATCCCCTGATTCTATAGCTAGTCCTACACTCTTAAATTTCCCTTCTCTACACTCTTAAATTCGACTATTGGAAATCCAATAATACAATCGAAATATTCAGCGGTAGAATATTTAAAATAGGCTAAGCTAGACATTATGTTTCTTTTATCTCTATTAAAAATTGTCCGATAAATAGTTTTATGGCATATTGTTTTATGATCTCAAATTTAGTAAAAATGTATTCATTTCAGTGGAATTAATATCTATTCTATTAATAACGGCTGTGTTTAATAGTAAAAGCTATTACGATCGTCTGAATGATAAATGGCGCCTGTGTATAATGAGTTTTATTTCCTTCAATTTTATTTCATAAAAGTTTTGTATGGGGTAGAAAACGTCACTCACTCTTAAATCTCTTAGCTGTTTTATGTCATCACAGTTTGGCTCGGACAAACAATTCTTTATGAATATTTCTTATTTCTACGGAATCCTAAGAATTCAGGGACATTTACAAAAAATAATATATACAAAGTGGACATCGTTGTTGCTGTTTGTTTGAATGAAATGTATTTTATATTATTTCTAAAAGACGGAAATAAATGATTTAGTCACGTACAAGGCAGCAAGCATTTAAAGTTAGGTATTATTATAATAAGAACTGATATCACGTTTATAACACACGCTGCGTTTTATTTTAAATTGTTTTAATACATCAAACTATTAAATGGTATATACGGCAAATTTATTACCAGAATTCGTTAAATATTGATGAAAGAATTATTCAGGATGTACGAGCACTGAAGCTTCAAAAAGATTAAGGCTTGATTTTTTGTTTACATGTAGTTAAATTGCATATAAATCAATTACAAAAGTTTCAGGGGGGAGGGGGTTACGGGGGTCTTTAATTAATTATTTAATGTTAAAGTTCGAGTTTTAATGCATTGCTCTTATGGAGAAAACCATATTTTTACACATATTTTGATATATTTTGATAATTTTCACTAGGAATAAAATAACACGAATAACAAAAAACTACACAATAGAAAATAGAAATTAAAATAGTAATTCCAAAGAATGTTATTAATTTTCATACATATTACCTAAATTATGTAAACGCTAGTCACTTCCGTTGGTATAATATAACCGAGAAGCAACCCTACTAACATTGGATGTAAATAGACAGCACGTTACTATCTTTGATGATTCGACAAACATATATATTAAAATAATATGTTATACCAACCTCAATATTTTACGAACTCTCCTTACAAATATGTTTATAATAAGTGGCTATTTTATAGATTGGTTTGCTTACTTCTTGATTGTTGGGTTGGCTTGCTTTTTGCTAGCAGCTAACAGACGGCGGTAAATATTTTTATTTGTAGTACACAAACATATAAAAACAAAAAGTCACGATTTATTACATATTATTTTATTAAATACAATTATTGTTGCTGTTGTTGTTATTGTTATAAACAGAATTAACTCTTTAAAAATCTGCTGTAGATATCCACACAACATCTATATACATAGATAGATAGATAGATCGATTTATCTTGGAGTACACAAAAAGTTTTCACTTCTGTCTTATAGCCCATTATGCTCCCCCTTTTATTTCAGTCTGACGGAATTCGCTTCTCCCATATCTTGACATGGCCAGTAGCTTGTTTATCAGGTTTTTCTGAAGGTTCATATATTCGGGGTGTGATGCACCGAATATCTTGTATCTGCTGTAACCGAGATATTCGCAGTTAAAGATTACGCGGCTGGACGTTTCCTTCCCCTCGCCGCATAGTCTGCACTGAATGGATCCCTTGTGGTGTCCCATTGTGTACAGATGATTTTGTAAGTAATAATTTACGGTTATAAATCCTATAACCTTTCGAAGTTGTATCCTGCTCCGGTTGAGTGCATCGAGAGAGAGCCTCTGGGATGCATCCTGTAACAGAATTTCCCGAATTTCACTGCGGTATATTTTCCCACTGATCACGGTGATAACGTTCTAGATACTCCGTTTGTATATTGAAGTAATCGGAAAAATCTATTCGGAAGTTGTTTTCGAAAACTAAATGGATTCGGCATCAATTAACTGTACAATTTTTAATAAAAAAACTGTTCTTGTGCTTTCCATAGTACACGTTAAATATAATAATTACCGCTACCGATCGGAGTATCACTCCCCACATCTCCAGTAGAGTAAAATACTAAAGAAAGTTCGAGACATTGTGTGGCTGTTAATAACATATTTTCTTCTCTATGCACAAATTCTGTGAGTGTTGTTTACTAAAAAAAAAACCGATCGAGTTGATAACTTTATTCCGGTGTGGTGATCTTGCCCAAAAGCATATTTTTTCAAGGTTTTTTCTCTTTTGCAAGTAATACAAATGTTCTAGCGATTTGGGTTCTCGAGATGTCGTTTTCACATACACTCCCGTTCAATAAAATTGAACCAACCTGAAATGTTAATTTTCTTACATTTCATAAAACTCCTCACTTTTGTAACTCTCTGTATATTATTTATTTATAAACAAAGTTAAGTAAACAAATTCACACAGTGTTGGGTCCCCCATCCAACAAATAATTGTAAACATATGTGCTTAACTTTTAATAATAAACGCAAACTGCTGTATTCAAATTGCTATGACTATTTCTTAAAGATAAGAAGTATTTTTTAAAAAATATGAAATAAGAAATGGAAGAAGTTTTATATTTTTTATTTATGTAAACAAGTCAATGATAGAGTAAGAATATGTAATGTAAATACATGTTATATCTCCCTTTTACGTATAAAAATAAAATAAAATGTTGTATCTGTCAAAAACATATACTACAAGAATAATCAAAATTGGGAGAGACTGATTCGGTTCACGTCGGTTCAATTTTAGTGATCGGGAGTGTACATATGTCAGAGGCCAAGATTTGTAATTTCAGGGGACCTAAAACCATAAAAATGTAATAAAAAGATAAAAGATGAAAGATAAACGCAAAATATTAAAACCCAACTTCAATTATGTGATATGAATAAAATAGCCTCAGTGTAGAGTCTCTGCATAGATGTGAGAATATTATTTCGATGAGTTACTTTACAGTACTGACAGACAGACCGACAGTATTTACTTATTGTGTGGTCGTCTATCACACAGAGTCATACTTGTATCTCATACACACACGCATGGTGCAACATTTTTAACACTTACAATTTATAATTGTGATTATTACAGTTCAAACTTTATAACATGGTTCATCAACTCTATGAACTGTGTTTCTTTTATCACAAAGTACCTGGAACTCTAGAACAGAATTTTCCGAAGTTCTAAATTCTAAGAAGCGTTAAGACTGTTCAGAGAGAGGTTACAATTTTGGTACAATTTGAACGTTACACTTTTCACAACATGATTTATCAGAATTTTTTATCAAAGTTCTCAATTTCTCTCACGGTATTATATTTTAGGCATGTATAAAATGGCTCGGAATAATAGCAAATAGTATAACCGGTCGAAGCACTTTCTATTACGAAGTGGGCAGAGTTATTCTACATGCTACACCACGGCAATTATTCCGAGGTATGACTGAAACCAAACAAGTTTTTAGACAATGTTTATCTGATATCAAGAGGGAAATATGATTATAATCTTAGTTTTATTTGCATTAACAGTAACAAATGGTATTTAGTTAATAACAGATTACCAGTCCGTGTGGGAGAGTTTTTAAAGGCGCTCTATTCAGAATTGGTAAGTTGCTAGTTTGATTCCCAACATTTGCAGTTTGTCAATTAAATTAATTTACAAAAAATTTAATGGGGCGGTTAAATGACTAAACTGTCGGCGTATAGACAAAAACGAAACCAACCGGTTATGTTGGAGGGTTTTTGAAGGGTTTTCTGAAGTTTCCTTTCACGAAGTCCATATGAATATCGGCATAGTTGTCCTCCACTCATACCTTTAATGTATTGGCAATGGACCGACCGTATGGTATAAATGTGTCCCATCCAGGTCAGCTTAACCAACCAACCTAATAGTATATTCTTTATTTTATGTTTAAAGTGAATTAATCGAAGAATTTATAATTACTAACCAAAAATCCCAATTAAATGAATAAAGTTGGCTACTGTAATTGGTCAAATGTGGTCCGACTCTATTTTTTAAAGGTAACCGTAATCTTTTATAGTTTTATCTGACAGTAGAGACCAAAAAAAAACAGAAATTCTTATAGTCAATTATCTGAAAAAATCCGTACAAAATATTAGGAAAACCTTTCTTACAAAAGAGGAATTTCAATTTAACAATTCACAATCAAACGGTCAGCGTGTGTCATCTTAAAACGCATCTTTCAACATGACAAAGCATCTTTCAACAAAAACAAAAAACAAAGACAGACGTATTTTGTAAGATAGATTAGATAGATTGTAGAGGCTACACTGGACGGGC
This sequence comes from Nineta flava, assembly GCA_963920215.1. Lineage (NCBI taxonomy): Eukaryota > Metazoa > Arthropoda > Insecta > Neuroptera > Chrysopidae > Nineta > Nineta flava. The sequence goes on from OY986042.1 coordinate 101,243,730, forward strand.
TACACTTCGACCATAAGGTCCATTGTGATGCCGAAGGATGTGAGGATGCGAGTGGACTGGAAGGAATTTTTGTTTATAGACAAGGAATTGGTAGAATATGCTGCTGCAGCCGACTCGATAGGAACTATGCCGATATTCATCTGGAGTTCGTGAAGGAAACTGCATAAAACCTTCTCAAGCATAGCCGGTTACTTCATTATTGTCCATACACCGACAGTCAATTAACCACCCCTTTTTTTTCTTAATAAATGACAAACTGCCGATGTCGGGATTTGAACCCATAACCTCCAGTTTCCAAGTATGCATACTGCGCAGACATTGCGCCTTAGACCGCTCGGCTACTTGGATTGGTTTATTAAGACGCATATTGTAAGATAGATTAAATAAAAAAAGATATAATTTTTTAATTAACAATAATTTCATCAAGATTACATGATATTCACAACATGGATGAATTTGAAGTCAATAACCATAACCTTACTATTCACCCAATAATTATTTAAATTTTACAACCATATCATATTTCCTTTATAATTTTAAATACGTGTTTTTTTGTTTAGTTAACAATATAATAATATATATATATATATATGTTTCTGTTCGTACTCTCTATCTTAGCTTATTTACAACAAACTTTACTGTCTTAATTAACCCTGAACTAATTAAAATACTTTATACATGATTTTATACAATTTTAAAATGATATAAGTATTATGACCTTTGGCCATAAACAACTGAATATAATAAATATACTGTTTTATGGCAGTCAGTCTTCAGTTTGATTATAATATTACTTACATTATTCAATTAATAAGTTATAATTAGTTAAAATTTTTAGGTCTTATAATTATTATTTTAATTGCTACGTCAAGTCAATTCATTTTTGAATGAGAGATGAATGTTATGGACCGTTGGAGTACAACGATTTACACAAGGTTGTCTGTCAATGATTAGATTAGATTCGAATCAGGAGTCAATATTATAAAGAGCTTTTGTACTGCGACTAATTTAATCTATTGTACTTCCTTTACGTCAAAGGTGTTCCAGGAATCTTATGGTCTTGATAAACTTTAGGATATGACTAGGCGACACCTCATTGGTTTCATCTGACTGAAGATATTTTCCATGCCAAATGATTGTGTCTTTTGGGAGAGAGGCTTTCACGTTTACACAGAATGTGAATTCCTGTTTGTTCCTCTTCATGACAAAATCTGCGGAGATCATTCATAAAAATTTTGTGCATATGAAAATTGAGTTTGTATTGGCCAATAAGAAAGCCAGTAAGCATCCTCCATTTTTTTTCTAGTTGTAAACATTCCGAGGTCTTCTTCAATGAGAGACTTTTTGTAAAAGCCTCTGCATGATCTTGGTCATGAGTATTGACTCAAGAACTTTTGAGGCCGTGTACCGCTCATTCTTTATTATGTATTTTATTGTGCTTTTCAGCAGGTGGGAATTGCTGGTATTTTTGTGTCTCTACTTTATTGAAGTTGGCTGCATTTAGATAAAATTTAAGATTAGTAGTCGATTATTCATCGATCATGACTAACTCGGCTGAATGAATGCCTAAAAGTAAATTCATAAATTTGTTTATGCCAAATAATTATATTTGTCTCAATTTAGATAGTTTAAAACGTCCATTTTAATTAAATTCAAAATTTATTTTCAAAATTTTGTTAATGTAGGTTGTTGTTTTTACTGTCACCAGGTTTCCCAAACTGTTTTAATAAATGCTCAGATTTTGTCAAATTTGAGATTTGAAATTATGTTCTCTGATCAAAAGGCGATAGGTGATCGGATTTCAAATGCGATCACTAAAATGGCGCCCGATAAGTTAGCATATGATTACTGATCGAACATTTATATACCAATCAACTGAAAATAATAGAATGATCACTGATCGAATGCATCGACTAAATATAGCCATAATAATTTTTGCTTCTAAGATACCAGTCTTAGCGGCCTAGCGGTCTAAGGCGTTATGTCTACGTAGTATGCCTACTTGGAAACTAGGAGGTTATGAGTTCGAATCCCGACATCGGCAGTTTGTCAAGTATTAGGGAAAAAAATGGGCGGTTAATTGGCTAAAATGTCGTCGTATGGACAAGAACAAAGTAGCCGGCTATGCTTGAGAAGGTTTTCTGAAATTTCCTTCACGAACTCCAATCCTACCAATAGGGAATATGCATGAAAATTTTTTTTCACTTGAATTGAAGCATGTTTACTTGACAAATATCAAGGTAAAATTACTTTTTAAATAACTTTAAAAATAAGCGAGATATGAATGATTGAAATTCCCGATTAGACAAAGAGGGTGATAGCCCTCTTGATATGTTATGTGACGTCCTATTACACTTTCACCATTTAAAATACACGTAAAACTCCATTTTTAGTATTTTTGCAAGAGACAGATAATAATCTTTAAAAGCTTATAGCTTCCTTGATATTTGTCGGATTTTAATTTCGTTTTTAAATATTATTACAGTATTAACAGTATTTTCATGTTCTGAAAATAAATGTGAAAAAAAATGTTCATGCATATTCCCTATTCCTAGTCTATACATAAAAACTTCTTCCACTCTACTCACATCCTCACATCCTTAGGCATCACAATGGACCTTATGGTCGAAGTGTAGGGAAGCCTCTACAATCTATCTATCTATCTAGTCTACGTATCTCCTACTTGGCAATTTACTATTTAAAGAGGGTTATTATTGTCTTTATAACATTGCTCTAAGTGTCTGGTTTAGTCATAAACATTTCAGTCTCTATATATTATACCAAATTACAGAATATTTTCTATTAGTACTGTTATTATCTGTAAATGACATTCATTAGTTTGTTGTAAACAAAATAGATTACCTAGATGAAAATAAATGACAAAATACAAATAATTATATTACATTACACAATCATTTGAATAATAACTATCTAACTAAACAAACGATAATTGTTGAATATAAATAAATAAACATGTTTTGTTGAGTTCAATTGCCATAATAGCTATTTGGTATTATTATTATTATTTTATAAAATAAAATATATATGACACAAACATATCATCATGGGCATACCATTTAAAAAATGGGTGTTATGGTTTTATATTTATTCCGGCATGTTAATAATTTATCTACACTATGTAAATTAACGTAGACCCAATAGCAATATTGTGTAGTGAATCTATAACTGCCTATGTTCAGTATGCCATGATATAACGTTCTTTGTTACACTTGAACAGCACTCAGCTGTGTACGTCTTCTCTACATATACAACATATCAGACCCGCCTCCTGTTTTAATGTGTTTCAAAGCAAAACATATCATAGTACATTGCATATAGACGGCGATAGATATACATACACTGTTTCCATATTGGGTGTAGTTTAAAAAACACACTGTATAGAAAGATACAATACAGCCTGTATTCATACATAAAGATATAAGAAGTTTAGTTTAAGGACGTTCGAATGAGTCATTTTGTGGGGAAAGAGGTATGTGGGGTAGTCCGCAACATTACAGATTTAATGTATACGTTGAAACTAGTTTTAAATATTCTATAATTATTTGGTAAATAATAAAACTCGGTCTTGCGCATTTCCGTGCTCAAGATACTCGTTTTAAATAAAAATGTAAAATCTTGTGTTTTGCTTCTCTAAAATGATAAAATTACTTATATAATTCATTATTACTTTCCAAAATGCATTTAAACATATAACCTTCATCTTTAGCTCTAAATAAATCCTTGTTTATTTAACAACAATTTGCATAGTTTTATAAAAACTTCTCTGCATTTTAAATTATGTTTTATTCGATTATAAAGATTAAATTTGTACTTTCTCCATAAGACCCAATGTTAAAAGTTGATTTTCAATATCGAAAAAAACAAAAAAAAGCATTGAACTAACATTTTGTAGCAAACCAATTAATATGCATTTTGTTTGTGACTTTTTTATAACATATTTAATTTATAGGAACATCTTTGCATTTTTTCGAACGTCCTTAAATTGGTTTTGGATACAATATAACAATTTTTCTATTGTAGTTTTTCACTACTATATCATTTTCGTTTTATCTTAGAGTCATTAGTATAAAAATTCATTGTTGTCAAATTGCATGACTGGAAATGTATAATAATTTTATGACAGTAAAAATAAATTTATTGTTGCACTTAAATTCTCGCATAACGCTTTAACTAGCCACAAATAATATATTTTTCCATTTCACTGTACATGTTCGTGTCATTAGTGACATCTACATTTATCCTGTATGGAGTCCCAATTGCATCATCAATCTTAATCAAAGTCCATTCGTTTAAAAAAAATATACATCACTGAAAACATTTAATTATTATAAAAAATATAAATATCATTTTGTGTATAATGGACAGCCATTCTAAATATAGTCGAGTCAAAGTATTTTTACAATAAATCGTTTTCTCTAATCTTAGTATTAGTTTTTATTTTTGTGCTCAGAAGAGAAGTAAATAAAGACTTATCGGACACCTTATAGGATAACTGACAAAAAATAAAAGTGCCAAAAATAGTACAAACAATTCACCATTAATTTAGATCCTCTGTGATTCATTTAATTTTTTCGGTTTTTGAAAAAAAGATTGTGCAATTGAGATTCAGAATAAAATCGGTTTTTATAAAATATTTATTCCTATAACGATGGGATATCACGTCCAAATTTTATGGGCTTATCTTTGATATTAAATTAACAGTTTCAACGTAATTTATGAACATAAATTATCCATCTTCTATCCTTAAATTTGTTTTCTTCCAAACATGTTTCAAAAACGGTATCGATACGTCATAAATCAACAGAGAACTACTTCAATTGTCTGGAGATTTATTTGTTTGTAAATCTCACCTCTATTTAATTAGTGTCCACATATGTTTCGGTTATTTAACTATCTTCAACACTTATTTCTGAAGATGGTCATATGACCGAAACATATATCGACATTAATTGAAAGAGGGTGAAATTTAAATGCAAAAGATTGTTTTTTTTATTACTAATTGTAACTAAAACTATTGATTTGTTGATTTGTGACGACTGTTTCGAATACAATTTTCGAACAAAAGTTATTTAAGTATTTTTATAAAACACAAATTTCTAATTTGAAACATTTTGCTCTCTCTTCCCGTTTTCAAAATTGGGTAAGGGATGGATGTGAATAATTAGGATCCTTAACGAACTTGAAATATCTTCTCTACCGTTTGCTATGGTTCTCATAAGGCAGCCGTAATTGATAGATGACAAAAGTAGTGACAAATCATTGTCTTCAAGCAAATAGATGAAAAATGACGTTTTAATAATGACTGCGCTTGGACTAATATCTTTTATCATTGTTAGTTGTTGATGGATTAAAAGCAATAAAAAATACATATTTTATACTATTTTCATGGTAGTTTGCATTGCACAGGTAGATAGTATTGAAGCTCGTGGAGTACTCCTAAACTATTAGCCATGATATCCATTAGTAGTACAATTAAAGCATATAAAAAATTTATAAAAATGTATAGTAAAATAGGTAAATACAATAGAGAGACAGACAGATACGATAATAGTCCAGTCAGTCTATGTATTTTATTTGTTTGTTTTCAAAACAACATCAACGAAATTATACATTATTTTATTATAGAAATGAATTCCGCTTGAATGAATTCTATCCATATGGAAAATGTTGTATTGTTTTTTTTTTAAATATAATATACAATGGCATCTGAAATTTGTATAATTATAGAGTGAACATCCTCTACGATGATGTACAGTAGTCTGCTAATCAAACGGATAAAATGTGGCAAAAATTATTGAAAATATTTTGCGGTAGTTTACTCGTAAATCACATAACACGACAGTGCGTCAGACCTAGTTTAAGCATAGGCCGTACTACATTTTTACAGGAAGGATTAGAGACGGTTTAGACGGGTTTTAGACCTAAAATAGCTATGAAGTTCATACTTGAAACGTAGTCCAGATGGTGAGACCCACCATCTGACGGAGCGTGCAAAATTTCAACATGACAGCTTTAATAGTTTCTTTTCAAGATATATATCTCTAAAAATTGACATTTTAGGGACTAACTCATCATCAATATTCTAAGATACTTCCAGTTGTCCTAGAAAGTTGATATTTGGTAGGAAGGATCTTTGGCTGAAACCACCCAGATAAAAAAATATGTAATACTATATGTAATACTATCCAACCCAAAGCGTATTTTACAATTTTACAAAATCTAGAAATAGGAGAAATTAATAAGTTCAAAAATTTCATTTAATATTAAACGACCAACTTGATTTACTATCAAAATACTCCACTTCTTAATCTTTTTATAGATATAATTAATTTTCGGCATAATATTTTATTAATTACCTGTTTGTATAATTACGACAATAATTTTTACTGTAACTTTATTTTTATTTCAGCTAACCGTTTATTAAAGTATTTTATTTTTAAGGTTTTACCAATATTTCTTTATTTTCATTTATACTGTGTTTTACTAGGCAGCTTAATTAAGTAAATATGTTTACCTTTTTGTTAAAATTTATATACTTCTGTCATTATCATATATTTTCTGATGAAGGCACTGTGTCCCGAAACTAGTTAGAATACACTTATTGTAACGAAAATCTCCAATGTTTGTTTCGTTTAATAATTAAAACGGATTTTCGTCGGAGTAACGACCCATTCAATACAAAATATTAAACTAACCATTTGAAATTGTGAATGTGAGATATTTAAAATCGTTTTCAATTGAATTTTTTCATGATCAATATAAATTTTTCAATTTATCAACAATTTAAAATTACTCATATAATATTCGAAACATTCGGAGAAAACCAATTATGGGTTTTATCATCGTTATAACAACAAAACATTTTATAAATTAAGTTAACGAAAAAAAAAGTTTTTGTAAAAGTATTCTAAATTTTATTTACGATATACCAAAATTGATAATTTATAAAAAAATGTACAGAAAAAAAACTGTTGATAATATGAGAAAAAAAACTTTAAGTGAGCCGTATGATTTGATGATACCTTTTTTCTATGGTGTTCAACATTTTCTATTACAGTTGATTTTATGTTACAAATACCTTTATACATAGTATGTTACAGACAAAATGGTGTTAAAAGATTTTCCATGGGTTTTCACTTTTACATGAAAATTATTTAAGTTTCTATTCTGCTCATTATCAATTCGAAAATATTGGAGCGTAAATAACTCTTCGAAATCTATTCAAGCACGTAAAAATTGGTATTGATAACTTACCACTTTGGTGCTCACGACGTCCGATAGCCAAAAAAGAAACCAGTTTTCAAACTGCTTTTATCCACTAAAAAATATTAGTACTGCTTTTTTACTCATTATTACCTGTTAGGATTATAGTTTTTTCAAATATTAAAGTTTGTCCAAATAATAATATTAGAAGTAAAAGTGTATGTTTGAATGAAAAATTTAATTTCTTTATCTTAACTATTAATATTCATTTTATGATCATAACATAGGTTGTACACTTTGTAAACTTTAGATGAAAACTTTGACATATTTACATATTTCCAAACTTACTTATTTCTATTCTGCCTTATTGCGTTTTACCTTTGACAAAATAATACATATAAATAATAAAATAATAAAAACAGTGAAAAAATCAGTAATTCATGTTTATTAAGGCAGTAAATAAAGGCAGAGTATAAAAGCAGTAAATCACATGTTACTGCTTTTCGATTTACAACAATTAAAGATAGATGATCTCTCATGTTAGGCATTCTGATTAATTATGATCTTAAATCACACTTAAATGACTATTCATGAAGTCATTTAACATATTTATTAGTTCAATAATTATTATGGAACCACATTATTAATTTAGTTTAGAAATATCAAAAACTTAGATTTCAGTTTTCTCTGGTTTCACTTTTTTCACTTTACTGCCCTTACCTAAACCCGGCAGTATTTTTAGAAGAGATACTTCATATTTTATGTTTCCCCCTCTCTCTAAACCCCCTTTTTCTCTTTGACCAATATTGTCCATTATCGAACCCAGTCTTCCAAATAACACAATCATGTAGCATACAAAATTTGATCTGTTCGTACAAGGATTATTGCCTGAAGAGCGGATACAAACTAGCGCTTTTTTACTTTGAAAAATGAATTTACTACTTTTATATTTAGGAAATGTAATCAATTTGAAATACTTGACAAACTTAAAAAATGAAATAACATTCTTAAGGGAGTTTCAGCATGGAACCACTTTTCGACAGATTTTGCTCATTTTTTTCACAGGCTACAATAATGTTTTCTAATAAATCCCGAAGTTTCAGAATTTTTGACCATTTATAACGCGAGATAATTAATAACAAAGTTTTCATTCTCTCTCATTAGAAGCGTGTAAAACTTCACGCCCGCCCAACTATTGTATTGAAAAAAATACTCAACAATATTTTTAAAAAAAAACCAGGAGAGTATTTCTTAATATTTCTTAGAAAAAAAAATTTTTTTTAACAGTTTTACCGTTTTGTTTTCGAAATATAATAGTTTAAAATAATTTTTCTTTCAAAATTACATTAATTTGTATATAAATATATGTATGTGAGTATACATGTGTATTATACAAGACTGTGCTGGACCTCCCTTTCATTTTAGAATTTGTGTGTAGAGAATCATCAAGAAAAATAATCTATTAGCATCAAAATATGTTAATACTTAGTAAATTTTCTTCGAAAATTCGCTCATTATATACAAATCATGGTAGACCTATTTTAAATGACATTTGGTATTCTAGAAAAATAAAAACGATTTAGTTTAATGATGATACAGAACTTTACGCAATTTTGAGCCTATGTGATGGTATTTTGTCTGCCTATTTAAAATATATCTACAACAGCAATATATGTTCTACACACAATACACCTACTATTTACCCACGCACACAAACATCATATATCTGGGAAAAGATAATTTTCTAAAACGCCATATAGAATGGTGCCAAGGTATGAGAGGTGGATACAACACAACACAAGTGGTACCAACCAACCCATATGACAACAAAAAAAATCATTTTCTCTCCTTTTTATATTACTTTGATTATATACAGTTAATGGAACGGAAGATTGAAGTTATGTACAAATGATGATATGCGTTATAACGAGACAATTTTCATGCTTTGGAATGACACATTCAAAAAATCATAATAGACAATATTTGTAAAGAACATCACACCACCTCTGATGATGATGAAAAAATAACAAGTGGTTCTAAAAAAATGTAATCATCTTTATTGAGATTTAGGTACTTAAATAACATTGGTCTACTAGTTGCATTCAAAGTAATCATATTTAAATATATATATACACTGTGTTACTGAGCAACTGTGTTTTTATCAATTTAAAATAATAATTCCAATTTGTTAATGTTAGAGTTAAAAGAGTTTTATGTTACATTAAAAAAAAGTATCCTAAATTAAAAATCTATTATTTAATTATAAAAAAAAGCTTTTTTTATTTAAATTAAAACAATAAATATAATATAATTTTAAAATACAATAATTAAATGAAAACATGGTTTCTCAGTTACACGGTGTGACTATATATACTAGCTGAAATACCCGGAGTTTCCCAGGTTTTAAATAATCCTTATAGATAGTGCGTAGAAAATTTATGTCGAATAATTATTTTTTTCTTAATTTCAAAACGTAAATTTTTTTATATTTTTTTTTATTGACAGATAAATGATTTCCGAAAGAATTCCGTCAGAAAACTTTGGAATTTTTGACTTCTGGTAGTTTTTCTGGAATTGTAAGAAAAAGACTCTTTACATAGGGTCTTTTCTTATCATTATTGCACTATCTCCTGTATTTTTCGACAAACAATTCGGACAAACAAAGACACACCCACACAACATATTTCCCTTATATATATATATATATATATATATATAGGTATTTTTCAAGTACTTGTTGGCTCAAATTTGTTTCCTACACAATTTTAACCTAAAGATAACGAAAATTTAGTCTGATTAAATGGTTTTTATGTTGTTGTTCTATATTGTTTGTATAAGCCATTCTGGATCCGAAACTTTGGATTTCAAAATATATAGGTAGCCATATTTCGAAAACCATAAATCGAATAAAATTTTCTAATTTATGGATGAAAATGGTCTAAAATATGATTTTCAATAAAATCGGAGACAAAAATTATTTTTCGATTTTTTTTAAGGGGAACGTAAAATTTTAGAAGTTTAGAAAAAATTTTTACCTCCGATCTTATTAATAGTTATGTTTCTTGATCACTTTCGCCTAAAGTGATTTGTCAGATATAAAGTTTGTACGATATTGCATGTATAAGCCCTTCTGGAATCGAAATAACACTCTTTAAAAACTTTAAAAAAAAATTTTTTTTACATGTAATGTTAATAAAACTAGCTGTCTAGTAAACCATTTGCAAAGAAAAATTCCGTATGAAAAGGCACCTTTAATCTTCCATAAAATGTGTAAACATATTTTATTTCATGTCTTCAGTACATTTTAAACATGCATACATTTTCATTTAAGTTTAAATAACGTTTAAAAGAACAACAACCGATCCCAAAAGAAACGGAAAAGATAAATATTCGTAAATAGTACCTCATTTATCAAACTACAACATGCATAGTATATATATATATATATATATATATATATATATATATATATATATATATATATATATATATATATATATATATATATATATATATATATGTAATATATATATATATATACATATATATATATATATATATATATAGGATGTTCTGAAATTCATTCAAGAAAACTATACCACAGTGAAGAGCTGCAATAAACAAACAAAAAAGTTTTATAAAGTTTTTCAATTTGACGCCTATTTTTTAAGATATCAATTAAATACAATCATTTAAACATAAATAAATTCAACCAATCACAGAGCGCATTGTGTAAGGAGACGAGGCGTCTTACCGTCTGCCAGCCTTTAAAAGGTAAAGCGCCACCCTCTGCTGCTGAGCTCACGTCTCCTTACACTATGCGCTCTGTGTGATTGGTTGAATTTATCAATGTTTAATTGATATCTTAAAAAATAAGCGTCAAATCGAAAAACTTTATTAAAGTTTTTTGTTTGTTTTTTGCAGCTATACACCATGGTATAGTATTGAATGAATTTCAAAACACCTCTATATATATATATATATATATATATATATATATATATAAATATTCACTGCACTAACAAAGAATGAAGACTACGACTATACGCTGCATATTTTCTACAAAATTAAATTTGTCATATTTTATAGAAAGAAAGACAATCCAGGAGTAAAGAAACACGCAGACACACAGCTAGTGTATGTACCTACTGTACTTGTTCGTATTAAAGTGAACGTAATAATAACTACATCATTTGAATATATATGAAAAAATTTCCTTGCTGTTACAATTTTTATTATTACTTAAATCAAATAATATGACTCTCATGTACAACAACATACATGTATGTATATTTATGTATGTACTATTTTCATTGGCCAAAAAAGTAGCGTTCTTTTTTAACCCCCTTTACGTTAAAAGAGGGATGTTATATGTTTGAAGCCTATGTGTGTCAGTCTGTCTGTCTGTGGGTCTGTCTGCGGTATCGTAGCTCTCGAACGCGTTTACCGATTTTTTATTAGATACCTGGTTTTCTTGCAGTTGTTCTTAGCTAGCTAGGTTTAATAAAAAGATCGGTTCAGTCGTTTACAAATTATCAGCTCTTTTCCAAGAAGATGTATGTTTAGGTAAGACAAGAACGAAGTAACCAGCTATGCTTGAGAAGGTTTCCTACAGTTTCCTTCACGAACTCTATATGAATATCGGCATAGTTCCTATTATAGTCGGCTGCAGTCGAATATCCTACCAATTCCTAGTCTATACAAAAAAATTCCTTCCACTCCACTCACATCTTCACATCCTTAGGCATCACAATGGACCTTGTGTTCGAAGTGTAGCCCATCCAGGGCAGCCTCTACAATATTTCTATCTATCTATCTAAGTGTAAAATAAAATTTGGAAAACTGTATTTGAATATATCTGCACGTATGTACAAAGTTAAAAAAATATTCCACGCTATGACAATGCACGAAGTATACACAGAGTTTTTAAACAATTGAGTTGATACAGTCATATACATCTGAATTGATACCCACCTCCTCTTTGGTTTGAAGTCTATTAGAAAACAACAAATTACGTTCCTACTTCTTACATAAGTCCACATCCCATGGTATTATATACAGTGTGTTCATTTCAAAAGTATCCACTTTTAATAACACTTGACCTGATGTGATTATTGTTTTGAGTGAATACACGTCGATTTAGATATCGAGGGGGAAGTTCAAAACGTGTTTTCATTCAAAACAATAATCACATCAGGTCAAGAGTTATTAAGGGTGGATTCGTTTGAAATTAACACACTGTATAGTAGATACATTTATTTTTAAAATATTTATTATTTTTATCAATTATTTTACGTGTATAATTCGTTTTTCCTGTATACTCGCACACACACGTATGATGGATATTATGTGTTTTTTTTTCTTCTTTCTTGTATATTAAGGTACGTATTTTCTTCTATTCAATGATACCTTTGAGAAAACGATCCAATACGATGATCATCTTAAGAAGTCAATTTTAGAGAATGTAAATAGTAGCACTAGTAGGTTCGTTCCTATTAAACCTATTCAAGTATACAATTTATACACAAACAGATAACTTGTTAATATACTAGAAACTGCTCATAATAATAATAATGATGGTAAGATACAATTTATATGCTATTAAATGGGGGATGATTATTATATATTTGGTGTTTTTTAGTGTTGTTCCATGCCAAAATTGGCAATACAGAACACTTGAGGACACATCTCGGTGTCTTCTGTATGTCTATCTGTCGGCCACTGACAGATAGACAGTTTCTTTTTCTTAGTTACTTTTCCCGTTATATTTCACAAGATACAAAATTTGGCATAGTTGTAATATACAGTCACCCAAATAAAATTATATTATCGAATGATAATTAGTGAGAACTCTAGGTTTTTGAAATAAAATTTCAAATTCGCCCTCTTCACCTAGATCAGTTTTTTGTATTATAAATACGTATTTCGACTACAATGTTGTCATCATCAGTATAAATTAGCTAGTCGTACTTTACTCTTTGACAATTAGAAATAGATGTTAAGTCGAGATCAACAGACCAAAATAAAAACAAATAGAACATAAAATTATAATATACTGGATTTAAAATATAATAAATTTTAAATTATATTGAAATTACTCTTGTTAAAATTTCCTTTATTCACATTTATTCCTGTTAATTTTACTCTTATTAAAATTACTCTTATATTGCCGCAGGATATGTTACTTGTTACTAATTTGGTGAAATACCAAAGTCGCCCAAATCAAAGGTATACCTTATACGGTATCAAATGAAGGCTTATTGCAGCACAAGTCGACCTAAAACTACGCAAATATATGCAATTGTGATAACAATACAACAATGGTATAATGGTCCACAAAAGATATAAAAATTGTTTATTATAATCAAAATTAACAACTTTTATTCGAAACATTTTCCCAAAAAACAAATGAATATGGCACAAAAAAAGAATACGACTTTTGTGGCCCATAAACCTGATTCGATTATGAATTTAGAAAACACGTTAAAAATATAAAGTTGACGATGGCGATTTGAGTTAAAAATAACTACATATATCCATATACACTCCCGTTCATAAAAATTGAAACAATTAGTAACATTCTAAGCGTATATATTACTAAATATGTATAATATTACATACAGTAAGGGAGGGGTCTTTCACAACGAAGATGCAAGACGCAAGATGCATAAATCCTGGATTTTATTTCAGTTGTGGTTTCACTTCTTACGTGTTTGTGTTCTTCTTATTGGTTTCAAGTGTTTTTCTCGGGAAAAAGAAAGCAAATTTACAAGAAAGAAAATAAATGCATCTAGCGTCTTGCATCTTCGGTGTGAAAGACCCCTAACATTACGAATGTTTCAATTGTTTCAATTTTTATGAACGGGAGTGTACATATTAATGTAAAAATTGAGCCAGTTGAAACATGCTAATTTTAATATATTTCATATACTAAGGGTTGTCCAAAATATAACTGGTTTTTTAAATATAGCCTAGGAAAATACTGGCGTAAAAGCAATGGGAAAAAAAACATAAAATAAATAAATAAATTGTAAAATTAAGTTAGTTTATAATCACTCCTAAGTTGTATATACTTAAGGCAGATGTACTCGTAGCTCTATACAATATAGAATATTATTATTACTATATATAGGAAGAAAACATGAAATAATCGTACATTTTATTGCAAACCTAACCATAATTTAACAAGAAATAACGACTCACGTGGTGGAATTCCATTTCTGGAATTTATTTTATATATCTATCTCTTCTCCACCATCTCCTCTATTTTAAGTGTATATTATGTATACCACAGAGTAAATTCCAACATATATATGCCTTCCTTTTTCCATCCTTAAACATTTTATTTCTTTCCCGCAGCCACCATATTACTAATACTGTCGTGCGTCGGTCATTTCTATCTCACTCTTACGACAGCCTACTGGCTGTTTATTATTTCATTCTATGAAAACTTTATGATTCCCTTTTTATTGTACGCATCACACAGGATGAGAGGGGTTAATACTATATTTATATGAACGTATATATGTCGTAACATGGTTGTAGTCAAAAGGAGGAAATGGGGAGAATCTTTCCAACAATAGTCCTATTTTTTATTGCATCGATGTACACTCCCGTTCAATAAAGTTGAACCAACCTGAACCGAATCAGTCTCTCGCAATTTTGATTATTCTTGTAGTAAATGTTTTTGACAGATACAACATTTTATTTTATTTTTATACTTAAAAGGGAAATATAACACTTAACATGTATTTACATAACATATTCTTACTCTATCACTGACTTGTTTACATAAATAAAAAATATAAAATTTCCATTTCTTTTTTCACATTTAAAAAATATACTACTTATCTTTGTTTATAAATAAATAATATACAGAGAGTTACAAAAGTGTGGAGTTGTATGAAATATAAGAAAATTAACATTTCATGTTGGTTCAATTTTATTCAACGGGAGTGTACACTTAACCACACAAGTGGTGTCCTTTTTTAAAGCATCACACAGGATCATCAGAGGGGTTAATACTATATTTATATAAACGTATATATGTCGTAACATGGTCGTAGCCAAAAGAAGGAAATGAGGAGGATATTTCCAACAATAGTCTATTTTTCATCGGATCTATGTACACTTAACCTAACCACACAAGTGGTGTCTTTTCTGTAAAAATTTTACACTTGATTTGTGCCGAATCCATTTTGTTTTTATAAAAATTCAAAAAATTAAAGATGCTCTAATTTTTATGACTAATTACTTTCATTCGAGACATTTTTTCGAAAAACAAATAGATTCGGCACAAATCGACTGAAAAATTTTCAAAAAAGGACACCACTTGCCTGATAAGTCTAGATGTTGTATTTCTCGTCGTTGGTTGGCACAATATATGCGTCTCCTAGGTAGTTACCAACAAAATTAGGCAAATTCAATAGCTATTGGTTAGAAGATACATTACATTTTTAATTAATTGATAGGTTGTAGAGGCTGCCATGGACAAGCAACATTTCGACCATAAGGTCCATTGTAATTAATTGATAGTGTAGTTCGATTTTAGGTTTGTATTTATCAACATTTATTGATATGTACATTCTCGTTTGTCTTCTCGTTAGTAAAATTTGAACCAATAAGTCAAATTCTAAGCGAATATTTTACTAAATATTTGTATAATATTACATACAGTGACACTTAGAATGTTCCAACTAGTTCAATTTTTATTAACAGGAGTGTACTTTGGGTCTCAAAAGTAAATAACATAATTGTTGAACATCTTTTATTGGAAATATATTTACGAAAGTTTGAAAAAGGAACTCCACTATGGAATTTCCATCATCTATGGATTCAAAAATTCAGATACAAAAACACTTGCATGTTTAATGCATTATTAATATATAATATATGCATAGTTAATGTAATTAACTGATAAGTCTGATTTTTTTTAATTTTAGGCATCAGACACTAATTGCCAAACTTATCCTTCTCAATTAGCAAAGTATACGGTACTGTACAATATATAGTGTCATTATAAAGGATAAAAGAACTGAAGCGCATATAGGGTACATTCCTATGAATAGCACACAAGTAGGTTCTTATAAAATGAACTCATTTGAAACTATTTCATTAGAATTTGATAGTATTGGTTTTATATTAATCTACGTTTTTAGCGAAATTTCAAGCAAAATATAGAAAATAAATTAATTCAGGCCTCAATATATCAGTTTCATTTGACATTCTACACGATGCCCTCGAAAAATTTCGTTTGCTGACAAAGATTCAAATTTTCGTCCGTATTTCGGTAACTGCATATTACAACTTTGGAGAAATTTTACTCATTAACGTGAAATAGTCCCTGAGAACAACGTCTTCAAAAAGGCTTGCCAATTTTTACAGGTAACACTAAAAATAACTCAAAATTATAAAAACCAGTTTTAGAATGAAAAACTCCTATGAACGGTAAAAAATTCGAATCGTCTCATGTACTAGAAACTTTGTGCTTTTGCCCAAGTAGGAACGATATGTCAGATGTATACACTATAGTTATTTTGGCGGGCAACCTCTGCGCCGTCGAGTGTTTTCTATTTTAAGTTATGGTTCTGTCAAAACTCGTTAACATACGGATATACGTAAAAAGTCAACTTTAATTTTAACTATAAAGAAATAATTACATACAATGCCAGTGAAAAAATTGATGAGCAGCTTCCAAGAAGTGCAATTAGATATTTAAAAAGAAAAAGTATTTCTAAAGGTAAAATATTATGTACTACTTTTCATGTTCCTAATGTCTTTGAAGAGATTGATGTCAATGATTCTCGGCGAATTTTTGGTACAGTATACACATTACTAGCGGATACACACTTCTACAAGCATAATTTCACAATTAATTTGAAATGTTCACATAAAATTGTTGTTATAATTAATAACATTGTTAATGACAACGAATTACAACAATAACTTTGAGACAAATATTTTTGTGGCAAAGGTGTTTCTCTTAATATTGTACCAAAAATTCGGCGAGAATCATTGACATCAATCTCTTAGAAAATTTTTTTTTCTAAAAATATCTAATTATACTTCTTGGAAGTTGCTCATCAATTTTATCACTGGCATTGTATGTAATTATTTCTTTATACTTAAAATTAAAGTTGATTTTTTACATGTATATCCGTATGTTGAGTTTTGACAGAACCATAACTTAAAATAGAAAACACGAGATGGCGCAGTACTTTACTAGCATATATAATAAATTTTCCTGAATATTCAATGAATATATACCCACGTTGTTTCAATATGTTTACCAATCACTAATTAAACATGATAATGATTTTAGAACATTCGCGTGCTGTCAGTGGTCATGGACCTCGATTATTTGTAATAGTTCAAAGACTTTTTGTTGTACGTGAGTTGGTTTACTTGTTACGGGTACAATAATTACAGGAACGATATGTCAATAATTGTCACATTGCTTTGACAACAACACGCATTGGACAAGCATGTATAATGACTTCCCATAATTGGATACTGTGTGATCCAGTATTCAATTTATAGAATGCTATAGAACTCATTTTATGAATATATTCTTCTACATATAGGCATTGGACCAGCGCAAGTAGTCGTGCAGTCTATCCCGCCTTGCTGCCAAACTGGGAGGTTCCTATCAAAGTCGGCTGAAGCCACACAACTCACCAATTCCTAGTCTGCATACCAAATGCCTTGTACTCCACTTACATCAGAAAAATGTTAAAAATTAATAAAGGTTGAAAAATGATGATGTGGGTGGCGTCTGTTATTGAGTCTTAGAATCGGAGGCAACTCATAAAATCATTGAATCCTTTTTTTATACCCCGTATATTTGTAAATATACAAGGTATATTAAGTTTAGTTCCGACTTTATTACGCTTGAAAATATTGATCGCAGAAAAAATTTTTTGTTATAGGTGTTTATAAAATTACCTAATTAGTTTCCGCATGTCCGTTCGTCTGTCTGTCCGTGAAGCGATAAGTCAAAAACGAAAAAAGATAACGAGCTAAATGTTTTTGGGTGTTCTAGAGCGAAAAAGTAAAGTCAAGTTCGTTAATGGGCAAAATCGGAATAGGGGGGAAAATTTATATCTTTGAAACCGTAAGAGATAGAAAAAAAATTTGTTGACAATAAATCTTCTTCTCTTTAAAATAAGCAACTTTTGTTTGAAAAATTTTTTCATAAACTCAATAGTTTTTTCATAATTTGTGCTCAAAGTTGAAAATGAGAAATACAATTGATAGGTGAACGAAGGCATGCATGTATACATGTACATAGCATCCATGCATACTATTTGTATACCGAGTATATTTGTAAATATACAAGGTATAGTAAGTTTAGTTCCGACTTTGTAACGCTTGAAAATATTGATCGCAGAAAAAAAATTCATATCTTATAAAATTTGAATTTGAAGAATTATTGAAACATTGATATACAACTCAGTATATACTGGGTATTCAAACAATTAACTCAGTTAGTTGCTACATTACTTGTTTTTAAATAACTTAAGTGAGATTTTATACTCAACCACTTGGTGTTCGCCTATTTTCACATCACAAGACGTGAAAAATTCAACACCCAACATAAAACTGCCTGTCTGTATTCGTATATAGCCTATAGGTAAACATCAAGTTGTTTACGTTGTCTCCAAAGAGAGTATATTTTGTATGGATGAGCTTTGTACAGCACTGTACATAATAATTGTAATATTAGAATATAATATTTTTGATAACATGTCATTTATTTGATCGAAATAGGTATATAACGTGAATATGTAGTTGCCTATATATGATCTTTGTCTAATAGATTATATCTAAAGAGCAGAAAGATTAAAGTGAGAATATATTGAATAGCATTCATGTATGATTCACTGTCTTTGTCTAGTATATGACTTGTTGATGATATAGTACTTATACTGTAACTTGTATATTATATAGGGCTATTCAAAATGTTTAACTGATATGTCTTTCAAACTAGAAATGTGTTTTAAAACGATTGTCTCTGTTCTTTTACTTTTTTAAGGATGTTCCAGCATACAACCACTTTTAGACAGATTTTGCTCATTTTTTGTTCACAGACTAAAAATAACGTTTTCTAATAAATCCCGAATTTTCAGAATTTTTGACCGTTTAGAACGCGAGATAATATCAAAGTTATCATTCTCTCGCACTCTCTCTCATTAGAAGCATGTGAAACTTCATGCCCTCCCAACTATTATCTGTTGTATTAGACAAAATACTCGACAGAATTTAAAAAAAAACTAGGAGATATAAATTTTTAATAAAATTAATCGTGTGTTACCGTTTTGTTTTCGAAATATAAAAGTTTAAAATTATTCCTTTTCTTCAACATAACATTATTTTGTATATGTGAACAGTGTTTTTGTCTATGTGTTGTATATGTTTGTTTATGTATTGGTGCTATAATAAAATCAAACCGGTTTCTTGTACTGATTGCATAACACCGTGCAAGAACGTCCATAAGAACATAATTTTACTTGAAACTACTGAAGCAATAACCACCAAAATAGATCTCTCAGATGGGAACAACAAAAATTTCCTTGGAGAAATGATATGTAGTATCAGTTTCATAATTTCAAATGATCATTGTTTCATAACGGTTAGATATTTTGAATGACTTTGTAATAATATCCAATATGATGGTAAAACTTGAAGAGGGTGAAAATGCATACTCGTATTCGTATGTAAAGGGAACTTGTTATTTTCCCTTTGAATTCTTTTAGTTATGTTGTTACAATCATGATAGTAAAATTGAGGAAAAATATTTTTTCTTATATTTCTACAAAAATATTATTACGTGCATAAGAGTGTTGTATTATGTGTTTCATTGAAATGGAAAATTCATCGAAATTCATGTGAAATAATTATTAAATTGACAATATTTTATGTGTGCTAATAAACAAAATTTTCCATAAGAAAAGCAAGGGATGTATTTTAACATAACAAAAATATTTCTGTGTTTTGTAAATATTGGTTTTTCCGTTCAATATGTTGAAAGAATATAACGTTTTACTAGAATTGTGTTGTGTAATTTTTAATTGAAAGTGGCGATATATTTTTCAGCGAAATGTTTTTCGATTAGCATAATTATTGGATGTTGACATTAGTATAATATAGTATAGATCTTTTCATTAAAAATTACGATCTGTTTTTGTTTCGGGCAGAATGTCAAACAAGTTAATGTGTAGAAATGAGTAGGCAATATTTCACGTCTTTGTTTATCTTCTTGTAGAGTTTGACAATCTGACCGAAACAAAAACAAATCGTTATTTGAAATGAACAGGTTTATTGTGACGCATAAAATATACACAAATATATATATATATATATATATATATATATATATATATATATATATATATATATATATATATATATATATATATATATATATATATATATATATATATATATATATATGGAATAATAAGTTGATCTTGACTTTAAAGCAATACTATCAATGATGTGAAGAAATTAACTCGTTCATCTATATCATCTGTTTTGTAACGGTAGCACACTGGGCTAGGAAACCCAGATTTCCAGAGTTCGTTTCCTGGTGGATAAGTTAATTTTTTCATATCAATATTAATTAAAATTTCAATGAAATGTTTGTCTGTATGGTATTCGCTAGTTCTTTCATACTATGTCTTCGTAACCTAAATAGAAATTGACATTAGTGTAGTATTGAGATGTATACACAAATATTATTTTGTCAAATATATAAAATATTAGAAATTGAAATACGTACGCGATTTTTACTTTAGTAAGAATTGTATGTCTCATTTAAACTTTCGTCCATAAAAATTGAACCAACATTTTGAGCGTATATATTACTAAATATATGTATACTATTAATACAGTAACTCTTAGAATGTTTCAACTGGTTCGATTTTTATGAACGGGAATGTACTTTAGCCATTTGCTTTTAATACAACGACTTTTTCATGCTTCAAGGAATATATTAATCTACATCGCATTATA
The DNA here is from genome assembly GCA_963920215.1 of Nineta flava. NCBI lineage: Eukaryota > Metazoa > Arthropoda > Insecta > Neuroptera > Chrysopidae > Nineta > Nineta flava. The sequence goes on from OY986042.1 coordinate 101,264,967, forward strand.
TTAATTTTAAATCAACATTGCTATAATTATTATTAGTTAAAATAATTAAGAAGCCGTGCATTGGATTTAACTCTGAGTTCTACATTACAAAATACGATCCATGACGTTCCCAAACGACAGGCCTACATCAACATGATTATTTCAAGCTATTTTTTGCCTTCGCGATAAGAAAGTTATCCAAATTTTGTTAATACCTTTCAAGCCCTATGATTATTCACTATTACTGATTATTTACTGTTTTATTACTTTTTTTTTTTACTTATTATATAATTAAAATGTGTAGTTTTCTCTAGAAAAAACACCATTATATAACCGATATTTAGAAGTATGGATAATTACCACTAGAATCAGAATAAATTGTTGAAAGAAATTATACAATTTACTTTGAGTTTAAATAAAAACAGGGGAATGAATTATATTGAATCAATTCAAGTTACCATAGCAACAATAGTCATATTCATTATTATATATATTAGAACTATAAAATTGACAATATTACTGTAAATATTAGAGATAGTTTTTCAGGTTCTGCATGTTTTGAAATAATAAACTAAAATTTGGAGAGAGGGATAAAACTTTTTTTCTGACCCGATTAAATAAGTTTATTTTAAAATTACATAGAAAAAATAAACTAAAATTACTACCAATTCAAAATTTAATACCACCCACGTATTGAAATAACAAATAGGCAATCTATACGTATTGCTTCTTTATTCTAACGCATAGATAGAGTACTGAATATATTTTTTCATTATTGTATAATAAATTAATTACGGTTCATTTAACTTTAAAGATTTAATTGATATAAATAAATAATAATATAAATTCTATTTATAAAAAAACGAAGACAGAACCGTATAATGTGTGTCTAAAAATAAAATTTGTGTACTTAAAACGAAAGGAATGGTTTATATAAACATGATCATATTTTGGTGTACTCCAATATATTTTTTTGTGGATTCGTATAACTAAAGTAGGCATAACAGATCTTGTCAAATAGTTCTTTTACTAAATTTAGTTAAAAAGATTCTGATTTTGGAAGTGCATTCAGGTACAACACTAAAAAATGTAAAAAAATAACTAAAGTCAATGTTATCAACAGTTCTATCTATATGTAGAACTCTCAACAATCAATTATATGTAGAACTATACAACATTATTACCATCTGGTGATAATTATAAATATTTTAACAAAATTTTTTCAAAAATTATATTAATCGGGTTTTTTTACATGTTGTAATTCGAGTTTGGCGAATCACCACAAAGTCATGCAGTGATTATTTTTAGTCAGTGTCTTTTTTTAATAATCCTTAAAAGTATTTTATTATCCAGAGATTATCATATTCTTTTTCAGATGTAGGTAATCGTGTTTGTTAAAAGCATCTAACTATAAAAAATATCTAGTAAAATGATAATTTGTCTAAATTTGCTTTACGGTTCCCACATATCTTAATAATACTAATTCACCATTTTATATATTTGTTATTGTATATAAACTATATATATGAAGCCATTCGGGTGCGTCGTCGTGAATATGTGTTGTATAAACAACAAAAAATATCATTTGAACCATGTTTTGTTTTGTGTTGTTTATTTAATTTAATTAAAACATAGATTTGAAACCAATGAAGAATTGTGAAGATATTGGTGATACAACGTTTTGTGAAAAACATGATTTTATTTTGAAAAATAATGATATGTTTAATAACAGGTAAATATTTGAGTTTTTTGTTTGACCTGTAAAAAAACTGTTTAAAGATTTAATTAAATATAAAATTAGTGTTGGGATAGATTTTTTAATATCAATACTTACAAGGGAGAATTGGATAATGAGGGATACATGGTTTTTAAAACTACATGTTTGAATTTTTCAATTCTTAATTCGATTGTTATTGAAAAATCTATTTTTATCATCGAACCAAAATGATTCGATAGGTTGGGCTAATTATATATGATTATAATCGTTAAAAAGATGTATCATATTGTGTTCGAGAATTATGTTCGGGTAGATTAATTTTATACTAAGGACAAAGTAATCTATACTAATTATTACAATTATTTTCTATTTATTTTCTATAAAAATTTATTTTTACTTATAAGCGCAAGCAACGGCAATGTATCTAGAAAACCAGCGTAATAACTTACCTATTAGTTGGTCAGAAAACATAAATATTTTTAAAATAAAATTTACAGTTTACAAATATTATAAATAATAATATTTCATTTATAAATGATTTGTTCTAATTCAGGAAACCTCCAGAATAACCTTCCTTTTGAGAATTGTTGAATTTGAAATTTTTGCCCATCTAATAAAAGAGATATTATTCACTATCAAGGTTGGAACTTTTTGCATGGGTTCAATGTACCAGTTGACTAACAGTGACACATTTTATATCATAAATTATAAATTTTTCTGTAGATTTTTTTCAAAAACAACTTATTGAATTAATTTTTGACAAATTTTTTGAAACCAAGAAAACCGCTTTTTGCCCTATTTGTTGAATCAGTCTCTCACAATTTTGATAATTCTTGTAGTAACAGATACAGCATTTTATTTAATTTTTAAACGTAAGAGTAAGATATAAGACTTAACATGTATTAGCATTACATATATTTTTTAAATTCTCACTCTGTCACTGACACCGTATATACAAATAAAAAATATAAATTCCGTTTATACTTCCATTTCTTTTTTACACACTTAAAAAATATACTACTTATCTTTGTTTATAAATAAATAAAATTATACATTATACAGAGAGTTAAAAAAGTGAGGAGTTTTATGAAATGTAAGATAATTAACATTTCAGGTCTGTTCAATTTTTTTGAACGGGTGTGTAAATTAATAAAATATTGAATTTTTTTCTATTCTCGCCACATGCAATATCTCAGTATTAGGTACAGTATCTACGGAAATTATTGAACACATCACTATTGATGTCACTGAAATTTTACGTATATATGAGAAATTTTTTTTTAGATTGGACTGTCACGGACATACTATCTTAAAATTAATATTTTATGTTTAAATATGTCCCTTAAACTTGGCCTTGCGCACTACCGTGCTCTAGATAAACAGTCATGTTTTACTAATTTCCCAAAATGTCAAAATATTTTTGGTATCCAATGTTTTTGTGTCATTCGGGTTTTTGTACATAAATCAAAATAAACAAAGAAGAAGCTAGTTTGTAGTATTTAGAAATTAACAGATTCTTTCTAAATTTTATTTTTATTTATGATTTTTCTAACCAGAATAAAAATTATGCTGAAAACATTGGAAAATGAATTTCCTCTGTCATTTCCTCCCTATATTCAATGCAACTTATGATTTGAAGAAAAACTTTTTTTATTGACATGTCTATGTACTTTAATATCATATATTTGTGGAAAGAAGAAAAGTAATAATAATTTATATTTTTCCCTCGAAATAATTATATCATAAAATTACAATTTAATGTACATAAATACAAATATTTTATTTTTAAGTATCCAATAAAATTAGTTAGGTTGTTCAGACGATGATGTGTGGACCAAAAGATATCCATACAACATATATACATATATGTATATACAGTTTGGCCCATAAGTCACGGACAACAACTGAAGAAGGTATGGATAGAAAATTGAATTCTGTGACGAAAAGTCCTTTGCCATTTTTTAATCAGACGTTCGTACAGGTAATTAGTTAGTAATTAAAATAATAACCATTCAGAGGCGCGCACTGGGTTAAGACAGGTACACATTTCATGCATTCCCTACTAATATACTTACAAACACTCACTCGCACACGCTATTCGGTCCCTCTGATTGGTTCCATATTTTAATTAATAACTAATTACCTGTACGTCTAATTAAAAAATGGTAAAGGACTTCTCAGAATTCAATTTTCTATCCATACCTTCAGACTTACGGGACATCCTGTATATATTTTATTATATATCTTATATTTACTGTATACCAAATATAGTCTTTTGATCACTTAAGCATGTATAATTTAGTATATTATATCTATATATACCCTCTATCTACCTAAAATAGTATATAATGTAATATTTAAACATACAGCGAACTTTGTAAATATTCCAGGTGGATTTATCTCTAAGGTAGTTGTCTTGATATAATCGTGTTAAAAAATTTCAGCTCAGAAAACGCACATCAACAATATGAGCAGACTGAGATTGTATACTACATTTTTTTGTTTGAATATACTCCGACACAGTCAAAAGTCGTGTTATTCGATAGTTGTCTTGCAGTAATCGTGTTAAAATGTTCGATAGTTGGCTTGAATATACCTCGTAAACTTGTTCGCTTGGATTATATAAAAATGTCAGTCAATCTTTTCGTTAATCTATTAAACAAATTAAAAGGTCAATAATTTGTATTTTTCAAAAGATAAACATAAATTTTTACATTGTCATAGTTTTTATCCAATTCAATCGACGTGGTTTTTTTTTTAATAACATTAACAGTGTGGTGAAATTATTTCTATTGTTTATACCTAATATTAATCGTACAACTTTTAAGAGCGATTTTTATCAAAACTAAACGATAAATAAAATTCAGCCAACTACCTAGATAAAAAGTATGAAATAAAAGTTTTCCCCGAGTCATCAATATGTGACTAAATATATAAAATCTTGAGGCGTAGGTTTTGAATGTTTACGAAATTTCATGTACAGTTTCATGTTAATTATCAAAACAATCAAAACGGGTAAAACCCATTTCACTTTTATATATTATTTCTACCGTCAAGGTTTACCTGATCCTATATATATATATATATATATATATATTTCTATATATATATATTTCTATATATATATATTTCTATATATATATATATATATATATATATATATATATATATATATATATATATATATATATATATATATATATATATATACAAAAGTCACTATTATACTAAAACATCTCATATTACGATCATGAATGACAACCATATAAACTGTGATGTTAACGAGAGAGACATTTCTAATAAAATTATAATGATATACGCAATATTTAATTACAGTCATAAAATGCTTTTATTATTAATACAGTTTTCAAACTATATTTTCCTTCATTTGATCCTCTCATATAATACTTTGTATGTTATGTATACTATACCTATATATATTTATATATATATATATATATATATATATATATATATATATATATATATATATATATATATATATATATATATATATATATATATTTGTATAATAATATTTTGCAGCAAATATGTTTGATATTAAATTATTATGAATGAGTAAAACTGTTTCGTATACAAGGTGTTAATCATGTGTAGTATTTTATATGGAGGTGCATCGTGTGTTTGGGTACCGAGCATTATATAAATATGCTAATGTTAAATAACAAAAAATTATATAATTACAAAAAAAGGGGGAAAAAGATCCCCCCATCGTTTTTTTTTTGTTCGTCTTTGGGATGGAGAAATAATATACATTATTAATTATCACTATTATTATTAACACCATCGAAGTTATCCGGAAACAGAAACTTCATTCATCGGCAATCGATACTTCATTCAACTATCGATAATAAAATGATAATTATACTATTTTTTTCAAAATTGTGACCCCTTTAAAATAGATAACTACCAACGCCTTAAATCCAATCAAAACCTATAAAAATAGAGGTACAGAACTATTTAATACTAGCTTATACACGCAGCTTCGCTGACGTTTTGTTGTTAAATCTCCGACTTCCATCATTTTATTACTAAAACCCTCAATGTTATTTTCCACGGTTTCCACTATTTCAAATATTTATCATTCCCACTGCTTCCACTATTTCAAATATTAGTTCCCACTACTTCCTTCAACTGTCTATTACAGTAGTTTTTGCGTAAAGCCCGAACAAACAAACACACAAATACACACGTTTACAATTGTAAAGTAGTATAGAAGATTAGGAAAAAAACAAGTGAAAATATCAAATAACTGAGTTAATTGTCTTAAAACCGGGTATATAGTGAGTTTATGAAAAAAGTTTCAAACACAAATTTATACATATTTAAACAAACGAACATTTTTTGTCTTTTAATTTATTGTCTATCTCTTACTGTTCAATGATGGATATTCCACCTTTGGCGATGGAAAAGGTTTTCGGATTTTGCCCATTCACGCACTTGACCTTACATTTTTGCTCTAGAACACAAAATCACAAGCTCGTTGACTTTTTTTTATCTTGTTGACGAATAGATGGACGGTCGGACGATTATATTGATATGCGGAAATGGTTTAGGTCATTTTATGAACATGTATACCAAAAATTGTTTTCTACGATTAATTTTTTTTTAAATAGCAATTACATTGGTAAACTGTGTCGCTGCAAGCTTAATTTCATTGCATCTATTACATTTGCAATGAAGCAATTTATATAAATTTGCTCATGATAAAAAGTTAGCTATCGTAAAAATTTATATATACCAAACTAAGTAAAGTAGGTACAATTATTACCATACCTTTAGAAATTGATCAGATAAGAAAACTTTTTTTTCCTCATTATTCTTAACTTAACATTATTATATTGTTATGTATGTATATGGTAAGTAATTGACGTTATCCGTATATACAAATTAAGCTATTAATACTTTCTTTTTATACTTAAGTTTTTCTTGATCATATCTCTATGCTACTTGATGATATTATATTCAGTGTTATTAACCTTAGGCCAATGAATTTTACATCAGGATATTGTATATATAAATAAACTATATACCCTTTTTTTATGTCGTGCAAAAATGGAGAAAAATATATGGTAAATTTCAATACTAGCATTTCCCCAACTTTCTTCTAGTGATCGATTATTTTATCTTCCGTTATTGTTCAATTTATCGCAGATGTGGACTTCAATCTAAATAAAATTACTATAACAGAACGTGGAAAATTATTGGACATGACAAATATTGACAATGAGATTTTCTTTATAAATGTCAAAATAAATTTGATGTATTTTCTACAAACTCAAATGCTTAGAAAGCTAGATTTTTGCTTTAAATATTATTCAAAAAAAAATTCCTTTAACTAAAAAAAGTGTCTAAACTTTCATCGGATACAATATGTAACATTCGATATGCGGAATAGTGATTCGTATTAGGTACATGTAGTATACAAAAAATCAGGTCTATTTTGATATCACATCTCATAACATAGACAACTAGTGTTTTGTTTTATTTACTCTTCGAAACACTTGTTTGAATTTATTCTATGTACACATATGGTCACAAAAGTGAATCATTTGGTTTTCGAACAACTTCTTGGGATAATGGTATGTTCTTTGTAAATATACTAATAACTTTTATTCCTATTTTCTCACAAACCGTATTAATAAGCTCGTCAAAACATTTACATTATTCTTAAATACATAAAATGCCGAGCGTATGTGTTAACTTATTTGAGTGGCGTTATCTTGGTAGGTTTTAAATAAAGAAATTTATAACAGATATTTATATAAATTTTTACTCTTCGAATTAGCCAAAGAATTACTTCCTTCAATGGTGACATGATATTTAGGAACTCAAAGATAATCAAAGAGAACTCTAGGTTCTCTTTGAAAATAAATTTCAAAATTTGTCCCAATTCCTATATTGAGACACGCATAAAATTATCAAACATATCATCCCGGAGATTGATTACACGATTAGTTAGTTTATACTGATGAAGACTACTTTGTAGTCGAAATACAACATATCATTATATGTATTCATTGGTGCATCTGTTAGTGATCGTGTAACTTCTCAAAGACTTGACCGATTGAAGTCAAATGCACGTTATGTATTGATTTTGTCGGGATAATAGTTAATAGTTAAAACCCGATAGGTGTCGCTGTAGTCAAGTTATTCACAAATTCTATAATAGAGGTTATGGGAAGCAAAATAACATTTTAATTCTGATAGCGGAAGCACCGGGGAAAATTTAAAAAACGCAATGCCGGGGATTCATCTAGTTTACATATATATAGTTAATCTAAGAATTGAGGAAAATTTTGGAAATTTAACTGGAGATTATGTTTTTAAAAAGTTAACCTATGTGTCTATTACAAAACTACAACTCTTGTGATTCAATAATCTTAAATTAATTTTTCTAGTATAATTTCAAGATCATTTCAAAAACTATAATAATCATATAACATATTTACTATTGATATTTTAATTACAGGATGTCAATTAATAATGGTGCTATACCAAACAACACCAACACTACCACACGCCTCATCAATAACACACATGATAATTCAAATCAATTCACAACTAATACCACAACAAACAGTGAACTAATAAATAGTTTACAATCACCAATAATACATTCACAAAACATATTTAATAGAAACATCATCAAACAACTACATCATCAAACTGTTAATAGTAATATGATCAATACAAATGATAATAATCAATATTGTTTGACTACTACAGCCATTTATAATAAGAATGATAATAATATTATTAATAGTTTGAACAATCAAATTAAATTACAACAAGAATATAATAACACGTAGGTATATTCTGATTATAAACCTGTACCATATGTGTGTACATTTGAATGCGAAAAAATTGAATCAACCTCGTGTATTCTTGTTTTTCTCCTTAAATTAGAATGTCAAAAATACAATATAAGACAAAAATACAGTAAGACAAAAATACAATATAAATCATTCAAAGTTGATTATTTCTGATAGTCCTTCATAAACCTTTTTCAAAAGTTTTATGCTTATGGGGGTCAAGTTGCATATCGCACAAAAAAGTTCACAGATTTTTCTTTTGATTGAAAAAGCTATAAGTAGGGTAGGGTCACACCGTTCAAGTAGCCGAGCAGTCTAACGCACAACCTACCAATCCCTAGTATATACACAAAATTCCTTCCACTCCCCTCACATAAGGCATCACAATGGACCTTATGGTCGAAGTGTGTCCCGTCTAGGACAATCGCTACAATCAATCTATCTAGGGTAGGGTCATAGGGATTCATAATAAGTATTCATAATGTCGTTTCAATTTAATCAATTTAATAAAATTATAATTGATCATTGATAATTGTAATAAATTTTGATACACGGTATATAATATACAACAGGGTATAGGAAATTTAGTCCCGACTTTGTAACGGTTGAAAGTATTGATCGCAAGAAAAAATTTTGCTATAGCTGTTCATAAAACGACCTAATTAGTCCATTTCCGCATATCCGTCTGTTCGTCTGTAAACAAAATGGGAAAAACTGTCCATGAAATCTTAAGAGGTAGAACAAAAATTTTAAGACAAAAAATGTTCCTTTTTTTAAAAATAAACAATATTTGAAACTTATATATCGAGTATTCAAGCAATATAAATATCAAGCAATATAAATTCAAGCAATATATTCAAGCAATATAAATTTCGAAAAAAAGTTGTTACTATATTTCTAATGAACAACTTTTAATCGAAGCATTTTTTTTGAAAACCCCATAAATAAGGCAAAAATCAATTATAAAATTTTAAAAAAAGGTCATCAACTTTTGTGGTCCATAGTATGAACCAACGCATGCTAAATAATACTTCTATACAAGCTGATTCAATTTTTTCGATAGATTGTGTACAGTCGTAGTTTTCTATAGTATATTGATATTGTGTGTCACGTGATTACATGTCATCATTATTAAAATATGTACGTCATCATATAACCATAACAATAATAATAATAACGCGCATATATCTCATAGTCATTTGTTTGAAACCTTTTCTTTTTGTTCTTTATTGTTATTAGTTAGTTAGATTACGTGATATAATCATCATGCTTTATAAATAATAATACGTATTAGGTGAGATAATAAGCGGGATTTTCTTTGGTAATAAACAGATACTATTATGTTGTTTTTTTTTATATTTCATCTCCAAAATTTCTATTTTTATCTTATCTATATGTTCGTCTTATATCTTGTTGTAATTGCATTCATAATATTTTCAAAATAGCATCAGCCCTTGAAACACATTAAAACAGGAGCAATGCGAATAGTTTTGTAATTATTTTATACTATGCAATATCTCAAGAACCATCCGATTTTTTTCAAATGTATAAAGTCTTAATACCAATTTTCTCGTTTTTTCGATTTAAAAATCCCCCACTATAGTATACCGAAAATTCGGCAAATTCCGTCTTTTTTTTTAAATTGAAATTAATGATTTTAAAATCACGTTTCTACAATCAAAATTTAATTTTCAAAGTCATTTAGACCACCATGTAACATAACACCCATAGTTTTCGAGACATTTGAAAAAAAGGTATTTTACCAACTAAAATCCGTTGTATTTAAAATTCCCATGAATTTTTCCCGAGTGATTTCAAAATAGAGAACTCAGTGGATTATTAAGACGCAGCTTTGTCTATGTTTAAGACAACTTTGACTGCATGTAAAATTATTCACATTTTTAGCAATATATACGCTTAGAATGTAACTTACTGGTTCAATTTTTATGAACGGGAGTGTAGTTATAGAAGAGAAAACATTACGTATGTAAAATATCAACTAAAATTAAAATGCGTGCACAATACAGTTTGCCTCTTGGTATACCTAAGCCCGTTTTTACACGTAAAAGTTTTGATGAAAGTTTTCAATCGCAATAAATCTATGTGATATAACGAGACTTACATCTCTTTGTACATGCAGAAATAAATCAATCGCATGATTGTTAATAGCTTATAACCCTCGTCTTGCTAAATATTACATTCTTTGTCAACCACTTCAGTCACATGATCATTGTAAACAAATCACAACGAAGTAAACCAATCACCCTATTCTTACATTTGAAGTTACATATTAAATTGCATCGAAATAGAAGCCTGGTCTATTGTGTTATAACAGCATAGTTTCATCAAAAAATACTACTGCGCGTGCTCACCACGATATGCGTTATTAATAGTTGCTTGAAAAGTTACATGTGTAAAATAGAACTAAGACAAATACCTTAAATTCAAATATGGACATAAATTAGCTGTGAGTTGGAAGATCGTTTATTTGTTATACATGAATATAACGCGGTGACATGTATTTATAAACCTGGAAATTTAATTTTTTAGTCTACCAAAACCTAGAAATATACTTTTTTTAGTCTAGGAAAACCTGGAAAATATGACTACCCTGTAGAATCTTAAATGTAGATTAGATCAAAGCGTACAGAAATTTAAATATGTATGCAAGAATAGTCCTCTTGTATATCGTCCGTTCTACAAAGAGAATTTCTGTACAGAATAAATTTCATATTCACTAATTGACCGTGTTATCATGGAAAATAAACACACTTGCAGTCTCATGTTTACGAAATGAATCGAAATATGTAAATATTACATTCAATCATTGACAAAGGCATAAAATATGAAAGATATGTATTTAGATGTAAATTCCCAAATGGCACTGATGATTTCGAGAATTTATTTATGAATTATTAAATTTAGGAATGGCAAATCCTTATTTGGTGTTAGTTGCCTGCAGTCAACTACACTGTCCGTTACCTAATATTTATGTAAGGATTATAACCGCTATGAATATTTAATTTTGATGATTTCATTGTTTATGATACAACTAGACCACCACAATGGCTATTGCAAGTGTCTAGTCACACGCTTATTTGATAAACATAAATGTTGGCCAAATGCGAATAGACATACATTTTTTTAAACAAGCTTCTATTTAATGAATTAAAATGTAGAACATCCTCAAATCACTAATGTACGACTATAAATAAAAAATGTAGGACGCTCAGGTTTTAAATATTCGCCTCTAGCTTTTATTTATAGTCTATCAATGGTGATTGGGAGAAAAAATTTTATATTCTACTTTTTTTTAGTTCATTAAATAAAAACTTGTTTTGAAAAAAAATGTATGTCTATTATTTTATATTTCATTTTTCATTTTATGTATTGTTATTTTAAGACGGGACATTTCAGTTCCCACCGCTTCCACTATTTCAGGAAATATTTTCAAATTTCGATCAAATAGAACGATATTAGATTTTCACGTGACTTATACACGAATGCAAAATTTAAAAGCTCTAGCTCAATTAGAATTCGTCGAAATTTGTTTGCAAGATTTGGTCTGAACTAACATACAAACATATTAAGTTAAATAGAAGCTTGTAAAAATCAAAAACATGCATGTCCTAGAAAAAACGCATTATAAAGCGAAAATTAAACAAATAGCTAGTTGCAAAAGCGTGAAGTGCTTTTTGATTACATTTCTTTCCGATTAGTTTAATGATTTAATTTCAACACAAAGTGACTAACATTTTTATTGCCTATTAAATTGTATTTTATTTGAAGCGTGTTTTTAATTATTTTTAAGACTAAAAAAGGTGATAGTGGTTACTTAAATTTCCCATATTTCCCAATTTTGGGTACTGTGACATTACAAGACGCTCGATTAATGGAGCCTCATTAGAATTGCATTCATTTATAAAGCTTAGAATCCATACGAAAATTATAAGTAAGTGAAAATCGATTTCCTAAATTTGTTTACAATAAATACTTGGCACATAAATATAAATTTATCGCTTTTATTCGATCTTCGATATGGACTTTATAAAAGTATTTTTGCTTTGAATACTAAAGCGGAACAAGAAATATTTGGCTATGTTTTACCCAAACAGTTTTACCAAAAATACCATCTTTGACTAATAAAATGTCTGTAAGTATAAAATCGTATTCCAGACACTTATAACACAGACAATATTGAATTGATTTAAATTCAAATGAGTGAAACTTCTCATGTGCTACCGTTTGAATCGACTAAACAACGGTTTACTAAACATTGGTTTAGTAAAATACTATTATCTGTTACAAAACTTCGGTATATATTTTCACAATAGATGTTTCCCATTAATAGCTTAATTTACTATCATAAGAGTAAGTAGCAACAACACAACACAAACCTATAAATTTTAGTTTACATTTAATTTTGATTTAATTCATTAATTACCATAATTTTATAACCGTTATTTAAATATTATTATTAGTCTGCTAACTTTCTCATATAATTTTGATGGAGTTGTTAAATCAACAAAATATATGACCGGAATTTCCGTATTTAAATTTTATGAAGCATCAACATTTTTATGATGAATTAATTCAAACAAATTAGAAGAACAATTTATATTAAATCATATTTAATTAATAGATAAAAAATATAGTAAATGATATAAATAACAGATATATACTGAATTTTTATAAAAAAGTTTATAACAAAAGTTGTTTATTTTTAAAAAACAATCATTTTTTGTCTTTTCATTTTTGTTCTATCTCTTACGGTTTCAAGGATGGGCAGCTTTGCCCATTTTACCCGAACATGATCCGATTTTGCCCAGTTTTATAAATCAACGTGAAAATTAATTAATAATATTATTTATCGTTAAATTGAAGTCACGGAAGTTATAACGGTCTTTGTTTGACTTATTATTTCATAATAGAATTGTAAAAATTTCGTCTTATTTCTTCGTTTAATTTTTTCTGTTTATCATATGGCAAAATAGTTTTAATAAAAATAAATTAAGATTTTATAGTAAACTACCTGAATACCACGGGCAACACCACTGGTATTCCCTGGCCTTGAAAAAGAAAGCTACTTTTGGAATTGATAGTGTCTACTGAATTATTCAAGTTTTTTAATTTTTCCCGCCGCTTCCGCTAATGTTATTGGACTTCCCAGAACCTCCACCAAATTATATAATTTGTTAATAACTTGGCAACAGCGCAACCTATCAAACCCTAGCATAGTTATGAACCATCGTATTGACAAAACAAATTTATTGTGTCAATTAGACCTCAATCGATCTAGTCGTTCAGAAGTTGCACGCTTCCTAACAAACGCACCAACGGTTTTAGATATATAGATATTATAAAATATTATTGAAAAATTTCTTTTAATATTTAATTCTTGCGCGACTTTTTATGTTTAGTTCTCGCTAGCAAACTTGAAAGTATAGATGGCTCTAGTGTATACTTCAATTTAGACCGTTTTTCATAGTAAACTGCAGTATATGAAGGAGGTCAGTGATTTATTTATATGGCTTATGTTATAATACATAAGATACTCGTCAGATAGCACTTTATGTGAAGGTATTATAACAAATAATAATAAAAAACCTATTGTCATATATCATTCTCAGTGCAATGTGTACTATTTTATTCATATAATAAGCCTTGGTACTACTTTTACTAGGAAGCTTTTCTAGTACAATTGTACACTTGGCCACAAAAGTTGATGTCATTTTTTTAAAAATTTTATAGTTGATTTGTGCCATTGTTCATTCGGCTTACGAACGACTTTCTATCTATTTCTAATTATCAAAGAGTAAATTACGACTAGCTAATTTATACTGATGATGACTACATTGTAGTCGAAATACGTATTTATAATACAAAAAAACTGATCTAGGCAAAGAGGGCAAATTTTAAATTTTATTAGTGTTACAGAAAAAATAATAAGAAACTAAATTATAGTAAGTTTCTACAACTTTACTTCTTATGAATTTTTCGATTTTTCCAATATTAAGGGAGATGTGCCAAATTTTGTATATATATATATAATTTTTACGATAGTCGTTTTAAAACATTTTTATAAAATTCTATCATGGGTACAAAAGCAATAGCAGCATTTCCTTCGGAGGAAATTCGTTAAAAATTGACATCAACTTTTTTAGTCCATAGTACAGCCAACTTGCAGTACAGCCAACTGTAACCGTAACATATAGAACATACGAACTATATAATATACAGGGTGAGTGAAAAGTCATGAAGTTTTTTGAAAGAGTGGATAGGGGATGAAATTCTATGATGAAAAGTCCTTGGCCATTTTAGCACCACAACCACGGTTAATTAGATATTAACTAAATAAATTATCAAATTAAAGAAACGCGTTAACGGAAAAGAAATGGTGGGGAATTAACGCAGCGGCAGCAGAGATACGCGAGGTCTCCCCACCACTATCGTAGAGCGAGTCATCCTTATGCGTTTCAAATCCGGTACAGTATTAATTGTAGAATTTTAAAAAATTTTGAAAAAAAAATTTCCTTTTTTTTCCCAAAAAATCTCATTAGCTGAATTATTCAGTTTTTATTATATTTCTTACTATGAAATTTTACGGTGGTATTTGACGTTATTTTTTTAAAGTTAAGAACTGATTAGATTTGAGAATCGATCGGTAATATTTTTGGGATTATCATAAAGATAGTCAGGATAGTTTTTTAGGACCCCAAAAATTCAAGATCTGATAAAAACTCAGTTTTCGAAAATCGGACTGAAATCAAAAACTTTGATTTGAAAACCTTCAATTTACTTCAACGAAAAGTTAAGTAAATTTGTCTAAATTGCAATTGATTTGATCAATGCAAAAAACATTGCAAAATGTAGTTTTCAGGTATAATGAATCATTCAATTTTTATTGAATTGGGAGCTCGCACCCCTAACGTACCTCTGCTGCCGCTGCGTTCATTTCCCACAATTAATTATTCCGTTAACGTGCTTCTCTAATTGGTTACTTTATTTTATTAATATCTAATTAACGGTGGATCAAGTGCAAAAATTTTCAAGGACTTTTCATCTTAGAATTTCATCCCCTATCCACCCTTTCAAAAAACTCCATGACTTTTGACTCACTTGTATGTATATGTATATGTACATATATACACAGGTAAAAATGGAATTATACTTATGTTGTATGATGTCGTTTCTTCCTCCATGTTAGAGAGGATATATTATTCGCTTTGCATTATTTTATTTTATTTTATTTTTTATTCTCTACAGAAATTGAAGTGAATTTATGTAACATTAATGTTATTTATTGTTATTGTTCTGTTTATGTATACATAATGTAATATAAACCTAATAATAGGACGTATTTTGTTTCTACTTCCAATATCATCTACATTCAGAGTTAACAAAAGAGCAATCTCTAGTAATTTTCGACAAATTATAGTATATTTGATTACTGTGGCATCTAATGGTTTTATTTATATCATAAATACTTCCATTAAGTATTCAACAATAGGGAATATGCATGAACATTTTTTTTCACATTTATTTTCAGAATATGAAAATACTGTTTACACTGTAATAATATTTAAAAACGAAATTAAAATCCGACAAATATCAAGGAAGCTATAAGCTTTTAAAGATTATTATCTGTCTCTTTCTTGCAAAAATACTAAAAACGGAGTTTTACGTGTATTTTAAATGGTGAAAGTGTAATATGACGTCACATAACATATCAAAAGGGCTATCACCCTCTTTGTCTAATCGGGAATTTCAATCATTCATATCTCGCTTATTTTTAAAGTTATTTAAAAAGTAATTTTACCTTGATATTTGTCAAGTAAACATGCTTCAATTCAAGTGAAAAAAAATTTTCATGCATATTCCCTATTGGCCATTTCTTATTAGTAAATTAGCCATGATATTTAAAGTATTCAGCTTTATTAGATAGATAGATAGATTGTAGAGGCTGCCCTGGACGGGCTACACTTCGACCATAAGGTCCATTGTGATGCCTAAGGATGTGAGGATGTGAGTGGAGTAGAAGGAATTTTTGTGTATAGACTAGGAATTGGTAAGATATGCGGCTGCAGCCGACTATGATAGGAACTATGGCGATATTCATCTGGAGCCCATGAAGGAAACTGCAGAAAATCTTCTCAAGGATAGCCGGTTACTTCGTTCTTGTCCATACGCCAACAGTTTAATCAATTAACCGCCCCCGTTTTTTTTCTTCTTAATAATTGACCAACTGCCGATGTCGGGATTCGAACCCATAACCTCCTAGTTTCCAAATAGGCATACTGCACAGACATAACGACTTAGACCGCTCGGCCACTTGGACTGGTTGTTACAAACCAACACAAACTTACATTATATCGGTGGTATTATTACAGTTTTTTTTCCTACATTAGAAATATGAAATATACTTCATTTAGAATGGTTATTTATGGCCATTTGTAACAAATGTATATTATTTTACATCAAACATTAATTTTCAAAGTATAAATTAGTTATCAAAGAAAATGGACATAGAAATAAGCTTTCAGAGCTTTATAATTTTTTTTTTCATATTTATTTATGTATTATGTATATTATAGTGATTATTTATGACTTTATTCAAAATGTATATAAATTATGATTACGTACATTTGCTATCTATCTCTAGTAAATGAGGTAATTCGTTATTATTATTTAGAAATTATAATATGTGATTCAAATGAACAATTCGAATCGTTTTAGAGAGAAAACATACATTAAAGAACATTCTAATGCAATATGTTATATTGTAAGCGTAAATATTACATTAACACTTAGAATGTTTCGACTGGTTCAAATTTTTTTCAGGGTAGTGTAGATAAAAATTAGTTTTCGTTTTTAAAGCAGCAAGTTTTATATCCATCAAATAAATATCTCAAAATATGATTATCTCAATATATATATATATATATATATATATATATATATATATATATGATTATATATATATATATATATATATATATATATATATATATATATATATATATATATATGGCGTGACGGCGTTTTCCAAGACCTTTGGAAAACAAAACTACCGCTCCTACATTAACGACCGCAACAAATGCAAAAATTGTGGGGGAGGGAAAAATCCTATATAGATCGTCGAAAGTAAGGTTTGGAGGCATATTTTTGGCACCTTATGCGACGACGTGGAATGGAGACTAACAACCATTTCAGAGCGGAAAGAGTCATTAGAAGGAGCCAGATATTATGGGCGTAATAAAGAATTCCCGGCTTAGGTTTTTTGGTGACGTCATGCATTCGCAATCCATAAGAAAGAGCAATCTAGGAAGCATGCCAGGGAAAAATCAACCTAGAAGACGCTCAAAAAACAGATGGCGTGATGTCTTTTTCCGAGACCTTGGGAACACAAAACTGCCGCTCCTACAATAACGACAGCACCAAATGGAAAAAAATTATGTAGGAGGCAAAAATCTTATCTTGATCGTCGAGCGTAAGGTTTAGAGGCAAATTTTTGGCACCTTATGCGACGACGTGAAATGGCGACTAATAACCATTTCAGAGCAGAAAGAGCTATGGAAAGAGCCAGATATTATGGGCGTCATAAAGAATTCTCGGCATAGGTTTTTTGGTCAGTCATTGGGTTCGCAATCCATAACAAAGATCAATTTAGGATGGATTGGATCAAAAAATAGATGGCGTGACGGCGTTATATATATATATATATATATATATATATATATATATATATATATATATATATATATATATAACGCCGTCACGCCATCTATTTTTTGATCCAATCCATCCTAAATTGATCTTTGTTATGGAATAATAGAATATATATATATATATATATATATATATATATATATATATATATATATATATATATATATATATATATATATGTATATATACACTCAAAGATCTGTAGTTAGTTGGCGCTTTGTTCATTTATCACCAAAACACATTCAGTATTAAATTCATTACAGCTGAGACAAATTTACCCAAATTTGTCCAATTAACTTTTTTCGTAGCAGTAAATATTTCTGAGATTGTAGCCGAGTCGTTAATTTTCTTTAATTGTAACCCTATTTATATTGTTGTTAGATAAATTTCTTCGACAAATGTTTTTGAATCTACAAAAATACATTAACATCAATTAAAATTACATTTATAACATTTAGTTTAATATAACCAAGAAAAAACGGAAACACGCTAAAATATTGTCTGACCTTTTTTTTTTTTATTAACCATCCCATGTCAATTCAATTTTATCTAATTAATTAAAAACGTCCCCGCTTATATCTTGTTCTAATTAATTTTTTTTTTTTTTTATTAACTTTTCTCTGTTATTTTTCTCGTATTTACACAAACAGCAAAAAAATCATTAAACTTTTTTATGACAGCAAATTTGTCATGTTTTTTTTGTTTGTTTTACTGTTCTTCTCCTTACTTTTTCTAGATATGAAATCATCTATCTTTATGTAGCAACTGAATGTATTGACCCCTCACTATCGAGTGTGTAATATACTATACACAGCTGGGCAGTATTTTAAGTAAAATACTTAAAGTACTTACTCAATTCTCAATACTTACAGTAACGTTAAAATACTATTAGGTGGTAATACTTAAGGTTGTTAAGAAAAAAATTCAATTTAATGACAGGTTCTTCAAAATTTGACAGCTTATTATTTGAATAATAAAGAATATCCTGTCAAAGTTTGAAGTTGATTCTGTTTTTAGTTTTTGAGTAAAAAATGTTACAGTTATGATTTTTAAGATTAATGGTTAATGGTCTAAGATCCGGCATTAGTGAAAACCTTCCGTCATCTGTTAATTGATTGAAATATTATTGAAAACGCTTATTGTAATATTAACAATTGGGCAATGTAATGTCTGCCAGGGTAGTTCTGCTGCAATTAACATTAATTAATTAATTAAAAATTGATTTTTTTATAATTAAATCCCTCACATGTTAATTGAATTTTGCTTGTTAAATAGAATAGTATACGATACGACAAATCTTGTAATAGCAGGCAGCGCTGCTTATTACTGCTACGGTTACCTGCAGCCAGGTGTTCAAACTTAATGTAAACTTAGGTTACTTCCCTCATATGTTAATTGAAAAATATTTAGCTAATTTAAAAGTTTTGAATAATTAGAATACATCCATAACTGTCAGCCATCTTAAAATCCAATAAAATCAATTGCAGCCTATATAAGAAAAATTTTAAAAAATAGAAATTTAAAAAAAAAATACCTTGTAGAGAGAGAGAGACTATTGCATTATTCAACGTAACAAACAAGGAAAGTATATGATTCATGCATTTGTAGAGCCTACTCCATTTGTAAGTGTATTTATACTAATAGTGGTATTGTGTATAGAGATTGCAGAGTTCATGATAAACGGAATACACTCTAATTTCGCATGATCATGTACTTTCCTTGTTTGTTACGTTGAATAATGCAATAGTCTCTCTCTCTCTACAAGGTTTTTTTTTTTAATTTCTATTTTTTTAAATTTTTCGGACTCGAAGTTTTTTCGAGATATTTAGAAGACAAAATAACAACTCCAAGTGCTAAATATGATTTGCTAATTTGGATTGGATTCAAATTCTATACTTTTGTTTTACCTCCACAATGGATCCTACAACTTCGAGAAATTGCTCATAAAATGTTAAAAACTATTCACACAAAAATTCTTTATAATTTAATATTGTCCATTAAAAAGTACTTTTTATCTAAACTTTATCTTTCATAAGGACTTTCAAAATACTTATATTTGATAATTGCTGATCACCTTTTAAATGTACTTGGTACTTATTACTTTCCAGTACATTGCCCAGCTCTGAATTACTATAGTATTTTCACTATTCTTGCGTATTCTGTTTCGGATTATTTATTTAGTAAAGTTTATTTTCATGATATCAAACCAGTAACTAATAGTACTAAAATAGTTGCTTTTCTTATTCAAGGGAAAAAATGATCTCTTCATAACGTATATTTGTCAAATAATATGGTATATATCATTTTCAATGTACAATGTGGCCAAAAAATTATAGTTATTATATCAATGATTTGTATGGTTTTTTTATACTTTAAACTGAATCTGTTTGTTTTTCAAAAAAATATTCACATAGTTTCAGTTTTTCAAATAGTTTCACTGATCATTGGCGACATTATTAAAGTGAAAGTTATTAATGTAAAAGTGTCACGAAATTGGCAACGAATAACATATCCTGAGACAATATACGAGTAATTTTAATAAGAGGGATGTTAACAAGAGTAAATCGAATGAAAGCAATTTTAACAAGAGTGATTTCAATAAAATTATATTTTAATTCATTTTGTTTAATTTTTTTATATTTATTTTTGTCTATTGATCTCTATTTTCTATCTATTTCTAATTGTCAAAGAGTAAATTACGACTAGCTAATTTATACTGATGATGACTACGTTGTAGTCGAAATACGTGTTTATAATACAAAAACTGATATAGGTTTCGGGTCAAATTTGAAATTTTATTTCAAAAACCTAGAGTTCTCATTAATTATCATTTGATAATCTAATATACAGAGAAATATTTTACATTCTTTTTTAGCTTATTAAATTCTGAGATGAAATCTCGATAAAATTTCTCCTCCATGTAAGGGACATTTTTTTAAAATATAATTAAAATAAGTTGCCCTTCTTCTTTGAAATATTTCCTCCTTACGCGCATTTCAAGGGTCAATACATTTGCATTTGATTCTACCAATAGTACTGCTGACACATAATGTTTACAATACTACCAACACACTCTACCAATAGTTCGGCTGACACACAGTGCCGTAACTAGGGCGGTGCCAGCGGTGCCCAGGCACAGGACCACAAACCAGGACCACAAATAATATGATAATATAATATATTCTTCTTACAAGTAATAGAAGTAAATAACATTAAAAATAAATTAAAAAATACAGACGAATTGAGAACCATCCTCCTTTTTGAAGTCGGGTTAATAAAAGACGATTAGATCGTTCGTAAATATTGGCATTACGAGTTGTGACTGGCGTTCGGACTGCTAGTCTAGTTCACATGTAACCATTTTGGTAAATTACAGTTCTTCTTCTTTTTTTGCGGGGGAGTTTTGGCAAATATTTTCGAATAAACGTTTTTCCATCTAATTCATAAACGCCATTTATATATACTTCCTTATTCAAAACTCTACCAAGTACTCATAATTAAGTATACAAAAATGTAGTTTTTAAATGATAGATTTATTTTTATAAACATAATCCATTTTATTGTCAGTACCAGGTAAGGTTAGAAAATTTTTCAAGGGCGCAGTTATAGAAGCTCGCACCGGGCGCATAAAAGGCTAGTTACGGCACTGCTGACTCATAGTATTTACAATACTACCAACACGACCAAAATTATTTATAATACTATACTTATATAATTAATACATTTTACAACAACACTGTACTATTTTATAGACAAAAACTCATCTTTAAATAAAACTGTTGATTTTTGTTTGCTCAAAAAAAACAAAGTGTATACCTATATATATAAAAAAAAGATAAGGATGATAGATGGCTCATAATAGTCAGTAATACAAGTAGTTGCATATTATAGGTAACAAAACAAACTTTTATTTTTGCTTTTGTTGATTTTATTTGACTTTATATGGAAGAACTTAGTAGATAAAATACACACACACACACACGTCTAACCCTCCCCCCCCTGCCGATCTAACAACAATTGAATAGAGTATTTGTTTTTGTTTATCTATCCATCAAACACCATACGTATCATCTATGTAGACCTAACTTCTATAGGCAAACGTATACTCAAAGTTTTCTATTATTAAATAGAATCCGTTTAAGTAAAAAACAACTTTTTAGTACCTATATTGTTTTCATAAAAATAAATTTAATTTGCTTTTTTGTGTTTGTCTTCATAATTGGATTGAATTTGATCAATAAACTTGCTTTACTAGTGGAAATATTTAGGTTCTCGATTTTCTTCAAAATCTTTGTATACTGCAATTTTAACTTAAAACAAGTGAAAATTACCAACAACTAACTGAATTAATTTCTTAAATACCAGATATATCCTGAATTTAAGTAAAAAAGTTTATAACAAAAGTTGTTTATTTTTAAAAAAGGAACATTTTTTATCTTTACATTTTTGTTTTATCTCTTACGGTTTCAAAGATGGGCAGTTTTTCCCATTTTGCCCAAACATGGTCTATAGCGTAGCTAGTAGCTTTTTTACCGAACCCTTAAGGGCAAGGAATTTGTATGCAGGTGCTACGATTGCAGTCGACTTTGATAGAAACTATACCGATATTCATCTGGAGTTCATGAGAGGAATCTACAGAAAACATTCCCAAGCATAGCCGGTTACTTTCATTCTTGTCCATATCGAAAACGGCCACCGTTGAGAATTGAACTCGCAATCTCCCAGTTCCTAGTAGAGTGCCTTTTACAACAGCACGGCCACTTGGAGTGGTTTTTTTGATCTAGGAATTAGGGCAAATGGAACAAGATAAATTGTCGTATTTCTTCAATTTAAAACAAGTTGCTAAACTGGTCTATAAGAAATTCCACGAATCTAGTTTTCAAATAATATCCAACATATTGATTGTGAAAAATTTAAAAATTGTTCCTAATATTCTCTTCTTTCTTCCTCTAAGCAAATTCACTAGTTAGCGTAGCTCCTACGTGACGAATTTCCTTGAACTTATAACCGTATAATTATTAAAAATACTAAAATATTACAGAAACTTTATCAATATTAACAAAAAAAAAAACAACTAAAATATATCAACCAACGAGCATGTAATAAATTATTTATGGTTCGATTAGTTCCCAAATCCATAACTAAAGCTCCCTATGATAGGTTTGTATGTGAATTTATTATTTGTAGTGGCTTGTAAATGTAACTTTATATAGCTTTATAAATACATTGTACATATTATCGTATATCGGTCGGGGTAGCGCCCAATCATTCTCGTACACAAAGCTATTTCATCATTTAATATGTATACATTTTAATATGATGCAAAGTGGTTCTAGAAAATTTTACCATTAAAGCTAACAGTTCTACAATTATTACATATCGAATTTTATTTAGAGCCCGAAAAATTTGTGTAATCATTTCTTCTCAGAACATATAGCAAAAAGATTTACGTGGAAGCGACGTAGACTATAGAGAATTTTCTCATAGGAAGGAATCATCATGATTATCAAATCATGAAAGATACCATGGTCACATAAAAAGTAATATAAAGTAATAGAACATTAAAATTGTGAATATTTCTGTGAATATTAGAGTTATAAAGAAAATTATAGGAAGATAAATTGTAGTAAAATCTATTTTCTATCATTTTATTACTAACTAGCTGAAAAAGCATACCCGGGGCTTCATTTATTCCCAAAATTTTGTTATTGCAGGTATTTGTATAAAAACTATAAACTATATTAAATATCTAACCGTCAGAATACGTCTATAACATTGGAATGGTTTGGAATTTTGGACTTTTGGTAGTTTTTCTGGAGTCGTACGGAAAATTAACCTACGACTTCTCTTATCATTATTTCGCTATCTTCTATAGTTTTCTCCAAATAATTCGGACAAATATACATACACACAACATATTTATGTATAGAGAGATATTTAAATCAAGTACTTGGCTCCTTTTTGGTCAAATTCCTATCCTTCGCCTATTTATCCTAAACCATTTCAACCCAAAGAAAGCAAAAATTCAGTCTGATTAAATGCTTAATTTGCTTTTAATGCTATTATAATTTATAATGCTATTATAAGCCATTCTGGATTCGACACTTTGGATTCCAAAACTTATATAGGTAGCCATAGTTTGAAAATCAAAACTCGAATCAAATTTTCGAGTAGATTTTTATAATTTATGGATATAAATGACCTGAATATATGATTTTCAATAAAATCGGAGGCAAAAATTAAGTCACGATTTTTTCGATTTGTTTTAAGGGGTAGGGTACACTTGGACAAATTGCAAAAATTAAGAAAACCTTTTTATTTCCGTTTTTAGTAAAAATTCTGTTTCTGAACCATTTTTACCACAAAAAAAACGAAAATTCAGTCTAAATGATTTTCAGATTTGTAGTTCGTATGATATAGCATGTATAAACCCTCTTGGAATCGAAACTTTGAATTCCAAGACACATATAGGTAGGCACTTCAAAAATCAAAACTCGAATCAAATTTTTGAATAGATTTTCGTTATTTATGGTTCAAAATGGTCTAAAAATATTATTTTCAAAAAAATCGGAGACAAAAATAGTTTTTCAAATTTTTTTATTTTTTTAAGGGGTAGAAAAATTTCAAAAAATTGAGTAAAATTATTATCTCCAATTTTATTAAAAAATTATGTTTTCAAATCATTTTGGCCTAAAGAAAACGAAAATTCAGTCGAATATCTACACATTTGGTGGAATATCTTCCTGTAACCAATTTTTCCCATTAACGAACTTGGTCTTTCAAATACCAAAAGTACGACGCATACCAAAAGTAAATCTGATCGGGATACACAGCTATGGCTCTAGTGCCAAGAGATTAGGAACGAACAAAGAAGTTCAAATCAATCGAAAAAATAAATACGCATCTCTGTCTGCGTTTCGGGAAAACACTATAAGTTTTCTTTAAAAAAGAACCTAAACTTCAGCGAATGTGATCATGGTAAGATTGTTCTAAAACTTTAAACTCATGCCAATAAGTATTATTTTAAAAGCTATAGCTCTAATAAAGTTTTTATTTCTTGAGTCAAAATTTCTTAATAAAATGATTTGATTACTTAAGAAGATGATCAGTTTGACGTTTTTAACGTTTCAACGTTTAAATCCTTCTTTCAACGTTTTAAATCCTTCTTGGACAGAGAGAACATTAGATATTGAAATAAATTATATATATTTGAATTTTTTCTATTATGTCATAAATCATCTATAAATTAACAGCAAGACATAAAAGTGAATAATTTATTTTCGACCAATTGGTAGTTAGATATATAGCTTTTATATATATATATATATATATATATATATATATATATATATATATATATATATATATATATATATATATATATATATATATATATATATATATATACGTATATATACGTATATCTACATATATATAATATATATAAAAGCTGTATAATATGTGTGGCGCCATAGTTATCGATTGTCTACAATCTAGAAAACATTTTCGAGCTTAATATAATACAATATTATATTATTATACACAAAAAAGCTTATTCGTGCATAAGACTAAAAGTTGTGTTTGGTTTGTTGACTTCAAATGTATGATAAATAAATACGGTATATATATATTCCATATATACATTATGTTATGTCTGATCCACATGTTGTATTGAATTAATCATATTTTATGCATAAGATTTATATACGCCAGCCAAAATATTTTAAAATGCACGTAAAAAGTTGCACTTCTTTTTTAGTAATTTATTAAAATAATATTAAATAAGGTCAACACTACTATTAAGACACAAAAGTTTAATAAAATGATATAGTAGTGAAAAACTATAATTGAAAAATTATATATTTTATCTTAAACCAATGATTCTACATTTTATCATGGTAGAACAGAACCAGCCGCACTTCTTTCGTTAAAATTGAAGTTTGAAAGAGTGGCATTAAATCCATTATTTACATTAGAATCAGAGTTAGTGAAATTTATCAAGACCAGGCCAGATTTATCAATATATATATTTAATATTCAAAGATTACGAGTTCATAAAAATGATATCATTGATAATGTGGCTCGTAATTCTAATATTCTTCTCTTATTAGAAACTGGAGTATTTATGATAAAGACATTCCTGTACCTAATTTCAACTATATACTCAAATTTAATTGTTCTAATGTAAGAGCTGGCGGTAAAGTTATTTATCAAAATAATAAGGATCATTCATCTTTCTATAATGTATGATAGTGTCCACTTATATGACACACATACTTTTTGTCTGTTTCGCTAAGAATCTAATGTACACTCCCGTTCAAAAAAAATGAACAGACCTGAACCGAATCAGTCTCTCACAATTTTGATTATTCTTGTAGTAAATGGTTTTTTACAGGTACAACATTTTATTTAATTTTTATACGTAAGAGTAAGATATAACACTTAATATGTATTAACATTACATATATTTTTTAATTCTCATTCTGTCACTTACACCGTATATACAAATACAAAATATAAATTCAATTTATACTTCCATTTCCTTTTTACACACTTAAAAAATATACTACTATACAATTACATTATGCAGCGAGTTACAAAAGTGGGGAGTTTTATGAAATGTAAGAAAATTAACATTTCAGGTCTGTTCATTTTTTTGAACGGGAGTGTATGTATATGTATATATAAATTAAGTCTTACAACTATAAGACACATATTTTTTACTAAATGTCTCCCAAGCAATCTCTCTGCAATAGAGCAGGATAGAAAACTCTGTAACTTCGATCAAGCAAGTGCTATATCAGCGATACGTTATTCACGTACTTTAAATCCGATTTGTTATTCACGTACTTAAAATCACGTACCCAAAATTAAATATTTCATTACAAAGATCGCTTGGTGTTGAAATGAACTCGTTGAAATGAAATAGGATCCAGGAATACGGAAATGCGTAATTTATTGTCTGATGTGAACCAGCCACAATATTCAAAATTGAACTAAAAACGAACTTATAAAACTAACTATTGTTAAAGCACTAGTCATAAGCACGTATTCGGTTTTTTCTCAAGATAAATGCTACCTACTATACCAACAAACAATCAAACTGTGACTGTATCAATTTTTTAAATAAACATTTTGTAGCGTTCGTTGAGATTAGTTTTCGCGTTGTCGCGATATTTAAAAAAATATTAAATCTTATTATGTTTATTTTTAAACAAAAAATTTACATACTTTTTAATATGAATTTGTTATAGAGTGCGTGACATTATTATATTTGTACTTAATTTTCTTTTATTTATTTAAAAATACATAAATTTTATTTAAAAAAAATCATTTATTTAATTTATGAGATTAAAAAAAATAGTAATTCATTTTTGTCTGATATTTCTAGCGTTTTCTAAGTGTTTACAAAAATGTCAAAAAAATGTGTATAGTGTTTAACAGTTTCTAAAATCGTTTAATTATTATTTATTTTAATGTTAAGAAATGACTTATCACGTCGTCTTGTAAGTGAATATATAAATAGTGCAAAATTTTATTCCCAACATTTTGCTCCCAAAATTTTTTAGCATATCAAATCTTATTGGTTTTTTTTTTGTTACAGTGTATGCGAAAAAACACAAAAACATAATCAAGATAATTCGGATGATAGTGGTGATAATACAGTTCCTCATATCCAAGGTGGTCTCAACAATGACTTGTACGCAGTACCAGTCAAACGTCGTCCACAAAATAATAGTCCACCAATTACAGGTGGACAACACATAGTTAACGATTCACCAGAACAAGAAAGGCGAGATGAAAATTTACCACCTGGATGGGAAAAACATGAAGGTAACAAATTTATTTATTGTTTCGGATTCGTATTTAATTTTTGAGTAAAGTTCTTCAAATATTTCGATCAAGAAAGTATGCCGGATTTTCGATGTGCCTCAGATGATGCAAAAATGACAGTAATACGTTTTGGCACTAGAATCTGATAACTGACTTTATTTCAGAAATATAAATGAATAATTCGATTTAGGTATCATGTTATAAGATTTATCCACTAACCTCAATATAACTAGACAGTATGCATATGGATCAAACCGCTTCAACTAGCCAAGGTACTAAATTTTGCTTCAGTGTACTTGTGTGACTAAGAACTTTATGTGTGTAATGGAAAAACAGGTGACAGTCACAATAAGTTCAAACAATTCATAAAATTGAAATCGCAGAAAGTGCATAAATATTTTTGATCGAATACTTGAACAATGAAAAATTAGATGTTTGATATAAAAATTGCAACGTTTCATTGATTATTATTCAACTTCATCAGGCAAACTACAAAACAACCGCATTATTTTAAATAAGAATACAAATATATAATGAAATTAGTGTCACAAACTATAAATGAATATAAAATAATATTTTAATGTTTATTATATATTTGAAAATAAAATAGAAAGGCTAAAGGAAATTGAAAATATATCTATATTGAAAATCAAAAAGAATATAATATGTAAATTACATATGTATGAAAAAAAAAATTGAAACCTTTTGATCTGTTTTCCAGATAATGATGGCCCATATTATTGGCATATCAAAAGTGGTACGATACAAAGAGAATTACCTGAAATGCCTCCATGTATGAAAGAAAATAAAAAATCCTCCACGTCATTGAAGGATTCAGATAACGTAAGTTGTAAAAAAAAATAAAAACACACAAACAACATATGCATGTTTTTTCTCAAACATAGTACCTAGTTTTTTTTATGATTTTCATATTTTCTTTTTATTATGGACAAATAGCAACACATAAAAGTTTCCAACCAGATACATTTGTAAATAATACAACCAACATAGACTGTCTCTACAACCCGCAGTAATAAGAATATTATATAACGTAAAAAAAACCAAGTACGGTAAAATTAGAAAATTTATTCATAGAAATATATTGAAAATTCATAGATCACAACTTACTCAAAAAATTATTTACGTTTTGAATACTAATAAAATAAAAGCGTGTTAAAAAAGTTTTGAGTCCGGGCCTCAAGCATGATGTGAAAACATATTCTACATACAATGATATATACTTACACTTATAAGTATATATCAGTGCCTTTATAGATTAGCAATGAATATTCATATACAATGTTAAATTCCCATTTAAAACACGTATGCCGATGATTGCCGACTGTAACTGACATAATCGATCGTTACTATAATAACGTGACAATATCTGAAATATGTCTAATCTGAAATTTTATTTCAATCCTCATATGAAATCATCCTTGCATACCCTCGCTATAGATGTTTTCACATCAAAAATATACAACAAAATTAAGGCTTACTGACGCCGTATTTTTTTTTTGTGGTCAAGGATACCTTTATTCTTTAAATACGCACAAACGACTAACATCAAACTCATCAACTGATGTACTTTTTCTAAACAAGTTCTACCTGCTATCTCACCTCTACTCTTGCATATCTTGGAAAATTTAATAGTATTACCTAAATTGTTAAATTTCGTGAGACATTCTCAAACCCTTTAAATTCGAATTAAATAGATTGGAAGATTTTCCCGGCTGACATTATCTCCAAATTCAAAAACGGGAATGGCGTAATGTTCCTTTTATAAGCTTGCCTGCTGCCTTTTTCTACTCATAGCCTGAATATTCTGGAAAATTTACTATTTTTACTTGGATTATTCAGTTTCATAAGACTTCTCTAAACCATTGGATTATAAATATAAAGACTGTACCATGTAGTTTATAAATTGTGCTGTAGTTTATATTGGGAACTCTAGCACTTGGATATGGTCTCTGGTGGGTAAATTAAAAACTAGAGCTAGTAGGTTGATGTTTCCTACAACAACCCACGTGATATCCCTTCCAGTCAACAGGTTTTATGATCGCGCACTCTGGTGAACAACTTATTAGCTACTGCTAGTAGATTGAAATATTAAGCTCCGCCCATTCTAGAAATCCCAATTACTCTAGTGTATAATTTGTAAAAACATTTCGATTGTAAATGT
Organism: Nineta flava; assembly: GCA_963920215.1. NCBI lineage: Eukaryota > Metazoa > Arthropoda > Insecta > Neuroptera > Chrysopidae > Nineta > Nineta flava. The sequence goes on from OY986042.1 coordinate 101,295,244, forward strand.
TTGTACCACTTTTACTGTATACCGTGCGCACAGTATGTCAATGAAATAAAAATTTTGTCTCATTTACTTTATAGATACTAAAATATGAATCAAGTATGATAAGTTCAGTAACAAGAAGTAGTACAAGTTCAGCCTTGGATATGGATTTGGAAGAGCGTAAACGAAAAGATGATGTAGCCTTTAAGTAAGTCACTTTTTTTTATAGTAAGGTACAAATTTATATTTGCATCTAACTATTGCCTATTCCTTTCTAGACGACGTAGTTATCCAGCAAGAGCGGAACCAGATTCAAAAGAACGACCAATTAGATTTGCTGTGCGATCGTTAGGATGGGTAGAAATTGCTGAAGATGATTTAACACCCGAACGAAGTAGTAAAGCTGTTAATAAATGTATTGTTGATTTATCACTTGGGCGAAATGATTTATTGGATGTTGTGGGGCGATGGGGTGATGTAAGTAAAGTATAATATCCTCAATTTTTAAATAAAACCCACTACTGAAATGTGAACAAGAAAAAAACACAACTGTGTCTTCTGCATCTTTTTAAACTATTACCTTTTGTGGTTGGCACCAATTTTAAATTATTCAATATTAAAAGTTGAAAAAATTAGCTCGTATTTCAAACGTGGCGTGATAAGGTGTGACGTAATTAACCATCGTGCTGTCAGCTATCAGTATCATAGATCATAAATTTAGCACACTGATTAATTACGTCACGAAACATGGCGTGCTTTTCGGGATCGTTTAAAAAGTACATTTTTTTTTATTTGACATTTTGGGATCGGGATAAACTTTTGTATTGTAAAAAAATTATCTGCAATGTTTGTTTATCTCTAGATTACATTAAATAGATTTTTAGAGGTTTTCATTTTTGACCTCTTCTTCTCTCTCTTTTGATGTATTACTCTCTTTTTGAAATACGGAAGTACTCTTGTTATCTCGGCCAAATATTATCAGTAATTTTCACTTAAAGGGTTTTTACTGTATTGAAATGACAAAATCCCTACCTCTACTACTTTGGTTCTTAGACTAATACGTTTGAATGCGTTTATTTTCAGGGAAAAGATTTATTTATGGATTTAGATGAAGGAGCACTAAAATTAATTGATCCAGAAAATTTAACGGTATTAAATACACAACCAATACATACGATTCGAGTGTGGGGTGTAGGCAGAGACAATGGAAGGTAATGATGTTATTTATAATTAATAATTTTTAAACAGAATTGTAGAAATTTTTAAATAAACTTACAAAATACAAAAATACACAAATTTTTGTAAAAATTTAGCAAAAAATGATAAAATCATAGTTTAAAAAAAAAACATAGAATAATACATTGTAGTCTGTAGTCTAATATTCTTGTTATAATATTGTTTCATTTATGCGCTGTGATGATATTGGGTGATCACAACAGGGAAAGGTAACACAAAATTTGTAGTTGTACTTATTATGAACAATTTTATTTTGACATTTTTAGTTTTAGAATATTTTTTTGCATGATAAAAACAATTGTATTATTTTGCATGATTCTGTTTATTTTAAAAACTAACTTTAAAATTCATAATTATGCAGAGCCATGAAATATAAATTGATGTAGTTATTTCGACATACAAATACTTTAATTCCAGAATACAACTCAAAATGTATTCGAAAACTTTCAAAAAGAATATTTCTTGAATAAATTCAGATAGAATTATTTCTTTTTTTTTCTTCGTATTGTTCTTTCTGTAAGAAATATACAGTTTAAAAAATACTTAAGTTACGCCAGGAAATTCTAAACAATTCAAAATCAATCAAACGTTCCACTCATGAGTTGTTGATATGCTTTTTACATCTGGTATATATATAATTATGACGATTGAAAATTTTGGTATATGTTCATAAAATGACCCAATTCGTCCATTTCCGCATCCGCATGTTCGCTCGTAGACACGATAACTCAAAAACTGTGTGATCTAGAGCTAAAAAGTTAGGTAAAGGTCGTCAATGGACTAAATCAGACAGTGTATTCCCCACTAGAAAGAAAAATATCAATCTTTGAAACTGAAAGTTTAAACAATTTTTATTTGAAATTGTTTTTGATAAACTGATTAGTTTCGCCGCAGCTCAAACATTTGTCATTACTCTTACCGGGTTACTGAATTAAAGAAATTAATTCAGTTAATTAATAAATCAAGTTTATCGATTAGTAGGTAATCATGATCTACTCGACTAAATGCCTACTTTTTAGATTAGTTTGACATTTGATTTTTCTATTTTTCAATTTATGTCAAATAATTATTTTTTCTAAATTTTGACAGTTCAAAACGTCAATTTTTTGAAATTTTAAAATTATTAGAGAAATAACTTATTTCCAAAATTTTTTTAAAGCATTTTATTGTTTTTATTGTCACAAGATTTCTCAAAGTATTTTAATCAATCAAATTTGAGGTCAAAAATTATGATCGAACTGCGATAGGTGATCGAATTTCAAACGCGATCACTAAAATGGCACCCGACAAGTAATGATATGATTACTGATCGGAGATGTATACACCATTCAGCCGAAAAAAAAGTTTAGACGTTCATACAAATGAAGTATTTTTTAATCATATGGAAGGAGCAAATTTTCATGTTATCATCCAAGAAATCACTCTTCGAAATTTTTGCATGTATCTAGACACATCCCATATTCGACTTCTTTTGACTTTTATTAAATTGTATGAAGTTAAGCAAATAAGACTTTGTTGGTCCTGCAAAATACATAATATAGAATGATGATTATGGCATGACATTATTCATTCATAATAACGGTTTATTATGCCGAAACATGCCTGAAGCGTTTTATTATGCGAAAATACGCCTGGAATTTAGCTGAGCCTCAAAAATAATAATTAAAAATTGAAATAAATTTCTGTAGTTTTTATTTTTATTATACAAAATTTAATAAATGTTAAGAAGTATGTGTGCATTATATTGTTAAACTTAAAAATAATATATTTTATGATATTAATAATTTGCAATTTGATTTGATCTAACAGGGATTTTGCATATGTAGCACGTGATCGCACAACACGTAAACATATGTGTCATGTGTTCCGTTGTGATATGCCTGCACGTACAATTGCAAACACATTGCGTGATATATGTAAACGTATTATGATTGAACGGAGTTTACAACAAAGTTTAGCAAAACCAGTGGATATAAGTAGTGGTCGATCTAGTCTTGCAACGCGGCCAACAAATTTACCAACAGAACATCGACGATCACACAGGAATGGTCAAGCATTAGTCAGTAAGTGTGAGAAATTTTTTTCGCTTCTTTTCAAAGTAAAATTCAAATTAACAAAAGCTTGAATACAATATTAATATTATTTTTGTAGCGCAATCGTTTCCAACACCAATGGAAGAACCAAAGAAAATACTTCGTGCACAATATTTAGGAAGTACACAAGTAGCACATGCTACCGGAATGGAAGTATTAAATGATGCAATCGATTTATTATCATCACGAACACCAGATACGTGGCAACAAGTCAATGTTGCTGTAGCTCCATCCATGATTTCAATTTTACATCCAGGGGTAAGCATTTTTTAAACCTATCTGATTATGTTGATGTAATCAAATTTTTTTTTTCTCTTTTAGGATGATAATCGCCTCATAGCCGAATGTCGAGTTAGATATTTATCATTTTTAGGAATTGGCCGAAATGTCAAACAATGTGCTTTTATCATGCATACAGCACAGGATTTATTCATAGCTCATGCATTTCATTGTGAACCCTCATCTGGGGCGCTATGTAAAACAATTGAAGCAGCTTGTAAAGTAAGTTTAACGAGAAAAACGTGATTAAAGTAATGTAAATTACATTCTAATTTTCGATTACAGCTTAGATACCAAAAATGTTTGGATGCTCATCCGCAAGGACAAGCATATAATCGAAACCAAAGTGGCGCACACACACCTGGACGTGGGTTAGGTGCGACATTAAAGTCATTAGTTGGTTCGTTGACTGGTCGACGATCACGAGGTTCAGAATCCTGAGACGAGGCACAATCTCTGCAGGAATTATGGCCATTACCTGCAGAGAGGGAAATAATACCACATCGTCATTTACAATCACCACTTACATTAAAATATTTATGTGGTGGTAGTCCCCCGTCAGCAAGTCTCCGATCATTGTTATCACCTACATTGGAACCAAGACGAATACATCTAACACGATGGGATTCAGCGACTTAGTTATAATTTTTTTATTTATCATTTGTATCACATTTTTATTTTTAAACTATTGTGCTATTTAATTAATTTATTAATTAATGAAAACAAAACTATTATATATATATTAAAATAATAAATTAGCATGCCATAAACTTGTAAAACACTTGAAGAAAACTAGAATTTTTTTAAAAGCATAATTTCGTATGGCGTAAAGAAAGGTCATGTCGATATATAAGCTTCTGCAGGCGTGGATCCAAGATTAACATTTGGAAAGATTATTAACGTTTACTTAATTAAATATTAAATAATTAATTCTTCGTTTTCGCAAGCGAGGATGGATATTTAGTAAAGCCAGGACCGGTGAGACGCTTTTCACCAAATTTAACACGAGCCAACAATGTTTAAAGATGCTGTAGAAAATGTTAGTATTCTTTCAATGGAAAAACTTTTGATTTAACAAAAACTGTTTTCCGAAAATCAATAAGAAAATTGGATAAATAGGGATTTACTGAAAATAAAATTCATGTTCAATATCTAAATAAATGTAATTTAAAAACAGTGTTGGTTCGTGAAATTCTATCATTTCAGTGTTTGATGTGAGTTCATACATTATATTTATCAAAATCCTGGATTTGCGCCTGCGACTCTACTGGTCAAACGATGTGACTAAACTGACTTATCATTATTGTTATTATTTTGTTGTCTATTTGATTTCATGTAAATTTTAAGAAGAAATAAAATTATTCTCTGTAATTGTTTTCCAGCAAATTTATTAATTTAATTTAATAATTGAACTAGTCTAGGCTAAAATGTTGAATTTGTATACAAGTTGAATTTTAATATTGAAACAAATAATCTTAGTACCAAACATCGCTGGAAAATAATAAACTATGAAAATATTTTAAGGAATATTTATTATTGATTTATAATGACTATTCATTTAATAATCGGCATGAACCAGTGTTTGTCTACAAATAAGATGACTTCCTTTAGTTTGTGTACAGGAACGCTGGCGCCAAAAACTTCACCTACAATTTCACTTTGATGTAATTCAAGATATGTCCTCTCGTGGCGATCAAAAAATTTATGCGAATATTATTAAAATTTAAATAAATTAATAAATATTCATGTAATTTAAAAGAAATGAAATTTTTAATATTTTTGTAAGTTTATGGAATGATAAAAAAATCGTTAATAAAAAAAAAGTACCAAACAAACATAACGGTTTAATTTGAAAAAAATTAAAAGATAAACACTTATTTAAATATAAATGGAGACTTGTAATTTATATACATAATAAATATATTTTTAGTTGATAAATGTCATATAAAAAAAAAAACTATTATAGTAAAGAAAAATGGCTAACAAAATTTAGTGTAGATAATTCAAAAATTATACGTAATTCTATAATAAGTAGATAACGATATGATTTATATGATAAATATAATTATAGACTTTATTATATATCTCTTTGAAAAATCGTTTAATGCAATTTTGAAACATTGCATAAAAATTATTTTTATAGATCTATGGAGAATATTTCCGGGATTTTATCGATCAATACAGGTTTTCAGCATCACTTTGAAATTGAATGGGGTTTTATTAATCAACATCTATATATTATATAAAAACTATGATACTAGGAAAAAATGTAACTCTTTTTAGAGTTCCGTACCTTAAAATACTGAACCCTTATAAGATTACTCTTGTGTGCGTCTGTCACAGAGATTTTTGGAATTAAAATCCGTCTAGTCATTCTGAAAATTTTTGAAATATATATCCAAGAGTGTGAAGTTTGCATTTTTACATAACTCTTAAAAACCTTTTAATCGTAATCGAGGTACAAGGAAAGTTACACTAGCTAACATTAATGAAACTAAAAGGGTTGGATTTACCCCGGATGTGTGTCTATTTGAGAAAATCTTATTGATACTAGAAGATTAGCTCGTTAGTCGATAAGGCAGTGAGAACAGTATCGAAGAGTTATAACTATTTACTGATCAGTAAAATCGAAAGAAGAGTCACACGTTTGAATTACTGTCAAGCTATCTGATCCTTCGATAATATGTTGATTTAGAAATATGTCATCTAAAAATGTGTCTGTTTGATCCTGTATGGTAAGTATTATGTCCATTTAATGTGATACTTATTGTATTATTTCGACGAGAAATATTATAATCGACTAACCATAAAATCTAACAGTAAATTCTCCTCTCAGCAATGAGCTTTTAGCAGAGGATAAAATTGATATTTCCTTTTTGTAAGTATAATATTTATGCAATGTAAAAAAATCACTCTTTAACGCTAATATGCGCCGCATCTGTCTTAAGAGTCTTTTAAATTTGAAAACAATATATGCAAAAATCTATAATCATGCTTATAAAAAAAATTTCAAATAGAGGGACCCAGTAGAATTTTGTCACATCTTTATTTTTGTATATTGAAAATTATTCTACTTATATTCTACACACTGCCTGAGATCATAAAGACATATATATATAATATATTGGCTGCACAAGCAAACAATTTAACAAAACTTCACATATCCCAAAATATATATTATCAATTTCAATTAATTCCAACATTTATATTATAGGCTATGTTTTTTTTTTATAAATTAAGCGTCAATTTTACTATGAAATGGATCTTTGGTGCAGTAAGCACATTAGGTCATCATCAGTCTCTTACAATCTGATTTTTTTTCAAAGCTTATGTTGATTCTCTTCAGATTTACGCTGGCAGGTTGTTTTATATTTGTTTTATAACATTATAGAATTATATGGAGAGCATGTTTGAGAGATAAGCCGAAATAAGCAGCGGAAATACGCGGCAGAGATAGTCCGCACACAAATACCGTCTATATAATTGTTTATTAAGCAAACAAAAAGCGACCTGTCTCTGCCACGAGTCTCCGTATCTTGTGTCGGTCTCTTGACCACTTGCCCAAATGCCACTTTACAGAATTGGTTACCAAATAAAATTTTTATTCTAGAAATTGGAACACCTGGTTCTTTTTATGAATATTGATTTATTAATACATTTTCTATTTTTCTTGTTTATTATAAATTTTTGTGTTTTGTTAAATCAGAAGAGCATTTATTTAACTAAAATTTCTTTGAAGTCCTTTTTAATTATTTTATTATATACTAATAAAAAAGCAATATAATATTGAACACGTTCATAAAACAAAACTGTTTTAAAAAAGTTTACGATTTTTATATTGGAGTAACAATCATTTGTGAAATGCTTATAAATCAGATAACTGACAAAATTAATTATGAATAAAATTGTATAGAAAACGGGAAAGCCACCATATCTTTTTCATTTAAAAATTTTAGATTTTCTTTATTATTTTATGGTGACCGTTAATTTACAAATATTTTCCGATTGAATCTGTTCGAGTTTTAAAACTGTTTAAATTTTACGAATGCAATCAATAAAAATACCATATTTAATCTTCCAAAAAGTGTATTTAACCCCATTAGCACCGCAACATTTAAGTAAGATTTAATTTTAAGTACTTCTTAAACTGACAAATTGTATTGCACCGTTAGATAAGCTGTTCTTAAACAGACAAAGCCATTCTTAATTTTAAGCCCACGATATCGACTGCTTAAACTATTCTTAACTTTAAGAGCTCGTTTAAATGTCGCAAAGAAATGGTCAAATCCCGAACATTGCTGCAGTTAATAATGAAAATAAAAATTATGTTAAAGATGCTTTAATCAATAATTATATTTATTATTATTATTTTTTGATTTGTAACATAAACAGAACGATAATTGTTTATAATGTTTTTGCCTAATATGTTCCTTTATTTTTGGTTTTTATATAATTTTTATTGCATAAAATCAAAAACAAAGATACACATTAGACAGAAACGTTAAAAAAAAGTATAAATATATAATATATTTAAATACTTGAAAACCGTTTTTTTGTTTTTAATTTTAGCAACCCAGTATTAATAATATTTACGCAATATAATATAAAATCAATAATCGATCGAAATATGGTTTACTTTAAGCAAAGAATAACTCACATTTATGAATAAAATATTTTATTTCTGAATACAACCTAAGAAAATAGAAAGTTTCTAGTAAGTAATTAAAAAGTCACTAGAATAATACTTTGATTACATGTGAAAAATCTATAAGTATGTATTAAGTAAGCGCTACTTAATGGGTGTGTTTGGGCGAACAAAGGTCTTACTATCCTAAGTTAGATACTCAGATATCTAACTAAGTTTTCATTCGGGACACTTTGCAGATACTTAGCAACTCAGACTATAACGTCATTTAGCTTAGTATTTTGCTTAGATGAGGTTATGTACTGTACGTACACATAAACAAATATGGCTGCTTAGTCAGAAATTCTGTCCAGGTCGAAAAGCGCTGTACTCAGTCGCTAAGACCTTAATTTATTATTATGCTGAGTATCTAACTTAGGATACTAAGAACTTTGTTCGTCCAAACACACCCAATGTAATAGCGGTGCAACAAACGAAATAATTAAGAATGTCTTAAAATTAAGTATTTCTTAGTAAAGGCACACTTAAATTAAAAACGGTGAGAATGGACATTAGTCTTTGTTTAATGTTAAGGTATGTATTAAATACAATTTTGTTACCACATAGAGTGACGGCCAAGTATTTCTTAAAAATTACCATTAATTTTTATTAAAAATATTCCGTTACACATCATTGCTATTTCATAAAGAATAATATTATTCAATCTCATTATGAAAAGTCCAAATTTACATCCTTAAAAATATTGCTTTGCTTTTAAGACATCGCCTGTTAATTCACCATACACATACACGTAAATCTATTAAATATAATTCCTAATTAAAGGCCAGTGTGAATAAACACCACAAAACAAAAAACTGTATGAGTATCTCGAAAGTGCTTTATCGCCTCTTTATCTTCGTCAAAAATATGTGAATACATTTTTGTACAGCTTATGAGGAAAAAAAACGTAGTCATATTTATTTTGAAGAAAAAAAATTGTACAAAATTCTATTTATGAATAAATGAAGCAAACAAAATGCAACGTTTAAATATTATTGGAGTGACAATATTTGTAAACAAAAAAAAAAACATTAATAACTATTCCAAATTGAGGCTTTTTTAATTTCGTACGAATGATATATGTGCGTTTAACATATAATCGAACGATTGTGCATAATGTTAATGGATGTGTATGTTTCGAAACCATTGTGTGTGCAATTATTATTATTGTACGTATAGGTTTTAAGAACAAAAATATGTTATTATCTTAACTGCTTACTAAACAAAATAATGACACTGTTATAACTAAAAACTGCAAAATATCATAAAATATAATTCTTGTTTTGTTAATATGCTATGTTGTACGTAATATAAAAATGATAATAATTTTCAACCAAACATATAAGAATATCTTTTAGATCCAGCAAGGTCGGGTTTATATTGTAAAAATATTTTATCATTGACAAAAATTATTTATAAAAGATACTTGGTGAAAAGTTTGATGACGTAAGCAACATTTTTTTTAAATAAAAAATGTGTTTTTAACAGTATCAAATTAATGTGGTAGAAAGTCAATTTTTGTGGATTCTTGTGAAAATAAAATCATTAATTATCGAACCCTTAAAATATCATATATTGATATATTATTGAAAAAAAAGATATTAAAATCGAAATAAACATTTAGAAATCATCTAAAATATATTCTTCCTTCAGAGGCTTTGCATGTTTCTGAGATTATCCTTGAAAACTTTTCACCCGTTACCAGAAGTCAACGTGTGTCCACTAAACGGTTCTTAACAGTGATATAATTTCGTTTCATTGACAAAATTATCTTGACATGAAGAAATCGAGTATTATGACAGTTGTACACATTTTAGATCTCAATAGCATATAGCAATGTACTTACTCCTCTCTGTGCTCAGTGTTCGTAGAGTTTGAGTGTCTGAGGCTAATCTACAAAGCCGAATGAAGGAGCTAAATCAAGAACATTTATTATTCTATCATCATGTTGATAATTATTAATTCAGATTTCTTTGAAATTTTCATTCATAATTCTTTTTTCCCTTGTTTTTCAAACACTAGTGTCGCATAATTTACACAATATTTGATTTTTAGTAAGTCTCACAAAATTTTAAATGTAATTGTTGTTAAAAAAATTTTCCAAACCATTCCATAACTTGTTAAATAAAAAGTCTTGTATTCACCCAAGTCTCCAAAAATCAGACCTCTTAAATGTACAAGGTTTCTAGGAACACTAAATATAGTAGTTCTAAAGAATCTCCAAATGGGTGCCCAGTTTACAAATTTTGGTATGTACAGTGTAAACGCAACGTAAGAGCGGTCTGTTAGATATTTTATTATTTATTATATCTGCATTATTCTCGCGAGAGTACTGTTTCAAGGAAAATTTCTTCATTCTACTTAAACATTACATTACATTCATGGATTCCGTTTAATTAATAATTACAAATACGCACAATTGGCATCTCTAGTAATTGGATAAATTAAAAACTAGAGCTAGAAGGTCTATGTTTCCTGTCCCAACATACCCATCGACCGACAAGTTTCGTGTGCGAACTCTGATGAAGGAGTTAGAAAGTAGGTCGAAATATTAAGCCCCGCTCCCGTCAGAGATCCCAATATTTTGTTTTTCCACTGAATTCAAATCATCAAGTACCTTTTTGTGTTGTGCAAACCCCAAAAATTTCAATTTATATTATGTAACACATGGTAAAAATGTTTATTCTCTATAAAAAAAACACGGCTGTGCTCGAGAAATGGAAGCTTAACTCTTTGATGTGAATTTTTATGGTTAAATTGTATAAAAAAGTTCTTAGCTAAAATTTGGATGGTATTTTGAATACAAACATTTAAAAAAACTGCTTTGTGTGGACAATTTGACATACTTAAAAATTTTAGTGGTTAGTTATTAAAAAAAAAATTTAAAAACGCTCTTTAAACAGTAGTTAGGTAATAAATGTTTTTTAGAGCCATTATTCGATGTACTACGAATTTTAAATAGATTTTCCCTTAGATGACAATGACAAGTGTATATACAATAAAAATTTGTATACATAATTGAAAAAAATATCTATTTTTCTTCACAAATTATAGCTAAGAGATAAATAAAACTGACTGATGAGGAAAAGTTTTAAAGAAAATAAACATTGATAAAAAAATAATAATTTTATATCTGTAATTTGAACAAATGGAATTTTCCCACATAATTAAATAAATATTGTAATTAAATGTTAAAGAAAACACTAATTAAAAAATTTTTTTTAGTAAATATATATAGAATTGCATCTTTTAAAGTGTGCGGGTGAAATAAAAGCACATATTTCTTTTTGTAATATCGTGAATGTATTTTCAAAAACAAAAAAAAACTTTGCAAAATGCATCATGGAAAAAGTAAAACAAAATTTACAAATAGAGCATGGTTAATTATAAATATATTGTTTTCCTTTGTTTTGTAAATATTATACGAAATAATACCGAGTTTTTTCAATGAGAGACAAGACAATTTTTCGACAGATTAAAATAATAGGGTTAATATGGGACGAAGAAGATTTGAATTTATATATCATTATTACCACAGAAAAAAATATTTCTTGTATATATTTGTAAGATTAAAAAATGCAAAATTTTTTATAATAAGAAATATTTATATTTATTTATCGTAGTAACAAAAATGGTAAGTTTGTAAATATAGAAGATATAGAAAATATTACAGTGGATAAAAACATCTCTAATGCTTTAGAAATGCTTTATAATCGTACGTGGTTTTTATTGTGCTTACTAAAAAATTTAAATACGTAAATAGTTAATTGAAAGTATGAGAAATTTAAATGATTTTAAAGAAGGTCGTGTAGATATGATGTCTTAACTCTTATTGGAGGAACTATGAAAAGAAAATTCTCGAATAGTCGAATTAATAAATAAAAGTCAAAATTCAGCAGGTCAAAACAGTTACACCTAATTTTAGTTGTTGGTCAAAAGGTTTCATTTAATCATTCTAATCATATCTTCTGGAATGCGGCGTACCTCAATGTACTGAGGCAAACCAAAATCCCGAATCTTCCGACTACTAGGTTTCTTTTTATTTAAAATTGATGATTTATGCAACCAATGGTTCGTATATATGGAGATTGACCATGAGTGATATTTATCGTAAAAATAGCAGAGCAAAATCGACAATTTTCAAGGTTCATTCAGGCTTTTCGGTATAATTATTTTAGCTGAAAAGTTTAAGGAGTAAAATGTTAAAAGAGAAAATATCAGATTCAAATTGGACCAAGTTATGCTATTGTAAAAACAATATAATGGCATAGTTCGGATGGTTTCAATTAAATTTTTTATTTTCTTTAGGCGTCTATAATTAGACAAAAAGAAATAGGTTAAAGGCTTTTAGATGCGTTTCAAATCATTAAGTTGAGAAAAACTAAAAAAAAAAATGAAAACTCTCATTCGATGTGTTTTTACATATTCTCTGACCCATCAGCAAAATTAACGAATATTTAGCAATATAAAAATGTACCGATAAACCCGGGTCTACGAGGTAGGTCACCTTTGGGATACGTCGCTCTAGATATTTCCGCAAGTTAGAATGACTAAATAAAGCATATTTTTGGGTGTCTAAACTCTTTAACTGGTGTATAATCATACGGAAAAATCTGACAACATTTAGGAGTGAATATATTGATTAAAGAAAATGAAACAATATTTGCATCCCATAAAGTTGATTCATGAAATGTGATGCATGGGATGATGAACCCATTATGAACCGATTGCGATGCAGGTAAATTATATGAAAATAAAATATTTTCTGTAATATTTATGAAATTGAATACGACATATTATTCTAGACAAAAAAAAAAAGTATTAAAAAAAATATTAAAAAAAAACAAATGGAAACTCGAATACAAAATGTAATAAAAAAAGTTTATGATTTATATTTTATACAAATTAAATTCGTAATGTTAAATTTTGAAATTTACTTTTTGTATTTAGAGTTTAATAAAATAAAATGAAAATAAAAAAAGTCATAGTAAACTATCTTGCTTATTGCTTGTGAAACAAAACTGACAAACGCAGCGACCAAATAAAAAAATCCAAATATATATATATTTGCTGTATATTGTCAATTTAAAAAAAAAAAACAAATACGAAAAAGCTGTACGCAGAAATAAATTAATTTATAGCGTAAAAAGTAAAAAAATAAAACAATAAACAAAAATGATGTTATCTTTTAATTTTAATGAATAATTTAAAAGAAATATCCATTAAATATAAACAAAAAAATTAACCATGTTGTCTGCTTGCACTATTAGTTAGAGCAGATCTACGAAACAAAATGCCTCTTGTGAATAAATTGCATAATATTTCATTTCTTTAAAAATGTGTTTTATTTGTTAATATAATCCTGCTTAATTTTTTTTTAAATTAAGAAGATACGTAAAAACCATATATACGAAGTGGGCCAGCAAAACTGAAACGGATACAATCATAGTAAAGGGACTGACCATAAAATACGTCAGTAAAAAGGAGGGGAGGGAGGATAATTGAGTTATGTGACAATATGCAACAAGGAGGCGGGAAGGGGTCCATCAAACGTGACGTAACGCTACGTTTTAAATCCTTATATAAATTTTATTTCCACTTTTTTCTTTTAAGTAAAAATATATCAAAATTTATAAGCACCTTAATCAGTTATTTTTATATAACATATATCCTGAAATAATACATCCATTCCTGTTCAATTTAAAGTAAAATCAACCTTTAAAGAGCCATAAGTGTGCTTGAATTTAGTATAAATTATTTTTTATACCTTTGTATTACTATGGAAACATAAAAAAAATTACTTAATAGCGTATAGGTTAAAATTCTCAGGAGAATTCAGGAGCTTTTTCGTGTGAATCATAAAAGATGATTACTATAAAAAAAACAATAAGTTGGTCTTATAACCATAAAATCAAGCACCAGGTTAAAAATTGCGCTATTCTGAAGACAGTCTAAACTTATGACCCCGAATTCGAGAATAATGTTAAAGCGAATAATTTTTCTTACGACGAAACGTGTTTAGTTTTCCGAAAACAACCTCATCAGTACGAACTTTTCGTTTTTTCTAAGGTAAGAAGTGTTTTAAGTAGTTATTTAGACAAAATAAAAAGGTAGGTTCCACCGAGATTTGAACTCGGATCGCTGGATTCAAAGTCCAGAGTGCTAACCATTACACCATGGAACCGTTGATCCATTTTACAAAAACAACATCCATATTTCAACAAACTATGTTGATTGTCTAAATATACATTTTTGTCCAATAATTAATTATTTTTTTGGGAATCTAAAATTTATATTCTAAAGTCTAAACTATTAATATTTTTATTAACCTCATTGAATAATAAAACTATCTATAGCACAGTAGTGCGTAAGACCAAGGTTAAAGTCAGTATTACAGAAGAAATCTGTTAATATCTGATATCTACTTCTAAAACAATGCAACATGTTAATGCCATATTTATATATGTGTATACATATATTTTTGTTAAACTGTTGCGTTTATATATATATACATATATATATATATATATATACATATATATATATATATATATATATATATATATATATATATATATATATATATATATATATAAATTTTCATTCAGAAAAAAATCCCATGTGTAAGTTCTGGTTATACTCAAAGGAATATGCCGTATTGATTCATTCCTTCACTAATAGAAATGGGTAACTATTTTAAGCAGTCTCTTCTCGGGATTGAGTGTACAAAAAAAGATGAGCAAATCTTTTGTATGCTCATGTAGAGGAACTAATGGGGGTATACGAAAAAATATTTAATATATTTTTATGGGCTTAAGAACGACTTTCAATCGATTAACCGAAAATTATGTATTCATACACTTTCTTACCATAGGCATGAAGAAATTAAACAGTAATTCGAAGGAAATAAAATTGAGTTCAATATTTTACGATATCTGGATTTTCAATTTTAGTTTTTGATGTGAAAAAATTAGCGAGACATCTTTAGCAATGAAAATTCAGATTATACAATGTAATGTAACGTTTTGTGTTAACGATCGGCTATATGATAGTCGGCAATCATCGGCACTAGAAGATATCCATTCGTCTGTGTCCACCAATCACATTGCTTGACCACAATCATATTGCTCACAATAAATAAGATATTAACGTTTATGTTTTGCATCATGAGTGTGTCCCAGACGCAAACAAATTTTTTGGTTAGAAAATTTTTTTTGGTATAGGTGTTCATAAAATGGCCTAATTAGTCCATTTTCAAATCTCCCGCCCGCCCTGCTGTCCGTCCGTCTATATAGAGGATAACTCAAAAACGAAAAGAGATAACGAGCTGAAATTTTGCGTGTGTGTGTACTAGAGCTAAAAAGAACGGAGAATAGTTTAAAGTAAAAAATGTTCCTTTTTGAATAATAAACAACTTTTGTTTGAAACTTTTGTTCACAAACTCAATATATACCGGATGTTAGTTGTTAGTTTCACTTGTTTTATATAAATACTAAGTTAGGATTTATTCTCTCACCAGTTATGTATACTCATCACCGCCTACGTTCACTCTACATGTTGTAACTCTACATAATTATTTGACTACAACTGACAAGAGAGTAACATTCATTGAGTAACAGAGGTGCATTCAGATATATTTTCCATAGATGGAAAATTTTCTAATTTCTGCGATTCGAATCCATAAAAAATGATAAATATTTCAATATTTTCACAATTTTCATCCCCATGAATAAACCATTACCCAATTTAAAAGACTTAGGTACTAGAGAAATAAACCACGTAATTTTCGGCGCGAAATAAAAATACCATACAGTTGTGTATGATCAATTCGTTAAATATCGGTACATATCGTATACAATCGTAAAATAACGAAATGGTGGTAAATAACGGTCAGCGCTACTGTCGGCGTTACGTCGATCCGTGTGTTGTGTGGATTTCATCCTTGGATTATTGAAAATTACGAAAAAAAAAGGTAAAAATTATTCAATTAATTATAAAAATCAATATACATAATTATAAATGTTATTTTGTTTATATATTTTTTTATGAATACATTATTTTTTAATTTAAATTTTTATTGTTTTTTATTAATTAGTGTGTATATTCATCCCTCTTTTAATTAATGAAAATATATAATAATAATTTTTTGAATCAATAAAAAATTTTCAATCATTATTTTATATATTTTCATTTATGTATATCAATTTTCTTTTTTATCTATTACTATTAATACGTCGAAAGTTAGTCGAAAGGGAATAAGGGAATAACTAAAAAACGACGTGCATTGAATATGAAACAGTGAAAAACCATTAATTTTATAAACTTTAGTTTTATCGTGACAAAATAATTTAACAATACTTTTAAAATTTATTTGAAAAAAATAATATCCTTGATAATAGTTTTTTTCTTAAAAACAAATTTATTTAGTGAAAAACAATTTGTGGAAAAAATTCTTTTGTCCATTGAATAAATAATAAATAGCCTACATCCTCCGGAAGAAACTCTATAGCTTCTATTTTATGCTTAGAGCCGTTTTTTTACTTAATTCATAAATGTAGGAGGAGTATTTATTGTTTAATTATTTATTTATAATGTTAAGGAAAATATATTTTAAGGATTGATCAACGGGATTCCAAGTTCTTTTCTTGAAGATGAAATACTAATAAAATTGCTTATTTGAAGAATATTGTATTAATTAATATTAAAGTTCAATTCAGAGATTGTTTGAGAATTTTTTTTGTTAGCTTAGGGTTTACCATAATTCAAATTAATGTAGAAAAATTGCTACTATGGACCATAAAAGTTGATGTCAGTTTTACAAATTTTATAATTGATTTTTACCTTATTGATTCGGTTTTCGAAAAATGCTTCGGGTAAAAGTTTTTCATTATAAATAGAGTAAGAACTTTTATTTGAAATTGTTTTTTGAAAACTGAAAGAATAAGGCACAAATTAACTAAAAATTTAATTAACTAAAAAATAACATCAAATTTTGTGGCTAAGTGTACAAATGTACACTCTCGTTCATAAAAATTGAACCAGTTAAAAAAACATACTAAGTGTTATTGTATGTAATATACATATATTTAGTAATATATACGCTTAGAATGTGGTGGTTCAATTTTTATGAATGGGAGTGTATATTTTAATATTGGCGTACTGAAAAATTCGAAAATTTAATCGATTGATTTTTGTTGTTTTGGCTATCGTTCCGGATTGAATAAAAACAAAAATATACACAGATTTTTTTCGGTTTGCTATTATAAAGGGTTTTCTAAAAAACGAAATTGTCTCTAAGATGAGTTGCGGCTACGCTATGATACCTTTTGAAGTTTTGCCCGAAAAACTTTGTAGAAAATCCTTGTTATTCTAGAATATTGTTTGGGAGGAGGGGATAAAACATATAAGGGCCTAATTTGTTTATAATTCAAGGCTGTTTCAAGACAGAGTTTTTTTTATAAAATGATTCCGGTAAAGATTAAAAACACATGTTCACGAGTACTTAAAAACCTTAAAGATTTGATAACGAAACTCGGGAATAAATTCAATTAACATAACCTATCTAATGTAAGAGATACACCTAATTATTATTTGGTAATAAAATCTGTTTAAAGATGAATGGAATAATTTTTGAATATCATTAGCGTTGAAATTATTAAATTGACAAAGCTGTTAAAGCTCGTAAAGCTGGCTTACATTACGAGTCGTTAACAATATGAAGGTAATTATAATGTAATAATAGAATGTGTTGTATTACTTACAATATTTACGGTTTCAGTCATTCCATCGTTTATAATTTTAGGCAAGGTTAACATATGTTAGGAATATTATTTAATTGTCTATTTGATATATGACAGTGCGCTGTTTTATTACAATAAAATTTATAAGGGATGCGTTTACTGTATTGATTTATGATGTCGAGTGATAACGAAGACTTAGGGACCGGAAAATATCTATTGTGTGTATACTACAGACATCAAATCACAAATCCAATACGGATCTGTGGTTTTGTTGTCAATGATTAAACGCAAGACAATATTATCGGCATTTTTGGGAAATTTTAATAATCGAATCATAATCGGAAATTCTACTTAGCATGCCCACATCCGATCTATGAATTGAGAGAAATTAACTAACAGCAGCACACTTGAGAATAAGAGATGAAGGATTATGGGGATGGTATGGATCAGATACAAATTTCGCAATGGAAAGAATATATAGTATACAAAGTCACACTAATCTGATAGCATAAAAAGCTAGTGACCATGTGAGGTTTCTAATTCCGCATGTTTGGGATCCTGACTGAGCACTGTAGACTCAAGAGATGTACATCGGCCAATGGTACATACAAGTAGTTTAATGTGTTAGGGCTGTAAGGAAGAGATGGGACCCTTCAATACTTGATTGTGCAATGCCTTTACCACTTTTGGCGACATGGAAATTGGAGAAAGAGCTACTAGCTTTCCCAAAAAGAAATTCCCATTTATTAATCAATGGAGCGTGGAAATCTCACCAGACAAAACATGAGTAGAGTTTGAATAAGGAATTGAAATTTCAAGGGATTGGTAAAGTAGGCTTACTTGGTAGGTTTCCACTACTAAAACTACCTCTATTGTTTTGTAACGTTTTCTAATTTGGACTGGATGGTTTGGATTAAAGAGTATTGTTTCGTGATCAAAATAAAAGAAGTATTTATTTGAAATAATAACGTAAAAAATGAATGCAAGCGGAGAAATAATACACATTTTTAATAACAAGAGCGTCACCAGACCCGAGTTTACGATTCAAGAACTTCAGGTTTCTGCATCACCTTGCTTATATACTATCAAAAACAATCATATGAAATTGCATTTGGATGACTCTGTAAAATGACATGTACAAACGGTAAACGTGCTCATTCACCTTTAAAATAATTTCAATTATAATGTCAATTGTTCAACAATTTCCTCCACAGAATAAGAAACTATGACAATACAAAGAATCTATCTGATGTTATATTTACACTAAAGCAACCATATCACGTAAATTGAACAATCGTAATATTGAGTGATTTATGTACACGTTCAATTTATTTATGTGAGATTGAAAAACTGAGAGGTGTCCTAAAAATATACTAACGACATATTCACATTATTTTAGGTTTAAGGTAGCCTCCCGATCATTAAAATTTATGAAGAGTTTAAATTCATATTGGACATTTATAGAAAACTGATATCTATTCGAACTATGTATTTAGAGTAACTCTAAAAATATTCGTAATGATTTACTACCCAGTTAATAAACTCAAAATTCCAAGACTTTTAGTGCATTTTTAAAGGTTTTGAAAACTATATTGACAATGTATTATATCAACTATAAAAGTTTTCAGAACCTTTAAAATAGTTTAAAGTATAATAATAAAATTTCGAGACTTTTTTGATATGTTTTAGGAAAAATCGGAATAACCTCACAAAGCTCGAATGCATCGGATTTGTTTTAAAATGTTATAATTTTGCTTAAAATTGATATAAATTTAATATATCTATCTGTAGTGACCACAAAACATTCAGGGTTTCTTAAAAGTGGCAAAATTGAAAATTGAAATAGGCCGTATAGCGGCGTATACCGTTTTACAACAACTAGATTTAGTGGAATGTTTTTTTTCAAATATATTTTACGAAAAAACGATTCGAATACACAAAGTATTCATGAAATTTTTCACGTAGCAGCTGTCGATAACTGTCGGTTTCGATGATTCTACATTCGTAATGGTCCTGTAGGAATATTCCAAGATATCCTGGTATATTAGTTAATATACCATTAATAAAAACAAAATTTTGAACTTTAAACCATTGTTAACTTTTTGCCTCAATATTTAATAGCCAGTATACAATTTTGTTGGTGGTTACGAGGTGTATTAGATAATCATATTCATTATTTCATTAATAATGGAATTTTTACTTTTTAGCTCATCTTTTGTAGTCGATTATTGTTTTCTGATAAGTTTATCATTACAAGTCATTTTTTACATTATAAGTTCAACATATATTTATACAGATTTTATCTTAAGTTAGAGACTCAGGAGTTTTATAAATAATTCAATTAAATGTGTTGTTTGTTTCACAGCTAATTATCATACAAATAGTTATTTGTTGTAGAATGACTTTGTGAGTTCGAGATATTTTGTATCATATAATCAGATGACAACAGGGTTCTAAATAAACTTAATAGCAATATTCATTCGAGGAGAATTTAATTTAAACAAATATATTTACATTATACCGGCTGTTTTTTTTTAACTTGACATTTTTTAACCTATCCACCTAAAAATGAATATGCGTTTGGAATTGATCGAGGCTTTCAAATGATCAAACTTTTGTTTGGAACAATTTTTTGTATTTGACTTATTTTTTAAATTTTTAGCAAATGTCAAGTTAAAAAAAACACCCGGTATATAAAATCAATATTTGTTTGTATAAAATTTTTCCGAAGTGTTGGATCTTCAGAATATATTATTTATCCAGCTACTTATGAATGTGGGCACTGTCGGACTGGGCTTAACGTGCCCGAGTTTCATTATGGCATCAAGGCCCGCTGCCAGCAAATTGAAATGATAATAATAATCAAATAGCCAAGAGTTTTTGGAAATTTTTGTATTCAAAATTGTACAGTTTTATGTAAAAATTTGCATTAGTTATAACTGAAGCTAGACTATTAAAATTTTTTTATAATAGAGGAGAAATTTCAGCTCGATTGCCAATAAATCGTTTGTAAAAGCTCAAACGCAGTAAACGATAGTATTTATTTAAATATCATTCATTTTAGCAATGTCGTCACTTTTTTAAATCTCTTTGTGAAGATATACTTAATTTCTTTTATAAGAAAAATACAAAACTAAACTTTAACTCTTTATGTCTCTGATAGAATCATCGACAACCACGAATAGAAAGTTGATTTATAACCAACCAATAACTTTTCTAATACTTTCTTTCCATTTTCTTAAATATATCTCCCTTTACACAACAAATATTCGTAGATTAACCCGTATTGTTTAGTGTAAATATATAGGCTTGATAAAGGTCGTCAACACACTTACTATGAACAAGATTGTATATTCGAGAAATTTGAAAACTATTTCACTTAAAACCACAAATAAACAATTCAACTAATGGAAAGAAAACAATGTGATTTATTACCGCTATATACGTCGACTACAAAGGTATTGTTTTGATGCCAAACATCGATATTTAGATTTTTACCGAATCTTTAAATTTTTAGGTCCCTTGATACCAAAAAAACAAACACATTTTTGACCATTGGTGGGTCTGTGTGTGTATGCAATATGTATGTGGGAATGTCTGGATGGATGTACATTTGGCGTCAAAAGACGTGCTTTTATAGCCTCATTTATCCGGTTTTCGAAAAAATGATTTGGATAAAAGTTGTTCATTATAAATATAGTAACAACTTTATTTGAAAATTTGTTTCGAAAACCGAATGAATATGGCACAAATCAAATATAAAATTTAAAGAAAATTTTTGTGGTCAACTGTACGTCTGTTTTCAAAATATCTCAAGAACGGATTTAGTGGGAGGTATGAAACTATAAAATTAAGTTAAATATTGTCGTCTAATACCACTGCAATGTTGTGATGGAAATAGCTCAACCGAAAACGAGTGTAAATGCATCAAATTAAAACTAATGGTGTACTTAAGTATCTGGCTTTGAAAATCAATTAGTTTTGAGAGTAATATAAAAGAGTAGTTAAATAGAATCTACCAGGGTTTGTCTATGGGTCACTTTATGGTCATTTTGGGAGTATTTATATTCTTTTATATGAGTTCGGAGTAAAATACACCCGGTACATATTTTCAAGAGGTACACTAAAAAAAGATACCGACCAAAATGCTGTATGTAAACAACTTCATTTTAATTAAATATTGATATGAAAAATTATTTCATCAACCAGGAATCGAACCACATACCACTGGATTTCTAGCCCAGTTTGCTTATCGCTACACCACAGATGATTCCAAAGATGATACCATAACATTGACCGTATTACTTGGTTGTCAAATATCAACTTATTATTCATATATTATTATTTGTAACAAGAAACAAAATTTGTTTCTGAAGACAACATTTGGGATTTATGTGTTATTTATTTCAATCAAATAAAGCCGTAGAAAACAGTTAGACACAATTGTTAACACTTTTTAAGAAAACGAAAAATTTTAATAAAGAAAGACGAATTGATTTTTATATGTAAACAAAATCTTAAACTTGCCGTAGAAAAACGTCCATAAAAATTAATTAAAAAAAAAAAATCATTCACATAGAAAATTTGATAAATCCTAATCGTTACCAAAAAAAAAAAACATAAGTAGATAATAACTGGGAATTATTAGAGTCTTTATAATTCATGTAAAATTTTAATACAAGAATAAATTAATTTACATACACAATAGTGTGTAATAGCACCAAATATATACCAGACAAAAAGCACTTAGCTTTAATTTATTATTCATATTATTATATTTATGTTGTAAGCATAAATAAATTTAGTCAAATTCAACCAGAAATATTTGAATAAATTCCCCCGTTCTTTCCAATCACCTCAATATACGACTATAAAACCTGTGATGTACCGATTTCAATGCATTCATTATTTGAATTCTGGTTTAATCAGAATAGTTTTCAGCTATGTTTGATGCAACTCTGTTTAGCCGTTTAAAGATCATCAGATATTTTCATAGTTGGTGTAGGGATTTTTAAGAAGTGGAAGAGCTGGGAAGTGTTAGGTAGTGTTTAAATTCCATATAAAAATCCACTTACCAACGCTTCCACTTTTTATCCCATCCATAATCACTTCTTTGTATCGGGGAGTTGTTTTTACTTTTGACTAAAAACAATTTCACTTCTATGAACCAACAAACAACATTTATTAATATACTTTTCGTAGTATGCCACGATATTCATTAAGAGAAAACCCTCACAAGCACAGCTAGTTTTTTCGTTCTTGTCCATACGCCAACAGTTTAGTCAATTAACCGCGCCATTAAATATAACTGGCAAAATGCCACCACCAAGATTTGAACCTGTAACCTTCCAGTTCCAAGCAGACTGCTAAAATTTTTAAGTAGGGTTAGGTAGTGTTAAAAATCCATGTAAAAATCCTTACCAACGTTTGCACTTTCCAATCCATCATAATCATATAATCATATAAACTTTTGTTTTGATACTTTTCGTAGAGCTATTAGAAACAGGGACATTATGGCAATACGTCAAAACGTCTAGAGACATAATTATTTGCTGAAATTTATTTATTCCGGCGATAGAGACCTGCACAATATATTGTTTGTGTAAATTTAAAATGGCAAATAATTTATTTATATATATAAGAGGACTATAGTTAAAATGTTTATAATTTATTTAATATTTTAATATTATAATATTTTATATATATATATATAATAGAAATTCAGTGATTATTATCACGTTAAAACTTACGCTTTTTTACACGTATACCTTTATTTTTATCTTTTTTAAATTATGTATTTTGAACATGTAATTTATACTACATCGAAAAGTTTATAATTTATGTTTGTAAAATAGACAAAAAATTATTATATAAAAGTGAATTAAAGAAATAAAGGATAAATCTTGGAATGAATGTCATAACGCTGAATTTTCGTATAAACCTTTGTCTTGACATTGTCTAAAGACTATTGTTTAAAAATCTCATACAATGCCGTGTCATGATATGAAAGGCTAAGGATAACGAAAATCATTTTTTTGCAACTACTTTTTTGTATGCGTTCTGTATTCGAAATTTGATTCCATACATTTTTGAAGTTATACTTCATTTGGCGCGTTATGGGAATCCGATCAGAGTGTAATTTCAGCATGTAACGAATCGCTGACATAACACTCGACCGATGTAACACTGATTTCAATCCTACTCTATTGCAAAGTGTTTGGGAAACATTCAGTAAAAAATGTGTGTCAAATAGACATAATTTATATATACATACATTATATGTTTAAGAGAAACCGACAGAAGTATTTTATAAATACGTATTTCGACCACAATGTAGTCATCATCATTATGAATTAGCTAATCGTAAATATCTCTGGGATATGGATTCAGTGATATGTTGCTTGTTGCTAATTTGGTGCGTGTCTCACAATGATATTAAAAAAGTTCTGTCTTTTTATACGATTTGACGGAGGGTATAATCTGACTTGAGGATTATTTGACCTGCCTGACCACTGGATTAGGTATGTGGAAAGCCCCACCTATTTATTGGCGGTATTGTTTAGGCACTATGCGGCGTTTGTTTTGTTACTAAAGTGAGTGTATCTACGTTAACCTTGACATTCAGGAATTGGATTTTTATTTTTATTTTTGAAAATGGTTTAATTTTATTAAATCAGAATTTGGAATTGGGCCATTGTCTAAATTCATTATCTGTTTTCTCAATTCTCTGCAGTGGACAGTAATTTTGTTTGTATGTGATGTCATTTTTGGATATTGAAAGACAATATTATACATTATAGCAAGATGAATGATCGTCATTATTTTGGTAAATAGCTACATCGCCATCTCTCAAATTAGAATATTTAAATTTGAGTATACAGTTGAAATTAGGTACAGGATTTTTTCATCATTATTACTCCATGTTTCTGATAAAAGATGAATATTTGTATTACGAGCCACACTATTAACGATATCATTTTTATGGGCTCGTAAACTTTGTATATTTGTTACGAGATTTTAATAATAATTGTTGCAAAAATCTCAAATATTTATTTAATTTAATAAGTATATTTAAAAAAAAAACACATTAGGTAAAATAACAATAAAACGCCGCGTAATAAAACGGCAACGTAAATAATACAATAAAATAAATAGTCGTAAATAAATTAAAAACCAGATGTATTTGTAATAAAATAATTGTATTAAATGAGCGCCCCACGCTTTTACCTCTTGATTAATTTTTACTTTTTATTTCATTAAATGTATGACTATTTAACAATAACTCTATTGTTAAATAAATTTATTGTTGTGATATCGTTGAAATATGTCATCATAAATCAAAAAATTCGTTACGCAGGAGCTGCTTCAACTTAGCGAATTTCCTTAAAATACATTAATCACTACCTAGCGATCACAATTTTAGTCTGATCAAAATGAAATGTCGTATATGATTTTAGTATTTGCAAGGCCAATTTTATGAATAAATGTCATGCGTGAAGGGGAAATGGGGGCATAAAGAAAGAAGAAAACACAAAATACAAAATATCTCTTTTAATATTAGAACAATCAAAAAATGCGTAAGGAATAAAGTTGTAGAAAATCATGTTTGCTACAATTCATCATCTAATCATTTTTGCTCAAACTCTAATATGTACAGAGATAGTGAGGAATTAAGTTTTCAATCTTAAACCGTCAATATTTCTGTAAATATTAGTGTAACAGAAAAAATGATAAGAAACAAAACTACAGTAAAATTTAATACCTAAAACTTAACTTCTTATAAATTTTTCGATTTTTCGAATATTAAGGGAGATATGTTAAATTTTGTGTTTCCCCCTCCCTTTTAACCCCCCTTTCCCCTCGTCGGATTTTACCCATTAACGAACTTGACCTTTTGAATACCAAAAGCGCCTCAAATACCAAATTTCATTCCGATAAAATGAAAACTGTGACCACTAGAGTGATTACAGACACATATATATATATATATATATGTATATATATATATATATATATATTAGATATATATATATAAATTTTACAGATGGGGATTTTTGACATCTACTAGGTAGGATCGATGGACATTTGAAGAAATTTTTGCGAAATTTTGACTTCGGTACGGGACCAATAGCTCTATTTCCTTTCAGGAAATTCGCTAAAAAACACATGAAATCGCTTCAATTCGTGGGTGAATATTATTATTATTAATAATTTGATAATTTAATGTAGATTATAAATATTAATTTAAAATATTGTATGATTATAAAAATTTAAATCGTAGAATAGGGCAGTCTCATGACTGCCTGATTAATCACGTCACGATATTACAAGTTTTCTTCAGCGGTTGAATATTTCATATGAAGACATCGATAGAATTATAAATATAGGGCCATATTACTATAGAAATTCTATACTCAAATTAATTATTTAGAATTAATAAAAGCTAAGTACCGTTGGACAAAAAAAATCACAGTTGACAACGAATTACTAATCCTAGAAATAAAAGAGATTAGGTTTTAACAAAAATTTGCTAACGATATTCCAAGTTTTATTCAGCGGTTGAATATTTCATAGGAAGACATCACTAAAATTATAAATATAGGGCCATACTACCATAGAAATTCTATACTCAAATTAATTATTTAGAATTAATAAAAGCTAAGTACCGTTGGACAAAAAAAATCACAGTTGACAACGAATTACTAATCCTAGAAATAAAAGAGATTCGTTTTATAACAAAAATTTGCTATTTGAACGATATTTAGAAGAAAAAAATCTACATAACGGTACATAGAAAAATCTAAAATTAAAATCAAAATAATTTGTCTCGTTTGAATTGAAATTACGTTTTGAAGCGGCGGGTCGGTCGGTGAAGGTTAACATTTTTCTGTGGAACACGCAATAAAATTAATTACTTCTAATTTATGCTTTAAACTCTTTTTCTCTACTGTAATGATATTATTAAAAGTTTTCTCTTTTCTTTAGAAAAGTGTCAGATTTTTCATTGTGATAGAAAGCTTGCCTGTTTTAAATATAAATAAAATATTATCAAAATTATAATCTTTTACCATTTTATTAAAGCAAAATAATTCAAGCAATGTAAGACATCTGAAAATGAATTCAAAGAGGAAGAAATATTAATTTTTTTTTAAAAATTAGTAGAGAATGCTTTTGATCTACGAATCTCTGGGCTGTGAACCAAAAATACTTTCTTCTACTGCACTGGAAATTAATGTATATCTGACAAAAAACAAAAATGTGAGAGGGACTAAGTTTTCACATACAAAAAGTTTTGATAAGTCAGCAAATACCAAAATAGATAGATAGATAGATTGTAGCGGCTGCCGTGGACGGAACTCTGATATGATAGGCCTCTGATAGGAACTATACCGATATTCATCTGAAGTTCGTGAAGAAAACTGCAGAAAACCTTCACCAGAATAGTCGATTACTTCGTTCTTGTCCATACGCCGACAGTTTAGTCAATTAACAGCCCCCCTTTTTTTTTCTTAATGATTGATAAACTACCGATGTCGGGATTCGATCCCATAACCACTCAGTCCTCAAGTAGACATAATGCCTTAGATCGCTCGGCTACTTGACTGGTACCAAAGCAAATACCAAAATGTTTGCCTAAGTTTTATAACAAAAAAGGATCTAGTTTCTTAACAAAAGTGAGAAAATAATTGGTATATATTAATTCCTCAGGTGCAGGGTTTTTCATATTTTACTTGGCAAGTTTATTTCTTTGTATATTAAGAGATATAAAATCTGTTCATTTGCCAAGTTAAATATGAATTACTCGGCACCTGAGAAACTTACCCAATAAATATATTCCAATCATTTATACTCTTTTATGAAAAAACTTGGTCCTTATATAGATTGTACCACTTTTTTAGGCAATCATATTTGTTTATGCTGGGATATCAATACTTTTTGTATGCGAAAGCTTGATCGCTCTCAAATTTGATATCATATTCGGATATCATTACTTTTTGCAAAGTTTTTGCAAAAAGATAAGTTTAAGAAAATGAGGCAGTAGTAAAAAAAAATTTTTGTATGGCCGAAAATTTTATTGTTTGGTTGAATATCGTTAAGAAAGGAGATTTGTTAATGTTATTATCCAATCACTGATCATTGAATCATTGTATAAACTCTCATTTTGTATGTAAAACGTTTCTCAGACTTTTCTGGGTGGTTTCACCCTATGAACTGTCTTTCTTTCAAATATCAACTTTCTAGGACAACTGGAAGTACCCTAGAATATTGATGATGAGTGAGAGAGTCAGTCCTTAGAATGTAGAAACTATTAACGCTGTAATGTTGAAATTTAATACGTACCATCGGATTGTGGGTCTTATGATTTAAATTTGAACTTCATAGCTATTTTGGTTCCTGAGATACAGAGGCCTAAAAGCTGTCTCTGATCCTTCCTGTGAAACATAGTATAGTACCGTAGACGCCTATGCTGAAACTTTTCCCCACGCACTCTCGTGCTATGTGATATTTTTTTATATTCATTTCAAACTAACAATGTGACATCATCAATTTAAAAAATTAAAAATATGTATTTTATACCTAAATTTATTAAATATAATTTCTATGGGTTAAATTAACGTATTTACCCCTTTTGTACAACGAAACCCGACAAAGTACGAAGTACCTATACCACCGATTGTTTCATATGTATGTCAAGCTTATACGTATTTTCAGTGAAATATGAAATTACAAAAAAAAAAAGAGTTTTATATTAAGCTCGGATGATCCACACCCGAGATAATTGATATTACACTGACAAATTAATTAACTAACTAAAACTTTATTAGTTAGTTAAAAGTTTATCACGTCGAAAATAAAAGTATGTAAATAAATAAAATCACAGGGATGTTGGACTAGAAATTCTAAATCAGAACATTACATTTGATCCAGCTTCCTAGAAAGTTGATATTTGGAAGAAAAACAGTTCATAGGGTGAAATCACCCAGAAAAGTCTTAAAAACGGATGTTTACCTACAAAATGAGAGTTTATACAATTAAAATGATAGTGAAAATCTTATGGAAAGTGTTTTCTACATGGTAGCGTTAATTTATAAATAAATGATAATATTCGGTCTAATTGATGGTAGTCACGTGGAAGTAAAATACTTTACACGTTCATGAACAATTGTAAATAGTTAATAAATTTATGCTGTTCATATTTTGAAAATTAAATTTATCTCAAATATAATACGACAGAAAAAAAAAGTGGAATCTTCTAAAAGAAAATCTTCAAATATATAATAATCTAGAAAGGTTTCTGCAAATAGACATAAATTTTTCTTTGATCAGCAATACAGAACTACATTGTAAACTTTATCAACCGTTTTTTTGAAGAACGTATAAAATAAAGCGTAATAAAAAATATGTAAAAGTACAAAGTAAATTTGAATCATATTATTCATTGTTACCTATATATATAGGATGTTCTGAAATTCATTCAACAAAACTATACCACGGTGTAGACCTGCAAAAAACAAACAAAAAAGTTTTATACAGTTTTTCGATTTGACGCTTATTTTTTAAGATATAATCAATTAAACTTGGCTAAATTCAACCAATCGCAGAGCATGATTAGTCGTTAGGAAGAACATTGTTTTTTCCTTTATTCCCAGTATAGTTAATTTTTGATTATATGCTTACTAAGCAAAAAAATGTTTTGACTGTTTTAGTAATCAACATACTGTTTAGACAAAAGTTTTCGTGGAAATCTGGAATATAGTTACTTTAACATATTCTTTTCGTAAATCCAAGTATAAAATTAGAAGACTAGAATAAAGTAAAAAAGAAAAAATAAAAAACTTTATTGCATAAAATACATTTCCATAAAGTGAATACTTGGATGGAATATTTTTACATTGAGTTATGTTTTTTGTTCTCTACCTTTTATATATATATATATATATATATATATATATATATATATATATATATATGTATATATATATATGTATATATATATATACACAAGCTGCCCCTTAGCGGTTTAGTCAACGAAGGGGAAAGCGACTACAACCTTCAAGAGAATAATATAGACTCAAAAACTAAATACAACGAACCTTTTTACATTTGCACTCTAAATGTTAGATCATTAGCAGGTGAAGAGAGAATCGAACAATTACATTATGCCTTAGAAAAGATTAATTATGATATTATTGGTCTGTGCGAAATAAGAAGAGCGGGGTATAAAATAATTGAATCTGAAAATGTTTTCTGTTATTATGGAGTAAAACCAGGACATCTAGGAGTGGGATTTATTATAAGAAATAAATGGAGAAATCGAATAGTAGAGTTCAAGCCAGTATCTGAGAGAATTGCTATCTTGACACTGAATCTGAATTTGAAATGCTTGTTCTCAATAGTCCAAGTACACACGCCATCAGAGGGCCATCCTATTGATGAGGTGAATCTATTCTACGAAGACCTACACAATGAAATCTGCAACTTAAATAGACACTATTTGTTTGTTATGGGAGACTTCAACAGCAAAATAGGTGAACGATTTAATGGAGAGGAAAAGGTATTTGGAAAATATGGATACGGAGAAAGAAATGATAAAGGAGATATTCTAATTCAATTTGCGCTCGAGCATAATCTAAAAATATGTAACACATTCTTTCAAAAAAGGTCTGGGCGCAGATGGACCTGGACCTCTCCAGATATGCGAACTAGAAACGAAATTGATTTCATTCTCACAAATAACCTTCAAATAGTAAAGGATACACAAGTAGTTAGCAGCTTCAACTACCACACAGATCATAGATTACTAAGAAGTAAGGTAGATCTGAAAATAACTAGAGGAAGGCACATAGTTAAAGGCAAGAATAGAGATTTAATACTCAATGACCAAAGTATACAAGAGTATCAAAACCAACTGAATTCTTGTCTGCAAAGCCTATCTATGTCAAAAAATAACTTGCAGGAGCAATACAAAATTATGGAACTATCAATCGTTCAATCAGCCGAGTCGACCATCTTTAAAGAAATTGATAGAGATAAGAAAAGCAAACTATCCCCAGAAACTCTGCAGTTGATAACAATTAGAAAAGATTTACTAAACATTAAAACCAAAACTCAACTCCATAAAATGGAAATATCTAAACTGAATAAGGTTATCAAAAAACAAGTACGCAAAGATATACTCGAATATAATAATACATTGGTACAAAATATAATCGAAACAAGCGGTTCAACGAAGAAGTCAATCAAAAAACTGAATCCATCAAGGAACTGGCTACCAAATTTAGTTAATAGCGAAGGAGTACTTCAGTCAAAGCGTGATCAAATTATGGAAGTAGCCACAAACTATTATAGTAAACTTTATGAAAGTCCATATGAAAATAGTCGCGACATCGAACAAATGAACGACGAATATGGAAACTCAAATATTCCTACAATTTTACGGAGCGAAGTAATCGATGCTATTAGTAGACTATCCAAAGGTAAAAGTGCTGGAAACGATGGTATCAGCAACGAGTTTTTAATTTATGGTGGTGACAGTTTAGTGAAGACTCTAACAGAGTTATTTAATGTGGTATTATCGTACGAAATAATTCCTGAAAATTGGTTTAATGCAGTGATAGTGCTTTTACATAAAAAAGGAGATCATAGTGTAATTGAAAATTATAGACCAATAAGCTTAAGTTCCAATATCTATAAGATATTTTCTAAAATCTTGCTAAAGCGTATCGAAAAAGTGGTAGATGAAAGCCAGCCATCTAATCAGGCTGGATTTCGGAAAGGTTATTCAACGTACGATCATTTGCAAACTATTAATCAGATCATCGAAAAAGTTACTGAATATAATATAGGCATATGGATAGCTTTCATAGACTTTTACAAAGCGTTCGATACAATCAAGCATAGCTATATAAGCAGTGCACTATCGTATTTTGGCGTTGATAAAAAATATGTTCGTATTATCGGCAGACTGTACGAGTTTAGTACGGCACAAATTAAGATGGAAAAAATGGGCCCAATATTCAATATCAATAGGGGTGTGAGACAGGGAGATCCGCTTTCCGCAAAATTGTTTAATGTCGTGCTCCAATACGCGTTTCTGAATGTGGAATGGAATGATTTTGGCATAAGAATGGATGGTAAACGCATCACTGATTTGAGATTTGCTGATGACATAGCCTTATTTGCAGTTAATAAAAATCATCTACAATTAATGCTTAATCAGTTATCATTATACTGCGGCCAAGTAGGTCTAAAAATTAATATTTCTAAAACTAAGGTTGTGTCAAACGAAGCCTTAGATAGGGGCTCTTTGAGTATACAAAATGAAACTCTTCAAAGAGTAGATACTTTTAAATATTTGGGCCAAGAAATTTCATTTCGGAACAGAACTGCGGGAGAAATACGGCAAAGAACAACTAATGCTTGGAAGCGGTATTGGAGTCTCAAGTTCATTTTCAAAGCTCATATTCCCTTATACTTGAAGCAAAAAGTTATGGACTCGTGCATTCTTCCGGTATTGACCTACGGCACGGCGACTTTAGCTCTGAGCAGAGGTGACTACAACAAACTTAGAACATGCCAAAGGGGTATGGAAAGGAGCATGATGAATATTAAACTTATTCAAAAAATACCATCATCTGAAATAAGAACGAAAACCAAAATAAAGGATGTAGTCGCCTCTGTGAAGAGACTGAAGTGGCGATGGGCAGGACATATAGCGCGTATAAAAGACGATCGTTGGACGTTCCGAAGCACGATGTGGATACCGTACGGCCATAAAAGAAAAAAAGGCAGACCAATACAAAAAATCTAGAGTTCTCTTTGATTATTTTAATAATCTTTATACGCCTAAATATTTTTGGTATCCTCTTAGGAAATATTCTTCAAGATAGTCTTAAATGTTAAAAGAAACAATTGTTTATGCTGTTGTTGAAAACGGATAAATCTAGTCTCCGCTCTTATCGTCTCAACTACTGAAAAAATTTTGAAAAGTGGCGTTTACTTTTCCAACTCGAGAATTATGTTTCTCGTCTATCTCTTATCTCATCTCGATATTAATCGAAAAAAAAAAACCATAACTTTCGTCTCGATTCTCGCGTAAATATTATGTCATTTCATGCTGTCATTCTGCTTTTTTGCGGCACCAATGGGGCTTTTCACGGTTGATAGTTCATAAAGATATGTTTCCAGTATCCGGAAATTCCGAAGACGATGTTAAGAAACTATCGTCCATACGTTGCGGCAGCCAGTTTTACGCGTTATAAATCGAGAAGCTAAGTGATACAATTTTATATTTGACTTCTACTTTGATATAGGATTTTTTTGTAACCGATATACTGTACTACCAAAAACATGGCCCGCTGAAACTTTTCTAAAGCTACACTAATTTTGTATACATTGTTTACTTTGGTAAAAACGTAAAATAGTTTAAGTTTCAAATAAGTCACAAAGGGATTTAAGTTTCAAATATGACAAAAGTGTTCATTATAAGTGTACTTGGCATTACTTGTTCAAACACCCAGCATTGGGCTGGACTTTCAGAATTTAAATCGGACAATTTTGGATGAATCATTAATTTCTGGACGTAATTAACTATTTAACACCAAAACATTGAAGGGAAATCCATCATTGTTTGCGCTGTAACAAGGATGTACACATATTTATTTGATGTCTGTGATTATATGAATTATTTTTGTGTGAGTTTATTCATCTCCTCGGAGCGACCCAATATCTCCATCGATCATGATAAATGAGGCTTCTTCCAAACCGCTACCAGATATACAAAAAACCATGACAATGCAACGATTAGTTGTATACGATTAAAATGTCATACTTAATACTTAAATTTTTCGAATTTTTTATAAACGTTTATAATAAATTCGATTAATAATATGTACCTAATAAATAAAATAATATTTTCAGAATACAGGGGACTGTACTATCAACGTTACATCATCTCGTATTTATTCTGAATATCAAGATAATTGTTCTAAAGTATAATATATTATTAACTACCACTCGCTGTTGTTTATCCAAATTGATTGTAAAATCATCTTAATCTATGTTAAAACAGAGTATTAATTTCTACATTCAAGTTTCTATCCTGGTATACTATGGGCCACAAAATTAGCGCTCATTTTTCAACATTTTTTAGTTCATTTGTAGATACATTTGGTTTTTGGTTAAATGTTTCGAATAGAATTTATTAGTACATTTATTATGAACAACTTTTATCTGAAGCAATTTATCTACGAAAATCGAATTGTTAAGATAGAAATCAATTAAAAAATTTAGAATAATGAGCTTTACTTTTGTGGCCATGTGTACAAAGTTATTTATTTGATCGTCTTATGAAGTTTCCATGTTCTTAACTTCCCCATAACTCATGAAAACTTATGAATTTATTGGTATTGATTGGTTCTTGTAAACAAGAAATGTAATAACTAGCAGAGTGAGTGTACTGTTGATTTACTCCAATATGCATATCTTATATTTTATATATTAGGTACAGTCAACGCCAAAAGCCATGCTAAAATTTAAAAATTTAATAGTTGATTTGTGCCTAAGTTATTCGGTTTTCGAAAAAATGCTTCGGATAAAAATTGTTCATTATAACTATACCAACAACTTTTATTCAAAACATTTTTCCGAAATCCAAATAAATAAGGCCCAAATCAATTATAAAATTTTTAAAGATATCATCTTGAATCCCTTTTAGTTTAAAGGGTAGTTTTTCATGGAGATATATGAAATGACTTTTTTCTAGCGATTAATGAGACAATACATTTAATTAGATTAACTGAATGAAATATCTACAAAATAAATATCGTTATCTGAATGTATACTTAATATCTGTACGACAAATTCCTTACGTTACTGAAGTCATTATTGTAATGTCTTAAAGAGTAGTATAATCAGTCATTATTACCTTTGTGTTTGTTGCTATCATTTCTAATGGAAAAAAGTGATTTATTAGTTTTCTATATATCCGATTGATTAATTGTTTTTATGTTCCATGCACTAGGCTACAACGGAGGTTAGATGTAATAGTAAATCCTTTAAAAAAATTGATGATTTCAAGCTATATACTTGCAGAGTTAGTGTTCCATGAAAAAAGATTATTCATGTTTAATATAAAAGGATTTTTGAACTTTTTGTTGAAACGGTCAATCCGCAATACACTAATGGTTTGTTTTGTATATACCAGGTGGCTCACGATTTTAAATTAAAAAAAGTATATGAGAAGTTAAGAAAATTTATATTTTGCAACTCATAATATAAAGTGTGTTTCTTGAAGTTTTTTTCCAACTATGAAAAATGATGTTTAACAAATGATATCCCCTTTCGCGCTGAAAACTATGAGCTCTTTTCAGCACATCTGACCTTTCGTAAAGTTTCTTGAGATATCCTCAAAATCTCTTTAATATTCTAAGTTGTTCCAAGCATTGTGGCTTGTTTACATAAACCCTTTCTTTCAGATAACCCCAAAGAAAATAATCAGTAATATCGTATGGTTAGAAGGAACATATCTGACATTAAAATATCGTCGATAGTTGCTCTGAGTAGAAATAAAGCTTCTTTCGTTTTCCAAATAGAAAGTTACGATATTTATCCTTTCTGCAGGCTGGTATCGCTCTATATCGGAACTCCTAAGTATTTACTATAATCTAAAAAAGAGAAACTCAACTAATTCCAGAATTATTAAATTTAAAAATCGTGAACGTATTTTTGTGCCACCCTATATAAGTGTAAGAAATGTTAAAAATAATACATTATTTGCAGACTAGAATACGCACTTCAAGAAACTTTTAGTTTACACCGCACGTGCTGAAAATCGATTTTCCATATAGCAATTCTCTCCCTGAAATTAAACCTCAGAAACAACGAAAATTTACGGCTATAATTATTGCATCCATCACTCTCAATCTCTGTGCTTAATTTCAAATTATTACGTCGAATAGTTTTAGAGATAATCGCTGGTGATAAACGGACGGGCGAACGTTTACGTGGTTCGATAAGTGTTACATGCGAATTTTAGCATGGAAATATTCAGATAATATTTAGCAAAATTTTTATTTGTATAAATATATTAAGTATATAAGTAGGTACTTCTTTGTGTTTTAATGAAGATTTGGGAATACGTTGGGAAAATATGTCGCAAATAGTGTATGATAAAAAAGTGCCAAGCAACAAACTTCTATAGCGAACCTAATCTATTACTAAACTGGCTGCTATAATTACATCTTCGATATTTTCGAAACCATCTGTATGCGAGAGTTAAAATTTTCGATGATAACTCAAGCGATTTAAAATAATTAAAATTATTCTCCCCTATATAGATCGAAAAACAATTATTAATTTCTTCTTTACACATCCAAAATAAACTGAGAAACTAATAAAATTTATAGACAATTTTATTACTATTAAGAAAAAAAAAGGAGGATATTTATGTGTTTCGTACAGCACAAAAAAAAGCGTGAATGATTGGGAAAGTTAAATGCGTGTAAACAATTTGTAATACATTGTATTATTTTGTAGATTGTATAAGTTTGTTATAAGTTGTTTCTTTAGGCGTTATATACGATAAGAAAATTGTCTTTTTTTTATGTGTTAATGTTGTTTATGGGTAGATATTTTATTTTATATCAGTTTTACATCTGGAAGCGGATGCCTCAAACATTTTTGGTTCCATATAATCTGCATATAGTGATTGATAAAATGAAAGACATTGTTTAGGTTTATTTTTTAGACCAATAGTTTTATCAAACTCTTTGGATCAACCTCTGTGACACATTGTCAAAAAAAACTTACTTTATTAATTTGCTAAATATCTCTAAAGTGTGATGTTATTATCGAATTGACAATCTGCACCGAAATAAGAAGTGGAATTTATATACTCAATTTGTTTGTAATCGCGTTTTCGAAAACGACTCTAATGAATAATTTTTGGGTTTTTTGGGGGGAAAAAACAATTCTTTTCGAGAGGATTACGTTGAGAAAATAAAAAAAAACCGCATCCTTCAAGCATGACTAGAAGTCGATTAGAATTTGTATACGTGAGTGAGTGAGTGAGTCAATCAGTTACACCAAGGGTTGTATACATTATAGGATTCGACAAAAATAGCCGCTTACTAGAGTTTTGTACCCTACATTGTTAAATGAGAACATTTAAACTGTTCACATCACAATGAATGAGAGTCTGTTAATGAGTGTTTGTGAATAAATGTACCATCAGAGCTCGGTCGCCCAGGAACAATAGCAGTATGAATTAGTCAATCGTATTGTTCTACGAAGAGATATGTTACATATTACTTGTTGCTAACTTGGTATAAAATTTGTGATACGATATGACGAAACGAACACATGTAGTCGAAATGTGTATACATATTAAAACAATTTAATCGTATACGAAACTATTAATCGAAGATGACAAATTAAAATTTTATATCAATCAAATAATTCAAACTAAATATGAAACCATTTACTTAAAACTTGAAATATATTGCTAATAATAAACCTTGTTAAAATAGGATGTCAAAGTAATCAATATTCATATTTCATTATTTAATATGAAGCTATGTATTAAAAGCTTTGTATGTTCTCTAAAAACAATTCTCTTAGTTTTTTCGGCATCGATTTACAGTCCCGTTCAATATAATTGAACCAATCTGAATTGAAAATGTATCCCATAATCTTGTTGATATCAGTAGTAAATTTTATACACGAATGTTACCTATATTTGTTAATTTTTATATTTATGAGGTAGACAGAATAATTACTTTACATGTATTTTGTATAGGCTCTTTTCGGTCGTAGTATTTTATAAGATTTCCAAACATAAAAGTTCTCGTGTGGAGGACGCGGTAGAAGTTCCAACTTGTTCTCTCTATGTAACTACAATGATGGCATTCGTGTAACATGACAAATTATCACGAAAGTGTGTGACTAGAGACATTCATAATGATTTTCATTCATGACTTGCAACATGTAATTAATTAGAGTACACTTAAAAAAAAACGATATATCATTTACAAATACAAAATAATTTTTTTAATGTATACTGTTTTGGACTATTATATTATGCTTTCTATATGGGACAACATTATAATATCTTGTATGGGGTATGGTTGTCATTTGTAATCTTTAACCTATTTTAAATTTTAATTAAACATTTCAACAGAAAATAAAAATTAGGTCAGATAATATGACGATATTTATGTATCTATATAAAAAATAAGAATTTAAATTTTTACACGTTAAACTTTATAGAAATATTTAAAATTTATTTATAGTTCAAAATTAAAAATTTTCATCATATTTTACAGCAAGAAGGGGAAAAACGGGATTCTACGATTTCTGTGGCGACACGACGGAGTCTTGTAGAACTCGTCAAATTAAAACGAAAATTAAAAATAATATTTCTCGATATCTTGCTTTGTTTTCGAAATATCGAATTTCAAGAATATAAAAATGATATGTTGCTTTTACCAAGTTCGGTTTTTTTAAAGTCATAGAAAAGGTAAAATGTTACTCTTACAAGAAAAACTTACCTACTTATTTATCTCTTTTACTTTTAGTGGTAAATTTGATCGCAGGATATATCACAGTTAATGCATGTCTGAAATATATTTTATTCCTTTTCTCATATTTATCGAACGAATAGTATTTTTTTATTAGATAAAAGAATAAAAATAACAATTTCTTTTTGTAATATATTTTTCTCGTAAAACTTTTCAATATGTAGCAAATTAATTGGTGTTTTGAAAATTCAGCGTACATAATACTTGTATGAGGAACTCTTATTCATGAAGTATTTTTGAGTTTGGCATTTAGTCTAAGCTCGGTGTCTAATCTAATCGCTGTTTAATCTTAAGAGATTGTGTGTGAAAAAGAAGTGGTGTGCACTAGATTAAGGTCCATTTAGAATCATGAACTTTTTATTCTCTAAAAAAAATTTGTTTAGTTTAATTTTCGTCTTATGTAATTATTACAAATATAATTTTTTACCATGTTTACGTACAGGCCGTCATATTTCATATTTATCAAGTGTTGTTAGAAACTTATTTTATTGTATTATGTAATAAAAGTTCACAAGTGTATCGTCTTAAATCCCACACCACTACACGATATGGAATTTATAGTATAAAATAAATTTTACACGAATACAAATATTGTGAAAACCTCAATCAGTCGACTTCAGTGTTTTATTCGCTTCAAATTTTCTAAACTTACTCTTCATCATACTAGATAAAAGTTCTCGAAATGATTTTTAGAGGATTTAAAGCGTTTTTGTGAAATATTGAATTTCAAAATTTAATAGCAATAGCAATCCAAAGCTATTCAGATACATTTTAATATTTTCGAGATATGGAAGATATTTTATTGTTAAATAATTCAATTTTATAGTTTGCATTTCATTTTTCGATTCTGTCGACATTCGACATTCCGTAGATGTCTGTAAACTTACCTGTAGGTGGAATTTTGATCTGAATCCCAGGTTAATAAATGGAATCTTTACGCTATCTAACCGTACTTTGAAACGATACCCAAATCAGCTTTGAGAGTTCAACATTTAACCCGATGCGGTCACTTGACAAACTTTGTGGCTATTTTATATTAATAATGACTTTTAAAAATCAAAATTATTACGCCATTTATTGTTGTTTGAACCTAATACACCATGTTTCGATACTTCTCGAAAGGCTGAATAGTGTCAGTTGACCTGTAGACTCGATTTGATTGCCGCAGTAATCAATTTTGTTGACGGTCCACTGAGTCAATTTGATGGCAGCTCGGCAATCTGAGACAGATTTAAACTAATAAAAAAATTTATACAAAAAAGAAGAAGATTCGAAATAATTGATAGAAAATCGAAATGGACTCTGTAGCTTAAGTCTACAGTATGTACATAGTGTTAAATATATAGTTTTATATATTTATTTATATCTTCATTTGACATGGTACAGTTAATCACATATAAAATTAGTGTTCCTTTAATCCTTGAAAAGGTTCATGTTTTTTTACTTTCAACCATGAAAAGTATTGTTGTATACGACATACGTAGTTGAATATAACTTGTAACCAGCGGCAACAGTTGTAGGTAAACAAAATATTTTTCGTAAGTGCTGTTGTCAGTGATTGTCGTATACGTTTATGCACAATCGGCATGCTATAGCTCTATCTTTATCTGGCGGATGATTACTAAACGTTCACTAGGCTGCTCTACAAGCTCATTGCTCAAATCAATAACGTGTATATAGTAGTAGAGTAGAGTAGCTCTGTCGACCAGATCTCCTATTAAAGTAAAGATATCACATGTATACAATATGGCTTGCACATATTCATTAAACCAACATGTTCGCAGGCGCAGTGTCTCAAGGAGAAGGTATCGCCTTGAGTCTGGCAAATTGTTTAAGAAAATTTTTCAGAAAATAACGATATATGAACTCTTACAGAGATTCTATACACAGACAACATCTGCAGTGATAAAAGTAATTCCTTGCAGTAAGAAACATTTTTTTAAACCAAGAATTTCTCACTTGGACTCTCATATATAGTTTTTGATATAAGAAAATAAGTATCTTGACATATATAGTTTTGACTTGAGAAAATGATCTTAAATAAAGATAAACTGACGCTTGACTCAAGAATCTCGAAATTCTTAAACTGAAGAAGCTGCATAAACTTTCTTTTCTTGAGTTTTTTATTTATTTTTTAATAGGAAAAATACTTCTTTTTTGAAGAATTTTATTTTCTGGACTAAAGAACCATAAGAGTATTTGGCCAAGAAAGACTCTCTTAGGTCAAGATTAACAAAAGCTAAAAAACAAATTTGTTTAACACCGTCTAAGAATTTTAGTTTCTTCGCTCAATTAAACATATATTTTTGGTTCGACTGCTTAGTCTTGAATGAAAACAAGGGTTTCTTTATTGAAGCAAATATTTTGAAGAAAATATATATTCTCGAGGAACGAAATTCCTTCTATCAGTGTGTCAACAGAAGTTGCATTGGAGCATTTTTGTGGAATTTGAAAATAGGCTACTCAAAACATAACTTTGGTGGTAGACAGATAGATAGATTAGAGAGGCTGGCCTGGACGGGCTACACTTCGAACATAAGG
This sequence comes from Nineta flava, assembly GCA_963920215.1. NCBI lineage: Eukaryota > Metazoa > Arthropoda > Insecta > Neuroptera > Chrysopidae > Nineta > Nineta flava. The sequence goes on from OY986042.1 coordinate 101,336,372, forward strand.
CCCATTGTGATGCCTAAGGTTGTGAGGATGTGAGTGGAGTGGAAGGAATTTTTGTGTATAGACTAGGAATTGATAGGATATGCGGCTGCAGCCGACTATGATAGGAACTATGCCGATACTCATCTGGAGTTCGTGAAGAAAACTGCAGAAAACCTTCTCAAGCATAGCCGGTTACTTCGTTCTTGTCCATACGCCGACAGTTTAGTCAATTAACCGCCCCTCCCTTTTTCTTAATAATTGACAAACTGCCGATGTCGGGATTCGAACCCATAACCTCCCAGTTTCCAAGTAGGCATACTGCGCAGACATAACGCCTTAGACCGCTCGGTCACTTGGACTGGTAGTATTGGGAAGAACTCTTAAAATTAAAATTAGTTTGTTTTAAAAAAAAATTTATATTTTGAAAAAAAACTAAAAACTAGTCGCTTATTAAGAAATTAACATGAAACAAACATATACTCAAAGTTTGCTAATTTCGATTGCAGTTTCGCTAAGAAGATTTCCTTAGTTTTCATTAAATTCCAAACTATTATTTAATTAATGATATTGTTGATTTGTGATTAGTCTTTTATTATAGCCACAATGTTTATTGTCATGTGAATCTACTGTTATATAAAACTGATTCATTGTTGTGATAAAATACATATATATGTATATATACATATATATATATATATATATATATATATATATGTATGTATATATATATATGTATGTATATATATATATATATATATATATATATATATATATATATATATATATTTACTATAGTTTCGTAACGTCTAGTAGCTACTACTAGCTCTTATGTATGTAGGCTCCATATAAAAGAAAATTGAGCTATATGCAGAAAAGTACGTACAGTGCTACTCAATAAAATTGTACTAAACTGATTAAAAGAGTTCAAAATAATTATCGATGTGTGTAGTTTAAATTAATAAAAAAAATGAGTATTTATTATTTCTATTTAAGCTTGTGTAGGTTTTCTCTGTTTATTAATTGGTTTATAGAATTCATACCTTTTAATAATATATGGGGTTAGTCCGATGAAGTGCACCAAATTGATTATTCTTACTAGAGAATATTCACAAAAAGACCAATCATTTGTTCGATTGTACAAATTATGGATAGAGAGATAGATTGTAGAGGCTGTTCTGGACGGGTGACACTTCGACCATAAAGTCCATTGGGAGGCCTCAGGATGTGAGGATGTGAGTGAAGTGGAAGGAATTTTTGTGTATAGACTAGAAATTGGTACGATTTGCGGCTGTAGCCGACTATGATAGTAACTATGCCGATATTCATCTGGAGTTCGTAAAGGAAACTGCAGAAAACCTTCTCAAGCATAGCCGGTTACTTCGTTCTTATCCTTACAGTTTAGTCAGTTAACTGCCCTTTTTTTTTTCTTAATTATTGAAAAACTGCCAATGTCGGGATTTGAACCCGTAGCCTCCCAGTTTCCAAGTAGGCATACTGCGCAGACATAACGCCTTAGACTGCTCGGCCAGTTGGACTGATACAAATTATGGATACTATTTTAATACACCAAACACAACGAGAGAATTTTATAAAGTACAATGCTAATCTTATAAAAGAAGTTCGGTGTGACTGATCAACCCACACTGCCAAAAACTAGAGCCAGTACTTAAGACTCCTCGACAGACCTAAGACTCCTATCAGGTGTTCATTATGTAATTATACGTCGAATGAAATTAGCCATCTGATAAACATAAAGAGATTCAAAGAAGTGACAGATGCTCTTTCGCAATGTGGTGTAAAGGATCCTCCTCACTATTTATAATATAGTGGCGAAAAAAAATAGATTTATTTTTTGGGTAAAGTTAATGATTGCAAATATATTAGACAAATTTTATTAAATTATGCCCAAATCGGTTTTTTTGTAGATAATCAATTTGTTAAACGAAGCGAGATATTCGAAAAATACATTTCAAATTTCGCCCCAATTCTTAGAACATTTATTTGTATTTTATAAATACGTATTTCAACTACAATGTAGTCATCATCAGTATGAATTAGCTAATCGTAACTATCTCTGGGATATGGATTAGCTAATACGATTTCGATTAGCTAATTCATACTGATGATGACTATATTGTAGTCGAAATCAGTTTCAAAATTTGAAATGTAATTTCAAAAACCTAGAATTCTCTTTGATTATTTTAATAATCTTTATGTTAGATAATGATGCACATGGAATCCCACTGGAATACCTAAATTTCATTTCGAAAACTTTATTAAATAACAAAAGTCCTATCCTTTAATAACTCCTTATTAAAATATCCAACAACAAAATGTCAGAAAATTTTTCATGAAAACGTAATGAGTTCAGTAAATTTATCAATAAATATATATAATTGTTAATTAAATTAAGGCTCACTTGTCGAGTAAAATTACGAGCTTTGTTTAATTTTTTCAATCGGATAGGTTCAATTAATTTGACAGACAATATATACATATATATATATATATATATATATATATATATATATATATATATATATATATATATATATATATATATATATATATATATATGTATATCTCTTACAGTTATATAGAAAAAGATTGTGTTATACAACGTATCATAAATAAAATTCAACTTTTCCACCTACCCAATGTGACTTTTTATTTATATTTTGTACATTATGTACAATGTACATAACCATTATATCAGCCCTCTCACTTTGCTGAATTCTCGTTTCGTTTATTATAAGGATAATAGTAGTTTAATTGAATTATCTACAAGAGTTAGTATGTGAGATGAGTTTAATGAACTCGAATTCTAGTACTGAAGAAGAAAAATTATTAGACAATAAAATGACGATTGTAATTAGTATTTTACCTAGATTATATACAGCGGATACGCATTTTTTTTTATACTTTTTTATGATTGATTATCAAAAGTTTCTCCCATAAAAGTTGCCACTTGCCGAGGGATAGGAGAGACAATATCTCGTTCATTTTTCTATAAAAAAAATGGCCACAAAGATATAAGGGGGGTAAATTTTAAACAAATTTTAAAATTTTCTCATAATGCAAATTATTTTATTGTGAAAACGAGGTGGGATATTCCAATCATAATTTTTGAAAGTGAGGTAAGGTGAAAAAATCAATATTCGTTTTCGAGATACAACAGTTACTCGTATATAGTATGAACCACGAAAACAGTGCTTATTTTTCAAATTGATTTGTGCCTTTTTCATTTAGCTTTTGGAAAAATGCTTCGAAAAAAAGTTGTTAACTTTCATCCAAAAACCGAATGAATTAGGCACAATGAACTTAAATTTTTTTAAATATAGCGCTACTTTTGAGGCCATGTGTAATATCGCCTCCAAAATTAACGTCCTTTTTTAAAAATTTTACATAGCGTCATTACTTACTTTGGTAGAGTTATTAGAAAAATGTCCACTTGTACAAAACGTTATACTAAAGGCCACAATAGTAGCGCTCGATTTGTTCATTATTTATTCGATTTTTGGGAAAAAATGTTTTTGAATAAAAATATCCAGCAACTTTTGTTCGCAATAATTTTTTTTTAATGAAATAAATTTGTCACAAATCAACTGTAAAATTAAGAAAAATTGAACTGCACTTTTGGAATTGAATGTGAATTCTATTTTCAAGTCTGCATATCTGAAAGTCTGGCCAAAATATGTATTTCATTTAAACTTATCATAATCCAGGAGAATAGTATAATTATTTAATTTATTTCTTGATAACAGAAGGGGGCCGTATAATCAATGAATCTTACAATATTGCATAACTTATCATATAAATGTATCACTACATAAAATGTGATACCCCTGGTGATACGTATATTATACATATATATATATATATATATATATATATATATATATATATATATATATATATATATATATATATATATATATATATATATAATGGCACATAAAAAGTTTTTCAATACATTGGTTTAGACTCATTTTTGTGGAATCCAAGTGAATTGAATGCAATGTGGATTTTTTTTCACAGATATATTCACGATATATCATTCATATGATTTCCTTTGTTTAAACGTGTAAGTTTTGATGAAAGCTTTCAATCAGATTAAAAACAGTAGATATATCAAAAATTACATAGCTGTTTGTACGATGAAATTCACATAAAAGTTATCAATCTGAATGTTGTTTCCATGTTAGTCATATGGTTAACCTATAGCAATAATATACAAGAAAGGAGAATTCACAGATGCGCACACAGTGCACTAAATTATATACATAAAATTGCATCAAAATAGGAGCCGTGTCTGTTTTGATATAACCAGAAACTTACAACAAAAAATTATACTGCACTTGCTCGATAATACAATCGATTGAAGACTTTCTTCAAAGTGTACACGTGTAAAAATTACATTCGTAATGATCTCTATCGATATAATTACAATAGATTGAATCACAAATCTTTTCCTAACATATCGTTTTTTGTTACAAGAAACTTTTCTTTGCAACGAAAATTATTTTATTAGAGCTGCCATTGATATATTGTTCCACCTCCATACCAGACGTCAATTGGAAACCTTTGAATGAATGAATACCTTATTTAATTGTAATGGAAACTATTATAAGCCAGATTGTACTCAGATATATTTCATAGTGTTATTGTTATTTACATATGAGATATATCTTTATTTAAATTAAGATACAATTTTCCCAAAGGATACAAAGAAAATACACATTAAATTATTATATTGGCAAATGATATGCAAAATATATACAGTGTGTTCATTTGAAAAGTTTCCATCTAATTATTGCACCAATGTAATAATTATATTTTTGTTACATGCATCCATGTCCGCCACGTAGTATAACTTACCTTTTAAAGGCGTAATGTTGCATATACATTAGAAATATTGGATGCATGAAAAAAAGTTTCCAACAAAAGTTGTTGTTTTTTATATGAACAATATTTTGCAATTATTACCCCCACTAATAGGTTTATTTCCTTGTAGATGGGAAATTCGCTAAAAGTGTTAAAAATATAATATTGAATTATGTCTAATATAGAAAATGTATTATTTGAGGTTGGTAGAAAAAAATAAAAATTAACAAGATTTCGATATCGCGAGAGAGAACAATATGCCATTGACTTGAAGTGTTTTATTTAATCCGAAAGGTTGTCATTGAAGCACGTAAAAACATTTTTATTATACTTTATATACTGTGTGTATAAATACAATAGAAATATTGTGGAAAAGTATGAAAATATAATCCAAAGTTGATTATCCTGTAGTATTTTGTTTCAAATTGCACTTTTAAAATTTGTTACATTGAACACAAATGACCCAAAAATGGGGGCATACTTTGGGTGTTGTAACACATCAAAAGTTGAAAGTTATAAGAAACGATTTGAAGTTAGCCAATATAACTATATTTGGAAAAATTTTAATGTAACTAGACAAGAGCAACAAAAAAGAAAATTTTTTCTATGTCTAGTTTATTTTACGATTTATCGAAAGTCCCGACCTTGTAAAACTATAGTTGTAAAACGGAAGTGACTAGTGTTTACTTAATTTGATATTTAAGTAATATGTCTGAACATTGCGATAACATTGTTCGACATCAAATGCGTGATATGAAAAATCGTACACATTTAGGGTGGGAATCGGTCTATGCCGACCCTTCATGTATGAAGTTTCTTTTTTCGAGTTATAGTTTTTAGACAAAGGTCTTCTACAAAAAATGGTCTAAACAAAAAAATCATCTACACCAGAGGTGGGCAGGAGTTGACTCCGCCAAGCTCTGAGTGAGAGGTAGGGAAGAGAGATAGAGTTAATACAGGGTAATCTACCAATTATTAATATTTTCTTTTTTTAATTAAAACATTTTCTGAAAAAAATATAATAATACCAAATCTTTTTTATGGCCACTATTATACAAAGTAAATAATACATACAATCATTCAATACATACTCTGGAATTTTGGGCTGGTAATTTGGGTCATAAAATGTACCTTTTTAGTATATATCATATTTGTGTATGAATAAAATAAAAATATATAAAAAATATATATAAATCTTTTGAACCTTTAAGTTTACCGCTGGACCATTGTAATAAAAGAGAGAAATTTTTGCAAAGGATAATTTAAATAGAATTATAGTTTTGGAAATTCCAAATAATTTGTCTAAATATTTTACTATTCATATCCGAGAACTAATAAAGAATTATTTACCTGATTTAATTATTTTTTCTTCGTATGGAGTATGCTCAGTATAGTGTCATGGGAATTTGATGAATTAAGTTAAATTTTACATAAAGTGGGAATTTGAGTTCTTCGAGTTAGTCTACTTTGAATTGAAAAAGTGAAAAGTACTATTTGTAGTAGTGGAAATTATTTTTCGCATAATTTGTTTTTCAAAAAAAATAAAAGTAGTGAATTTAATAATGGAGAAGACATCGCAAGCAGTCCTGATGGAAGACGCCTACCGTCTTCCCGTGGTTTCCATCAATTATTATGTTATTATTTATTAGTTATTATGTTATTATTATTATTATTATTATTGTTATTATTATTATGTTTTTTGGTGTATCTCTCCATACTGTAAAAGATATTATTTAAACAATAAATATTTTATAAAACTATTTCTAAATTGATTGAATAAATTATTGGGCAATAATTGGTAGGACAACCTGTATTGAAACATCGTTCCGTCTTTCTTCAAAACATACCTTCTTTACTTACTCTCACCCAGCTTATGGAGAGCCCGTAAGGCTCAGACGAGCTGTCTGCGCCCGCCTCTGATCTACACCACTTTCTTCATATATGAGACAAAACATTTGGTCTTTTTGTATTATGAATTATGAATTGTTGATTATGAATTGGATGGTTTTTAGACCACAGTAAATTTTTCCGAGATTTTTCAAATGGAAAACTTTTTTATTACCGGTCCAGTAAACACAAGGTCAAAAACGCATAGCGGGCCTATATTTGATATGGTCATTTAATGGAAGTTATTCGGCTATGGCGTATTTAGACGCACACAATTCTACATTACAAAAAACAATATCTGTTTTCTTGACATAAATCTTAGTAGTTAATTAGCATTATTTTTATTATTTCAGATACCTTCACCAACCATTATGTAAAAAATCATTTCATCGACAGATCATCAATTCTAGAAATACCATATTTTTCACGCAATTCATTCGAAAAACCCCCGGATAAACAGAAAAGAATATAAAAATGGCAAATACAGCACATCTAGTTCGTCGACAGAGCTCACGTGATATGTGCCCCACACAACGGTCACTGGATCGACTTGAAATGAAAGAATTACGGGGTCGATTAGTATTTGAAAACGGTAGTACATCAAACACTTCGTCGTATGGTGCAACAAATCAGGCATTCGAAGATACCAGTCCACAAACCAATAAACAACCGACAACAAACACCAAACCAATAACTGGTAATGTGAATAAATTACAAAACATCGAAGAAAAAGGCATTTTTAAACCGGAATGTGGTGAAGATGATGGACGTGAATCGTGGGACAGTAAATTAACATTTCTATTAGCAACAATCGGTTATGCGGTTGGTTTAGGCAATGTTTGGCGTTTTCCATATTTAGCACAAAAGAATGGTGGTGGTGCATTTTTAATACCATATTTTGTGATGCTAGCCATCGAGGGTATACCCATCTTTTATTTAGAGCTAGCAATTGGACAACGATTACGTAAAGGTGCAATTGGTGTATGGAATCAAGTATCACCATATTTTGCTGGCATTGGTATCAGTAGTGCTGTGGTATCATTTAATGTTGCATTGTATTATAACACAATTATTGCTTGGTGTTTATTTTATTTTGTACAAAGTTTTCAATCGGAGTTACCATGGTCTGAATGTCCAAATAAATATTTTGAAAATGGTTCATACACACCGGAACCAGAATGTGTGGTAAGTTATCAATTTTGTTTGTTTAATACTCATTTACTCTTTGTGAAATCAAATATTGTGACAATCATTTCCTAGTATCAATATAAATTTCATTTCACGTAAACTTGAACTAAATCAACATGAACCAGTCATTCACAGTATAAGTATCATATATATATACTGTATAGTGATCCATCAAAAATACGGATCAAACGGATAAGATCATAAAAAAACAAGAAGTAGCACATTTCATTGAGTTAATTGTTTAAACATCCTATACATATTGACAAAGGAAACACGTGGATATAAAAATATATAAATGAACTAGCCGTGTGCTCGATAGGATTTCCCATTGGCAACACTGTAGATAAAGCCTGAATACGAAATGCTGATACAACTGAACACTAAAAAAATTTCCATAGTTCCAACTACCAAAATGACGACCTTCCATAAAATTTTCAAAAAATGTGTTCTACGCAGAGAGAGACAAATATATTTGTTCGAGCAACAAACAAAGACACTATATCATATTAATTGATTAATCTTAATAGCCAGCATGACTACGGTGGCAGACATTGCACTCATACATTTATAATATTGTTATCTGCCTTTTAAACATTATTTCATTCAATTAACAGATGAGGGCAGATTTTTCTAATGCCGAATCTTAGAACAACCGTACTTTTGACACACATCTTTATATTTTAGATCAGTGGTCCGACACAATACTTTTGGTATCGTATAACATTACAAGTATCCGATGATATAAACACACCGGAATCATTTAATTGGAAGATAGCATTAGCATTAATAGTAGCATGGATTCTTGTATATATGTGTATGATAAAAGGCATTGCATCATCCGGCAAAGTTGTTTATGTAACCGCAACATTTCCATATATTGTATTAATTATATTCTTCTTTCGTGGTATAACATTAAAAGGAATGTCAGATGGTTTACGACATTTGTTTACACCGAAATGGCACATAATATTAGATCCCGTGGTATGGCTGGAAGCTGGTACACAAATATTTTTCTCACTGGGTTTAGCATTTGGTGGTTTAATTGCATTTTCTTCATATAATCCAGTGAATAATAATTGTTATCGGGATGCAATTATGGTATCGGTCACAAATTGTTTAACATCAATGTTTGCTGGTATTGTAGTGTTCTCGATAATTGGATTTAAAGCCACTATGATTTACGATAAATGTTTGGAACAACGGAATTATACGTTACGGAATTTATTTGGTGATGATAGTTATAAAAAATTAGAGGTACTGCCGTTAGAGGGGACTCTGTTCAATATTACAGCGAGAGGGGGTGGATTTGAAACGTTAATTATGCCAGCATTACCTGTTTGTGATTTGGAAAAAGAATTGGATAATGTAAGTGTGATGAAAATATTATTGTTCTGTTCGTTTTTGCATCTATTCACAAGCTAGCGTTATAATAATTTTTACAAATATTCCAACACTCAAAGCTATGGAAATATGAATCGATATATAGGCAAAGGGGCGGTGTGGACTATTCAGGGGCGTCGATAGAGAATGAGTTGGTCGAGACCTACCTAAAACTATACTGGCAGTCTCTCAATTCGTAGCTATAAGTTTTACCTTCGCCAAATACTACAAATATAACTCGGAGTTATTAAACTCAAAAATAACAAGTGAAAATAACTAACTGAGTTAATTGCCTGGTGTATATTGAGTTTATGAAACGAAAAATCGCGAAAATTGAACAAAATTTTTTTGTCCCCGATTTAGACTTTGTTTTAAGCTCATTTGGACCTAGCGAAATCGATGGCGTCGATTAAAATACGATACGATTAACGGTTTTCAAGAGATCAGACCCATCGTGCTAAAATTCAAAACTGTATGAATTGAGAAGGGAAAATTTTGAAATGCGTTGGTCAGACGTTAAAATGAACCTGATTTTCGTTCTGTTTAGGTCAAAATTACCCTAGAAAATGATTATTATTTAAAACGAGAACAAAAATTTTCTTCATTTTTTTCACATTTTTTCCAAGGGGTACTACCCCTTTAAAAAATCGCGAAAATTGAACAAAATTTGTTTGTCTCCGATTTTGATATAAACTTTGTTTTAAGCTAATTTGGAACTAGCGAAATCGATGGCGTTGATTAAAATACGATACGATTAACGGTTTTCAAGAGATCAGACCCATCGTGCTAAAATTCAAAACTGTATGAATTGAGAAGGGAAAATTTTGAAATGTGTTGGTCAGACATTAAAATGAACCTGATTTTCGTTCCGTTTGGGTCAAAATTACCCTAGCAAATGATTATTATTAAAAACGAGAACAAAAATTTTCTTCACTTTTTTCGCATTTTTTTTCCCTAAAAAAATCGCAAAAATTGAACAAAATTTTTTTGTCTTAGGTGAAATTAGTACTCGATATGTGTACTTATTTATTAAAGCTGTAGCATCTACTACTCAATTGTTGTGGAGAAAAAGGTCCGAAAATTTAGACCTAATCGACCATTAACAAAGTTTAAGTGTGATCTATATTTCCAACTCTTTCTGGACAATAGTTGAATAGTCGATACACGTCTTTAATAAAACTCTCGGTACCTCATCCCATTTCTCTGAAGTATGTAACACTTTAAAATCGCACAAGCCTTACATTATTATTTTTACATGAGATAATTAAGAAAAAATATTATTAATACACTAGCGTGTGGCCTGTATGGTATTTATTTATTAAATTTGTTTTTTGGAGTTTAGCCAAATAAATACAACACGTAAATTTGGCAATTTTCCTAAATACAAACTATAATTTAGTTTACTTTTTTTTTATTGATTAAACATCGAGGTTCCATGGTGTAATGGTTAGCACTCTGGACTTTGAATCCAGCGATCCGAGTTCAAATCTCGGTGGAACCTGTTTTTTTTTTAAAATTATTTTCAGATAATATAACACATTTTATCTGTTTATAGACGGCATCCGGAACTGGTTTGGCCTTTATAATATTTACTGAAGCAATCAATCAATTTCCTGGTGCTCAATTTTGGGCAGTTTTATTCTTTTTGATGTTATTTACATTGGGTATTGATTCACAATTTGGAACGCTGGAAGGTGTGGTGACATCTATTGTTGATATGAAATTGTTTCCAAATTTGAGAAAAGAATATTTAACAGGCGGCATTTGTTTACTATGTTGTATATTATCAATGTCATTTGCTCATGGTGCTGGAAGTTATGTTTTTGTGCTGTTCGATATGTTTAGCGGAAATTTCCCGTTGTTAATAATTGCATTTTTCGAATGTATCACTGTATCTTATGTATATGGATTGAAAAGGTATAAGCTGGAATATACAGGGTGGCCCAAAAGTAGTCGAGTTCCATAAGAGGGTAGGTAGAGGGTACGATTTTGGAAAGAAAAGTCCTGAGACATTTTTTTATTAGACGCGCACCGTTAATTAATTATTAATTAATTAAGGAAACTAGGTTGAAACCAGAGTTACAATAAGTGCATTTTTTTTGATAATTCATTTTTGATTTAATTATCAATTTTTGGAACAATATTGCTTAAATTTTTCAAATTATTAATTTCTTGAAAAGTCATTAATGAAATTATTTTATTTTTTGAAAAATGTAATAAATAAATTAATTGTTTTAATTATAAATTAAAAAAAAAAATGTTCAATTAAATTCGTTAAATTATAAAGTTTTCTCAAAAGTGCATTAATTAAATTATTTTATTGATTAATTTTTTTAATATTGCAATAATTAAGTTTTTCAATAAAATAATTTTGTTAATGTAATATTGAGAAAACTTTATAATTTAACGAAGTTAAGTTGCGCATTTTTTTTAAATTAATTATTAAAACAATTTATTTATTACATTTTTTTTTAAATAAAAAAATTTAATTAATGACTTTTCAAAGAATTAAAAATTTGAAAAATTTAAGTAATACATTATTCCAAAAATTGATTATTAAATCAAAAATGAATTATCAAAACAATGTACTTTTTGCAACTCTGGTTTCAACCTAGTTTCCTTAATTAATTAATACTTAATTAACAGTGCATCTAATAAAAAAATGTCTCAGGACTTTTCGTTCCAAAAACGTATCCTCTACCTACCCTCTTATAGAACTCGACTACTTACGGGCACCCTGTAAATAACGAACCAAGTGTTATTCTGACCTATTCGATTTGGATTTTATAGATTTGCTGATGATATCGAATTAATGACTGGAAATCGTCCTGGCTTATATTGGTTAATATGTTGGAAATATTTATCACCATTAGCAATGTTGTCAATATTGGTTGCTAGTTTTATTAATATTGCTACAGAGGGTTCAGGTTATCCGGCTTGGGTAAAACGAGATGGTGTTACGGAATTTCATGAATGGCCTGTATGGGCTATAGTATTGGTGTTAGTATTAATTTTAGCATCAGTCTTATGGATACCAGTGGTTGCAATTTGCCGGTAAATATTAGTTTGTTACTATAAAAAGTTCACTTTTTACTACGAGTTTCACAAACCACCAAATAACTCTCTAATTAACGTTTAATCAATATTGATTTTACTCTTATATAAAGGTTACTAAATCAAAAAGTAAATAATTTTCTTCTTGCCTTTTGACTAGGTCACTCTTATCATACCATAATCAAGAACAATAAAAATAATTTACAAAAAATATCAAGTGATGAATGAATAATTAATTAGTGTGTGAAACGAAAATCTGATAATTGTTTTACGAAATTTGTTAAATAATTTGATAATTGTTACGAAAAATGGGCAACACTTCAGGAGAGATTTAAAATTGTTTAAGTCTAAGCTGTAGTTTGTCATATGGTTAAAAGATGGCTTCTATAAAAATTCAATTTTTATATTAAATAGTTTACCATATAGTGAAAATATGAAATTATTTTGTTAATGAAACTCATCTGTTTGAAAAATATAACTAGTTGTTTAAATGCAGCCTTATTAAAGCGGCCATTTTGGAGTATTAAAAAGATGTCCAAAACAATTGTCCAATGGGTAGAACATAAAAAAAGTGTCAAATAAAAATAACGTTTTAATGAATATTTCACTATTGGTAAAGTTACTCATGACGTCATACTCCAAGATGGCCGCTTTAGTAAGGCTACATTTAAACAACTAGTTATATTTTTCAAACAGATGAGTTTCATTAACGAAATAATTTCATATTTTTACTATATGGTAAACGATTGGATTTAATATAAAAATAGAATTTTTATAGAAGCCATCTTTTAACCACATGACAAACTACAGCTCAGACTTAAACAATTTTAAATCTCTCCTGAAGTGTTATCCATTATTGCTAGATTGTGGCTAGTCCCAAAGACAGTGGACATAGCCAATGAGTAGGTGTACGAAATTTTAAACCGATTGGTGGATGGAGTTCTGAAATATTAAAAGAACAAATTTCGTAAAACAGTTCTTAGATTTTCGTTTCACACAATAGATTCTAAAAAAAAAGACAATAAACTATCATATACAGTCGATCTATATATATATCTATCACAAGGTGCGGTGCATTCTTAAGTTTCAGGGATCGATAAGATCTCAACGTACCTACCTTTACTTTGATTATTTTTGATTAATTAAGAATTATATTTTAATTAATCAAAAATTTAATTTAACCACGTGCTTATAAAAATTTTTGATGTGAAAACATCTATAGTGAGACTAAATGAAATTTGAGATTAGACAGTCACGTTTTTTATGTAACGATCGGCTATGTGACAAAGTCGGCAAACATCGGCATTCGTGTTTTAAATGGGAATTTAACATTGTACATGAATTGCTACTATATATGTTTTTTATTGGATATATTTTCACATCATGCCTGAGTCTATTTACAGACTTTTTAACAAAATCTTAAATCCAATTTCACCTCTGAAAGATATATATTTTTTGTGAATAGTTTTGTCAATATTGGTAAAGTTACTCATGACGTCATATGCCAAAATGGTGGCTTTAGCCAGGCTACATTTAAACAGTATCATTTACAAAATATTATTTTTTTATTTATTTTATTACTGTAACCGTAGTAACGCCTACGTAACTATCAACTCGACTACTCTGTTTCTAATTAATGCCACCAGATGTCATAGTTCTAAGGAACAAACACCAATATCTAATCAAATATAAATTTTACAGGGCATATGGAATAGTCATTATTGAAGATAACGAAAAAGCATGGTTCCCAGCAGCTGATCTAAAAGAATTTCATGGTATTGTACCGCATGAAGTTAGCACTGCAGAAACATTACTATTTTGTATTCATGCTGATGGTACCGAAGGTTTATGTTGTCCAACGGGTGGACCGCGTGAAGATGACGATGAAGATGACACTTAATTATATGAATGTTGTATATTGTAAAAAAAATGATATGGCCTATGTTTTAATTAAATATTTTATTCGTGGTCACGTAGATAATTTAAAATACAGGCCTAATGTCACTTGTTATGTAAATGCACTTACAAAGTTCAATTTTATATATATTACATATGCAGACTGTATTTTTTTATCGTTACATATAGGGATATGTATATAAAACGGAAATTTACGCATAATAATGATATTAAAATAATCATTATACAGCTGTTTGTCCTATTCAAAATTGAAGTGTATTTCTTTCTGGCGTTGTCTGATTGTTATTTATAGGGATATCATCTTAGTAAAACTAAAAATCAATTATTTATATAAAACGGAAATTTACGCATAATAATGACATTAAAATAATCATTATACATGTTTTTGCCACATTCAAAATTGAAGTGTGTTTTTTTAGGCATTGTTTGATACACGTTATTTACCTGATACACTACAATCCCTATATTACGAGAAAAAAAAAGTATACGCTCTGTATAACAATGTGTTTTAAATTGATTTTGATAGAGTTTTGAGGCACACTGTAATTTAATGTATATTAAAATTTGACTTTGTTGATGTTACTTGTTGTTTGTATAAAATTAAATTTTACATGTGTAATTATATTATTGTAGATATTGAAAAAAAACAAAAACAAAACTAAAAAGCTTAGTGAATTTTTTAGGGAAATCCGTCGTCTTGGCTGTAAAGTTTCGGTTTTTGTACTGTTATTCGATTCTATGACATTTTGCTAAAAACACAACGACTTCTATTAATTTCAAACATATCAATGAACAAAAAACCAAACCATATCAATTTCTTGGTACTTTTTATGAAGTTTTTACAAAATATAACAATTTTAATGAATAACAATGTATAACAGTTTTGTTTAAATTTACTACAAATGATCTAATTTATGCCAAAAGGGGTATCCAAATTATTGTTTCAAAATGTTAATACCCTTGACATTTTATAGGCCGTATAAGGGGTCTTTCACATCGAAGATGCAAGACGCAAGTAAATTAATTTTACATATTTACATACATTTATTTTGTATATTTTCTTTCTTGTATATTTGCTTTCTTTTTTTCGAGAAAAACACTTGTAACTCATAAGAAGAACACAAACACGTAAGAAGCGAAACCACAACTGAAATAAAATCCAGGATGCATGTATCTTGCGTCTTGCATCTTCGGTGTGAAAGAGCCCTTAGAAACACGATTTTTAGTTTTTTTAAATCCTCCAATTAAATAACATTTGAAAACAGTTCATGGATTACGTAAAACGGAAATTGTAAGCAGTAAGATCTTTTATGGAGGCAATTTAGATTGATTCAAACTATTGGAAAGCTTTATTGTAAGCTGTAATATCTTCCTGCATATCTTTAATCAACAACCGCAAGTACTGCTACAATTTCCCAGCATTAGCCATTTAACTAGGCATCGTTACCGATACCGAATTATTATACAGCGTCAGGCTGGGCCTAATGGGGCTCAAAAATCAAATGGGGCTAATAATCAAATTGCCAAGAGTTTTTGGAAGTTTTGATTTTCAGAGATGTACATTTTTATGTAAAAAGTTCCATTAGTTATAGCCGAAGCTAGCCTATTAACACTGTTTTTTATAGAGGATAAATTTAAGCTAGATTGCCAATAAATCATTCGTAGAATCTCCGGGAGCAACCGCCACCTGACCCTATGGCCAGTCCGACACTGAGTAGATACTATACTGTCATGACAGGACTATCAATACCAAGATCATGAGAGCATTTTCTTGATATTACTCTCATTGTTAAAACGACACTTAAGTTAATGATTTAAAAAAAATAAAAGCACAATGATTTTTCAAATAAACAAAAATTCAAGTACACTCCCGTTCAAAAAAAATGAACAGACCTGAAATGTTAATTTTCTTACATTTCATAAAACTCATCACTTTTGTAACTCTCTGTATATTATTTATTTATAAACAAAGATAAATAGTATATTTTTTAAATGTGAAAAAAGAAATGGAAGTTTTATATTTTTTATTTATGTAAACAATTTATGTAAACAAAAACATTTACTACAAGAATAGAACGGGAGTGTATTTTATATGTAAATGTAATATGGTAGTTAAATTTATCAAAATAAAGTTTTGCTACATATCCAAATATTATTTTAAAACATATCCGCGAATTCATATCGAATTTCATATCAAATAAGATTACGAAAATGTCATAGAATTTACATATACTACTCGTAGACAATAAAATATACATTGAAACATAAAAATAAGCATCTCTTGTCAAACTCTAAGGCCTTATGTACCTTAAATATATTAGATTAAAATGAAATCAAAGCAATTATATAAAAAAAAAACCAGAAATATAATAATACTAAAATTTTCTACATCTGTTATGAATTTATAAAAAAAATTAGTTTTTCTTATGCTGAGATAAGTCTTATAGTTTTTGAAACCAAAAAAATTTTGAGTCAAATTTTGGAGAAAAAAATTTACAACTAATAATATATTTGAAACTAATATTTTCCACTGGGAATAGAAATCCAATTTTTGTAGTTGTAGAGGAATTTTGACAAAAATCGAAAATCTAGTAATATAATCCTTCTGCAATCCTTTATAGTCCACAGTACAGCACAGTTTTTTAATGATTAGTAACCGGCTTCGGTTCAAATAACGGGGTATACATAGTCATTATATGTAGTATACCCCTGTCACACCATCCATTTTGTAGGACAAAAGTTTTTTTGAAGTCTTTATTACATTATCTCTCAATTTAACTAACAAATTAACTGTTACTGATAAAATTTTTGCTATCAAGTTACTCTCTAAACAAACAAGTTACTCTCTTGCGCACTTCGCTAGTCACTATCATCGAAAATTTTCGCGAGAGAAAAGTTGGGCGTCTCGTCGAAAGGAAGCTACTGACAAAAATTTAGCCTGTTACGAATCATTAAAAAAACCGTGCTGTACTGTGGACTATTATGATTATGAGTAAAAAATTACTGAAATTTCAGTAGTGAGACAAATTGTTATGAAATTTTAATCATTGAAACATCCTGATGGAATTGTATCCACGCCTCTCATATTCTTAAAACTATAAAAATTGAATTCTATTTCTATATAATTATGAAAAGTGTAGTAAGTAAACTTGGGAAGTTTAAACAGTGAACTTATATAAATCACTAGTACCACTCAGCCATTCCTTTGAAGCCATTTTAAATAACCCTGAGAAAGGATAGATTGTGTTTCCGATAAATAACAGACAATATTTAATTGGATAAATAATTAAAATGAGTAGTCGGTTCATAAGTACAGTCAAACCTGGGTGATCGAGAACTTTATAAGCGAGAAAACAAGTAAGAGTAATTTCCAGGTCCCGCCATTTTAACCCTCGAAAACCTCTACAAGTGAGAAACAGAAACCACAATGTAAGAGGGTCGTTTATCACGCCTGGACCTATATAACGGAGACTCCCACTTGCCCGATACCTCTATAAGCAAGAGTCGAGCGTATTTATTATCTGTTATTTATGACGCTTTCTAAAATTTCATCGAATAACAATAAATTCAAATAAAAAAATGTATTTACATGTCTATCAATGTTTCCTGTATTTTTTTGTACCTCTGTAAGTGAGAAAAACTGCTCCTGCACCTCCTTAAGTGAGAAACTTGGTTAGGAGAACCTCGAAATAAAGATTTCGGTCTCTTGAAATCTCGCTGTATACATAAAATACAAGTTAATAAAATTTGATAACAATTAAATAAACTAATATCAGGCTAAAAATAATTTAAATAAAAATACCTAGTTAAAATTGCTATTTATATTTAAATATCAATTTTTGCGAGGTTTTCTCAAGGTGACTTGAAATGACTTCAACAGATTAACATGCCGAAAAGAAGCGCCCCTTCTTTAGCTGATATGTATTCAAAGCTTCCCCTCTTTTTGGTACTGTACCGATTATTTTCAGAATCTTTTTTTTTTGATAAAATTATATAAATTAGAAAATAATATATATATTGAATGTTTAATAATTGTATAAAATTAAAAAAAAAATCACAACGCACATTGCCTGGATTTAAATATGAAAAGGCTCTAAAATTATGAAATTAAATAGAAATTAGGGCAATTTAATCGTTGTATGTAATGGAGTTGTCAAATTATTTTCTGTTAAAAATATCAAATAGTATGACTTTAATTTTTCATAGATAATTTATTATTTTTTGTTATAACTTATCGCGAGTTAATGGTCGTTATTTTATATTAAATTGTGAAAGTCAACGATATGAGGGTATACAACAATGAGCGGATGAATTGCATATTTTTTGTACGTAAAATGGAGAGTTCATTATCAATATCAAAAATGCTGAACAAGTTTTGAATAGGTTATTCATTTTATAGAATTCGAACTAATCTGAAGGCGGAGCTTAAACAACATGTTTGACTTTTGAGTGCAATGAAAAATAATCTATTATGTCAAATAATAATGTTTTTCTAAATTTTGACAGTTTGAAATGTTAATTTTTTATATTTTAAATTTATTGACAAATTAATTAATTCCAAAATTTTGTTAATGCATGTACTTCTATAAAAACTAGAAGCTAAATTACAGATCTGGACCGGATATAACTTATACTGTATACTACTGGTTTTTTTTGGCCACCAGACTAAAACTGGTTTGTTTTTTAGCTACCAGATGTCGTGAAGATGACCAAAGTGGTTAGTTATCAAAAGTCTGCTCAATGTTTAAGGGATGACGTAGTGCAAAAAATATGTAGCCTTAAGGTAGTTCCAGCACTGTCTTATATAATCAGGACAAAACTTCTGTTTACTTTTATTATAGAACAAATACATATACACACACATTTATACACAAATTAATGTAATTTTAAACTAAAAACTAATTTTAAACTTTTATATTTCAAAAATAAACGGCAAAACGCAATTTAAAAAAAAAATTTATTTAATAAATATTTATCTGTTTCTCTCCTACCCTTTTTTTTTAAATTCTGTCGATAATTTCTTTAAAATAACAGAAAATAGTTGGGCGGGTATGAAGTTTTACATGCTTCTAGTGAGAGAGAAAGATTATTTGTTATTAATTATCTCGCGTTCAAAACGGTCAAAAATATTAAAACTTAATATTATTATCCTGTGAAAAAAATGAACAAAATCTGTCGAAAAGTTGTTAAATGCTGGAACATCCTTAATAGTTGTATATTTGTTTAGTTCTCTCCGAGATTATTGTTGACTGAAAGCATTTGTTAAAGAATATTTACTCACAAAAATTTAGCTAGTTTTGCAAATTAAAAATATTACAATAAAAAAAAACACTAAAATAAAAATTTATGACAATAACAATATCAAAATTATGTGCCATCTATAAAAATTTAAAATGGAAACCTATTCTTTGACAATAAATTATATACACATATATAGTTGAAAATTAGAAAAATTATTGGAAAATTTATTTAAAAAAATATATATATATATATAAAGGAAATATATAATCATGTTTTAAAAAAAAGAGAAAAATAATAAAAAAATAATTTTAAAATATTTATGTCAGTAGTTGACGTTTAATAAACCCAAACAGTTTTGAAAAAATAAATTTTATATACATTACAAAAAAATTATTAAAAAAATCTTTTTCATACCGTCCATGCTTCATGGGAATATCAAAACAAACATTGTCACTCACGAACGTTGTACTTTCAACTCTAGCGTGTGATTAGACATGCAATTTGTTAAAGAAAGTACGTTTCTATTCGCTCCGAGCGCAACTATAGGTACTCAGCGCCATACGTGGTCAAAAAAACAACTTTATGACCAATGTCAGTGTATAAAAAACCATAGACGTTTAACAAGAATAATTAATTAAACTAAATAAACAGCATGTAAAAGCTAAATTAACTGTAACTTTTTGTTAAACGTCTATGGTTTTTATACACTGTCATTGGTCATGAAGTTGTTTTTTTGACCACGCATGGCGTTGAGAACGGTTTCGCTCGGAGCGAATAAATGCTAACGTGCAAATAATTATAAAAATTATTTTGACATTAAAATTGAAGTCATGGAGATGAGGAAAACAATATTATTTTCCGTTTTAAAATAAGTTTTGCATAATTTTCTCTGCATTCAGAGAAAAATTTACGATTAGTGATCGATTATTTATCGATCAGTAATCAAGACTGATTCGACTGAATGACTATACACCTAAATTCATTATTTTTTTTGAAATTTATGCCAAATAATTATTTTTGGAAGTTATACTTCTTTTGGCGCGTTATGAGTATTCGATCAGAGTGTATTTTTAGCATGTAACAAATCGCTGATATAACACTCGGCTGATGTAGCACTCGCTCAATCGATATTACACAGTTTTCTATCCTACTCTATTGCACAGTGCTTGGGAGACATTCAGTAAAAATGTGTATCATATAGTAGAAAGACTTAATTTGTATACCGTCTGTTTAGTTTACATCTTCGTATCATAGATCCCACGAGTATGAGAGAGTACATATTATGTACATATACATTAAGCAATGTGTATGAGAAGGATGTCTTATAGGTTTGATAAACAAGAATATTTTTCAAAATAGTGAATAATATTCATAACGACTATGAGAGAGTACATATGTATACATTAAGCAATGCGTATGAGAAGGAGGTCTTATAGGTTTGAGTGGTTGGTTTCCACTCGAACAGTTATGAAAAATATGCTTGTTCATCAAACATATAAGACCTCCTTCTCATACACATTGCTTAATGTACATGAACATATGTACTCTCTCATACTCGTGGGATCTATGATACGAAGATGTAAATTAAACATAGTGTATACATACATTAGATGCTTAGCGAAATATACAGCAAGTAAGTCTGTCATATAAGTGATCCTACTCTTTAGTGGAAAATAATTTTGTGTGACCTACGATTTTTGTATGTATGACCGAAATATGTATGACCGTTATTATTTTGGTAAATATACCACCAGCTAGAACATTATAACTTTCAAATTTGACTATACAGTTGAAATTAGGTACAGGAATGTCTTCATCATTATTACTCCATGTTTCGGATAAAATAATATATTAGAATTACGAGCCATATTATCAATGATATCATTTTTATGGGTTCGTTAACTTTGTATATTAAATGTATATATTGATAAACCTGGCCTGGTCTTGGAAAATTTTATTATACTTTTATGTCTTAATAGTCGTGTTGACCATATTTAATATTATTATAATAAATTATTTAAAACGAAGTATAACTTCTTACCTACGAACATGAGTACACACACGCACTTCTTATTCGTTGAATGACGTTTTAATGTATTCATAAATAGAACCATTTCTATACCATAGGTCCATATATACGATGGAGGTAACTTATTTAATATTATTTTAATAAATTATGTAAATAGAAGTATAACTTCTTACGTGCACAACATAAGTACACACACACACACACACACACACACTTCTTAATAGTAGAATGACGTTTGAATGTATTCCATAAATCGAACCAGACCTATATCATAGTGATTATCC
This sequence comes from Nineta flava, assembly GCA_963920215.1. Taxonomy (NCBI): domain Eukaryota; kingdom Metazoa; phylum Arthropoda; class Insecta; order Neuroptera; family Chrysopidae; genus Nineta; species Nineta flava. Next base: position 101,358,215 of record OY986042.1, read on the forward strand.
TATGGTCCATATATGAGATGGAGGTAATGAATGCATTAAACACAACAGTTTTGACGTTAAAATAATGTTTATAATTATTTGCATGTCACATCGTATTAATTACAAACACGACGACATTTGACATTTCTTTATTGACAAACAAAATTTTGTTTTACATAAAAAATATATTTACAAAATGTATGTCAAAAAAATCTTACGAATAAAACAATAAAACACGAAAATACTTTAAAATGAAACACTTTACGTTATTAAATATCCAACCAGAAAATTGAAACGAATTGCTGAAAATGATTAAAAGGGAAAGACGAACAAATTTAAATGAAAAGCAAAGCAAAGATAATGAGAAGAAAATGTTGCTTATAACATGGATATACAATTAAAGATAGCACTCGGGTTTTTATTCTCTTCCTTATTATTTTTATTAATTTACATAATTGTCAAATTACTTTTTACGTACGTTGTTGGATACGCACTATCCGCTTAACAAATATATCTTAATGAATACACCCGCCAATATACATTTACAATTCCATAGAGAAAATTTTAAGAAACTCCACCAAAATCCTGAAAATATTTAATTGAATTTTTCAGTTTGGACAACCGTTTATGAAATAAACAAACAAAAAAAAACAAACAAACAATGAAATTACTTATGAAACAAAAAATTAATTTAATAAGTAAATAAATAATTTTAAAAATTAAGTAAAATTAAATGTGTGTAACAAAAATTGAGGACAATATTATGTAAAATAAAAAAAAATTAATCAAAATTTAAACTAAAAGAAATTATCCCACATTGATAATGACAATAATCTTATGTAATATGTAAAACTGTTGGTTGAAAATATGAAAATGAATTAAATAAATTTATTTAAAAAAATTAACATTCTTATGAAATTTTGTTCAAAAAAGTTTACCCTACAATTCCCTGCAATTTAGATAGATAGATATATCTTGGGGTATAAAATACTGCTCTTCGACCTTATTGTACATTGCTACCCTTTCTACTTGAGTCTGACGTGATTCGTTTTTCCCATATCTTGACAATAGCCAGCAGCTTGCTTATCAGGTTTTCCTGAAGGTTAGGGATTAGGGGTGAGATGCACCAAATATCTTGTATCTTCTGTAACCGAGTGATTCGCAGTTAAAGATAATGTGGCTGGATGTTTCCTCCTCCTCCCCGCACAATCTGCCGTAAACGGACCCGTTATGGAGTCCCATTGTGTGCAGATGCTTCTGATTGTGTGCAGAACCCCCCACAGTTGTATCCTTTTCAGGTTCAGTGCATCGAGGGTTAGCCTCTTGGATTCATTCCGAAGCAGTATTTTCCCGAGCTTTTGCTGCGGTATATTTCCTCAGTGATCACGGTGTTTAACATTCATCCAATCGTTGATCACCTGCATGCTGTCTTTGGATTTCCTAAAATAGACTCTAGGCTGAAGGACGTGACTCCCGAAACTAGGAACGTCAAACTTCCCTGGAAAAGTGGTATTTTTATAGATATTGACGTTCTCTTTTCGAATTTTTACTTTACCACCTCGTATCTTTGCCGTTCGTGACACCATATTGGAATAATGGCGTCAAAAACCTTTTTTTTTTTGACAATATCTCTTTTCTGATTCATTTTATGATGAAAATAGTTTTTTAATCAATTAAATAAGAGAAAATTTCCTATAATTTATGTATTAACCTTTTTTTTTTTGCAAAATGCATAATTTCAGTGTACGAGGCCCGCAAGTTAACTCATAACTACGCAGAATTGCATATTTAGCACCTGGAAATACGGGAATTAGGGGTCTTATATAAGAGTTGGCTCAAGGTGGCATCAAAACTAAATCCGCTCACCATATATGAATAAATTATTAAAGTGCCTATTCTTGGGTATTTTTGTATCTTACAAAAACACGGTAGTTTAATATCAATGTGGACAATCTTTTTTTTTTATTATGACGAATATTCAAATATAATCAGGACCTAAAAATAAGATAATAAGATATATATATATATATATATATATATATACATATATATATATATATATATATATATATATATATATATATATATAAATATATATATATATAAATATATATATATATATATATACATTTATATATAAATATATATAAATATAAATATATATATATATATATATATATATATATAATGTTTATCGCTTTGATAAGAAATATACTATTTCCATATTCATTATATTAAGGTTATTCGATTGACGCTAACACAATAGAGAAGTTTTTTCAATCTATAATAACATGTGCTTCTAGAAAAAAGTTAAGTATTAAATCGACTTAAGTTGTAAGACACTTTGTAGCATTCTCAGCGACTTTGCTCTTAACGATGTTATACTTTTTTATAGAAATGTTAATAGCAAATCTTGCTAATAATGCGGGCCTCCAGTAGAAAACCTCTACTAATTTAGATCTCAACCACAATCTAAGTTTTCTCTTGTTTTTTTATAATTCTTCCACTCTGATCCCAAATTGTTACTGATTGTTACTGAGCATAATCGGTCAAGGACACGGGATGGGGGGTTTAGACATTGGGAGAAACATAAAATGTGGAATCTGAATCTATTACCTGACTCATATTATCTGTAACCAATTTTTACAGAACTATTTTATTTTAAACTTTGTGTTAGTGGTCGAATAACTTACCTATAGTTGCACGTATATATTTAAGGACGTTTCAGCACTGTGTTATATAATCAGGACAAAAAACCAGTTTGATTTTATTATAGCACAAATACATAAACACACATATACAACACATAGACAAAAACACCGTTCACATATACAAAATAATGTTATTTTGAAGAAAAAGAATAATTTTAAACTTTTATATTTCGAAAACAAAATGGTAAGACTCGATTTTTTTAAATTTGTATAATTAATATTTAGCTTTACTCTCCTAGTTTTTTTTTTTAATTCTGTCGAGTATTTTTTCTAATACAACAGATAATAGTTGGGCGGGCATGAAGTTTTACATGCTTCTAATGAGAGAGAGTGAGAGAGAATGATAAATTTGATAATAATTATCACGCGTTTTAAACGGTCAAAAATTCTGAAACTTCGGGATTTATTAGAAAACGTTATGTTTAGCCTGTGAAAAAAAATGAGCAAAATCTGTCGAAAATTGGTGGTATGCTGGAACATCCTTAAACATTCAAATAAGTAGGTTATTCGAATGTAGAATGTTGGTAGTAATAGTAAATAGTATTAATCAACCTATATTTTGTATCAGATGATTACAATTTAGTTAGCATACATACAACTTGGCATAATTTTCAACTTTTAATAAAATTATGTTGGTATTGTTGTTGCCAACTTTAACTCTTTACTACTTTCTGATTGAAACAAATAAAATTTAGTATACCATATTCAATAAATTAACAAAAACACACTTTTCGTAAGAATTCATTAAAAGATATATAATTGAATAAGTGAAGATCGACGATCGGCTTACAGGCAGTTTTTTTTAAGTCGAAGAAACGTAGTAAAACTAATTATCCACAACTTTTTTTCTTATAAATTTTTCGAATATTCAGAGAGATATGCCAAATTTTGTGTTTCCCTGTTCCCCTTAACCCCTATAATAATAACGATTAGAAAGAGGGGTACCGCAAATGGGTTCCTAGCACCTAGACCAAGGTCTCCTCTGTACCCTCCGTGAGAACAACTTGTCACTCGAAGGCGAGACATCTCCGGGTAAGAGGTGCTATTTTAAGCAAATGAAGCTATATGATTCTGTCGAGGCCAGAAGTCACACAGAAGGCCCACAACTTCTTGGCCGGGATTGCTCCCAGAATTGATGGATCCAAGGTTTCGAACCCAAACATTCTATACCTGAAACCCTGAAGGTTTCTGCAGGTGCGTATAACATGTATAGGTTCGTCCTCCATACAGGCTTTACAAGTGTGATCATCATAGATCCCCAAGTTATGAAGGTGGTAGTTCAATCGACAGTGTCCTATCAAGAGCCACACCAACCTTCTCAACTGCATTCTATTGAGCTTCAACCGAGCACAGTCGAATGGTCTAGCAGTGCTTATGTATAACTTGGCCTGTCCCATTCCCAGCACAAAGTCCCAGTAATCGAGATGAGCTTGTCGCAGCCATCCCTTAATTCGGTAAATTACGGAGCGTCTTGCTATAGAAATGATAAGCTCAGGTGAAATCGGCGTTTGTAAACCCACATACACCTTGTCATATTTTACCCAGTAACGAACTTGACCTTTTAAAAACCAAAAGCGCATCAAATATCGAATTTCATGCCAATTGGAATAAAACGGTGACCGCTAGAGAGAGAATAGATATATATATATATATATATATATTTATATGTATATATATATAGATATATATATATATATATATATATATATATATATATATATATATATATATATATATATATATGCATCTCGAATCCACCGGCACACAAAAAATTTCATCAAAATCGGTCCAGCCGTCCGTGTATATGAATCTGTCCGTTTATATGTGACTGAACTCCTCCTAAACGGCTGGACCGATTTTGATGAAATTTTTTGTGTGCCGGTGGATTCGAGATATATATATATCTATATATACATATAAATATATATATATATCTATTCTCTCTCTAGCGGTCACCGTTTTATTCCAATTGGCATGAAATTCGATATTTGAGGCGCTTTTGGTTTTTGAAAGGTCAAGTTCGTTACTGGGTAAAATATGACAAGTTGTATGTGGGTTTACAAACGCCGCTTATTATATATATATATATATATATATATATATATATATATATATATATATATATATATATATATTGATAGCTGCCAGTTGTAATAGCTGCATTTCTTTTGGAGGAAATTCGCTAGAACCATGACTTTATGTTTCACCCTTCCTCGAAAAGCACTATTGAAACATAGACATCAAACTTCATTCTGATTAAACTAAAATTTCTTTTTTACGGGAGTGTGTAAATATTAGCAACGATTGGAATTAGACATTGAGTTTTTGTATTCTAATTCTTGATAGAAAGAAAGCTTTTATAAGAAGAACATTAAAAGTTCATTTTATTGTTTGTTTTTCAACTATACATTTTCATTTAAAAATAAAATTATTTGTCAAGAAAAACACATATTTCACACGAAGTTTTTAATTAAAAAATTATGTAAAGTAATAAAATTATATTAATTAAAACTATATATAATAATATGCAAAAGAAAATAAAAGTTTCGACGATGGTGGGTAAGTAATGGAAAAGTCTATATATACATTTAGAAAAGTTCTTTTTAAGATTCTTAAGAAGAAAGTTCAATTTATGACAGGCTCTTCAAAATTTGACAGCTAATTATTTCAATAATAAAGGATATCTTTGATCCATTTTTTTCGACAGCAGAGAATCACCGAGCACACCAAACATTTCTAACCTTTATGTCTATCGCAAACAAACAAAGAATGCTATACAGTGAACATATGTTCGAGATAAATGTACCAACACAACAAAATTATAAAATCGAAAATTGAATGTACACTCCCGTTCAATAAAATTGAACAGACCTGAAATGTTAATTTTCTTACATTTCATAAAACTTCCCACTTTTGTGACTCTCTGCATAGTTATTAATTTATAAACAAAGATAAGTAGGATATATTTTAAGTGTGAAAAAATAAATGGAAGTATTGTAAAACACAGTTACTACAAGAATAATCAAAATTGTGAGACACTGATTCGGTTCAGATCTGTTCAATTTTAATGAACGGGAGTGTACGTAGCCCGTGAAATGTGAAAAGTCACCTTATTTTTTGAACACACCTCTCTATTGGAGTGAATTTGAAAACGGGAGCGTCGTTTATCTTTCATAAATGATTTCATAAAAATAACACAAAATCATTATTATACCCAGTATATGTAAATATTCAAGGCATAAGTGCATAAGTTTGATCACGACTTTGTGACGCTTAAAAATATTGATCTTAGGCATGAATGTTTGGCATATGTGTTCATAAAATTGCCAATTTGGCAATTTCCGCAGTCCGTCTGTCTGTCTGTCCTTGAACCCGATAACTCAAGGACGAACAGAGATAATGGGTTTCAGTTTCGACAATGGGATAAAACCCGAAACATGTCAGCAATCTTATTAAATAAAACGTGGATTTGCAAAAAATAAATGTTGTAAAAGCAAATAATTTTACCCTCAACAAAAACCAATCATTATGGACTTCCACAAATTGAAGCTCTCAACAATCAATAATGTGTTTCCCCCCGCTGGGGGGGAGGGGAATATACGCCTTTGAAAAGAAATAGAAAAAAAATTTGTTTACAAAAAATCTACTTCTTTTTAAAATAAACAACTTTTGTGTGAATAATTTTTTCATAAACTCAATAGTTTCCTCATAATTTGTGATTAAATGTTCAGAAAACGAATTGTTACCAATTCGAATACGCAGAATTGTTAAGATTTCAATCATTGATATACAACTCAGTATATACTGGGTATTCAAACAATTAGCTCAGTTAGTTGTTATATTACTTGTTTTATTATTATAAATTATCTGATTATTATTTGTTAAACTTTCATTTCATCACTTCGTTCGAATAAAAAATATTTCAATAAATAAATAATGATGTTTCATATTTACCAGACATCCCAAGACGGCTCATTTTTTTGTGGACTTTTGGTAAATCCGACCCTGCTCATATGACGAAATAACCAATACGAGTATATGTTTTGTAGTACTGTTTATGTGGTAACAAATACGTATGTCTCAATCCAATTTATTTAATTTTATAACACTGGGAATATACCATACAACAACACAGCCATTTAGATTAGATATATGACGATTGTAAAGTTCATATTGTACGTAACGAGACCGTATGTTAGCACCACATGAAAAAAAGACAACGGTGTTGATATAACTTAATTTTCTTTGTTTCACAATTTAGTAGTTTTCAGAATAACTTTTTTTAAAAGTACTAGCATATACCCGCAGCTTCGATCATGTTTTAGTGAATTTTCTGAAAGGAAATAGAGCTATTGGCTAATAGCGACTTCAAAATTTTACACACACACACACTTATATATGTGTGTAATCGCTCTAGCGGTCACAATTTTAATCTGATTGGAATGAAATTTGTTATTTGAGGCGCTTTTTGTATTCAAAAGGTCAAGTTCGTGAATGGGTAAAATCGGACAAAGGGAAAGGGGGTTTAAGGGAGGGGGAAACACAAAATTTGACATATCTCCCTTAATATTCAAAAATAGAAAAATTTATAAGAAGTAATGTTGTAGATATTAAGTTTTACAGTAATTTTATATCTGATCATTTTTTCTGTTACACTAACATTTACAGAAATATTGACGGTTTAAGATTGAAAATAAAATTCCTTAATATCTCTGTTCACATTTGAGTTTGAGCAAAATTGATAAAGTGATGAATTGTAGTAAACATGATTTTCTACAACTTTATTCCTTACGCATTTTTTGATTGTTTTAATATTAAGAGAGATATTTTATATATTGTGTTTTCTTCTCTCTTTATGGCCCCCTTTCGCCTTGACGTATGTCATTTATTAATAAAATTGGCTTTGCAAATAGTAAAATCATATACGACATTTCATTTTGATCAGATTAAAACTGTGATAGATTCGCTAAGTTGAAGCAGCTGCTGCGTAACGAATTTTTGTTGTATCTCCGGCTCCCGTCATTTTAAGACTAAAAACCTCAATATATTTTCCCACCATTTCCCATACTTCAGATATTTATCGTTCACACCGCTTCTACTATAGGGTGGCGCATAAATAACGTTATGATTATGTAATTTATAATTTAAATTTATATTTAATCGAATATTTTCGAATTCTATCTCTAGTATCGAGATAAAATACATACCAGTTTTTCAAGTTTAATCAGAAGTTTTTAAACAACACAAAATTAGATCAAAATCGGTCCTGTAGTTTTTGTGTGATGCTCGAACAAATAAATAAACAAACAGACTCGTACAATTTAATAATAGTAGAGAAGATGTTATTTTGTCTTCCCGCAAATAATCGGGTGAATCGGGCTTTGAATATAAAATTTGGTTTCAGGCATGGAAAGTGGAAGAAACATTTTCATAGTGGAGTATACATAGTTGTTTGAAATGACCATTTTTATTAATTTCGTCGACTGGTTTCGTTAAAACTTAGGTTTACGAAATAATATATACACTCCCGTACATAAAAATTGAATCAGTAAGTCACATTCTAGGCTTATATATAACTAAATATATGCATAACATTACATGGTATAACACACATAATGTTTTAACTGGTGCAATTTTTATGAACAAGAGTGTACATTTATTGATAAACTCTATAAATTATTTATTTAACCCCCACACTTCATTTTATTAAAGATAGTACTCATTTGACTCTAGCGTAGCAAATGAACGTCCTTAAGCTGTTAGCGAACACATCTGGTATTATTTAACCGCGTAAATTCAATAGTTTACACGTGAAATTTCATCCATATAACATACAGATTATCGTGTAAATAAAACGCGCAAATAATAGTTTAAATTAATAAAATAAAATAACTGTATTTCAATTTTTTATATATTTAATAGTTGGAATTTAGGAACTACCTTGTAGGGCGCATGCTAACCCAATAAAATCGTTACAATTATCAAAAAAGAGGAACTTTCAACCATTTTCCAATTTTTTTTGTTTGTAAAATTCAATGCATACTTTCCTTTTCCCTTTAAATTGAATTTTATATATATTTGCTTGGTGTATTGTAATAAGATTTTATCAAACGCTTTTATGAATCAGAAATTCAAATTTTTTTTTATAAAGCGGGCTTAAAACAACCCAATAAAAATAACTTTCAAATTGTAAAAATGAGAGAACTCATTGTCGACCAATTTATATTATATGCACATACAAAATCTCCAAATTATTTTCATGATGTCTTCAGATTTTCCATTTAATGGTAATATACAAAAGGTGGGGGGATCTATTGAGCAATATTCAACGGGTAAAATAGCAATGCCAAAATACATGTCAGGCCAACGGTACCTGCAATTCGGTAAGACGTTTATAATTACAACTATTCATATTCTGATTAATTTGAATGATTAATTTAACGTTCATTGGTTGACAAAGAAATTACTGATATTATGGAAATATTTTATAAAGTTTTAAGCTTAGTTTTTTCAAGCTCGTTTTGTTTTTAATTTTGTTTTTAAAACTATTCATTAAAGAACTTGTTTATGACTTAAAAATATGAAATCGTTTAAATTGCTTGAACATATCTATTATCAATAAAAATTTCAAATAGTAAAATAGAGAAAGGTCAACTCAATGCCAATCAATTATTCTGTCTCATAGACAATATGAAAAATAGACACTTGGCAATTATTCAAGGATTTTCTAATAAAAAATCGATGACATTAGTGGAAAAATTTATTCAATAGCTTTTATGATGGATTGAAGTTTTAACTTATAATACCAAAAATAAAACATACATAGAACTGTGTTAAGTGGTGAAATCCTAGGTGGGGTCTCTTTTTCCACGTACTTAGTGTTTGTGTTCTTGACATCTTTTACCAATGGTGGTACGCATACTGGTCCTACTGATTCTGATTTTGATTTTGCCATTTTTATTGCTTTGTTTCACGGTGCTGAGAGTAAGTATTAACAATTTCAAAATCATGTTAGTTAATTCATCAATATGACATTACTATATACTTACCCGTAATGTTTTTGATCACAGCTTTCGATAATTCGTTATTTTTGAATTGATATAAAGCCCGCCATTATCAAAACGGTATATTAGTTTGGCATCAATATCTTGATATGAAATAATCTGAAACATCTTGGCCCAAGACCGACCTCAGACAAGATGTGTAATATTAATGTAATATAATGTTTATCTCGTGACGAACTTTTTTTATTATCAATGTTGCCTTTTCTTTAAAATATTAATTAACAGTCATCACTATCTATATTTGATTGGTATACATCTTTTATATTATAATCGGTGATAATTATTGATCAGTCCATGGGCTAAACAACAGAGCTATACAACATGTGACACCAAAGGTACCTATAATCAATTTAAAAAAATTTCTGGATATTATTACTTACGGGACTATTCTTTTAGAACTAATCTATTACTGTTTAGTGATTTTAAGATTTTTAAAAGTTTTGGGGATACTACGATTCATACGGCGTCCCAATCAATGAGATATGACGAAAATTAAGAATAAAATTTTTCAATATCTCACTTAGTTTTCGAGATATTGAAGTTTGAATTTTTTTTTTACACTAATAAAATGTGAGAAAAAACAGCAAAATGCGTTAACAAGCGCATTATGTTAACTATTTCAACCGAGAACTACAATCTTTCACTTTATCGGTCATACCCCAAGATGATCGGGTTTGCGTGTATTTGGGCCCTCGCACTAAAAAGCGTTTTGTATATTTCACATATTGTATATTTCACATATTAAAAACTAAAGTACTCAGTTGGAATAGATTCCTTATTTAATTTCAACAGTTTTTGCCACAATATCTGAAATATACAGAATCCACCATCAGATCATAGAAAAAATAAGAACGAAGCGAGGTATTAATAGGTTTACTCTTACTATTCGATAAGTTTTTTTCAAATTCTATGAAAATACGTCAAAAAAAATGTGAGAAATTTTTTTTTGAAACTTTAAAGATCGATAACTCGAAAATGAAGCGAGATATCGAAAAATTGTATTCTTACTTTTCGTCTTATTTCGTCGAAGGATCTGACTTCATATTTTGGCACCGTACGAATCGAAGTCTTGCAATAGGTTTTATTTAGCATCATTTTCGTATATTTGCGGGTTAACACCTAATATTGCAACCGAGTTTTTCCGCAGTTTTCAGTTATACTTAACCGATTCTGAAGAAAATAATAATTATTGATATAGGTTTAAATCTGAATAAGGCACAAATCACTTATAGAATTTTTTTAAATGAACGCTTCTATTGTGGCCTTATATGCATAGTGTAAGGTGAGTAAAAAAAAATACATACAAAGGATTGTTTGAAGGGTAGAAATTTTAGCGCAGTCTTCTTCGCGATACGATGTTTCTTTCTCTCTAATGTATCTAAGATCATTTTGCTCGGCTATTGATTTTGCGGTTAAAGGTTTCATTTTTTAATGTTTTTATTTTCTGTGCTACTGGTAAATGATTGTTATTTCATGGTTTTACTATAAATTTTGATGCGAGGGGTACTTAATGACATTCTTATGTATGCTATGTTTGTTTTCCATAGCATTTTTGATTGTGTAGTTTAATATTTTGTGCACATACAGTAAAACCTGGACTTAACTGACGATAAAGTGATACATATAAATCACTTAATTAATCTTAAGCTCATAAGGAAAAGAGATATAATTGAACCCGATTTTTTATTTGTATGTATCAGTTCGACATTTTATTTATTTTTTAACCAACATTCCCATTTCAAAGTGAAAGTTTCTCAACTTGGAATAAACTGCTTCATTCCAAGACATTCCAATCATTTAAAAAATTATTATATACTTCGGGTAAAAATATTGGATGAAAATCTTCATCCAATTAAAATCGTTGCAAAATGGTACATTATTTCTCAATTTCTCTTTTCTCCCTTGATATAAAAATACAAGTTTTTACACATGCTTTCTTACTAACGTAAAACCAATAGTTCTTACGAAAATGCTTTTGTATAAACAGGTCTATTTTGGTATCAGGAAACAAAAATTAATCTGTCTTCCATAAGGCATATTGCCGCTTCCCCTTTTTCTGAATTATTTTCTATCAATTCAGATTTCAAATTTTAGCCCGGAAGCTAGAAAATTTAACATCCTTTTAAATTCAGGAAAAGGAAAGGGAATGTTTCTTTGGATTGAAAGTAAATGTTGAAAATACACGCTTTTCTTAAGTGGAATGACAATGACAATATTTAGGGCCCAATAAAATTTATTTTAAAACATTTTGAATACAGTTAATTAATTGTGCGATATTCATTTTCCAATTGCTGAGACATCATAAGTAATCTGGAGTCTTCTATTCATATTTCTGAAAAAAAAAAATAAGAAAAATTAGTTTTAAGACACAAGGAATATTATAACAAAATTAGTTATTTTTCGATAATAAAGAGAAAAAAAAGAAAGTGGCGCCGAGTTTGAAAATGGCCTAAATCAATCCAAATATTTAACACCTATTCAAACACACAAAAAATATTCCGTTTTTAAAATCAAATAATTCATGTTTGAAATTTGTTTTCATTAATTCAATAGTTTTCTATAATTTCAGATGAAACATCCACAATTTCATTGCATTTGGTTGTACATAATAATATTCGACAAAAATAATATTATTTTGGCCGAAATTCCAACGTTTAAATTTAAATGTTAAATGAAAGAAATCATAAAATAGAAAAATACTTACATAGAAATAAAAATGAATTAGCTCCTACGTCCAAAAATAAGAAAGGTGCAACGACGAGGAAAGTTGAAAGAAATAAGAAACTCATTTTTGTTATTTGTTAGTGATAATTTTACTTTTAATTAACTAGAAAATAAACTGAATACTCTGGACATTATTTTGTCGTTTTTTATACTGGTATAAAATTTTGATTTAATTCAAGATAAATATAGCACCAATTGTTATAATATTAATTATTATATACAAGGTGTTCTAAAATTCATTCAGAAAATCTATACCACGGTGTACTGCTGCAAAAAACAAACCAAAAAGTTTAATAAAGTTTTTCGATTTGACGCTTATTTTTTAAGATAACAATTAAATAGTCAATTAAACATTGATAAATTCAACCAATCACTGATTGCATAGTATGAGGAGACGGGGCCTGTTACCGTCTGCCAGCTTTTAAAAGGTAAAGCGCCACGCTCTACTGCTTAGGCCACGCCTCTTTACACTATGCGCTCTGTGTGAATGGTTGAATTTGTCAATGTTTAATTTATTGTATTTAATTGATATCTTCAAAAATAAGCGTCAAATCGAAAAACTTTTTTGTTTGTTTTTTGCAGCTGAAAACCGTGGTATGGTTTTCATGAATGAATTTCAGAACATCCTGTATATGAAAATGATTGATAATTATCACCTTCAAGATTTTTGTAAATACATCAAAAATATTTATTTCTAAACCTACACTTGAAACAGTAGATGGAATGAACACATGGAATAAAATGTGTTTTAATAACAAAGTAAATAAAACAATGGTGTTTGTTTAATTTCATATAACGAAAAAAAAAATCTATTCTATGAAAACATTAATTATAATAAAATTGAATTTATACAAATGAAAGATTTTATTACCAGGTCCTGTTTTAATTACTAGTGGACAATTCCAAAAAATTCGTTACGCAGGAGTTGCGCTAACTTAGCGGATTTTCTTAGAATACATAAATCTAGGGGTCATAATTTTAGTGTGATCAAAATGAAATATAATATCTGATATGACTTTAGTATTTGCAAAAATTAAATATATTAATAGCCAAAATAGAACGATGTATAACGATTTTAGTTTATAGTTACTATGGAAACAACAATCAAAATTTTTTACAATATAATATATTTCATGTTTTTGTGTCAAACAAACACAAATTATTAAATATCTCTCTTATTATTAGAATAATCGAAAAATGTATAAGAAGTAAAGTTGTAGAAAATCATGTTTACTACAATTCATTACTTTATCATTTTTTCTCAAACTCTAATGTGAACAGAGATATTTAGAATTTTAACTTTCAATTTTTAATTGTAAATATTTCTGTAAATATAATTAGTGTAACAGAAATATGTTGAGAAACAAAATTACAGTAAAACTTAGAACCTACAACTTAACTCTTGATAAATTACTCGATTTTTCAAAAATTAAGGGAGATAGTCAAATTTTGTGTTTCCCCCTCCCTCTAAATCCTCTTTCCCCTCGTCCGATTTTACCCATTAACTGACCATTACTGACCTTTAGAATACCAAAAGCGCCTCAAATATCAAATTTCATTCCAATCGGAATAAAACTGTGACCGCTAGAGAGTCCACAGATATTTAAAAAAAAGTACATATATTGATATATATATATATATATATATACAAATTTTAGCGATAGTGATTTTTAACATCTAATAGGTAGGATCGATGGACATTTGAAGAAATTTTTATGAAATTCCAACATTGCTGCAGAAACAATGGCTGTTTCCTTTGGAGGAAATTAGCTAAAAACTAGTTTTTAGCTAATTTCCACACAGTTAGTGGTGGCTTTTCAAAAATTTTATACTATTCATTTTATATTATTTTATATTATTATATTTGGTTTACGAAAGGTGCTTCGGTTAAACGTTTCCCAAAATTCAAATGGGCGAGAACCTTAAGAATATCCCTAACTTCAAATATTAGTCTCGACGTAATTTTTGAAGTTAAAATTATGGAAGTAGGTGTTTAAGTATCTGTTTATGAATAAAAGTCAATTATATAGTTTTGGGAAATTCCTCCTCTAAGAGGGTAAGATAGGGGACAAAAGTTTGCATGGGAAGTGCGTCATTCTTTTGATGTAAGAAACGTGGAAGTTGGTATGTAGGCTTAATTTACATTTGACAAAAGTCGGACGATTCCTGAGTTGTTGCCAATCGGAAATCCCATCGGAAATACGGCTAGTATTTAAATAAATAACATTAAAAATTCTTTTTGTCGGCACACATTCACAGATATTTGTTTTAAAATAATCAAATAAATGTTGATTGAATTTACCTTAATTAAATATTCGTTTTAGGAAACACTTGAATAAATGGAAATTTTTTATTGTTAAACAAAGACAAATAATTTATTTGCATAAATCTGAAATAAAATTTTCCATTAATCTATTACCTTTATCATGACAACTAAATAACCAATATCGATATTGAGAAAAACAGATCCATATTTTGTATATAAAACAGGGAAACAAGATTCTCATCATTCAGTATTCTCTGTGCTTCATTCAAGTAATTACTTTTAGTAACTAAACACAAAAATGAATTTCTTATTCCTTTCAACTTTCCTCGTCGTTGCTCCTTTCCTATTTCTGGATGTAGGAGCTCATTCATTTTTATTCTTATGTAAGTAATTTTTTTATTTTTAAATTAGTTTAAGGTTGTTATGAAACTGGAAGGGATAAGTTAGGGTGGGGAGTCTGTCCTATGCTAAATGTATTGATATCTCATCCGTTGCCAACTCTAAATAAGTAAAAATTTTGCAATTAAATCGTTTCAAATAATTTAATTTTTGTAAAAAAAATATATATTAAAAAAAAATTAAATCCAAAATTTCATTTTTTCAAAGAGTTTTAATTATTAAAAATATCTTTTTATGTATTTAATAAAAGTTGCATTGTGACGTATAAAGTACGGCAACGTTATAAATACAATAAAGATAAAACTAAATAAACGTAAAATAAAACTAGATGAAACTAAATAAAAGTAAAATAAAACTAGATAAAACTAAATAAAACTAGGATTAAAACGTTTTTCGATCTACAAATTTAATTATCTCAGAAACCAAAAACAGGATTAATTTGAAATTTGGTCCAGGTAGTATAAGACTTTGATATTTATTATGCCATTTTTTCATAAAACTGGCATTTCGGGTTATCGAAATATACAGTTTTATATTACTGTGATTACAACCAAGTCCATTTAACGTTATGTATAACCTTACTTCAAAACTATAAATTTAACATCTTTTTACTCAAAAACTAAAAACAGGATCAAGTTCAAGGTTTGACAGGATATTCTTTATCATTGAAATAATAAGCTGTCAAATTTTGAAGAACCTGTCATTAAATTGAATTTTCTTCATAACAACCTTAACCTTTTTTTAGAAATAAAATGAATCTGTCAAAGTATATTCAATAGAAATAAAATGTATTTTCTTTCTATAGCGGAAACGAATAGAAATTAGTTATATTTTGTTATTTATTAAATTAAATTTTATTTCACGATTATTTTTATTTTCAGAAACATGAAGCATTCTTTATGAAACAATTGACTTGGACAACGACCAATATTCACCAAAAATGTTAAAATAATTGTATTCAATAATGGTTTATCTTAAATAAATTCATTTGGGCTCATTTGTTGTGTTTTTCTATAAATATTTATTAAAATTTTTTTTTTAATTTTAGATTAAGCTTTAATTAATCATAAAGCAGTAATTTAGCTTTAAAAAATCAAGTTTTCTAAAGTTAAAAAATTCGTTACGCAGGAGCTGCGTCACCTTAGCGAATTTCCTTAGAATACATAAATCACTCTATAGTGATCATAATTTTTTCCTTTGGAGGAAATTCGCTAAATTTCAACAGTGGAGTAAGCTCCCAAAACAAATACACCCTTTGTTTGTCTGTTGCATAGATGGTTGGATTAAGATGTATTCAAATTTTCTGTTGATTTGTTTGATATTGTTTGATATTTGTTTGATTATTTGTTTTGCATTTGTACCATAGATAATTTAAAACTAGCTGTTTCCCGCTTTGTCCGCATTTATATGAACGCTAAATATATATATTTATTTAATATTTGTTTATTTGTGTATACTTTCGTCTCAACATACAAGTGTTTGTCCAAATTCCTTTCGGTTACGTATGACAAACTGTAGAAGACTATAGCGTATACCCGACACATTTCATTGTCATTGAATTTATTAATTAAATTAAATACTGATATGAAAAAATTAACTCGTCAACCAGGAATCGAACCTCGGGCCTCTGGATTACCGGTCCAGTGTGCATCCTCTACACCAAAGACGATTGTGATGTGACAGCCAACTTTTCCATATTATTCTGATTTATATATATATATATATACTTTTTATATATTTATCAGACAGTATAAACTTCTTGTTTGAAGTGATATTTTTTATTTAATATTTGTTTATTTGTGTATACTTTCGTGTCAACATACAAGTGTTTGTCCAAATTCCTTTCGGTTACGTATGACAAACTGTAGAAGACTATAGCGTATACCCGACACATTTCATTGTCATTGAATTTATTAATTAAATTAAATACTGATATGAAAAAATTAACTCGTCAACCAGGAATCGAACCTCGGGCCTCTGGATTACCGGTCCAGTGTGCATCCTCTACACCAAAGACGATTGTGATGTGACAGCCAACTTTTCCATATTATTCTGATTTTTATATATATATATACTTTTTATATATTTATCAGACAGTATAAACTTCTTGTTTGAAGTGATATTTTTTATTTAATATTTGTTTATTTGTGTATACTTTCGTGTCAACATACACGTGTTTGTCCAAATTCCTTTCGGTTACGTATGACAAACTGTAGAAGACTATAGCGTATACCCGACACATTTCATTGTCATTGAATTTATTAATTAAATGAAATACTGATATGAAAAAATTAACTCGTCAACCAGGAATCGAACCTCGGGCCTCTGGATTACCGGTCCAGTGTGCATCCTCTACACCAAAGACGATTGTGATGTGACAGCCAACTTTTCCATATTATTCTGATTTTTATATATATATATACTTTTTATATATTTATCAGACAGTATAAACTTCTTGTTTGAAGTGATATTTTTTATTTAATATTTGTTTATTTGTGTATACTTTCGTCTCAACATACAAGTGTTTGTCCAAATTCCTTTCGGTTACGTATGACAAACTGTAGAAGACTATAGCGTATACCCGACACATTTCATTGTCATTGAATTTATTAATTAAATTAAATACTGATATGAAAAAATTAACTCGTCAACCAGGAATCGAACCTCGGGCCTCTGGATTACCGGTCCAGTGTGCATCCTCTACACCAAAGACGATTGTGATGTGACAGCCAACTTTTCCATATTATTCTGATTTTTATATATATATATATACTTTTTATATATTTATCAGACAGTATAAACTTCTTGTTTGAAGTGATATTTTTTATTTAATATTTGTTTATTTGTGTATACTTTCGTCTCAACATACAAGTGTTTGTCCAAATTCCTTTCGGTTACGTATGACAAACTGTAGAAGACTATAGCGTATACCCGACACATTTCATTGTCATTGAATTTATTAATTAAATTAAATACTGATATGAAAAAATTAACTCGTCAACCAGGAATCGAACCTCGGGCCTCTGGATTACCGGTCCAGTGTGCATCCTCTACACCAAAGACGATTGTGATGTGACAGCCAACTTTTCCATATTATTCTGATTTATATATATATATATATATATATATATATATACTTTTTATATATTTATCAGACAGTATAAACTTCTTGTTTGAAGTGATATTTACTATAAATTTTGATGCGAGGGGTACCTAATGACATTCTTATGTATGCTATGTTTGTTTTCCATAGCATTTTTGATTGTGTAGTTTAATATTTTGTGCCCATACAGTAAAACCTGGACTTAACTGACGATAAAGTGATACATATAAATCACTTAATTAATCTTAAGCTCATAACGAAAAGAGATATAATTGAACCCGATTTTTTATTTGTATGTATCAGTTCGACATTTTATTTATTTTATAACCAACATTCCGATTTCAAAGAGAAAGTTTCTCAACTTGGAATAAACTGCTTCATTCCAAGACATTCCAATCATTTAAAAAATTATTATACACTTCGGGTAAAAATATTGGATGAAAATCTTCATCCAATTAAAATCGTTGCAAAATGGTACATTATTTCTCAATTTCTCTTTTCTCCCTTGATATAAAAATACAAGTTTTTACACATGCTTTCTTACTAAATAGTTCTTACGAAAATGCTTTTGTATAAACAGGTCTATTTTGGTATCAGGAAACAAAAATTAATCTGTCTTCCATAAGGCATATTGCCGCTTCCCCTTTTTCTGAATTATTTTCAAACAATTCAGATTTCAAATTTTAGCCCGGAAGCTAGAAAATTTAACATCCTATTAAATTCAGGAAAAGGAAAGGGAATGTTTCTTTGGATTGAAAGTAAATGTTGAAAATACACGCTTTTCTTAAGTGGAATGACAATAACAATATTTAGGGCCCAATAAAATTTATTTTAAAACATTTTGAATACAGTTAATTAATTATGCGATATTCATTTTCCAATTGCTGAGACATCATAAGTAATCTGGAGTCTTCTATTCATATTTCTGAAAAAAAAAACATAAGAAAAATTAGTTTTAAGACACAAGGAATATTATAACAAAATTAGTTATTTTTCGATAATAAAGAGAAAAAAAAGAAAGTGGCGCCGAGTTTGAAAATGGCCTAAATCAATTCAAATATTTAACACCTATTCAAACACAAAAAAAAATATTCCGTTTTTAAAATCAAATAATTCTTGTTTGAAATTTGTTTACATTAATTCAATTGTTTTCTATAATTTCAGATGAAACATCCGCAATTCAATTGCTTTTGGTTGTACATAATAATATTCGACAAAAATAATATTCTTTTGGCCGAAATTCCAATGTTTAAATTTAAATGTAAAATGAAAGAAATATTATAATAGAAAAATACTTACATAGAAATAAAAATGAATTAGCTCCTACGTCCAAAAATAAGAAAGGAGCAACGACGAGGAAAGTTGAAAGAAATAAGAAACTCATTTTTGTAATTTTTTAGTGATAATTTTACTTGTAATTAACTAGAAAATACTGAATACTCTGGACATTATTTTGTCGGTTTTTATACTGGTATAAAATTTTGATTTAATTCAAGATAAATATAGCACCAATTGTTATAATATTAATTATTATATACAAGGTGTTCTAAAATTCATTCAGAAAATCTATACCACGGTGTACTGCTGCAAAAAACAAACCAAAAAGTTTAATAAAGTTTTTCGATTTGACGCTTATTTTTTAAGATAACAATTAAATAGTCAATTAAACATTGATAAATTCAACCAATCACTGATTGCATAGTACGAGGAGACGGGGCCTGTTACCGTCTGCCAGCTTTTAAAAGGTAAAGCGCCACGCTCTACTGCTTAGGCCACGCCTCTTTACACTATGCGCTCTGTGTGAATGGTTGAATTTGTCAATGTTTAATTTATTGTATTTAATTGATATCTTCAAAAATAAGCGTCAAATCGAAAAACTTTTTTGTTTGTTTTTTGCAGCTGAAAACCGTGGTATGGTTTTCATGAATGAATTTCAGAACATCCTGTATATGAAAATGATTGATAATTATCACCTTCAAGATTTTTGTAAATACATCAAAAATATTTATTTCTAAACCCACACTTGAAACAGTAGATGGAATGAACACATGGAATAAAATGTGTTTTAATAATAAAGTAAATAAAACAATGGTATTTGTTTAATTTAAAATAACGAAAAAAAAAAAAAATTAAATGAAAACATTAATTCTAATAAAATTTAATTTGTACAAATGAAGGATTTTATTACCAGACCCTGTTTTAATTACTAGTGGACAATTCCAAAAAATTCGTTACGCAGGAGTTGCGTCACCTTAGCGAATTTCCTTAGAATACATAAATCACTCTCTAGCGGTCATGATTTTAGTGTGATCAAAATGAAATATAATATCTGATATGACTTTAGTATTTGCAAAAATTAAATATATTAATAGCCAAAATAGAACGATGTATAACGATTTTAGTTTATAGTTACTATGGAAACAACAATCAAAATTTTTTACAATATAATATATTTCATGTTTTTGTGTCAAACAAACACAAATTATTAAATATCTCTCTTATTATTAGAATAATCGAAAAATGTATAAGAAGTAAAGTTGTAGAAAATCATGTTTACTACAATTCATTACTTTATCATTTTTTCTCAAACTCTAATGTGAACAGAGATATTTAGAATTTTAACTTTCAATTTTTAATTGTAAATATTTCTGTAAATATAATTAGTGTAACAGAAATATGTTGAGAAACAAAATTACAGTAAAACTTAGAACCTACAACTTAACTCTTGATAAATTACTCGATTTTTCAAAAATTAAGGGAGATAGTCAAATTTTGTGTTTCCCCCTCCCTCTAAATCCTCTTTCCCCTCGTCCGATTTTACCCATTAACTGACCATTACTGACCTTTAGAATACCAAAAGCGCCTCAAATATCAAATTTCATTCCAATCGGAATAAAACTGTGACCGCTAGAGAGTCCACAGATATTTAAAAAAAAGTACATATATTGATATATATATATATATATATACAAATTTTAGCGATAGTGATTTTTAACATCTAATAGGTAGGATCGATGGACATTTGAAGAAATTTTTATGAAATTCCAACATTGCTGCAGAAACAATGGCTGTTTCCTTTGGAGGAAATTAGCTAAAAACTAGTTTTTAGCTAATTTCCACACAGTTAGTGGTGGCTTTTCAAAAATTTTATACTATTCATTTTATATTATTTTATATTATTATATTTGGTTTACGAAAGGTGCTTCGGTTAAACGTTTCCCAAAATTCAAATGGGCGAGAACCTTAAGAATATCCCTAACTTCAAATATTAGTCTCGACGTAATTTTTGAAGTTAAAATTATGGAAGTAGGTGTTTAAGTATCTGTTTATGAATAAAAGTCAATTATATAGTTTTGGGAAATTCCTCCTCTAAGAGGGTAAGATAGGGGACAAAAGTTTGCATGGGAAGTGCGTCATTCTTTTGATGTAAGAAACGTGGAAGTTGGTATGTAGGCTTAATTTACATTTGACAAAAGTCGGACGATTCCTGAGTTGTTGCCAATCGGAAATCCCATCGGAAATACGGCTAGTATTTAAATAAATAACATTAAAAATTCTTTTTGTCGGCACACATTCACAGATATTTGTTTTAAAATAATCAAATAAATGTTGATTGAATTTACCTTAATTAAATATTCGTTTTAGGAAACACTTGAATAAATGGAAATTTTTTATTGTTAAACAAAGACAAATAATTTATTTGCATAAATCTGAAATAAAATTTTCCATTAATCTATTACCTTTATCATGACAACTAAATAACCAATATCGATATTGAGAAAAACAGATCCATATTTTGTATATAAAACAGGGAAACAAGATTCTCATCATTCAGTATTCTCTGTGCTTCATTCAAGTAATTACTTTTAGTAACTAAACACAAAAATGAATTTCTTATTCCTTTCAACTTTCCTCGTCGTTGCTCCTTTCCTATTTCTGGATGTAGGAGCTCATTCATTTTTATTCTTATGTAAGTAATTTTTTTATTTTTAAATTAGTTTAAGGTTGTTATGAAACTGGAAGGGATAAGTTAGGGTGGGGAGTCTGTCCTATGCTAAATGTATTGATATCTCATCCGTTGCCAACTCTAAATAAGTAAAAATTTTGCAATTAAATCGTTTCAAATAATTTAATTTTTGTAAAAAAAATATATATTAAAAAAAAATTAAATCCAAAATTTCATTTTTTCAAAGAGTTTTAATTATTAAAAATATCTTTTTATGTATTTAATAAAAGTTGCATTGTGACGTATAAAGTACGGCAACGTTATAAATACAATAAAGATAAAACTAAATAAACGTAAAATAAAACTAGATGAAACTAAATAAAAGTAAAATAAAACTAGATAAAACTAAATAAAACTAGGATTAAAACGTTTTTCGATCTACAAATTTAATTATCTCAGAAACCAAAAACAGGATTAATTTGAAATTTGGTCCAGGTAGTATAAGACTTTGATATTTATTATGCCATTTTTTCATAAAACTGGCATTTCGGGTTATCGAAATATACAGTTTTATATTACTGTGATTACAACCAAGTCCATTTAACGTTATGTATAACCTTACTTCAAAACTATAAATTTAACATCTTTTTACTCAAAAACTAAAAACAGGATCAAGTTCAAGGTTTGACAGGATATTCTTTATCATTGAAATAATAAGCTGTCAAATTTTGAAGAACCTGTCATTAAATTGAATTTTCTTCATAACAACCTTAACCTTTTTTTAGAAATAAAATGAATCTGTCAAAGTATATTCAATAGAAATAAAATGTATTTTCTTTCTATAGCGGAAACGAATAGAAATTAGTTATATTTTGTTATTTATTAAATTAAATTTTATTTCACGATTATTTTTATTTTCAGAAACATGAAGCATTCTTTATGAAACAATTGACTTGGACAACGACCAATATTCACCAAAAATGTTAAAATAATTGTATTCAATAATGGTTTATCTTAAATAAATTCATTTGGGCTCATTTGTTGTGTTTTTCTATAAATATTTATTAAAATTTTTTTTTTAATTTTAGATTAAGCTTTAATTAATCATAAAGCAGTAATTTAGCTTTAAAAAATCAAGTTTTCTAAAGTTAAAAAATTCGTTACGCAGGAGCTGCGTCACCTTAGCGAATTTCCTTAGAATACATAAATCACTCTATAGTGATCATAATTTTTTCCTTTGGAGGAAATTCGCTAAATTTCAACAGTGGAGTAAGCTCCCAAAACAAATACACCCTTTGTTTGTCTGTTGCATAGATGGTTGGATTAAGATGTATTCAAATTTTCTGTTGATTTGTTTGATATTGTTTGATATTTGTTTGATTATTTGTTTTGCATTTGTACCATAGATAATTTAAAACTAGCTGTTTCCCGCTTTGTCCGCATTTATATGAACGCTAAATATATATATTTATTTAATATTTGTTTATTTGTGTATACTTTCGTGTCAACATACAAGTGTTTGTCCAAATTCCTTTCGGTTACGTATGACAAACTGTAGAAGACTATAGCGTATACCCGACACATTTCATTGTCATTGAATTTATTAATTAAATTAAATACTGATATGAAAAAATTAACTCGTCAACCAGGAATCGAACCTCGGGCCTCTGGATTACCGGTCCAGTGTGCATCCTCTACACCAAAGACGATTGTGATGTGACAGCCAACTTTTCCATATTATTCTGATTTATATATATATATATATACTTTTTATATATTTATCAGACAGTATAAACTTCTTGTTTGAAGTGATATTTTTTATTTAATATTTGTTTATTTGTGTATACTTTCGTGTCAACATACAAGTGTTTGTCCAAATTCCTGTCGGTTACGTATGACAAACTGTAGAAGACTATAGCGTATACCCGACACATTTCATTGTCATTGAATTTATTAATTAAATTAAATACTGATATGAAAAAATTAACTCGTCAACCAGGAATCGAACCTCGGGCCTCTGGATTACCGGTCCAGTGTGCATCCTCTACACCAAAGACGATTGTGATGTGACAGCCAACTTTTCCATATTATTCTGATTTTTATATATATATATACTTTTTATATATTTATCAGACAGTATAAACTTCTTGTTTGAAGTGATATTTTTTATTTAATATTTGTTTATTTGTGTATACTTTCGTGTCAACATACAAGTGTTTGTCCAAATTCCTTTCGGTTACGTATGACAAACTGTAGAAGACTATAGCGTATACCCGACACATTTCATTGTCATTGAATTTATTAATTAAATGAAATACTGATATGAAAAAATTAACTCGTCAACCAGGAATCGAACCTCGGGCCTCTGGATTACCGGTCCAGTGTGCATCCTTTACACCAAAGACGATTGTGATGTGACAGCCAACTTTTCCATATTATTCTGATTTTTATATATATATATACTTTTTATATATTTATCAGACAGTATAAACTTCTTGTTTGAAGTGATATTTTTTATTTAATATTTGTTTATTTGTGTATACTTTCGTCTCAACATACAAGTGTTTGTCCAAATTCCTTTCGGTTACGTGTGACAAACTGTAGAAGACTATAGCGTATACCCGACACATTTCATTGTCATTGAATTTATTAATTAAATTAAATACTGATATGAAAAAATTAACTCGTCAACCAGGAATCGAACCTCGGGCCTCTGGATTACCGGTCCAGCGTGCATCCTCTACACCAAAGACGATTGTGATGTGACAGCCAACTTTTCCATATTATTCTGATTTTTATATATATATATATACTTTTTATATATTTATCAGACAGTATAAACTTCTTGTTTGAAGTGATATTTTTTATTTAATATTTGTTTATTTGTGTATACTTTCGTGTCAACATACAAGTGTTTGTCCAAATTCCTTTCGGTTACGTATGACAAACTGTAGAAGACTATAGCGTATACCCGACACATTTCATTGTCATTGAATTTATTAATTAAATTAAATACTGATATGAACAAATTAACTCGTCAACCAGGAATCAAATCTCGGGCCTCTGGATTACCGGTCCAGTGTGCATCCTCTACACCAAAGACGATTGTGATGTGACAGCCAACTTTTCCATATTATTCTGATTTATATATATATATATATATACTTTTTATATATTTATCAGACAGTATAAACTTCTTGTTTGAAGTGATATTTACTATAAATTTTGATGCGAGGGGTACCTAATGACATTCTTATGTATGCTATGTTTGTTTTCCATAGCATTTTTGATTGTGTAGTTTAATATTTTGTGCCTATACAGTAAAACCTGGACTTAACTGACGATAAAGTGATACATATAAATCACTTAATTAATCTTAAGCTCATAACGAAAAGAGATATAATTGAACCCGATTTTTTATTTGTATGTATCAGTTCGACATTTTATTTATTTTATAACCAACATTCCGATTTCAAAGAGAAAGTTTCTCAACTTGGAATAAACTGCTTCATTCCAAGACATTCCAATCATTTAAAAAATTATCATACACTTCGGGTAAAAATATTGGATGAAAATCTTCATCCAATTAAAATCGTTGCAAAATGGTACATTATTTCTCAATTTCTCTTTTCTCCCTTGATATAAAAATACAAGTTTTTACACATGCTTTCTTACTAACGTAAAACCAATAGTTCTTACGAAAATGCTTTTGTATAAACAGGTCTATTTTGGTATCAGGAAACAAAAATTAATCTGTCTTCCATAAGGCATATTGCCGCTTCCCCTTTTTCTGAATTATTTTCTATCAATTCAGATTTCAAATTTTAGCCCGGAAGCTAGAAAATTTAACATCCTTTTAAATTCAGGAAAAGGAAAGGGAATGTTTCTTTGGATTGAAAGTAAATGTTGAAAATACACGCTTTTCTTAAGTGGAATGACAATGACAATATTTAGGGCCCAATAAAATTTATTTTAAAACATTTTGAATACAGTTAATTAATTGTGCGATATTCATTTTCCAATTGCTGAGACATCATAAGTAATCTGGAGTCTTCTATTCATATTTCTGAAAAAAAAAACATAAGAAAAATTAGTTTTAAGACACAAGGAATATTATAACAAAATTAGTTATTTTTCGATAATAAAGAGAAAAAAAAGAAAGTGGCGCCGAGTTTGAAAATGGCCTAAATCAATCCAAATATTTAACACCTATTCAAACACACAAAAAATATTCCGTTTTTAAAATCAAATAATTCATATTTGAAATTTGTTTTCATTAATTCAATAGTTTTCTATAATTTCAGATGAAACATCCGCAATTTCATTGCATTTGGTTGTACATAATAATATTCGACAAAAATAATATTCTTTTGGCCGAAATTCCAACGTTTAAATTTAAATGTTAAATGAAAGAAATCATAAAATAGAAAAATACTTACATAGAAATAAAAATGAATTAGCTCCTACGTCCAAAAATAAGAAAGGTGCAACGACGAGGAAAGTTGAAAGAAATAAGAAACTCATTTTTGTTATTTGTTAGTGATAATTTTACTTGTAATTAACTAGAAAATAAACTGAATACTCTGGACATTATTTTGTCGTTTTTTATACTGGTATAAAATTTTGATTTAATTCAAGATAAATATAGTAACAATTGTTATAATATTAAATATTATATACAAGGTGTTTTAAAATTCATTCAGAAAAACTATACCACCGTGTAGAGCTGCAAAAAACAAACAAAAAAGTTGAATAAAGTTTTTCGGTTTGACGATTATTTTTTAAGATAACAATTAAATAGTCAATTAAACATTGATAAATTCAACCAATCACAGATTGCGTATGAGGAGACGGAGCCTGTTATCGTCTGCCAGCTTTTAAAAGGTAAAGCGCCACGCTCTACTGATGAGGCCACGCCTCCATACACTATGCGCTCTGTGTGATTTGTTGAATTTGTCAATGTTTAATTTATTGTATTTAATTGATATCTTCAAAAATAAGCGTCAAATCGAAAAAATTTTTTGTTTGTTTTTTTGCAGCTGAACACCGTGGTATGGTTTTCATGAATGAATTTCAGAACATCCTGTATATGAAAATGAATGATAATTATCACCTTCAAGATTTTTGTAAACACATCCAAAATATTTATTTCTAAACCTACACTTGAAACAGTAGATGGAATGAACACATGGAATAAAATGTGTTTTAATAACAAAGTAAATAAAACAATGGTGTTTGTTTAATTTCATATAACGAAAAAAAAAATCTATTCTATGAAAACATTAATTATAATAAAATTGAATTTATACAAATGAAAGATTTTATTACCAGGTCCTGTTTTAATTACTAGTGGACAATTCCAAAAAATTCGTTACGCAGGAGTTGCGCTAACTTAGCGGATTTTCTTAGAATACATAAATCTAGGGGTCATAATTTTAGTGTGATCAAAATGAAATATAATATCTGATATGACTTTAGTATTTGCAAAAATTAAATATATTAATAGCCAAAATAGAACGATGTATAACGATTATAGTTTAAAGTTACTATGGAAACAACAATCAAAATTTTTTACAATATAATATATTTCATGTTTTTGTGTCAAACAAACACAAATTATTAAATATCTCTCTTATTATTAGAATAATCGAAAAATGTATAAGAAGTAAAGTTGTAGAAAATCATGTTTACTACAATTCATTACTTTATCATTTTTTCTCAAACTCTAATGTGAACAGAGATATTTAGAATTTTATCTTTCAATCTTTAATTGTAAATATTTCTGTAAATATAATTAGTGTAACAGAAATATGTTATGAAACAAAATTACAGTAAAACTTAGAACCTACAACTTAACTCCTGATAAATTTCTCGATTTTTTCAAAAATTAAGGGAGACAGTCAAATTTTGTGTTTCCCCCTCCCTCTAAATCCCCTTTCCCCTCGTCCGATTTTACCCATTAACTTACTGACCTTTAGAATACCAAAAGCGCCTCAAATATCAAATTTCATTCCAATCGGAATAAAACTGTGACTGCTAGAGAGTCCACAGACATTTAAAAAAAGTACATATATTGATATATATATATACAAATTTTAGCGATAGTGATTTTTAACATCTAACAGGTAGGATCGATGGACATTTGAAGAAATTTTTATGAAATTCCAACATTGCTGCAGAAACAATGGCTGTTTCCTTTGGAGGAAATTAGCTAAAAACTAGTTTTAGTTTTCTTGACTTTTGGTATTTTCGACTTTTGGTTTTCTAATTATTTAATTCTAAGAAGTAAAAGTTTAGATTTCAGACACGCAGTTAATAAAGGAATAAAATACATTTTTAATGTATTTTATTGTATGTAAATTTTATGTATGGTCATTTTCGATATCTACTTGATACAATCGATAATGGCATTAAAAACTTTCGTGAAATCATTTCATCCGTATTTTCTTAATAAAGAAAATTTGCTGAAAAAATGGGAATACCTGATTACACTTTTGCTGATATGATTATATAAACTATGTTTTTGTGTTTCGATATGTTATGTATTATTATATATTGATTAATTGACTATTGATGAAATTTAGGGAGTATTGACTTCGAACTAATTAAAAGTGTAACATAATATTTTAATTAATAAATACATTGTATTGATTACACTTCATTAGAAATATATTATTTATATTATGATGTGATGTAATATACGTTTTTATCAAATTTCCAAATATATACATCGTCAATAAAACAATTAGTTTTCTACGAGTATTTTCGAGTACTTTCGTGCATTCTTTAATTCACATACCAATTATTTACATAAGTTTTAATACTGAGATATGCGTGTGAAAAAACTTATTACGTCAACGAAATTTAAAAAATCTGATAAAAAGAACCCCATCTGTACTATGTGATCAACCCAATCTGTATTAGGCCACACAATTAGTGGTGGCTTTTCAAAAATTTTATTTAATTTTGTGCTTTATTCATTTGGTTTACGAAAAATGCTTCGGTTAAAAGTTTCCCAAATTTCAAATGGGTGTGAACCTTAAGAATATCCCTAACTTCAAAAATTAGTCTCGACGTAATTTTTGAAGTTAGAATTATGGAAGTAGGTGTTTAAGTATCTGTTTATGAATAAAAGTCAGTTATATAGTTTTGGGAAATTCCTCCTCTAAGAGGGTAAGATAGGGGACAAAAGTTTGCATGGGAAGTGCGTCATTCTTTTGATGTAAGAAACGTGGAAGTTGGTATGTAGGCTTAATTTACATTTGACAAAAGTCGGACGATTCCTGAGTTGTTGCCAATCGGAAATCCCATCGGAAATACGGCTAGTATTTAAATAAATAACATTTAAAATTCTTTTTGTCGGCACACATTCACAGATATTTGTTTTAA
Organism: Nineta flava; assembly: GCA_963920215.1. NCBI lineage: Eukaryota > Metazoa > Arthropoda > Insecta > Neuroptera > Chrysopidae > Nineta > Nineta flava. The sequence goes on from OY986042.1 coordinate 101,387,796, forward strand.
AATAATCAAATAAATGTTGTTTGAATTTACCTTAATTAAATATTCGTTTTAGGAAACACTTGAGTAAATGGAAATTTTTTATTGCTAAACAAAGACAAATAATTTATTTGCATAAATCTGAAATAAAATTTTCCATTAATCTATTACCTTTATCATGACAACTAAATAACCAATATCGATATTGAGAAAAACAGATCCATATTTTGTATATAAAACAGGGAAACAAGATTCTCATCATTCAGTATTCTTTGTGCTTCATTCAAGTAATTACTTTTAGTAACTAAACACAAAAATGAATTTCTTATTCCTTTCAACTTTCCTCGTCGTTGCTCCTTTCCTATTTCTGGATGTAGGAGCTCATTCGTTTTTATTCTTATGTAAGTAATTGTTTTATTTTTAAATTAGTTTAAGGTTGTTATGAAACTGGAAGGGATAAGTTAGGGTGGGGAGTCTGTCCTATGCTAAATGTATTGATATCTCATCCGTTGCCAACTCTAAATAAGTAAAAATTTTGCAATTAAATCGTTTCAAATAATTTAATTTTTGTAAAAAAAATATATATTAAAAAAAAATTAAATCCAAAATTTCATTTTTTCAAAGAGTTTTAATTATTAAAAATATGTTTTTATGTATTTAATAAAAGTTGCATTGTGACGTATAAAGTACGGCAACGTTATAAATACAATAAAGATAAAACTAAATTAAAGTAAAATAAAACTAGATGAAACTAAATAAAAGTAAATTAAAACTAGATAAAACTAAATAAAACTAAGAATAAAACTAGGATTAAAACATTTTTCGATCTACAAATTTAATTATCTCAGAAACCAAAAACAGGATTAATTTGAAATTTGGTCCAGGTAGTATAAGACTTTGATAATTATTATGCCAGTTTTTCATAAAACTGGTATTTCGGGTTATCGAAATATACAGTTTTATATTACTGTGATTACAACCAAGCCCATTTAACGTTATGTATAACCTTACTTCAAAACTATAAATTTAACATTTTTTTACTTAAAAACTAAAAACGAAACGAATAGAAATTAGTTATATTTTGTTATTTATTAAATTAAATTTTATTTCACGATTATTTTTATTTTCAGAAACATGAAGCATTCTTTATGAAACAATTGACTTGGACAACGACCAATATTCACCAAAAATGTTAAAATAATTGTATTCAATAATGGTTTATCTTAAATAAATTCATTTGGGCTCATTTGTTGTGTTTTTGTTTGAATATTTATTTAAAAATTTTAAAGTTTTAGATTTAGCTTTAATTAATCATAAAACAGTAATTTAACTTTATAAAATCAAGTTTTCTAAAGTTAAAAAATTCGTTACGCGGGAGCTGCGTCAACTTAGCGAATTTCCTTAGAATACATAAATCATTCTCTAGCAGTCATAATTTTTTCCTTTGGAGGAAATTCGCTAAATTTTAAGAGTAGAGTAAGCGCCCAAAACGAATACACCTTTTGTCTGCTTGTTGCATAGATGGTTGGATTAAGATGTATTCAAATTTTCTGTTGATTTGTTTGATAGTTTTGCATTTGTACCATAGAGAATTTAAAACTAGCTGTTTCCCGCAACTTTGTCCGCATTTATATGAACGCTAAATATATATATATACATATATATTCATATATACAGGATGCCCGTAAGTAGTCGAGTTCCATAAGAGGGTAATTAGTGAGTTCGATTTTGGAACTTACTTTTTGTCTCAAAAAGTAATCTTAAAAAATAAACTTAAAAAGTAATGTAAAATATATAAGTATATCGAAATATTTATAACGATTTATTGTGTGCTATTATAGTTTATAGTTACTATGGAAACGACAATCAAAGTAGTAATCAAATAATTTCCAAATTGAAACAAAATTTTAATAAAATAATTTTATAGTTATATTTTAGAAGTATAGTTTCTGTGGAAACGATAAAATCAACAAAAGTTTTAACCCACTCCAAAAAGATGGAAATTCTATGTTCCACTATTAGTATTTTTTTTAATGTATACCCCTTTCAAGATTACTTTTTGAGATAAATGTCCTATGTCCTTCCCGAGGATGTAATCTATCTCCTTGCCAAATTTCAGTACGATTCGTTTAGCCGTTTAGTCGTGAAGAGGTGGCAAACAAACAGAGTTACTTTCACATTTATATAGTGGTATGGATATATGTAGTACCTATTCGAAAACAAAAAACAAAAAAAACAAAATTGGTTCGAATAAAATGTCAAATGTATGATCGATATAGCTAACTCACTTAATTTGGTTAACACCAAATATTGCAACCGAGTATTTCCGCAGTTTTCAGTTATACTTAACCGATTCTGAAGAAAATAATAATTATTGATATAGGTTTAAATCTGAATAAGGCACAAATCACTTATAGAATTTTTTTAAATGAACGCTTCTATTGTGGCCTTATATGCATAGTGTAAAGTGGGTAAAAAAAAATACATACAAAGGATTGTTTGAAGGGTAGAAATTTTAGCGCAGTCTTCTTCGCGATACGATGTTTCTTTCTCTCTAATGTATCTATGATCATTTTGCTCGGCTATTGATTTTGCGGTTAAAGGTTTCATTTTTTAATGTTTTTATTTTCTGTGCTACTGGTAAATGATTGTTATTTCATGGTTTTACTATAAATTTTGATGCGAGGGGTACCTAATGACATTCTTATGTATGCTATGTTTGTTTTCCATAGCATTTTTGATTGTGTAGTTTAATATTTTGTGCCCATACAGTAAAACCTGGACTTAACTGACGATAAAGTGATACATATAAATCACTTAATTAATCTTAAGCTCATAACGAAAAGAGATATAATTGAACCCGATTTTTTATTTGTATGTATCAGTTCGACATTTTATTTATTTTATAACCAACATTCCGATTTCAAAGAGAAAGTTTCTCAACTTGGAATAAACTGCTTCATTCCAAGACATTCCAATCATTTAAAAAATTATTATACACTTCGGGTAAAAATATTGGATGAAAATCTTCATCCAATTAAAATCGTTGCAAAATGGTACATTATTTCTCAATTTCTCTTTTCTCCCTTGATATAAAAATACAAGTTTTTACACATGCTTTCTTACTAAATAGTTCTTACGAAAATGCTTTTGTATAAACAGGTCTATTTTGGTATCAGGAAACAAAAATTAATCTGTCTTCCATAAGGCATATTGCCGCTTCGACTTTTTCTGAATTATTTTCAAACAATTCAGATTTCAAATTTTAGCCCGGAAGCTAGAAAATTTAACATCCTATTAAATTCAGGAAAAGGAAAGGGAATGTTTCTTGAAAATACACGCTTTTCTTAAGTGGAATGACAATAACAATATTTAGGGCCCAATAAAATTTATTTTAAAACATTTTGAATACAGTTAATTAATTATGCGATATTCATTTTCCAATTGCTGAGACATCATAAGTAATCTGGAGTCTTCTATTCATATTTCTGAAAAAAAAAACATAAGAAAAATTAGTTTTAAGACACAAGGAATATTATAACAAAATTAGTTATTTTTCGATAATAAAGAGAAAAAAAAGAAAGTGGCGCCGAGTTTGAAAATGGCCTAAATCAATCCAAATATTTAACACCTATTCAAACACAAAAAAAAATATTCCGTTTTTAAAATCAAATAATTCTTGTTTGAAATTTGTTTACATTAATTCAATTGTTTTCTATAATTTCAGATGAAACATCCGCAATTCAATTGCTTTTGGTTGTACATAATAATATTCGACAAAAATAATATTCTTTTGGCCGAAATTCCAATGTTTAAATTTAAATGTAAAATGAAAGAAATATTATAATAGAAAAATACTTACATAGAAATAAAAATGAATTAGCTCCTACGTCCAAAAATAAGAAAGGAGCAACGACGAGGAAAGTTGAAAGAAATAAGAAACACATTTTTGTAATTTTTTAGTGATAATTTTACTTGTAATTAACTAGAAAATACTGAATACTCTGGACATTATTTTGTCGGTTTTTATACTGGTATAAAATTTTGATTTAATTCAAGATAAATATAGCACCAATTGTTATAATATTAATTATTATATACAAGGTGTTCTAAAATTCATTCAGAAAATCTATACCACGGTGTACTGCTGCAAAAAACAAACCAAAAAGTTTAATAAAGTTTTTCGATTTGACGCTTATTTTTTAAGATAACAATTAAATAGTCAATTAAACATTGATAAATTCAACCAATCACTGATTGCATAGTATGAGGAGACGGGGCCTGTTACTGTCTGCCAGCTTTTAAAAGGTAAAGCGCCACGCTCTACTGCTTAGGCCACGCCTCTTTACACTATGCGCTCTGTGTGAATGGTTGAATTTGTCAATGTTTAATTTATTGTATTTAATTGATATCTTCAAAAATAAGCGTCAAATCGAAAAACTTTTTTGTTTGTTTTTTGCAGCTGAAAACCGTGGTATGGTTTTCATGAATGAATTTCAGAACATCCTGTATATGAAAATGATTGATAATTATCACCTTCAAGATTTTTGTAAATACATCAAAAATATTTATTTCTAAACCCACACTTGAAACAGTAGATGGAATGAACACATGGAATAAAATGTGTTTTAATAATAAAGTAAATAAAACAATGGTATTTGTTTAATTTAAAATAACGAAAAAAAAAAAAAATTAAATGAAAACATTAATTCTAATAAAATTTAATTTGTACAAATGAAGGATTTTATTACCAGACCCTGTTTTAATTACTAGTGGACAATTCCAAAAAATTCGTTACGCAGGAGTTGCGTCACCTTAGCGAATTTCCTTAGAATACATAAATCACTCTCTAGCGGTCATGATTTTAGTGTGATCAAAATGAAATATAATATCTGATATGACTTTAGTATTTGCAAAAATTAAATATATTAATAGCCAAAATAGAACGATGTATAACGATTTTAGTTTATAGTTACTATGGAAACAACAATCAAAATTTTTTACAATATAATATATTTCATGTTTTTGTGTCAAACAAACACAAATTATTAAATATCTCTCTTATTATTAGAATAATCGAAAAATGTATAAGAAGTAAAGTTGTAGAAAATCATGTTTACTACAATTCATTACTTTATCATTTTTTCTCAAACTCTAATGTGAACAGAGATATTTAGAATTTTATCTTTCAATCTTTAATTGTAAATATTTCTGTAAATATAATTAGTGTAACAGAAATATGTTATGAAACAAAATTACAGTAAAACTTAGAACCTACAACTTAACTCCTGATAAATTTCTCGATTTTTTCAAAAATTAAGGGAGACAGTCAAATTTTGTGTTTCCCCCTCCCTCTAAATCCCCTTTCCCCTCGTCCGATTTTACCCATTAACTTACTGACCTTTAGAATACCAAAAGCGCCTCAAATATCAAATTTCATTCCAATCGGAATAAAACTGTGACTGCTAGAGAGTCCACAGACATTTAAAAAAAGTACATATATTGATATATATATATATACAAATTTTAGCGATAGTGATTTTTAACATCTAATAGGTAGGATCGATGGACATTTGAAGAAATTTTTATGAAATTCCAACATTGCTGCAGAAACAATGGCTGTTTCCTTTGGAGGAAATTAGCTAAAAACTAGTTTTAGTTTTCTTGACTTTTGGTATTTTCGACTTTTGGTTTTCTAATTATTTAATTCTAAGAAGTAAAAGTTTAGATTTCAGACACGCAGTTAATAAAGGAATAAAATACATTTTTAATGTATTTTATTGTATGTAAATTTTATGTATGGTCATTTTCGATATCTACTTGATACAATCGATAATGGCATTAAAAACTTTCGTGAAATCATTTCATCCGTATTTTCTTAATAAAGAAAATTTGCTGAAAAAATGGGAATACCTGATTACACTTTTGCTGATATGATTATATAAACTATGTTTTTGTGTTTCGATATGTTATGTATTATTATATATTGATTAATTGACTATTGATGAAATTTAGGGAGTATTGACTTCGAACTAATTAAAAGTGTAACATAATATTTTAATTAATAAATACATTGTATTGATTACACTTCATTAGAAATATATTATTTATATTATGATGTGATGTAATATACGTTTTTATCAAATTTCCAAATATATACATCGTCAATAAAACAATTAGTTTTCTACGAGTATTTTCGAGTACTTTCGTGCATTCTTTAATTCACATACCAATTATTTACATAAGTTTTAATCCGACCAAAAACATAAATGTAAGAAAGGGCCGAGTTTTCGGGAAAATCCTTAATGTAATAGTTCCTTCTTAAAAAGTGATGATATGAGAGTAATGACCGAGCTATTTACAAAGTAAATAGCTCTAGACTTCATATAATAGTTGCTTCTTAAAAAGTGATGATATGGAAGAAAGGACCGAGCTATTTACAAAGTAAATAGCTCTTTTTAAGAAGCAACTATTATATGAAGTCTAGAGCTATTTACTTTGTAAATAGCTCGGTCATTACTCTCATATCATCACTTTTTAAGAAGGAACTATTACATTAAGGATTTTCCCGAAAACTCGGCCCTTTCTTACATTTATGTTTTTGGTCGGATATCAATAATTTTTGAAAGGCTTAAATATACGAAGCCAAAGGCTTCGCACAAAACGCGTAGCGTTTTGTTACTCTTCGCATATGCTATGCGTTCCTTTCGCTTCGCGATGCTTTACTCTTTTTAGATTCACATTTACAAAGGAGACCGCTTCGCGTTATATTACGTCAACTGGCTCTGGTCGCTTTTTGAAGGGCTAAAACATCAATATAGTATGGTTGTAGTATAATATTGGGGACAATGGGAAATCAATCCCTTTAAAACAAAAATATCAAAATCGATTCATAAATGACGGAGTTCTGAGGTAACACGCATTAAAAATTGTCCTGCAATGTTTGTGTTTTAGCGAATTTCCTGAAAGGAAATAGAGCTATTGGTCCCGTACCGAAGTCAAAATTTCGCAAAAATTTCTTCAAATGTCCATCGATCCTATCTAGTAGATGTCAAAAATCCCCATCTGAAAAATTTATATTTATATATATATATCTATGGACATATATATATATATATACATATATATATATATATATATATATATATATATATATATGTGTCTGTCATCACTCTAGCGGTCACAGTTTTCATTTTATCGGGATGAGATTTGGTATTTGAGGCGCTTTTGATATTCAAAAGGTCAAGTTCGTTAATGGGTAAAATCGGACCAGGGGAAAGGGGGGTTTAGAGGGAGGGGGAAACATAAAATTTGAGATATCTCCCTTAAAATTTGAAAAATCGAAAAATTTTTTAAGAAGTAAAGTTGTAGGTACTAAGTTTTACTGTAATTTTGTTTCTTATCATTTTTTCTGTAACAATAATATTTACAGAAATATTGACGGTTTAATATTGAAAATTAAATTCCTTAATATCTCTGTACACATTAGAGTTTGAGCAAAAATGATAAGGTGATGAATTGTAGCAAATTTGATTTTATACAACTTTATTTCTTACGCATTTTTCGATTGTTCTAATATTAAGAGAGATATTTTATATTTTGTGTTTTCTTCTTTTTTGATACCTCCCCCCATTCGCCTCGACGTATGTCATTTATTGAGAAAATTGGACTTGCAAATGCTAAAATCATATATGACATTTCATTTTGATCAGACTAAAATTGTGATCACTAGAGAGTGATTTATTCTAAGGAAATTCGCTAACTTGAAGCAGCTCCTGCGTAACGAATTTTTATTAATAAAACAATTAAATGTGTAACACTTGTATGTGTAACACTTGTATACCTTACATATATGAGATTCTGTACAATATTCTGTACAGTATGTTTTTATTAAAATTTTATAACGCGGCAAGTTAATTTTTCTGATGATTTCAAATATTTTTAAACATGCCGCGTTATAAAATTTTAAAAATTCGTTACGCAGGAGCTGCTTCAACTTAGCGAATTTCCTTGGAATAAATAAATTACTCTCTAGCGGTCACAATGTTAGTCTGATCAAAATGAAATGTCGTATCTGATTTTAGTATTTGCATGGCCAATTTTATTAATAAATGACATACGTCAATAGAAAAGGGGTGCATAAAGATAGAAGAAAACACAAAATCTAAAATATCTCTCTTAATATTTGAACAATCGAAAAATGCGTAAGAAACAAAGTTGTAGAAAATCATGTTTTCTACATTTCATCACCTTATCATTTTTGCTCAAACTCTAATGCGTACAGAGATATTGAGGAATTTAATTTTCAATCTTAAACCGTCAATATTTTTGTAAATATTAGGGTTACAGAAAAAATGATAAGAAACAAAATTACAGTAAAACTTAATACCTACAACTTTACTTCTTATAAAATTTTCGATTTTTCGAATATTAAGGGAGATATGTCAAATTTTGAGTTTCCCCCTCCCTCTAAAACCCCCTTTCCCCTGGTCCGATTTTACCCATTAACGAACTTGACCTTTTGAATACTAAAAGCGCTTCAAATATCAAATCTCATTCCGATAAAATGAAAACTGTGACCGCTAGAGTGATTACAGACACATATATATATATATATATATATATATATATATATATATATGTATATATATATATATATATATATATATATGTCCATAGATATATATATATAAATTTTACAGATGCTGATTTTTGACATCTACAAGGTAGGATCGATGGACATTTGAAGAAATATTTGCGAAATTTTGACTTCGGTACGGGACCAATAGCTCTATTTCCTTTCAGGAAATTCGCTAATAAAAACATACTAAGGGAAAACTTACGACATAAATTTCAACCAAATTTTTTCTTACACTTAATTAATTTACCCCTCATTTATTTTTTTAATAAATAGTTTACCGAGCTGTTTAGCTTGTAAATAGCTCGAAACTTTATGGGATATCATCACTTTTTAAGGAACAGCTATTATTTGAAGTCTAGAGCTATTTACTTTGTTAATAGCTCGGTCCTTTCTCGTATATCATCACTTTTTAAGGAGCAACTATTATATGAAGTCTGGATCTATTTACTTTGTAAATAGCTCGGTCCTTTATCCCATATCATCACTTATTAAGAAGCAACTATTTTATTAAGATTTTCTCGAAAACTTACCTTTCTTACAAACGGAAAATTTAACAACTTTAATTGTAATTAAAATAACATATGAAGCATATATCGATCTGATTTGTTGACAAGGTTACCGCCTCCTTTTTGGTTAGATAGACATTTAGTATTTAAATAAAAAATAGCTAAATTAATATACCAGTATGTTTTAATACTCCAAATAGAAAACATTGATTGTTTTATTGTATTGTTACAATGTGACTTTTTTTAAGTAAACAAGTTGTTTAAAAATAAACCAGTTTATTTTCAATTAGCAATTCGTAATGATGAAGAATTAAATAATTTGTTATAATTTGTAATAATTGCTCAAGGCGGTATATTACCAAATATTCAAGCAGTGTTATTGCCAAAGAAAACTGAAAAGAAAGCATAAATTTTATACATTGGATTATTGATAATAATATTCATCGATCATATATCATAGGCCTTTTATTAAAACGCCACAAATTAATGTGAAATAAGAGTGATATATTTTTTATTAAAATAACTATATAAAATTTAGTATATATAAGATGTTACTTGATTTGTTTCGATTATGACTTCTAAACTAATCGTTTATTACAGATAATTGATTATCAACGTTATAGTCTTTAAAGAAATGACTTGACCCGTTGGCTCCACTTCACAAAAAAAAATTCGTGACGCAGGAGCTGCGTCAACTTAGCGAATTTCCTTAGAATACATAAATCACTCTCTAGCGGTTATATTTTTGGTCTGATCAAAATGCCTTAAGGCAGTTTAAGGGGTGTTTTTCCCATTTTCGGAGGTTTGCGTTATAAGTAAGGAAAGTGTTCTGTTAACTTGACTTTATTTCGGGTCGATTGGTGAAAATTCCATCATTTCATCATATATAGAAATGAAAAACGTAACTTTGGGGGGTGTTTTTTCGATTTTTCGGGAGTTTGCAATAAAAAATATTAAGTTTTTCGAAATAACTTCCTAATTTGTAGCTATTAAGCGTCGATTGCAAAAAACTGCATCTTGTTGTATGTATAGAACAAAAAGGTTGGTTTTGGGGGTGTTTTTACCAAGTTCGAAGGGTTGTGATGGAAAAAAACCGATCTTTCTATCATGAATAAAAGTAAAGAGGTAAGTTTTAGGGATGTTTTTCCCATTTTCGGTGTGGTTGCGATGAAGGTAATGAAATTTTTCAAAATATTCTGTTAATTTTGACGTTATTTCGGGTCGATTAGTGAAAATTCAAACTTTATAGCATTTATAGAACAGAAAAACATAATTTTGGAGGATGTTTTTCCAATTTTCCGAGGCTTCCGTTGCATAACTTTTAAAATCAACGCATACTGCTGTATTCAAATTGCAATATCTATTTCTATATGGTATAAAAATTAATAGGTATATATGATATATCGTTCTCTACATGGTAGTTTGCGTTAAACTAGTCTTAAAAATAAAAAATGTTAAATTTTCCACTTTTCCGATACAAATTTCGAGTTTTCGCAATTTTCCCGTCGGTTTGGGTACTACAGCTATCTACATGCCCAATATCAACTTTACAGCATATCTGGAAGTAGCTCATAATTTTGATATCTAATACTTAAGTTTTTGAGGGCGTTCCCGCGAATTTTGCATTTTTGAAGTGAAATAACTTTTTAACGGTTAATTCGTTAACGTTGGTTGAAAACATTGGTTCTTATAATTCCGTAAAGTATCTATATTCGAAATATCAACCCTGTAGCTCTTTCCGTTCAAAAGATACAGCACCCAAAAAATGAGCCTAAATTAACGATAAGATATACACTGTAGTGAAAAGTCCGAAAGTCTCCCTTAAATCTCGGCCTTGCGCACTACCGTGCTCTAGATATGAAAAAACTAAAAAACACCCTTTTATAGCTAGCCAATTTTCATCATTTATGTTTTTGATCAAATAATATTTACAACCAAATATTTATTAAATTATAAATTAAATTATAAAAATATTATTATATTTGATATTAATAATAGTTTACTCTTATTTGAGAATATTTGATGGCTTTCTTAAAAAGAAAGCCGATTTCATAGGATGATGTTTGTATATTTATTAAATATCACTTCGAATTATATTATTTTGAACTTGTATATTTTGTAACAGCTTTAGTACCTTCACTGACAGCATGTTTTGCTAATTCACCAGGTAATAATAGTCGAACTGCAGTTTGAATTTCCCGACTTGTAATTGTTGAACGTTTATTATAGTGAGCTAAACGTGATGCTTCAGCAGCAATACGTTCAAAAATATCATTAACAAAACTGTTCATGATACTCATAGCTTTACTAGATATACCAGTATCAGGATGTACTTGTTTCAATACTTTGTATATGTAAATTGCGTATGATTCCTTACGCTTCCTCTTCTTTTTTTTATCACTCTTTGATATATTCTTTTGTGCTTTACCAGCTTTTTTGGCTGCCTTTCCACTTGTATTAGGTGGCATTTTTGTTAACAATTGATACTTCTCACAAAGCAATCTGTTTATCAATAAAAATAGTTACGGGATGAATCAGATATTAAAGTCCAGTTTGATCCAAGATCATTATTCTGGGAACTGATAGTGCGCTTTCGCCCGATGGGGCGTCAGCGATGTCGTCATTTTCATCCCGCCCGACGTGCGTCGGTGGAAAACAGGAAAAAGGATGTGGTATGAGTAGGACAACCGAGGTTGGATATTTTAGGTAATCTGAAATGAAAAATAGTTACGGGATGAATCAGATATTAAAGTCCAGCTTGATCCAAGATCATTATTCTGGGAACTGATAATGCGCTTTCGCCCGATGGGGCGTCAGCGATGTCGTGAAAAAAAAAAAAAAAAAAAAAAAAAATACTTAACCGATTCTGAAGAAAATAATAATTATTGATATAGGTTTAAATCTGAATAAGGCACAAATCACTTATAGAATTTTTTTAAATGAACGATTCTATTGTGGCCTTATATGCATAGTGTAAGGTGAGTAAAAAAAAATACATACAAAGGATTGTTTGAAGGGTAGAAATTTTAGCGCAGTCTTCTTCGCGATACGATGTTTCTTTCTCTCTAATGTATCTATGATCATTTTGCTCGGCTATTGATTTTGCGGTTAAAGGTTTCATTTTTTAATGTTTTTATTTTCTGTGCTACTGGTAAATGATTGTTATTTCATGGTTTTACTATAAATTTTGATGCGAGGGGTACCTAATGACATTCTTATGTATGCTATGTTTGTTTTCCATAGCATTTTTGATTGTGTAGTTTAATATTTTGTGCCCATACAGTAAAACCTGGACTTAACTGACGATAAAGTGATACATATAAATCACTTAATTAATCTTAAGCTCATAAGGAAAAGAGATATAATTGAACCCGATTTTTTATTTGTATGTATCAGTTCGACATTTTATTTATTTTTTAACCAACATTCCCATTTCAAAGTGAAAGTTTCTCAACTTGGAATAAACTGCTTCATTCCAAGACATTCCAATCATTTAAAAAATTATTATATACTTCGGGTAAAAATATTGGATGAAAATCTTCATCCAATTAAAATCGTTGCAAAATGGTACATTATTTCTCAATTTCTCTTTTCTCCCTTGATATAAAAATACAAGTTTTTACACATGCTTTCTTACTAACGTAAAACCAATAGTTCTTACGAAAATGCTTTTGTATAAACAGGTCTATTTTGGTATCAGGAAACAAAAATTAATCTGTCTTCCATAAGGCATATTGCCGCTTCCCCTTTTTCTGAATTATTTTCTATCAATTCAGATTTCAAATTTTAGCCCGGAAGCTAGAAAATTTAACATCCTTTTAAATTCAGGAAAAGGAAAGGGAATGTTTCTTTGGATTGAAAGTAAATGTTGAAAATACACGCTTTTCTTAAGTGGAATGACAATGACAATATTTAGGGCCCAATAAAATTTATTTTAAAACATTTTGAATACAGTTAATTAATTGTGCGATATTCATTTTCCAATTGCTGAGACATCATAAGTAATCTGGAGTCTTCTATTCATATTTCTGAAAAAAAAAAATAAGAAAAATTAGTTTTAAGACACAAGGAATATTATAACAAAATTAGTTATTTTTCGATAATAAAGAGAAAAAAAAGAAAGTGGCGCCGAGTTTGAAAATGGCCTAAATCAATCCAAATATTTAACACCTATTCAAACACACAAAAAATATTCCGTTTTTAAAATCAAATAATTCATATTTGAAATTTGTTTTCATTAATTCAATAGTTTTCTATAATTTCAGATGAAACATCCGCAATTTCATTGCATTTGGTTGTACATAATAATATTCGACAAAAATAATATTCTTTTGGCCGAAATTCCAACGTTTAAATTTAAATGTTAAATGAAAGAAATCATAAAATAGAAAAATACTTACATAGAAATAAAAATGAATTAGCTCCTACGTCCAAAAATAAGAAAGGTGCAACGACGAGGAAAGTTGAAAGAAATAAGAAACTCATTTTTGTTATTTGTTAGTGATAATTTTACTTGTAATTAACTAGAAAATAAACTGAATACTCTGGACATTATTTTGTCGTTTTTTATACTGGTATAAAATTTTGATTTAATTCAAGATAAATATAGTAACAATTGTTATAATATTAAATATTATATACAAGGTGTTTTAAAATTCATTCAGAAAAACTATACCACCGTGTAGAGCTGCAAAAAACAAACAAAAAAGTTGAATAAAGTTTTTCGGTTTGACGATTATTTTTTAAGATAACAATTAAATAGTCAATTAAACATTGATAAATTCAACCAATCACAGATTGCGTATGAGGAGACGGAGCCTGTTATCGTCTGCCAGCTTTTAAAAGGTAAAGCGCCACGCTCTACTGATGAGGCCACGCCTCCATACACTATGCGCTCTGTGTGATTTGTTGAATTTGTCAATGTTTAATTTATTGTATTTAATTGATATCTTCAAAAATAAGCGTCAAATCGAAAAAATTTTTTGTTTGTTTTTTTGCAGCTGAACACCGTGGTATGGTTTTCATGAATGAATTTCAGAACATCCTGTATATGAAAATGAATGATAATTATCACCTTCAAGATTTTTGTAAACACATCCAAAATATTTATTTCTAAACCTACACTTGAAACAGTAGATGGAATGAACACATGGAATAAAATGTGTTTTAATAACAAAGTAAATAAAACAATGGTGTTTGTTTAATTTCATATAACGAAAAAAAAAATCTATTCTATGAAAACATTAATTATAATAAAATTGAATTTATACAAATGAAAGATTTTATTACCAGGTCCTGTTTTAATTACTAGTGGACAATTCCAAAAAATTCGTTACGCAGGAGTTGCGCTAACTTAGCGGATTTTCTTAGAATACATAAATCTAGGGGTCATAATTTTAGTGTGATCAAAATGAAATATAATATCTGATATGACTTTAGTATTTGCAAAAATTAAATATATTAATAGCCAAAATAGAACGATGTATAACGATTATAGTTTAAAGTTACTATGGAAACAACAATCAAAATTTTTTACAATATAATATATTTCATGTTTTTGTGTCAAACAAACACAAATTATTAAATATCTCTCTTATTATTAGAATAATCGAAAAATGTATAAGAAGTAAAGTTGTAGAAAATCATGTTTACTACAATTCATTACTTTATCATTTTTTCTCAAACTCTAATGTGAACAGAGATATTTAGAATTTTATCTTTCAATCTTTAATTGTAAATATTTCTGTAAATATAATTAGTGTAACAGAAATATGTTATGAAACAAAATTACAGTAAAACTTAGAACCTACAACTTAACTCCTGATAAATTTCTCGATTTTTTCAAAAATTAAGGGAGACAGTCAAATTTTGTGTTTCCCCCTCCCTCTAAATCCCCTTTCCCCTCGTCCGATTTTACCCATTAACTTACTGACCTTTAGAATACCAAAAGCGCCTCAAATATCAAATTTCATTCCAATCGGAATAAAACTGTGACTGCTAGAGAGTCCACAGACATTTAAAAAAAGTACATATATTGATATATATATATACAAATTTTAGCGATAGTGATTTTTAACATCTAACAGGTAGGATCGATGGACATTTGAAGAAATTTTTATGAAATTCCAACATTGCTGCAGAAACAATGGCTGTTTCCTTTGGAGGAAATTAGCTAAAAACTAGTTTTAGTTTTCTTGACTTTTGGTATTTTCGACTTTTGGTTTTCTAATTATTTAATTCTAAGAAGTAAAAGTTTAGATTTCAGACACGCAGTTAATAAAGGAATAAAATACATTTTTAATGTATTTTATTGTATGTAAATTTTATGTATGGTCATTTTCGATATCTACTTGATACAATCGATAATGGCATTAAAAACTTTCGTGAAATCATTTCATCCGTATTTTCTTAATAAAGAAAATTTGCTGAAAAAATGGGAATACCTGATTACACTTTTGCTGATATGATTATATAAACTATGTTTTTGTGTTTCGATATGTTATGTATTATTATATATTGATTAATTGACTATTGATGAAATTTAGGGAGTATTGACTTCGAACTAATTAAAAGTGTAACATAATATTTTAATTAATAAATACATTGTATTGATTACACTTCATTAGAAATATATTATTTATATTATGATGTGATGTAATATACGTTTTTATCAAATTTCCAAATATATACATCGTCAATAAAACAATTAGTTTTCTACGAGTATTTTCGAGTACTTTCGTGCATTCTTTAATTCACATACCAATTATTTACATAAGTTTTAATACTGAGATATGCGTGTGAAAAAACTTATTACGTCAACGAAATTTAAAAAATCTGATAAAAAGAACCCCATCTGTACTATGTGATCAACCCAATCTGTATTAGGCCACACAATTAGTGGTGGCTTTTCAAAAATTTTATTTAATTTTGTGCTTTATTCATTTGGTTTACGAAAAATGCTTCGGTTAAAAGTTTCCCAAATTTCAAATGGGTGTGAACCTTAAGAATATCCCTAACTTCAAAAATTAGTCTCGACGTAATTTTTGAAGTTAGAATTATGGAAGTAGGTGTTTAAGTATCTGTTTATGAATAAAAGTCAGTTATATAGTTTTGGGAAATTCCTCCTCTAAGAGGGTAAGATAGGGGACAAAAGTTTGCATGGGAAGTGCGTCATTCTTTTGATGTAAGAAACGTGGAAGTTGGTATGTAGGCTTAATTTACATTTGACAAAAGTCGGACGATTCCTGAGTTGTTGCCAATCGGAAATCCCATCGGAAATACGGCTAGTATTTAAATAAATAACATTTAAAATTCTTTTTGTCGGCACACATTCACAGATATTTGTTTTAAAATAATCAAATAAATGTTGTTTGAATTTACCTTAATTAAATATTCGTTTTAGGAAACACTTGAGTAAATGGAAATTTTTTATTGCTAAACAAAGACAAATAATTTATTTGCATAAATCTGAAATAAAATTTTCCATTAATCTATTACCTTTATCATGACAACTAAATAACCAATATCGATATTGAGAAAAACAGATCCATATTTTGTATATAAAACAGGGAAACAAGATTCTCATCATTCAGTATTCTTTGTGCTTCATTCAAGTAATTACTTTTAGTAACTAAACACAAAAATGAATTTCTTATTCCTTTCAACTTTCCTCGTCGTTGCTCCTTTCCTATTTCTGGATGTAGGAGCTCATTCGTTTTTATTCTTATGTAAGTAATTGTTTTATTTTTAAATTAGTTTAAGGTTGTTATGAAACTGGAAGGGATAAGTTAGGGTGGGGAGTCTGTCCTATGCTAAATGTATTGATATCTCATCCGTTGCCAACTCTAAATAAGTAAAAATTTTGCAATTAAATCGTTTCAAATAATTTAATTTTTGTAAAAAAAATATATATTAAAAAAAAATTAAATCCAAAATTTCATTTTTTCAAAGAGTTTTAATTATTAAAAATATGTTTTTATGTATTTAATAAAAGTTGCATTGTGACGTATAAAGTACGGCAACGTTATAAATACAATAAAGATAAAACTAAATTAAAGTAAAATAAAACTAGATGAAACTAAATAAAAGTAAATTAAAACTAGATAAAACTAAATAAAACTAAGAATAAAACTAGGATTAAAACATTTTTCGATCTACAAATTTAATTATCTCAGAAACCAAAAACAGGATTAATTTGAAATTTGGTCCAGGTAGTATAAGACTTTGATAATTATTATGCCAGTTTTTCATAAAACTGGTATTTCGGGTTATCGAAATATACAGTTTTATATTACTGTGATTACAACCAAGCCCATTTAAAGTTATGTATAACCTTACTTCAAAACTATAAATTTAACATTTTTTTACTTAAAAACTAAAAACGAAACGAATAGAAATTAGTTATATTTTGTTATTTATTAAATTAAATTTTATTTCACGATTATTTTTATTTTCAGAAACATGAAGCATTCTTTATGAAACAATTGACTTGGACAACGACCAATATTCACTAAAAATGTTAAAATAATTGTATTCAATAATGGTTTATCTTAAATAAATTCATTTGGGCTCATTTGTTGTGTTTTTGTTTGAATATTTATTTAAAAATTTTAAAGTTTTAGATTTAGCTTTAATTAATCATAAAACAGTAATTTAACTTTATAAAATCAAGTTTTCTAAAGTTAAAAAATTCGTTACGCGGGAGCTGCGTCAACTTAGCGAATTTCCTTAGAATACATAAATCATTCTCTAGCAGTCATAATTTTTTCCTTTGGAGGAAATTCGCTAAATTTTAAGAGTAGAGTAAGCGCCCAAAACGAATACACCTTTTGTCTGCTTGTTGCATAGATGGTTGGATTAAGATGTATTCAAATTTTCTGTTGATTTGTTTGATAGTTTTGCATTTGTACCATAGAGAATTTAAAACTAGCTGTTTCCCGCAACTTTGTCCGCATTTATATGAACGCTAAATATATATATATACATATATATTCATATATACAGGATGCCCGTAAGTAGTCGAGTTCCATAAGAGGGTAATTAGTGAGTTCGATTTTGGAACTTACTTTTTGTCTCAAAAAGTAATCTTAAAAAATAAACTTAAAAAGTAATGTAAAATATATAAGTATATCGAAATATTTATAACGATTTATTGTGTGCTATTATAGTTTATAGTTACTATGGAAACGACAATCAAAGTAGTAATCAAATAATTTCCAAATTGAAACAAAATTTTAATAAAATAATTTTATAGTTATATTTTAGAAGTATAGTTTCTGTGGAAACGATAAAATCAACAAAAGTTTTAACCCACTCCAAAAAGATGGAAATTCTATGTTCCACTATTTGTATTTTTTTTAATGTATACCCCTTTCAAGATTACTTTTTGAGATAAATGTCCTATGTCCTTCCCGAGGATGTAATCTATCTCCTTGCCAAATTTCAGTACGATTCGTTTAGCCGTTTAGTCGTGAAGAGGTGGCAAACAAACAGAGTTACTTTCACATTTATATAGTGGTATGGATATATGTAGTACCTATTCGAAAACAAAAAACAAAAAAAACAAAATTGGTTCGAATAAAATGTCAAATGTATGATCGATATAGCTAACTCACTTAATTTGGTTAACACCAAATATTGCAACCGAGTATTTCCGCAGTTTTCAGTTATACTTAACCGATTCTGAAGAAAATAATAATTATTGATATAGGTTTAAATCTGAATAAGGCACAAATCACTTATAGAATTTTTTTAAATGAACGCTTCTATTGTGGCCTTATATGCATAGTGTAAGGTGGGTAAAAAAAAATACATACAAAGGATTGTTTGAAGGGTAGAAATTTTAGCGCAGTCTTCTTCGCGATACGATGTTTCTTTCTCTCTAATGTATCTATGATCATTTTGCTCGGCTATTGATTTTGCGGTTAAAGGTTTCATTTTTTAATGTTTTTATTTTCTGTGCTACTGGTAAATGATTGTTATTTCATGGTTTTACTATAAATTTTGATGCGAGGGGTACCTAATGACATTCTTATGTATGCTATGTTTGTTTTCCATAGCATTTTTGATTGTGTAGTTTAATATTTTGTGCCCATACAGTAAAACCTGGACTTAACTGACGATAAAGTGATACATATAAATCACTTAATTAATCTTAAGCTCATAACGAAAAGAGATATAATTGAACCCGATTTTTTATTTGTATGTATCAGTTCGACATTTTATTTATTTTATAACCAACATTCCGATTTCAAAGAGAAAGTTTCTCAACTTGGAATAAACTGCTTCATTCCAAGACATTCCAATCATTTAAAAAATTATTATACACTTCGGGTAAAAATATTGGATGAAAATCTTCATCCAATTAAAATCGTTGCAAAATGGTACATTATTTCTCAATTTCTCTTTTCTCCCTTGATATAAAAATACAAGTTTTTACACATGCTTTCTTACTAAATAGTTCTTACGAAAATGCTTTTGTATAAACAGGTCTATTTTGGTATCAGGAAACAAAAATTAATCTGTCTTCCATAAGGCATATTGCCGCTTCCCGTTTTTCTGAATTATTTTCAAACAATTCAGATTTCAAATTTTAGCCCGGAAGCTAGAAAATTTAACATCCTATTAAATTCAGGAAAAGGAAAGGGAATGTTTCTTGAAAATACACGCTTTTCTTAAGTGGAATGACAATAACAATATTTAGGGCCCAATAAAATTTATTTTAAAACATTTTGAATACAGTTAATTAATTATGCGATATTCATTTTCCAATTGCTGAGACATCATAAGTAATCTGGAGTCTTCTATTCATATTTCTGAAAAAAAAAACATAAGAAAAATTAGTTTTAAGACACAAGGAATATTATAACAAAATTAGTTATTTTTCGATAATAAAGAGAAAAAAAAGAAAGTGGCGCCGAGTTTGAAAATGGCCTAAATCAATCCAAATATTTAACACCTATTCAAACACAAAAAAAAATATTCCGTTTTTAAAATCAAATAATTCTTGTTTGAAATTTGTTTACATTAATTCAATTGTTTTCTATAATTTCAGATGAAACATCCGCAATTCAATTGCTTTTGGTTGTACATAATAATATTCGACAAAAATAATATTCTTTTGGCCGAAATTCCAATGTTTAAATTTAAATGTAAAATGAAAGAAATATTATAATAGAAAAATACTTACATAGAAATAAAAATGAATTAGCTCCTACGTCCAAAAATAAGAAAGGAGCAACGACGAGGAAAGTTGAAAGAAATAAGAAACTCATTTTTGTAATTTTTTAGTGATAATTTTACTTGTAATTAACTAGAAAATACTGAATACTCTGGACATTATTTTGTCGGTTTTTATACTGGTATAAAATTTTGATTTAATTCAAGATAAATATAGCACCAATTGTTATAATATTAATTATTATATACAAGGTGTTCTAAAATTCATTCAGAAAATCTATACCACGGTGTACTGCTGCAAAAAACAAACCAAAAAGTTTAATAAAGTTTTTCGATTTGACGCTTATTTTTTAAGATAACAATTAAATAGTCAATTAAACATTGATAAATTCAACCAATCACTGATTGCATAGTATGAGGAGACGGGGCCTGTTACCGTCTGCCAGCTTTTAAAAGGTAAAGCGCCACGCTCTACTGCTTAGGCCACGCCTCTTTACACTATGCGCTCTGTGTGAATGGTTGAATTTGTCAATGTTTAATTTATTGTATTTAATTGATATCTTCAAAAATAAGCGTCAAATCGAAAAACTTTTTTGTTTGTTTTTTGCAGCTGAAAACCGTGGTATGGTTTTCATGAATGAATTTCAGAACATCCTGTATATGAAAATGATTGATAATTATCACCTTCAAGATTTTTGTAAATACATCAAAAATATTTATTTCTAAACCCACACTTGAAACAGTAGATGGAATGAACACATGGAATAAAATGTGTTTTAATAATAAAGTAAATAAAACAATGGTATTTGTTTAATTTAAAATAACGAAAAAAAAAAAATTAAATGAAAACATTAATTCTAATAAAATTTAATTTGTACAAATGAAGGATTTTATTACCAGACCCTGTTTTAATTACTAGTGGACAATTCCAAAAAATTCGTTACGCAGGAGTTGCGTCACCTTAGCGAATTTCCTTAGAATACATAAATCACTCTCTAGCGGTCATGATTTTAGTGTGATCAAAATGAAATATAATATCTGATATGACTTTAGTATTTGCAAAAATTAAATATATTAATAGCCAAAATAGAACGATGTATAACGATTTTAGTTTATAGTTACTATGGAAACAACAATCAAAATTTTTTACAATATAATATATTTCATGTTTTTGTGTCAAACAAACACAAATTATTAAATATCTCTCTTATTATTAGAATAATCGAAAAATGTATAAGAAGTAAAGTTGTAGAAAATCATGTTTACTACAATTCATTACTTTATCATTTTTTCTCAAACTCTAATGTGAACAGAGATATTTAGAATTTTATCTTTCAATCTTTAATTGTAAATATTTCTGTAAATATAATTAGTGTAACAGAAATATGTTATGAAACAAAATTACAGTAAAACTTAGAACCTACAACTTAACTCCTGATAAATTTCTCGATTTTTTCAAAAATTAAGGGAGACAGTCAAATTTTGTGTTTCCCCCTCCCTCTAAATCCCCTTTCCCCTCGTCCGATTTTACCCATTAACTTACTGACCTTTAGAATACCAAAAGCGCCTCAAATATCAAATTTCATTCCAATCGGAATAAAACTGTGACTGCTAGAGAGTCCACAGACATTTAAAAAAAGTACATATATTGATATATATATATATACAAATTTTAGCGATAGTGATTTTTAACATCTAATAGGTAGGATCGATGGACATTTGAAGAAATTTTTATGAAATTCCAACATTGCTGCAGAAACAATGGCTGTTTCCTTTGGAGGAAATTAGCTAAAAACTAGTTTTAGTTTTCTTGACTTTTGGTATTTTCGACTTTTGGTTTTCTAATTATTTAATTCTAAGAAGTAAAAGTTTAGATTTCAGACACGCAGTTAATAAAGGAATAAAATACATTTTTAATGTATTTTATTGCATGTAAATTTTATGTATGGTCATTTTCGATATCTACTTGATACAATCGATAATGGCATTAAAAACTTTCGTGAAATCATTTCATCCGTATTTTCTTAATAAAGAAAATTTGCTGAAAAAATGGGAATACCTGATTACACTTTTGCTGATATGATTATATAAACTATGTTTTTGTGTTTCGATATGTTATGTATTATTATATATTGATTAATTGACTATTGATGAAATTTAGGGAGTATTGACTTCGAACTAATTAAAAGTGTAACATAATATTTTAATTAATAAATACATTGTATTGATTACACTTCATTAGAAATATATTATTTATATTATGATGTGATGTAATATACGTTTTTATCAAATTTCCAAATATATACATCGTCAATAAAACAATTAGTTTTCTACGAGTATTTTCGAGTACTTTCGTGCATTCTTTAATTCACATACCAATTATTTACATAAGTTTTAATACTGAGATATGCGTGTGAAAAAACTTATTACGTCAACGAAATTTAAAAAATCTGATAAAAAGAACCCCATCTGTACTATGTGATCAACCCAATCTGTATTAGGCCACACAATTAGTGGTGGCTTTTCAAAAATTTTATTTAATTTTGTGCTTTATTCATTTGGTTTACGAAAAATGCTTCGGTTAAAAGTTTCCCAAATTTCAAATGGGTGTGAACCTTAAGAATATCCCTAACTTCAAAAATTAGTCTCGACGTAATTTTTGAAGTTAGAATTATGGAAGTAGGTGTTTAAGTATCTGTTTATGAATAAAAGTCAGTTATATAGTTTTGGGAAATTCCTCCTCTAAGAGGGTAAGATAGGGGACAAAAGTTTGCATGGGAAGTGCGTCATTCTTTTGATGTAAGAAACGTGGAAGTTGGTATGTAGGCTTAATTTACATTTGACAAAAGTCGGACGATTCCTGAGTTGTTGCCAATCGGAAATCCCATCGGAAATACGGCTAGTATTTAAATAAATAACATTTAAAATTCTTTTTGTCGGCACACATTCACAGATATTTGTTTTAAAATAATCAAATAAATGTTGATTGAATTTACCTTAATTAAATATTCGTTTTAGGAAACACTTGAGTAAATGGAAATTTTTTATTGCTAAACAAAGACAAATAATTTATTTGCATAAATCTGAAATAAAATTTTCCATTAATCTATTACCTTTATCATGACAACTAAATAACCAATATCGATATTGAGAAAAACAGATCCATATTTTGTATATAAAACAGGGAAACAAGATTCTCATCATTCAGTATTCTTTGTGCTTCATTCAAGTAATTACTTTTAGTAACTAAACACAAAAATGAATTTCTTATTCCTTTCAACTTTCCTCGTCGTTGCTCCTTTCCTATTTCTGGATGTAGGAGCTCATTCGTTTTTATTCTTATGTAAGTAATTGTTTTATTTTTAAATTAGTTTAAGGTTGTTATGAAACTGGAAGGGATAAGTTAGGGTGGGGAGTCTGTCCTATGCTAAATGTATTGATATCTCATCCGTTGCCAACTCTAAATAAGTAAAAATTTTGCAATTAAATCGTTTCAAATAATTTAATTTTTGTAAAAAAAATATATATTAAAAAAAAATTAAATCCAAAATTTCATTTTTTCAAAGAGTTTTAATTATTAAAAATATGTTTTTATGTATTTAATAAAAGTTGCATTGTGACGTATAAAGTACGGCAACGTTATAAATACAATAAAGATAAAACTAAATTAAAGTAAAATAAAACTAGATGAAACTAAATAAAAGTAAATTAAAACTAGATAAAACTAAATAAAACTAAGAATAAAACTAGGATTAAAACATTTTTCGATCTACAAATTTAATTATCTCAGAAACCAAAAACAGGATTAATTTGAAATTTGGTCCAGGTAGTATAAGACTTTGATAATTATTATGCCAGTTTTTCATAAAACTGGTATTTCGGGTTATCGAAATATACAGTTTTATATTACTGTGATTACAACCAAGCCCATTTAAAGTTATGTATAACCTTACTTCAAAACTATAAATTTAACATTTTTTTACTTAAAAACTAAAAACGAAACGAATAGAAATTAGTTATATTTTGTTATTTATTAAATTAAATTTTATTTCACGATTATTTTTATTTTCAGAAACATGAAGCATTCTTTATGAAACAATTGACTTGGACAACGACCAATATTCACTAAAAATGTTAAAATAATTGTATTCAATAATGGTTTATCTTAAATAAATTCATTTGGGCTCATTTGTTGTGTTTTTGTTTGAATATTTATTTAAAAATTTTAAAGTTTTAGATTTAGCTTTAATTAATCATAAAACAGTAATTTAACTTTATAAAATCAAGTTTTCTAAAGTTAAAAAATTCGTTACGCGGGAGCTGCGTCAACTTAGCGAATTTCCTTAGAATACATAAATCATTCTCTAGCAGTCATAATTTTTTCCTTTGGAGGAAATTCGCTAAATTTCAAGAGTAGAGTAAGCGCCCAAAACGAATACACCTTTTGTCTGCTTGTTGCATAGATGGTTGGATTAAGATGTATTCAAATTTTCTGTTGATTTGTTTGATAGTTTTGCATTTGTACCATAGAGAATTTAAAACTAGCTGTTTCCCGCAACTTTGTCCGCATTTATATGAACGCTAAATATATATACATATATATATATATATATATATATATATATATATATATATATATATATATATATATATATATATATATATATACATATATATTCATATATACAGGATGCCCGTAAGTAGTCGAGTTCCATAAGAGGGTAATTAGTGAGTTCGATTTTGGAACCTACTTTTTGTCTCAAAAAGTAATCTTAAAAAATAAACTTAAAAAGTAATGTAAAATATATAAGTATATCGAAATATTTATAACGATTTATTGTGTGCTATTATAGTTTATAGTTACTATGGAAACGACAATCAAAGTAGTAATCAAATAATTTCCAAATTGAAACAAAATTTTAATAAAATAATTTTATAGTTATATTTTAGAAGTATAGTTTCTGTGGAAACGATAAAATCAACAAAAGTTTTAACCCACTCCAAAAAGATGGAAATTCTATGTTCCACTATTTGTATTTTTTTTAATGTATACCCCTTTCAAGATTACTTTTTGAGATAAATGTCCTATGTCCTTCCCGAGGATGTAATCTATCTCCTTGCCAAATTTCAGTACGATTCGTTTAGCCGGTTAGTCGTGAAGAGGTGGCAAACAAACAGAGTTACTTTCACATTTATATAGTGGTATGGATATATGTAGTACCTATTCGAAAACAAAAAACAAAAAAAACAAAATTGGTTCGAATAAAATGTCAAATGTATGATCGATATAGCTAACTCACTTAATTTGGTTAACACCAAATATTGCAACCGAGTATTTCCGCAGTTTTCAGTTATACTTAACCGATTCTGAAGAAAATAATAATTATTGATATAGGTTTAAATCTGAATAAGGCACAAATCACTTATAGAATTTTTTTAAATGAACGCTTCTATTGTGGCCTTATATGCATAGTGTAAGGTGGGTAAAAAAAAATACATACAAAGGATTGTTTGAAGGGTAGAAATTTTAGCGCAGTCTTCTTCGCGATACGATGTTTCTTTCTCTCTAATGTATCTATGATCATTTTGCTCGGCTATTGATTTTGCGGTTAAAGGTTTCATTTTTTAATGTTTTTATTTTCTGTGCTACTGGTAAATGATTGTTATTTCATGGTTTTACTATAAATTTTGATGCGAGGGGTACCTAATGACATTCTTATGTATGCTATGTTTGTTTTCCATAGCATTTTTGATTGTGTAGTTTAATATTTTGTGCCCATACAGTAAAACCTGGACTTAACTGACGATAAAGTGATACATATAAATCACTTAATTAATCTTAAGCTCATAACGAAAAGAGATATAATTGAACCCGATTTTTTATTTGTATGTATCAGTTCGACATTTTATTTATTTTATAACCAACATTCCGATTTCAAAGAGAAAGTTTCTCAACTTGGAATAAACTGCTTCATTCCAAGACATTCCAATCATTTAAAAAATTATTATACACTTCGGGTAAAAATATTGGATGAAAATCTTCATCCAATTAAAATTGTTGCAAAATGGTACATTATTTCTCAATTTCTCTTTTCTCCCTTGATATAAAAATACAAGTTTTTACACATGCTTTCTTACTAAATAGTTCTTACGAAAATGCTTTTGTATAAACAGGTCTATTTTGGTATCAGGAAACAAAAATTAATCTGTCTTCCATAAGGCATATTGCCGCTTCCCCTTTTTCTGAATTATTTTCAAACAATTCAGATTTCAAATTTTAGCCCGGAAGCTAGAAAATTTAACATCCTATTAAATTCAGGAAAAGGAAAGGGAATGTTTCTTGAAAATACACGCTTTTCTTAAGTGGAATGACAATAACAATATTTAGGGCCCAATAAAATTTATTTTAAAACATTTTGAATACAGTTAATTAATTATGCGATATTCATTTTCCAATTGCTGAGACATCATAAGTAATCTGGAGTCTTCTATTCATATTTCTGAAAAAAAAAACATAAGAAAAATTAGTTTTAAGACACAAGGAATATTATAACAAAATTAGTTATTTTTCGATAATAAAGAGAAAAAAAAGAAAGTGGCGCCGAGTTTGAAAATGGCCTAAATCAATCCAAATATTTAACACCTATTCAAACACAAAAAAAAATATTCCGTTTTTAAAATCAAATAATTCTTGTTTGAAATTTGTTTACATTAATTCAATTGTTTTCTATAATTTCAGATGAAACATCCGCAATTCAATTGCTTTTGGTTGTACATAATAATATTCGACAAAAATAATATTCTTTTGGCCGAAATTCCAATGTTTAAATTTAAATGTAAAATGAAAGAAATATTATAATAGAAAAATACTTACATAGAAATAAAAATGAATTAGCTCCTACGTCCAAAAATAAGAAAGGAGCAACGACGAGGAAAGTTGAAAGAAATAAGAAACTCATTTTTGTAATTTTTTAGTGATAATTTTACTTGTAATTAACTAGAAAATACTGAATACTCTGGACATTATTTTGTCGGTTTTTATACTGGTATAAAATTTTGATTTAATTCAAGATAAATA
Organism: Nineta flava; assembly: GCA_963920215.1. Classification (NCBI taxonomy): domain Eukaryota; kingdom Metazoa; phylum Arthropoda; class Insecta; order Neuroptera; family Chrysopidae; genus Nineta; species Nineta flava. The sequence goes on from OY986042.1 coordinate 101,415,175, forward strand.
TAGCACCAATTGTTATAATATTAATTATTATATACAAGGTGTTCTAAAATTCATTCAGAAAATCTATACCACGGTGTACTGCTGCAAAAAACAAACCAAAAAGTTTAATAAAGTTTTTCGATTTGACGCTTATTTTTTAAGATAACAATTAAATAGTCAATTAAACATTGATAAATTCAACCAATCACTGATTGCATAGTATGAGGAGACGGGGCCTGTTACCGTCTGCCAGCTTTTAAAAGGTAAAGCGCCACGCTCTACTGCTTAGGCCACGCCTCTTTACACTATGCGCTCTGTGTGAATGGTTGAATTTGTCAATGTTTAATTTATTGTATTTAATTGATATCTTCAAAAATAAGCGTCAAATCGAAAAACTTTTTTGTTTGTTTTTTGCAGCTGAAAACCGTGGTATGGTTTTCATGAATGAATTTCAGAACATCCTGTATATGAAAATGATTGATAATTATCACCTTCAAGATTTTTGTAAATACATCAAAAATATTTATTTCTAAACCCACACTTGAAACAGTAGATGGAATGAACACATGGAATAAAATGTGTTTTAATAATAAAGTAAATAAAACAATGGTATTTGTTTAATTTAAAATAACGAAAAAAAAAAAAATTAAATGAAAACATTAATTCTAATAAAATTTAATTTGTACAAATGAAGGATTTTATTACCAGACCCTGTTTTAATTACTAGTGGACAATTCCAAAAAATTCGTTACGCAGGAGTTGCGTCACCTTAGCGAATTTCCTTAGAATACATAAATCACTCTCTAGCGGTCATGATTTTAGTGTGATCAAAATGAAATATAATATCTGATATGACTTTAGTATTTGCAAAAATTAAATATATTAATAGCCAAAATAGAACGATGTATAACGATTTTAGTTTATAGTTACTATGGAAACAACAATCAAAATTTTTTACAATATAATATATTTCATGTTTTTGTGTCAAACAAACACAAATTATTAAATATCTCTCTTATTATTAGAATAATCGAAAAATGTATAAGAAGTAAAGTTGTAGAAAATCATGTTTACTACAATTCATTACTTTATCATTTTTTCTCAAACTCTAATGTGAACAGAGATATTTAGAATTTTATCTTTCAATCTTTAATTGTAAATATTTCTGTAAATATAATTAGTGTAACAGAAATATGTTATGAAACAAAATTACAGTAAAACTTAGAACCTACAACTTAACTCCTGATAAATTTCTCGATTTTTTCAAAAATTAAGGGAGACAGTCAAATTTTGTGTTTCCCCCTCCCTCTAAATCCCCTTTCCAGTCGTCCGATTTTACCCATTAACTTACTGACCTTTAGAATACCAAAAGCGCCTCAAATATCAAATTTCATTCCAATCGGAATAAAACTGTGACTGCTAGAGAGTCCACAGACATTTAAAAAAAGTACATATATTGATATATATATATATACAAATTTTAGCGATAGTGATTTTTAACATCTAATAGGTAGGATCGATGGACATTTGAAGAAATTTTTATGAAATTCCAACATTGCTGCAGAAACAATGGCTGTTTCCTTTGGAGGAAATTAGCTAAAAACTAGTTTTAGTTTTCTTGACTTTTGGTATTTTCGACTTTTGGTTTTCTAATTATTTAATTCTAAGAAGTAAAAGTTTAGATTTCAGACACGCAGTTAATAAAGGAATAAAATACATTTTTAATGTATTTTATTGTATGTAAATTTTATGTATGGTCATTTTCGATATCTACTTGATACAATCGATAATGGCATTAAAAACTTTCGTGAAATCATTTCATCCGTATTTTCTTAATAAAGAAAATTTGCTGAAAAAATGGGAATACCTGATTACACTTTTGCTGATATGATTATATAAACTATGTTTTTGTGTTTCGATATGTTATGTATTATTATATATTGATTAATTGACTATTGATGAAATTTAGGGAGTATTGACTTCGAACTAATTAAAAGTGTAACATAATATTTTAATTAATAAATACATTGTATTGATTACACTTCATTAGAAATATATTATTTATATTATGATGTGATGTAATATACGTTTTTATCAAATTTCCAAATATATACATCGTCAATAAAACAATTAGTTTTCTACGAGTATTTTCGAGTACTTTCGTGCATTCTTTAATTCACATACCAATTATTTACATAAGTTTTAATACTGAGATATGCGTGTGAAAAAACTTATTACGTCAACGAAATTTAAAAAATCTGATAAAAAGAACCCCATCTGTACTATGTGATCAACCCAATCTGTATTAGGCCACACAATTAGTGGTGGCTTTTCAAAAATTTTATTTAATTTTGTGCTTTATTCATTTGGTTTACGAAAAATGCTTCGGTTAAAAGTTTCCCAAATTTCAAATGGGTGTGAACCTTAAGAATATCCCTAACTTCAAAAATTAGTCTCGACGTAATTTTTGAAGTTAGAATTATGGAAGTAGGTGTTTAAGTATCTGTTTATGAATAAAAGTCAGTTATATAGTTTTGGGAAATTCCTCCTCTAAGAGGGTAAGATAGGGGACAAAAGTTTGCATGGGAAGTGCGTCATTCTTTTGATGTAAGAAACGTGGAAGTTGGTATGTAGGCTTAATTTACATTTGACAAAAGTCGGACGATTCCTGAGTTGTTGCCAATCGGAAATCCCATCGGAAATACGGCTAGTATTTAAATAAATAACATTTAAAATTCTTTTTGTCGGCACACATTCACAGATATTTGTTTTAAAATAATCAAATAAATGTTGATTGAATTTACCTTAATTAAATATTCGTTTTAGGAAACACTTGAGTAAATGGAAATTTTTTATTGCTAAACAAAGACAAATAATTTATTTGCATAAATCTGAAATAAAATTTTCCATTAATCTATTACCTTTATCATGACAACTAAATAACCAATATCGATATTGAGAAAAACAGATCCATATTTTGTATATAAAACAGGGAAACAAGATTCTCATCATTCAGTATTCTTTGTGCTTCATTCAAGTAATTACTTTTAGTAACTAAACACAAAAATGAATTTCTTATTCCTTTCAACTTTCCTCGTCGTTGCTCCTTTCCTATTTCTGGATGTAGGAGCTCATTCGTTTTTATTCTTATGTAAGTAATTGTTTTATTTTTAAATTAGTTTAAGGTTGTTATGAAACTGGAAGGGATAAGTTAGGGTGGGGAGTCTGTCCTATGCTAAATGTATTGATATCTCATCCGTTGCCAACTCTAAATAAGTAAAAATTTTGCAATTAAATCGTTTCAAATAATTTAATTTTTGTAAAAAAAATATATATTAAAAAAAAATTAAATCCAAAATTTCATTTTTTCAAAGAGTTTTAATTATTAAAAATATGTTTTTATGTATTTAATAAAAGTTGCATTGTGACGTATAAAGTACGGCAACGTTATAAATACAATAAAGATAAAACTAAATTAAAGTAAAATAAAACTAGATGAAACTAAATAAAAGTAAATTAAAACTAGATAAAACTAAATAAAACTAAGAATAAAACTAGGATTAAAACATTTTTCGATCTACAAATTTAATTATCTCAGAAACCAAAAACAGGATTAATTTGAAATTTGGTCCAGGTAGTATAAGACTTTGATAATTATTATGCCAGTTTTTCATAAAACTGGTATTTCGGGTTATCGAAATATACAGTTTTATATTACTGTGATTACAACCAAGCCCATTTAAAGTTATGTATAACCTTACTTCAAAACTATAAATTTAACATTTTTTTACTTAAAAACTAAAAACGAAACGAATAGAAATTAGTTATATTTTGTTATTTATTAAATTAAATTTTATTTCACGATTATTTTTATTTTCAGAAACATGAAGCATTCTTTATGAAACAATTGACTTGGACAACGACCAATATTCACTAAAAATGTTAAAATAATAGTATTCAATAATGGTTTATCTTAAATAAATTCATTTGGGCTCATTTGTTGTGTTTTTGTTTGAATATTTATTTAAAAATTTTAAAGTTTTAGATTTAGCTTTAATTAATCATAAAACAGTAATTTAACTTTATAAAATCAAGTTTTCTAAAGTTAAAAAATTCGTTACGCGGGAGCTGCGTCAACTTAGCGAATTTCCTTAGAATACATAAATCATTCTCTAGCAGTCATAATTTTTTCCTTTGGAGGAAATTCGCTAAATTTCAAGAGTAGAGTAAGCGCCCAAAACGAATACACCTTTTGTCTGCTTGTTGCATAGATGGTTGGATTAAGATGTATTCAAATTTTCTGTTGATTTGTTTGATAGTTTTGCATTTGTACCATAGAGAATTTAAAACTAGCTGTTTCCCGCAACTTTGTCCGCATTTATATGAACGCTAAATATATATACATATATATATATATATATATATATATATATATATATATATATATATATATATATATATATATATATATATATACATATATATTCATATATACAGGATGCCCGTAAGTAGTCGAGTTCCATAAGAGGGTAATTAGTGAGTTCGATTTTGGAACCTACTTTTTGTCTCAAAAAGTAATCTTAAAAAATAAACTTAAAAAGTAATGTAAAATATATAAGTATATCGAAATATTTATAACGATTTATTGTGTGCTATTATAGTTTATAGTTACTATGGAAACGACAATCAAAGTAGTAATCAAATAATTTCCAAATTGAAACAAAATTTTAATAAAATAATTTTATAGTTATATTTTAGAAGTATAGTTTCTGTGGAAACGATAAAATCAACAAAAGTTTTAACCCACTCCAAAAAGATGGAAATTCTATGTTCCACTATTTGTATTTTTTTTAATGTATACCCCTTTCAAGATTACTTTTTGAGATAAATGTCCTATGTCCTTCCCGAGGATGTAATCTATCTCCTTGCCAAATTTCAGTACGATTCGTTTAGCCGGTTAGTCGTGAAGAGGTGGCAAACAAACAGAGTTACTTTCACATTTATATAGTGGTATGGATATATGTAGTACCTATTCGAAAACAAAAAACAAAAAAAACAAAATTGGTTCGAATAAAATGTCAAATGTATGATCGATATAGCTAACTCACTTAATTTGGTTAACACCAAATATTGCAACCGAGTATTTCCGCAGTTTTCAGTTATACTTAACCGATTCTGAAGAAAATAATAATTATTGATATAGGTTTAAATCTGAATAAGGCACAAATCACTTATAGAATTTTTTTAAATGAACGCTTCTATTGTGGCCTTATATGCATAGTGTAAGGTGGGTAAAAAAAAATACATACAAAGGATTGTTTGAAGGGTAGAAATTTTAGCGCAGTCTTCTTCGCGATACGATGTTTCTTTCTCTCTAATGTATCTATGATCATTTTGCTCGGCTATTGATTTTGCGGTTAAAGGTTTCATTTTTTAATGTTTTTATTTTCTGTGCTACTGGTAAATGATTGTTATTTCATGGTTTTACTATAAATTTTGATGCGAGGGGTACCTAATGACATTCTTATGTATGCTATGTTTGTTTTCCATAGCATTTTTGATTGTGTAGTTTAATATTTTGTGCCCATACAGTAAAACCTGGACTTAACTGACGATAAAGTGATACATATAAATCACTTAATTAATCTTAAGCTCATAACGAAAAGAGATATAATTGAACCCGATTTTTTATTTGTATGTATCAGTTCGACATTTTATTTATTTTATAACCAACATTCCGATTTCAAAGAGAAAGTTTCTCAACTTGGAATAAACTGCTTCATTCCAAGACATTCCAATCATTTAAAAAATTATTATACACTTCGGGTAAAAATATTGGATGAAAATCTTCATCCAATTAAAATTGTTGCAAAATGGTACATTATTTCTCAATTTCTCTTTTCTCCCTTGATATAAAAATACAAGTTTTTACACATGCTTTCTTACTAAATAGTTCTTACGAAAATGCTTTTGTATAAACAGGTCTATTTTGGTATCAGGAAACAAAAATTAATCTGTCTTCCATAAGGCATATTGCCGCTTCCCCTTTTTCTGAATTATTTTCAAACAATTCAGATTTCAAATTTTAGCCCGGAAGCTAGAAAATTTAACATCCTATTAAATTCAGGAAAAGGAAAGGGAATGTTTCTTGAAAATACACGCTTTTCTTAAGTGGAATGACAATAACAATATTTAGGGCCCAATAAAATTTATTTTAAAACATTTTGAATACAGTTAATTAATTATGCGATATTCATTTTCCAATTGCTGAGACATCATAAGTAATCTGGAGTCTTCTATTCATATTTCTGAAAAAAAAAACATAAGAAAAATTAGTTTTAAGACACAAGGAATATTATAACAAAATTAGTTATTTTTCGATAATAAAGAGAAAAAAAAGAAAGTGGCGCCGAGTTTGAAAATGGCCTAAATCAATCCAAATATTTAACACCTATTCAAACACAAAAAAAAATATTCCGTTTTTAAAATCAAATAATTCTTGTTTGAAATTTGTTTACATTAATTCAATTGTTTTCTATAATTTCAGATGAAACATCCGCAATTCAATTGCTTTTGGTTGTACATAATAATATTCGACAAAAATAATATTCTTTTGGCCGAAATTCCAATGTTTAAATTTAAATGTAAAATGAAAGAAATATTATAATAGAAAAATACTTACATAGAAATAAAAATGAATTAGCTCCTACGTCCAAAAATAAGAAAGGAGCAACGACGAGGAAAGTTGAAAGAAATAAGAAACTCATTTTTGTAATTTTTTAGTGATAATTTTACTTGTAATTAACTAGAAAATACTGAATACTCTGGACATTATTTTGTCGGTTTTTATACTGGTATAAAATTTTGATTTAATTCAAGATAAATATAGCACCAATTGTTATAATATTAATTATTATATACAATGTGTTCTAAAATTCATTCAGAAAATCTATACCACGGTGTACTGCTGCAAAAAACAAACCAAAAAGTTTAATAAAGTTTTTCGATTTGACGCTTATTTTTTAAGATAACAATTAAATAGTCAATTAAACATTGATAAATTCAACCAATCACTGATTGCATAGTATGAGGAGACGGGGCCTGTTACCGTCTGCCAGCTTTTAAAAGGTAAAGCGCCACGCTCTACTGCTTAGGCCACGCCTCTTTACACTATGCGCTCTGTGTGAATGGTTGAATTTGTCAATGTTTAATTTATTGTATTTAATTGATATCTTCAAAAATAAGCGTCAAATCGAAAAACTTTTTTGTTTGTTTTTTGCAGCTGAAAACCGTGGTATGGTTTTCATGAATGAATTTCAGAACATCCTGTATATGAAAATGATTGATAATTATCACCTTCAAGATTTTTGTAAATACATCAAAAATATTTATTTCTAAACCCACACTTGAAACAGTAGATGGAATGAACACATGGAATAAAATGTGTTTTAATAATAAAGTAAATAAAACAATGGTATTTGTTTAATTTAAAATAACGAAAAAAAAAAAAAATTAAATGAAAACATTAATTCTAATAAAATTTAATTTGTACAAATGAAGGATTTTATTACCAGACCCTGTTTTAATTACTAGTGGACAATTCCAAAAAATTCGTTACGCAGGAGTTGCGTCACCTTAGCGAATTTCCTTAGAATACATAAATCACTCTCTAGCGGTCATGATTTTAGTGTGATCAAAATGAAATATAATATCTGATATGACTTTAGTATTTGCAAAAATTAAATATATTAATAGCCAAAATAGAACGATGTATAACGATTTTAGTTTATAGTTACTATGGAAACAACAATCAAAATTTTTTACAATATAATATATTTCATGTTTTTGTGTCAAACAAACACAAATTATTAAATATCTCTCTTATTATTAGAATAATCGAAAAATGTATAAGAAGTAAAGTTGTAGAAAATCATGTTTACTACAATTCATTACTTTATCATTTTTTCTCAAACTCTAATGTGAACAGAGATATTTAGAATTTTATCTTTCAATCTTTAATTGTAAATATTTCTGTAAATATAATTAGTGTAACAGAAATATGTTATGAAACAAAATTACAGTAAAACTTAGAACCTACAACTTAACTCCTGATAAATTTCTCGATTTTTTCAAAAATTAAGGGAGACAGTCAAATTTTGTGTTTCCCCCTCCCTCTAAATCCCCTTTCCCCTCGTCCGATTTTACCCATTAACTTACTGACCTTTAGAATACCAAAAGCGCCTCAAATATCAAATTTCATTCCAATCGGAATAAAACTGTGACTGCTAGAGAGTCCACAGACATTTAAAAAAAGTACATATATTGATATATATATATATACAAATTTTAGCGATAGTGATTTTTAACATCTAATAGGTAGGATCGATGGACATTTGAAGAAATTTTTATGAAATTCCAACATTGCTGCAGAAACAATGGCTGTTTCCTTTGGAGGAAATTAGCTAAAAACTAGTTTTTAGCTAATTTCCACACAGTTAGTGGTGGCTTTTCAAAAATTTTATACTATTCATTTTATATTATTTTATATTATTATATTTGGTTTACGAAAGGTGCTTCGGTTAAACGTTTCCCAAAATTCAAATGGGCGAGAACCTTAAGAATATCCCTAACTTCAAAAATTAGTCTCGACGTAATTTTTGAAGTTAGAATTATGGAAGTAGGTGTTTAAGTATCTATTTATGAATAAAAGTCAGTTATATAGTTTTGGGAAATTCCTCCTCTAAGAGGGTAAGATAGGGGACAAAAGTTTGCATGAGAAGTGCGTCATTCTTTTGATGTAAGAAACGTGGAAGTTGGTATGTAGGCTTAATTTACATTTGACAAAAGTCGGACGATTCCTGAGTTGTTGCCAATCGGAAATCCCATCGGAAATACGGCTAGTATTTAAATAAATAACATTTAAAATTCTTTTTGTCGGCACACATTCACAGATATTTGTTTTAAAATAATCAAATAAATGTTGATTGAATTTACCTTAATTAAATATTCGTTTTAGGAAACACTTGAATAAATGGAAATTTTTTATTGTTAAACAAAGACAAATAATTTATTTGCATAAATCTGAAATAAAATTTTCCATTAATCTATTACCTTTATCATGACAACTAAATAACCAATATCGATATTGAGAAAAACAGATCCATATTTTGTATATAAAACAGGGAAACAAGATTCTCATCATTCAGTATTCTCTGTGCTTCATTCAAGTAATTACTTTTAGTAACTAAACACAAAAATGAATTTCTTATTCCTTTCAACTTTCCTCGTCGTTGCTCCTTTCCTATTTCTGGATGTAGGAGCTCATTCATTTTTATTCTTATGTAAGTAATTTTTTTATTTTTAAATTAGTTTAAGGTTGTTATGAAACTGGAAGGGATAAGTTAGGGTGGGGAGTCTGTCCTATGCTAAATGTATTGATATCTCATCCGTTGCCAACTCTAAATAAGTAAAAATTTTGCAATTAAATCGTTTCACATAATTAAATTTTTGTAAAAAAAATATATATTAAAAAAAAATTAAATCCAAAATTTCATTTTTTCAAAGAGTTTTAATTATTAAAAATATCTTTTTATGTATTTAATAAAAGTTGCATTGTGACGTATAAAGTACGGCAACGTTATAAATACAATAAAGATAAAACTAAATAAAAGTAAAATAAAACTAGATGAAACTAAATAAAAGTAAAATAAAACTAGATAAAACTAAATAAAACTAGGATTAAAACGTTTTTCGATCTACAAATTTAATTATCTCAGAAACCAAAAACAGGATTAATTTGAAATTTGGTCCAGGTAGTATAAGACTTTGATATTTATTATGCCATTTTTTCATAAAACTGGCATTTCGGGTTATCGAAATATACAGTTTTATATTACTGTGATTACAACCAAGTCCATTTAACGTTATGTATAACCTTACTTCAAAACTATAAATTTAACATCTTTTTACTCAAAAACTAAAAACAGGATCAAGTTCAAGGTTTGACAGGATATTCTTTATCATTGAAATAATAAGCTGTCAAATTTTGAAGAACCTGTCATTAAATTGAATTTTCTTCATAACAACCTTAACCTTTTTTTAGAAATAAAATGAATCTGTCAAAGTATATTCAATAGAAATAAAATGTATTTTCTTTCTATAGCGGAAACGAATAGAAATTAGTTATATTTTGTTATTTATTAAATTAAATTTTATTTCACGATTATTTTTATTTTCAGAAACATGAAGCATTCTTTATGAAACAATTGACTTGGACAACGACCAATATTCACCAAAAATGTTAAAATAATTGTATTCAATAATGGTTTATCTTAAATAAATTCATTTGGGCTCATTTGTTGTGTTTTTCTATAAATATTTATTAAAATTTTTTTTTAAATTTTAGATTTAGCTTTAATTAATCATAAAACAGTAATTTAGCTTTAAAAAATCAAGTTTTCTAAAGTTAAAAAATTCGTTACGCAGGAGCTGCGTCACCTTAGCGAATTTCCTTAGAATACATAAATCACTCTATAGTGATCATAATTTTTTCCTTTGGAGGAAATTCGCTAAATTTCAACAGTAGAGTAAGCTCCCAAAACAAATACACCCTTTGTTTGTCTGTTGCATAGATGGTTGGATTAAGATGTATTCAAATTTTCTGTTGATTTGTTTGATATTGTTTGATATTTGTTTGATTATTTGTTTTGCATTTGTACCATAGAGAATTTAAAACTAGCTGTTTCCCGCTTTGTCCGCATTTATATGAACGCTAAATATATATATTTATGTAAAATATATAAGTATATCGATATATAACGATTTATTGTGTGCTATTATAGTTTATAGTTACTATGGAAACGACAATCAAAGTAGTAATCAAAGAATTTCCAAATTGAAACAAAATTTTAATAAAATAATTTTATAGTTATTTTTTAGAAGTATAGTTTCTGTGGAAACGATAAAATCAACAAAAGTTTTAACCCACTCCAAAAGGAAGGAAATTCTATGTTCGACTATTTGTATTTTTTTTAAATGTATACCCCTTTCAAGATTACTTTTTGAGATAAAAGATAGCCTATGTCCTTCCCGAGGATGTAATCTATCTCCTTGCCAAATTTCAGTACGATTCGTTTAGCCGTTTAGTCGTGAAGAGGTGGCAAACAAACAGAGTTACTTTCACATTTATATAGTAGTATGGATATATGTTGTACCTATTCGAAAACAAAAAACAAAAAAAACAAAATTGGTTCGAATAAAATGTCAAATGTATGATCGATATAGCTAACTCACTTTGATAATATTCAAATGTATGATCGATATGACTCACTTTGATAATATTCATTTATTATTGCTATTAGAAACAAAATAAAAACATACACACAAAATAAATAATGATAGGTTGGTTTATTTATTATTCAAAAATAATAAAACATAGAAACCTATTCATTTTAACATGTATGTATATTTTTTATGAAAATAAAAAAATAGATAAAAATCGAATGATTTATTACCTACTAGTGTATTAATAACAGATACACTTGTATAAATTAAATTGTGTTCGTCTATCTGTATAAATGGCGCCCATTAGTAGATATGCACCGAATAATATTCAAACATTATTTGTGTATACTTAAGCGTCACAATCAGGGCCGAATTTAAAGATTGGGAGGCCCTTTGAACAAACTGATGAAAGTATGTTTCACAGATAACAAGAGTGCTTCGCGAATGCGAACTTTTTTCTTTGTCAAATTGATTAATCATATAGTGGATGCCTCTCTTGTGGAGGCCCTGGAGCTCCAGCCCCTGCTGCCCTCCGTAAAATCCGGCTCTGATCCCAACACAATACTAATGTCAATTTCCATTAAGGTAACGAAGACATGATATAAAAGAACTAGCGTATACTAAGAATACACAAAGAGTACACATAGGTTCTGGTGTATGAGTTTTTCATTTCAATATTTAATTAAAAATTCAATGAGGTGTTTGTCTATATAGTATACGCTTGCTAGTCCTTTCATACTATTCATACATCATTTACTATGTCTTCCGTTTTTAGTAATAATGATACCAGTTCAAGTGGCCGAGCGGTCTGAGGCGTTTTGTCTGCGCAGTATGCCTACTTGGAAACTGGGAGGTTATGGGTTTGAATCCCGTCATCGACAGTATGTCATTTATTAAGAAAATAAAAAAGGAGCGGTTAATTGACTAAACTGTTGGAGTATGGACAAGAACGAAGTAACCGGCTATGCTTGAGAAGGTTTTCTGCAGTTTCCTTCTCGAACTCCAGACGAATATCGGTATAGTTCCTAACATAGTCAGCTGCAGCCGCATATCCTACAATTCCAAGTCTACATACAAAAATTCCTTCCACACCACTCACATCCTCAAATCTTTAGGCATCACAATGGACCCCATGGTCGAAGTGTAGCCCGTCCAGGGCAGCCTCAGCAATCTATCTATCTATCAATTAATGATAAAATTTCGAAATATGAATTTATAAATCACTTTCTTCGATGTTTCATGATTAATTTAAAAATTTCGCCATTCAACAATCTTTCTGTTAATACTGTCGTACGAAATATTAGTTTGTGGGCTTCGATATTTTAAACTTTTATACATAAATATAACGTTTATTGAAAACTTCTTATCACTGTAAAATGATAAGTAAAATTGTATTGTATTTAAACATAATTTAAAATAAGTTTACTGTATAAAAATAGACTTTCTGACACACAACAAGTAGGTAGGTATATAAATAACAAAATAAGAGCAACAAATCAAACAAACAAATAAACAGAAACACAACAAAACATAAACTGGTGTGACAATAAATAAAATGTTATTAAAACAATGACTTTTAGTATATTTATATACAATGTTGTTGTATTACTTTTCCTTATATATATATATATATATATATATATATATATATATATATATATATATCTATGGTAAAATAATAGACTAAAATACATATACATACATACATATAGTTGAGCTTGAAAGCTATGTAAAATACAGACGAACAAGATGGTTTTGTTTGTTAATAATATGGAGATTTTTTAGAGAAAGGGTCACTATAACACTGAATAATTTCTTGTAGAATAAAATGTACATTTAAGGATGTTCCAGCATGAAACCACTTATCGACCGATTTTGCTCATTTTTTATTTCACAGGCTAAAAATAACGCTTTCTAATAAATCACCGCAAGTTTTAAAATTTTTGAATGTTTAGAACGCGAGATAATTAATAGCAAAGCAATCATTCTCTCTCAATCTCTGTCATTAGAAGCATGTAAAACTTCATGCCCGCCCAATTATTATCTGTTGTATTAAAATAAATACTCGGCAGAATTAAAAAAAAAAACTAGGATACTAAAGATAAATTTAAGAAAAAATCGCGTTTTACCGTTTTGTTTTCGAATTATAATAGTTTAAAATTTGTTTAATTTCAAAATTACATTAATTTGTATAGAATATATGTATGTGTTGTATGTGTTTATATGTACTTGTTTATACAAGACAGTGCTGGATCTCCCTTAAGTCAAACTGAAATGTTCGTCAATCTGTTGTAGTTTACACATTAAACTGGTATTCAAAACATTAAACATTGTAAAAATTCATGATATATTCGTTTGTATTATGGTTCACAGCAGTCGTGCCCTTGTGTTTTGTAATTTTGTGCCTTATTCCTACGGTTTTTCGGAAAATGTTTTGCATACAAATAAATATACTAGTAACTTTTATATATTTATTTAACATTTTCCCAAAAACCGAATGAACAAGGCACAAAATGACTAAACAATTTTGACTAAAAATTTCAGGATGTTATCTTTTCTCGTTCTTGAGTTATCGGATTCACAGACGGACATGCGGACATGCGGAAATAGGCCAATTAGGTCATTTAATGAACACCTATAGTAAATTTTTTTTTCTACGATCAATATTTTCAACCGTTACAGAATCGGAAGTAAAACTTAATATACCTTGGTATATTCATATATACTGGGTATAAAATTTAGAAATATGAAACTGGTAAGGATACAAACTATAATTACTCAGTTAAATCTTAAAAGTGGTAAAAGTAGGTCAAAAACGGTTTTTACGATAATGATATATAAACCCACATATGTGTTATATAACTGGATATTATTTGTTACGTCGCGTACATTAAAAGTACGTACATATTGTGTTATTATTAACAATTGTTATAAAAAGAATAAAATTGTTATATAGATATACATTTAAAAACATCTGTGCAAAATTACATTTTATTTAGACCAGTAAAATGTGTCATTTATTTTGTCAAACAAGTCGTTATTTTGTAATTCTTGAAGGCTATTTTCTTTTATTTACATATAAATTGTGTGTATTTTTACGTTTGAATTTTTTAATTAAAATAATTATACAAGTGATCGGAATTTATCATCACCAATCCGGTGTATTTTAATTTAATGTCAAAAGTGGAAGATAATTGTTACAGAAGAAATAACATTGAAAGCAAAATCAAATAGTTTATGTCTGTAGCCTGTGTGAATACTTGAAATATATATTTTTGTAAACTTTATTTCACTACTTTTTGGATAACAATTACAACTTTTATATTATACTTTTATTTTACAAATTCTGAATAATAATTATTTTGCTTTTGTTTGTAAAAAAGCTTTTTAATTTGAAAATTTCTCTATTAGTGATTTATTACAAAATTTCCAGATGATTTTATAATATTTGAAACTAATAATTCAATACCAAATACAAATGGGTACCTTACACGATTTAAAAATAAAAATATTATATAATTCTGTTTAATGCAGATATAGTTTTATTTTATTTTATTAAAAAAAAAAACTACAAATTCTTTCTTATATATCACAACAGATGTTGCAATCACGTGCTGTGGATGCAGTTATACTTTTCTATACTTTCTGCACGTGTTCAATTTTGTATTGAAAAATTTATTTAATAAGAAAATATTTGAAAATTATGAACATTTTCAACCATTTTTCTAAAATAAATGCCTTTCTATATCTTATTCAAGTTATGCTGCAATAATATTTATTAACCCGACTTCAAAAAGGAGGATGGTTCTCAATTCGTCTGTATTTTTTTTTTCTTGTTATTATTGTTATTTTTGGAGGCGGTGTCCCAAAGTTATGTGAATTTCTCTATGCTGACACCGACTCCAAAAATAACAATAATTGTACATATATATTTAAAAATTTTTGCTTAGGTGAACTAAAATTGGCACAAGAATATGCAATTATTTTTTTACTTTTTAGTGCATTTTTTGTTTTAGTATATTTGATTTTTGAAGTCGGGTTTCCATTTTGTCAAAATAGGTTTTATTTTGATATTTATTTTTATCTTCTGTAATTGAATCTGTGGTTGGTAGTCTTTAAATTACAATAAATAAAATTATCGGTCATTATTGAAGAGTCATGAAGAACATAAACATCCTTATGTAGTATAAAAAAAGTCCGCCAGCCGCGTCTGTCTCAAAACCTACTGCAATTTACTCAAAAACGAGCATATAATTATATAACTAGAATATAATTTATCAAGTTTTTGTATAAATTGGTCATTAGATATTATAAAAAAAGGTAAAGTGGTATAATTTATTGATGTATAGGTGTATAATTTATCGGTGCATAGTAACAGATGTTCGTTGCTCTAGGTGCTGTGTGTTATACATTGTCTCTCATAAGTGGGGATGTAGACATTTTGAGTGTTATTTATATAAGCATGCAACAGACATATATATATATATATATGTATATGTATATGTATATATATATAAATATATATATATATATATATATATATATATATATATATATAAATTTTGCAAAATTTTGAAGTCGGTACGGAAATTCGCGTTTTGTGTGTACTATTTGCAAATTTTTTTATACTACAAATTTAAAAAGTTGATTCCATTAAAACTCCTGGACTGGAACAATTTGTTGGAAGTGTGCTAAGCTAATAGAAATATGAAGCTTTAACGTTTACATTTGAAATACCAAAATTGCTTTCTGCGGCCTCAATTTAGAATGTGCACAAACCTAACCAACTGCATAATGTAGTACGTTATTTCAAGCCCAGCCTTTATTTTTTCGCCTTATTTCACCTTATTTTGGTTTATTGTTTTTGTAAAATAATGTTATTATTTTATTAATGTTTAGTCCCCACTTTAAAACGGCTGAAAATATTGATAGTGGAAAAATATTCTGATTTAGATTTTCATAAAATGATTTTATTAGTCCATTTCCGGATATCCGTCTGTCTGTCCGTCAAAAAGATAATTCAAAAACAAAAAAACATAACGAGCTGAAATTTTGGGTGTCTGTTCTACAACTTAAACGCGAGGTAAAGTTCGTGAATGTACAAAAGCGGACGCACCTTTTCTCCGCGAGTGGAACAATTACTATCCCTGGTATACATTTAATATATACCAATATTTAACATATACATTTAATATATGTCTAACTTTGTAACGCTTGCCTGCCTGTCTGTCCGATTACCTAAAACCGATAAAAGATTACGAGCTGAAATTTCATGGGTGTTTTGAGTGAGTTAAACTATAAAGTAAAGTGCGTGAATGTGTGAAATTGAACCGTGGGAGTTGAATATGTATTTCAGAAACCGTAAGCGATAGAAAAAAATTCGTTACGCAGGAGCTGCTTCAACTTAGCGAATTTCCTTAGAATACATAAATCACTTTCTAGCGGTCACAATTTTAGTCTGATCAAAATGAAATGTATATGATTTTAGCATTTGCAAGGTCAATTTTATTAATAAATGACATACGTCAAAGGGAAAGGGGGCATAAAGAGAGAAGAAAACACAAAATATAAAATATCTCTCGTAACATTACAACAACCGAAAAATGCGTAAGGAATAAAGTTGTAGAAAATCAAATTTGCTACAATTCATCACCTTATCATTTTTGCTCAAACTCTAATGTGTAAAGAGATATTAAGGAATTCAATTTTCAATCTTAAGCCGTCAATATTTCTGTAAATATTAGTGTTACAGAAAAAATGATAAGAAACACAATTACAGTAAAACTTATTACCTACAACTTTTTTCTTATAAATTTTTCGATTTTTCGAATATTAAGGGCGATATTAAGAGCTCTATTTCCTTTCAGGAAATTCGCTAATATTTCCTTTCAGGAAGTTCGCTAAAAGTCTTTGGAAATAAAATACTTGTTTTTAAAAAAATATACAACCTTAATTTGAAGCTTTTCTCATAAATACTGGGTATTTAAGCAATTAACTCAATTATTTATTCTCAGTTGTTATTACTTGTAAATTGATTTTTGTATGAACCGTAATAAATAAATGATTTAATAGTAAATAATAATAAAAAATTAATATACCTTGATAAGACAAAAACATTAAGATTTGTTACGTTTAAATATACTCCTTGTTATACATCCCTCTCAATCCAAATCATATAAAAAATACTTTTGGAATATTCTAATTAACTATAACCTACCTGGAATATAATAATTCGAATGTACCTGGTATAGTCTACCTGTATTTATTCGGTAGATGAACTTTCATTATCCTAGTTTATTTTATACATACACATAATAATCGATCAGATATCTACAGAAAACATTCAGGAAGAAAACCGTATCTGGAGTTGTCTACACCAGCAGCTGTTATGGGTACGCGGTGAAAGTTTGTGGTAACGATATATACAGTGTGTCTACTTAAGTTGGCTCCATATGGAAAACTTTTTTATTATAAGGTTTACGAAAAAAAGTTATTCTTTATAAAAATCTCTGCTTTCGAAAATATTAACATTCAGCTATTCACTATTGATATCGAATGTACAGGGTGTCACAAATTGAAAAAATTCGATAGGAATGTTTTGACCAATTTTAAATTAAATTTTGCAAATCCTACTTATAAAACACGTTATCTTTTATCCTAATTAAACAGTCATCGTACTTCAAATGTTTATTTACTGATTTGAAACTTTTAATGAACGATATGTAACAAGATAATTAATACAGAGCATTTATTTTTCATACATTACATTACAAATACAATTATTATTGTTGACGTAAGTAACAACAGTTATTTTCAGTTCCTATTAAAATTCATTCCGTTGGATATTATTTTATTATTATTTATTTAAATCCATTGCTAATTTGTTTCAAATGAGCAAATAAACATTTGAAGTACGATGAATGGTTAATTAGGATAACAGATAAAGTGTTTTATAAGTAGAATTTGCAAAATTTAATTTAAAATTGAAGTGGTCAAAAAATTCCTATCGAACTTTTTCCATTTGTGAACACCCTGTACATTCGATGGTAAAAGTGAATAGCTGAATGTTAATATTTTCGAAAGCAGAGATTTTTATAATGAATAACTTTTTTTCGTAAACCTTATAATATTAAAGTTTTCCATATGGAGCATAGCTAAGTAGACACACTGTATACTATATATATATATATATATATATATATATATATATATATATATATATATATATATACATATACATATATATATACATATATAATATATATTTATATATATATATATATTTACATATATATATATATATATATATATATATATATATATATATATATATATATATATATATATAAATATTTATATATATGGTTCGTTTCGTATTTATGGATGATACCATTATCATCGTCTTGTTTAGACGAGAACCATGGACTTATAATGTACTTGATAATATATACCGCGTGTATTTTAATGATTACACTAGTTGCACAAAGCAGAATAATAATTTGAGTAAAAGTTACTGGTAAGTTTCTCAGTATTTCAGTTTCTCAGCTGGGTATTTCATATTTATAAGCCCCCTTTTCCTTGTACAATTTTGCCCAATAACGAACTTAGGCTTTCAGTACCAAAAGCACCTCATATACTAAATCTCATTCTAAACGGATTAAAACTGGCCACTTGAGGGGCTACATCGCTAATAATCATAATTAACCATGTTTGAACATAAAGTATGCCGTATCTATAAATTTGACAAAGAAAAAAAAATTTCAAAAGTTATTTCTTTTCAGAAATGAAAATTTTCGAGGTAAAAATTTTAGCCCCCCGGTTTCTGTCGGATATATCACACTTTTCTGGGTGGTTTCCGCCTAAGACTTATCTTCCTCTCAAAAGCAACTTTTATTGATAATGATTGATGAGCGTTTTTTTTGGGATTAAATATTTTAAATATAAAATATAAAAAATGGAAATGCCAGTTTTCTTCAAGTTTTTGATCAAATGAGCACTTATTTTAGATGTTTTTTGAATAAGGAAAAGCTATGTCATGAACGTTAGAAAGGGAGTATTTTTTTAAAATCTTTTAATACCGAACCTACCACAGTTTTATTTCGCAAATTAAAAGATAAATATTTGCGAAGAACGATTTAAATCTCGCTCCGAATTCGATAAATATTTATTTGGTAGGTATATGAAATCAATAATTGTTCATGAAGGTACGATAGATACATCATCACACCAAAGCGTATATTTAAATACGAATTCGTATCATTATTCACGGTCAACATATTATGACCGTGAACTTCGTACTCTTAAAAAAAATTCTTTCAGTCAAGGAGATTAACTATAATCAAATTTTTATGTTGGAAAAATAAAAAATGTGTATTGTACACATAATCATTTTCTCATGTTTCTATGTCCTATGATAATAAAATCCTACGTTTTACATATTCAGTTGTATTTATTAAGGTAATTCCAGCATTGACTTGTATAATCAGGACGAAAAACCGGTTTGCATTTACTATAGAAAAACCCATCTCGTCTGGTTCGTTTTCTCTAGCCCTCTGTATTCGTTGTCATATCGACCCGTCTTTTTTATGGATGGCAGAGCATAGCTCCACTTTAGTTGTTTTACCTAAGAAACTCGCATTTCAGGCGAGCCAAACATAAGTACCTCATTCTGGCTCTGTAGGCACATTCTGCTAGGATGTGAAAGGGCGTATCATCCGCCCCGTTAGAGTTCGGACTGATCACACTATCTTTATGCCATAGATGCTTTTTAAGCTGCAGTGTCTGGTAAGAAACGCAACCAGAAGTTATATCTTTTTCCGGTTTCCCCAAATAAGCGAGGTGGTCTTTGTGGCATTGTACCCGACTATTACTTGTTTGGCTTGTCTTCAGATAGGATATATATACTTTGCCAATATATTAAAGGTTATTATTTTCAATCCCAATGAGGGCAAAAGGGGTGGTATGAACTAATTTTGCTTTTGCATAAACTCAAAGCCAGTCATTTGCTCTAGAACAAGCTCCAGACATTTCCGGTCTTTTACTCTTTTTACTCTTGAGTGATCGTGTTGATGAACAGCCCAGACACATTTTAGGAACACTTACATTAATATTTTTTTTTCATTCAATATTGTTTACTGACCGTTACAAATTCGGGACAAAACTCAAAGACATTAATATTTAGCATATTATAAACAAATTTTTCCAGCAATCATTATGTAAAGTAAAATAAAACGAATAAAGTACATTAACTGAAAAAGGATGACATAACATTAGAAACTACTCTCTCGTGTACGTAAAGAATATCTTGGTTATACCACGCGTGTTCTATCTAAATACAGCTTACGTATAGTACTATGTGCCACAGAAGTTGTGTCCCTTTTTTTAAAATTGTATACTCTTTTGGCGCCTTGTTGATTCGGTTTTTGGGAGAATTTTTCGAATAAAAGTTGGTCGTATATTTAAAATGAACAACTTTTATTCGAAACATATACCTAAAAACCGAATAAATAAGGTACAAAATGACAATACAATTTTGAAAAAAGGACTGTACTTCTGTGGTCCAAAGTACTTGCATAGTAATATACTACTATTGTACTACATAGTATGTAGTACAACTATATGAATATACAGGGTCGCCCGTAAGTAGTCGAGTTCCATACGAGGGTAGGTAGAGGGTACGATTTTGGAACGAAAAGTCCTGAGACATATTTTTATTAGTTAATTATTTATTTATTAATTAAGGAAACTTGGTTGAAACCAAATGCAAAAAGTGCATTTTTTTGATAATTCATTTTTGATTTAATTATCAATTTTTGGAAAAATGTATTGTTTAAATATTTTAAATTATTAATTCCTTGAAAAGTGCATTAATAAAATTATTTTATTGATTAATTTTTATATAATAATTTCCAAAAATTGCTAATTGAATCAAAAATGAAGTATAAAAAAATGCACTTTTTGCAACTCTGGTTTCAACCGAGTTTCCTTAATTAATAAATAATTAATTAACGGTGCGTCTAATAAAAAAATATCTTAGGAATTTCGTTCCAAAATCGTACTCACTAATTACCCTCTTATGGAACTCGACTACTTACGGGCATCCTGTATATATGAATATATATATATATATATATATATATATATATATATATGTATGTGGCATGCCATTCCATATGCAATGTGATTTGTGTATACTATACAGGAAATCCTGTTTATATGATGCTCTTTCGCAGCTCGATTTTCATCCAATAACGATGGAGTTATAATTTTATAAATCATAAAATTCTAATAATTTTTAGAAAATAATTTGTTATTAAGTAAATATCATTTGTGTATGAATTACATCATATGTTAGATCTCTCTCTCTCTTCTGGGTAATAAAATCTACCAATTGCTTTAATTTAGAGGTGCAGGAGTGTTAGTTTACATTTTATTTAATTTTTCAAAAATCGATTCTATATTCTATAGGATTCCGTATTGAAAAAAATATTTAAGCTTTCTAGACGAACAATCCTAGTGTATAATTGTTTTTCGAGTTTCTCTTTTGTAATACTACGAAAAAAACCTTGTGAGAAAAATATTATATGACAATGTTCATCTCATGTCCTATGATTTTTTCGTGTCTGTAGGTTTGTGTATTTGAAAATAAAATTACGTCCGTGCTGTCATCTATGCATAGTATAAAAGGAAGTCGCACTCTGCGTCTGTCTGCATGTTTATCCGCTAGCTCCTTCTAAACCACGCAACGGATTTTGAAACGGTTTTCACCATCATCTAGATACTTTTTTTCGAAAGGGTTTATATGTATAGTACATTCTAAGTAAATTTTCGTATGTGTAAATAATAAAGATATTTCGAAAAAATTTACTTTCATGGCTTACGTATTTAATTCAAAGTTGATACACTAAAGTTACTTATCACCTTAGTTACATATTATACAATTTTTTTTAAACTCTCACATGTGAGGTGTTGTAATAGGGTGGATATAACTATATATTTGGCTGTTGTATCATATCGATCCTCCGATCAATGAACTCCGTTCAAAGGGTAGTAATTAACCATGCAAAGTAGGTGTAGTAATTAACCGGGCCGGGCCGAGCGGTGGAGGCGGATATCAGCAAAGTATATGATATATTGTAGTTATGATGTAATTTTTACAGGTAGGGATAGTTTAAAATAGTGGCCCGGGAAATAGTTCCAATTACTAACATGAATCTTACATTTTAGCTCAATAATTCGCAAAACTTGCTAAGCGTTACGCCCTTGTTGGTCATATGTTTGAACCCAATTTTCCACTTTATTTTAGCTTTAAAACAATTTAAAGGTTTGTAAACAAAATTCTAGACTTTTAAAATCCTAGAAAGTTATAGGTCAGAAAGATCAACCTTTTTTGGATGGAATTTTTGAATTCTTCATTTCTATGCTGAAAATAACATTCATATTATCCATAAATGGAAAAATTTGTACTTGGAATATCTGTTGATTAAAGTTGTTCCTCTACGATAATAACTATGAATTTGATGCAAACGGAAAATTGGATTAGAGTCCAATGCTGTTAGAACGTATGAACTTGAACTAAAATGGCGTATTATTTTGATAGGCATTTCATGATATATTCCTTTGTACAAATTAATTAACTATCAAATTGGAATGGTGATAGTATTGAATATAATTGATTGAAAGTACATTTATGTGATTTTGTGTTTGTCAACTGTTACACATGGTACAATTTGTGCAAATAGTAATTTACAAATACCTCAAAAGCTATACGATTTGTCTTATATTTGGTTATAGACAAACTTAAAGTTAATTAAATTTTGAACGAAAATTTTTGTGAAAACCAATAATTGCGAGGTATGAAAGGGGTAAATTGTGAATCGATATATTGTGAACCAAATTTCGTCATGCATGATTTTAATGAAAATTGCGAGGGACTATTTTTGTTCTTTAATTTCAGTTTGTTTATTACAAAGTTTGGGATGAATCAGAAAGTTTGTGAGATTCTAATGTTTTGAGATTTACTTTGTGAAAAATTATTAATAAATGTAAATAAAACAGAATCACTTTTTTGCGCAATGCTCACTTCTATGTTAATTGTTGACATACGTTTCAACCTGCATGACCGTTTTCAAAACAACATCTACGATGTGAATTGGTAACAAATTTTACAAAAAAAAGGTTGAAGTCTTTGAATTAAGGTAAACAAAATTGAGAACTTTAGTTTATTGTAACAATTTATTGTACTTTTCAATGTAGAAAGAAAACATTGACAAATTTCCAACTGTTTCACGATAGTCATCTTTGTTTCAAATTTGAAATATTTTTAAAAGGTACAACAATACTAATTGGTTATGTAAATATTTAACCTCGAACCTTTTTAATCTCCTTTATATGTTTTGTTCGTATGAAAAAAACAAAGGCAAACAAAAACCATTATTAGGAAATATACCGTTTTCAATTCAAGATGTCGCCCAATTGTTACCTTTCCAGTTGTATCAATTCTTTTGTCTGTAAAATCCTCCCCATTCAGTTAGTACAATCGAAATGACTTAAAACATGAGATAAATTTCGATGAGATGACTCAAAGAGTTATTAAAAATGATTAAAATACTTCAATAATTGGTGGTTATTTTCAATGTTGATAACAAAAGTAATAATGTTGATAACAAAAAGTAGTAACTTTTCTATTAATAATATACCTTGTATATTTACAAATATACTGGGTATAAAAATAATATGTATGGATGCTATGTACATGTGTACATGCATGCCATGGTATTGTATTTCTCATTTTCAACTTTGAGCACAAATTATGAGAAAATTTGTTTTGAAACTACTTACTTGAGTTTATGAAACAAATTTTTCAAACAAAAGTTATTTATTTTAAAGAGAAGTAGATTTTTTGTTAAAAAATTTTGTTCTATCTCTTACGGTTTCAAAGATATAAACTTTCCCTTCTGGCAGGGGGAAACACGTTTCGGTTTTGCCTATTACTTTTGCCCATTACTACGAACTTGACCTTACTTTTTTGCTCTAGAACACACACAAAAATTTTCAGCTCGTGATCTCTTTTCGTTTTTGAGTTATCGACTTCACAGACCTACAGACAGACAGACAGACATGCGGAAATGGACTAATCAGGTAATTTTATGAACACCTATTACAAAAATTTTTTTCTGCGATCAATATTTTCAAGCGTTACAAAGTCGGAATTAAACTTGAAAACTTAAAATGAAAAAGCATCAAAATATGTATTCATGGCTTGTGAAATGTACAACAAAATATGAAAATACCTTTTAAAGGTTTATAAAAATACTACAAAGCTTTCAAAAAGTTCCTTATTTATATTTAAAATTAATGAATGAATTGATTATAAATCTAAGGAGGTAAATTTCCGATTTGCAGACTTTTCTGGGGGTGGTTTCGTCCTAAGAACCATCATTCATTCAAATATCAACTTTCTAGGCCACCAGAAAGTACGTTAGAATATTGATGATGTTTACTGAGTGAGTAAGTCAGTCAGTCCCCACAATGTTTTGGGGTTAAATAACTTGGTAACAATTATAGCTGTAATGTCGAAACTTTTATTGGTTCCGGAGTTACAGAGGCCTAAAAATAGTCTCTAATTCTTGATGCATAAAGTTGGCCTGACGCACTACCGCGAATATGTGATTAATATAATTAATTTTATAATATTAAAACTACAAACATATCTGTAACGATTAAAGTTACCAGTTCAAGTGGCCGAGCAGTCTAAGGCGTTATGTCTGCGCAGTATGCCTACTTAGAAACTGGAAGGTTATGGGTTCGAATCCAGACATCGGCAGTTGGTCAATTATTAAGAAAAAAAAGGGGGTGGTTAATTGACTAAACTATCGGCGTATGGACAAGAACGAAGTAACCGGGTATACTTGAGAAAGTTTTCAGCAGTTTCCTTCACGAACTCCAGATGAATATCGGCAAGTTCCTATCATAGTCGGCTGCAGCCGCATATCCTACCATTTCCTAGTCTATACACGAAAATTCCTTCCACTCTACTCACATCCTCACATCCATAGGCATCACAATGGACCTTTTGGTCGAAGTGTAGCCCGTCGTTACAGAAAATATAGTCAGTTGATAAATTGCAGTAAAATTTATTTTCTTCGAATTTACTTGTGATAAATATTTTTAATATTCAAATTTTAAGAGAAATATTCAAATTTTTCTATTTCCAATGGCTCTATTCCTGGACTGATTTTGTCCATTAGTGAGGTGACCCTTAATATTCCAAGACAAAATTACTCATGTTCATGTATTCAACTATTTTTGAATAACATTGTACCTAGAATCAAATATTATTTCGAGAACCAGGACGACCTAGACCGATGTCTAGGTCTATTGTTGGTCGACCAGCCAGAGCACATCCACTACAACAACATTATACACAATAAAATTAAAGTAAAAAATAATACAATTGTTCCCGTCCAACTGTTCGTCGTCGGCCGCGCGGATACGTTACATTAATATACCATCATGCATATATACCATGTTACGACCAACTGTATACGTTAACTAGGTTGCCCTGAAGGCATGTGCTTGCCCGTTTGTCTATATATCAGTTTTCATGTCATCTGCGCATGTTTCTATTTCCCACATTATACACACAAATAGTATTGGTAGTATGTATATACAGTATGTTTCATAAAAATTGTACTTGTCTTAAGAAGTATTTTTTTTGTGTGTGTCAATTTTCAAATTCACACGATGCAATTTTTTGTAATAATAAACAACACTGTAGCATGGTAATCGAGTATGAATAGGGAATATGCATGAACATTTTTTTTCACTTGAATTGAAGCATGTTTACTTGACAAATATCAAGGTAAAACGTTACTTTTTAAATAACTTTAAAAATAAGCGAAATATGAATGATTGAAATTCCCGATTAAACAAAGAGGGTGATAGCCCTCTTGATATGTTATGTGACGTCATATTACACTTTCACCATTTAAAATACACGTAAAACTCCGTTTTTAGTATTTTTGCAAGAAAGAGATAGATAATAATCTTTAAAAGCTTATAGCTTCCTTGATATTTGTCGGATTTTAATTTTGTTTTTAAATATTATTACAGTATTAACAGTATTTTCATATTCTGAAAATAAATGTGAAAAAAAAATTGCATGCATATTCCCTATTATATGGGGGCTATAAATATGATATAAATCAGATAATATCTAATGGATATCCTCAAAGGGTATAAATAAGAAAATAATTTGTGTAATAATTAATGTTTAGGACAATATCTTTAATAAATAAAAAGTTCCAGACAACGGTAGATGTCACGTGATTACAATAAATTCAAAGTATATTTTAATAAATTTAGAAAAGCAACAAGCACTTCTAAATTTCAAATCTGACCCAATTGCTGCGTGAAATGAGTTCAAGGGGTTTGAATAGAAATATTCTCCCCTCCCCCCCCGGTCTACACAAAAACGCGAATATTCGCCAAATATCCACTTTTATTTTAACTGTAATTTACCAATTTAAGCTCGTTTGTTTCATATTAAGAAAAGGTATTCAAAATATTTTTTCAGTTTCTCAAAAATTCTCATAATTTCTAAAATGTTTGTTCCATTTTCATTATACATTCTTATAAAATATCCACTCCGCATTTGTAAATATATTTCAACCACTTTTCCGTAACTAAAGTTCCTATTTTTTTTTTAAATTTTAATGCTATTCATCATTTTGTATAAGGAAGAAGCTGTTTCTGTCACTGAAATTTACAAACAATAGATTCTCGGAAAATTCGATATAATTGGTTTATTCAACTAATTTTGAACATGTAGACAGCAGCCTTTTTCAGTACGTTTAATTATTCTGGAGAATTTTAATACAACTTGAATTTATAAATCTTCTAAATACCATATTAACTTTCCACAAACATATATCTTAGTCTTGAATCTAATTTTATATCGACAAGTTAGTCAATTGGTGAAAGCTTAAAGCCATTAAAATGCTTGTCGTTCAGTTTCTGCAAATTCCCAGTCAAACAGACTGCTAAACGTTTTGCTTACTTACAAAGTCCTAAATGAGATATGCTAATAAAATGCACCCGGTAATCAAAAGCAAGGCATCACGTCATCATTAGAGCTTTTCTACTACTACCATATAGAAGAAGCATACGAATACATTACGAATTAGTCAGGTGGCTGACTAGTGTGTATAGCTTTTTACACACGAGACTTTACATATATAGTATAGAAAACATACCATACCTACATAATATAACATACTAATATAATACGAACCAACGAGAGGAAAACATTCGGCGGGCGAGGGTATTAAAATGGTTGATTTGAACTTATACGATACAACTTGTGTGTATATATATATGTAGGTACTACTACAAGGCAAGCAAAAGAGAAAATATTTCAGGATTGTATTATTATACGAGTGTAAAAGCTCTCTGATCCAACATTCTCATCGTAAGTGTCGATGAAATACGAACGTTGAACGTTGAGTGTATGTAGACAATGTTCAAAAATATTTAAATGAGTGAAAAACAAAAACAATTATTAATATCATCATGCCACTTTTGGAATATTTTTTTTTTGTTTTCCATTACAAACAAAACTCAAATAACTGAATGAAATATTTTTTAAAGTATTTTTGAGTGTCTAAAAAAAATATTTAAAATAAAATTTAAAAACGAAAAAAAAAACAAAACAACAACGTGGTTTTTAAATTTTTCTTTTTTTCGTGTGATAGTGTTTTGTTTTTTTAAATGTGATTTTTAAATTGTGTTTAAATTTATTTTAAATTGTTATGTGTTTTGTGTGTAGTGTTTAAAAACAATTTTTGGAGAGCAGAAAATTAAAAAACAATTGAAAGGTGATATAATTTTGGATATTTAAAAATAAAAAATATATTTTTTATAATTAAATTAAAAGCTGTTAATAGTTAATGTTATTATAAATGATTCAAGGTTATTTGTTTCTTTTATTGATTGGTTTGAATAGTTTGCACCTTTCTGAATTTTTCATTTACCAGGAAATGATTCCCTGGTTTTTTTTTGGGTATATATTATATGGTTGTTGATAGAAAAATAAATCAATATAAACCAAATTTAGGAAAAAAAAGAAAAACTTTTATTAGAAAGTTTTGGAAAATGTTGTTAATGAGCGTGGGTTGTATTATTTGACTTTCTCTTTTAAGATGTATGTAATTGTATGTGACCTTTACCCTTTGTTGATTTTAATAATTGATTAACATTAATGTCATTTCTTATCACAAGAGGTATCATTAATGTGGGTCAACAAAAAATGTCTTTGGTTTTGTATTGGTATAAGATATTCGATTTAGTGGGATGTGTTGATGTTTTATTTGTGCAAAGAATTTAAGTTATGCAGTTTTCAAATTCACAACACAATACTAATGTCCGTTTACATTAAGGTTATGAAGACATAGTATGAAAGAACTAGCGTATACCATATAGGTACACATGTCATTTTTTTAATTAAATATTGGTATGGAAAAAATTAATTCATCTATCAGATTACGATCCCTGTACTTCTAGATTTCTAGCCCAGTGTGATATCGTTACACCACGGATGATAGAGTAATCCTCGGATGATGCACTAACCCTGGTGGATGAGTTAATTTAAGTATAAATAAGTTAACTTTTGGAATAATTTTTTTGGAGTATCGTTGATGAATTGATGTTATCATTTCTGATTACTCTGCACATTTTCTAAAAAATCAATTCGTTACACTTTGAATGTATAATGATATTGTAAATCTCCCGAAAATTTATACATTGTTTCATCCAATTTTATGTTAATTCAGTTATCTTTCGATACGTTAAATTTACATATTTTTTATTTATAAGAGAATTATATAGTTCTTACACAATTTGCTACCATTACTTTTGGAAAACTACATTAGGCATAATTTAAACTCTAAAACTATAAACATGATTCAATTTAAATATAAAATGAAATTTAAGAACACTCTTAAAAAAATAAATAAATAAAATGTTTTTTTTCTTTTTTAACTCCCGGCACAAAAACAGCGATGCTATAAGTTTGAAGTCTTTGTGTGCCTGTTTGTCTGTATTCCCGTTTGTCCGTCTGTCTATGTGTCTCTCTGTAACGTAGTAGCTCTCATCGCGTAGACCGATTGGATTGCGGTTTTTTTTATTACATAGTTGGTTTCTATGCAATGGTTCTTAGTCATGTGTGATAAAAATCTGTTCAGTCGTTTGAATATTATCAGCTCTTTTCCAAGATGATGATTTTACATATAAATTTGGTGGAAGTAACGGGAAGATCTTGTTATGTTTCATATTATTGCGTTAGGAGTTTTAAAAAAATTTTACCTATATAAAAAAGCCAATAAAAATTGTTGTATATATATATATATATATATATATATTAATTCCTGTATTCCCTTGGGGGATGTAGGGCCGCAACAAATGCCTTCCACCGTACTCGATTATGTGCCATTTGCTTTATTTCTCTCCAGGTTTTTCCTTCATCTTCTTCTATCTCTTTCTCGACTGACCTCTTCCAGGTTATCTTGGGTCTTCCGTTTTCTGCTTCTTTAGGGGTTCCAACCTAGGGCTTGTCTGCTGATGGTATTACATGGCCTTCTTAAGGTGTGGACTAACCACCCAAACTTTCTTTTTTTTCCTCTCAAAAATTTTTGAGTACGCTTCAATGAAACTTTCCGAAACGAAAAAACTTGAAGACTTAACACGAGTTTTTTTAAAGCTGTGAGCCATTAAATTAATAATTCTCTTTTCCAAGTAACTCTTTGTATTAAAATTAACGTAAGTTTACAAATATGATAAATTTGTTTTTACCTGCTTTCCAATAAATTTTCTTAAGTCATATTGCCAATTTTTAATAATCATTGTTTCTGATAATAATCTGCAGGCATTGTTGCTGCCTGTAGTCTATTATAAAATTGTTAATGTCTTTTATTTGTTAATTTGTTTATTAAAAACTACTGGATCGATTTTGATGAAACTTTTTGTTGTTTAAAAGCTAATGATTAGACTTAAAAACTGGTATGCAGTTTACCTCGCTGCAAGAGGTCAAATTTTATAATATTTGCTGAAATAGAGATTTGGTGGAAGCGATGGGAAAGTTAAATATTTGAAGTTGTATAAGCGGACAGGAATTATATTCGGTTCCTCATTAAATACTTACCAAGGAGAATTTTGCGCAATAAATTTATACGAATAATTTTCTTAATTTTAAACAATTTGTGCCTTATATTTCACTAGATTTGAAGCCGAACATTTTCATTTCACATTATTTATTTTTGGTGGGATTTTTAGATAGATTTTGAAGTTTGTTACACAATAGAGAATATGCATGAAAATTTTTTTTCACTTGAATTGAAGCATGTTTACTTGACAAATATCAAGGTAAAATTACTTTTTAAATAGCTTTAAAAATAAGCGAGATATGAATGATTGAAATTCCCGATTAGACAAAGAGGGTCATAGCCCTCTTGATATATTATGTGACGTCATATTACACTTTCACCACTTAAAATACACGTAAAACTCCGTTTTTATTATTTTTGCAAGATAGAGACAGATAATAATCTTTAAAAGCTTATAGTTTCCTTGATATTTGTCGGATTTTAATTTCGTTTTTAAATATTATTACAGTATTAACAGTATTTTCATATTCTAAAAATAAATGTGAAAAAAATTTTTCATGCATGTTCCCTATTATATAAACTTTATACTATTAACAAAATGTTTGTTAATTTTGCTAAACTGCTGCATAACACTTCAAAACGCAATAATAACTTCTTCATACATACTTATTGGGACAATTATATCAATCAATTATTATCGAAAACAATTATTATTGTATGTTATAGAGATAAAGAAAAAAATACTACTAATATCACGTATTTATTCAAGGGGCTTGATATAAGCGTTATTGTACGAACAAATAAGATATTTATTTTGTTGAAGAAAATGTGGATCTATACATTCAATGCAACAAATGTGACAAGTGGATTTCTAAGTAAATATTTATTCTGACAATAAAAAGCACTTTTCTTCTAATATAAACATATAATACCTTATTTCTTCGCCTCCTTCGCATTGGTTTTCTTCTCATTCGAAGCACTTTATATATTTGAATATATAATTATTGAACTATTTTATTAGGATGCCGTATTAATATTAATTAACGTTTTGAATTAGTAAAATTTATTTTACGTCGTGTAGCTATTATAGGTTATATTTTTAGCGAATTACCGCCAAAGGAAATGTAGCTATTGTTTTTGTACCAATTTTTGAATTTCGTAAAAATTTCTTGAAATGTTCATCGATCCTACCTACTAAATGTCAAATATCACTCTCGTTAAAATTTTATATATGTATATTTTATATACATATATAAATATGTATATATATATATATATGTATATATATATATATATATATATATATATGTATATATATATATATATATATGTATATTTTATATATATATATATATATATATATATATATATATATATATATATATAAATATATACATATATATATATATATATACATGTATATATATATGTATATACATATATACATATATACGTGTATATATGTATACATGTATACACACACACACACACCTATGCATGTGTGTGTACTCCTCCCTTAATATTTGAAAAATCGAAAAATATATCAGGAGTAAAGTTGTAGTTACTTAGTTTTACTGTAATTTCGTTTTTAATCATTTTTCTGTTACACTAATATTTACAGAAATATTTAGAATTAAAGATTGAAAGTTAAAATTCTAAATATCTCTGTACACATTAAAGTTTGGAAAAATGATAAGGAAATGAATTATATCAAACTTGATTTTCTACAACTTTACTCGTTTTCGATTGTTCCAATATTAAGAGAGATATTTTATATTTTGTTTTTCTTCTGTCTTTATGCCCCCCTTTTCCCTTGACGTATGCCGTTTATTAATAAAATTGGCCCGGAAAATACTAAAATGATATCAGATACGACATTTCATTTTGATCAGACTTAAATTGTGACTAGAGAGTGATTTATGTATTCTAAGGAATATCGCTAAGTTGTCGCAGCTCCTACGTAACGCCTGTTTTACCAGGCTTAAAAGGCTACATGACACTACACCCACATATGTCGTCATGAGTGTACATGACGTAAATAAAATTTAACTAATTTAAAACCTTGTTTTTATCCCCCTTTTTGCATATACCATTGTTTTGGCAATTGTTTTTAAAGTGTCGTATAATCCTCATAAGCCAAGATATTAGAGGACAATGGTGATGAAAATAGGATTTTTGCAATAATTTCTGCTTATTAATTAATGCTTATTGTAAAACTTAGGTAGATCATAAGAGCTTCTGAAAACTCTTCCGTTTAAATATCCAAAATCGGGAAAGTACAATTTATATTTTATCATTTACATTATACCAAATTTATATTTGTATGATCCTGTATACGCGTGCGCAGCTTCAATTCTTGGCATAGTATCAAA
The DNA here is from genome assembly GCA_963920215.1 of Nineta flava. Taxonomy (NCBI): domain Eukaryota; kingdom Metazoa; phylum Arthropoda; class Insecta; order Neuroptera; family Chrysopidae; genus Nineta; species Nineta flava. Next base: position 101,447,969 of record OY986042.1, read on the forward strand.
TTTGTAGAAAATTTTATGATACACAAATTTTATAAAATACAGGGACATTTGGCGGATGAAAACGATATTACTTGCAAAAGTCGATATGACGTTTGAACTGAAATAATTTGACTAGCAGGCAAGATATTATGTGTTATTTTTTTGCACTTCTGTCTTTAGAATGCCAAAACAATGATTTATATAACAAAGTCTATCAATACCAATACCGTGAGAAAAGGAAAGCCGGGACTCATGATGTGAAAACATATCCTATATACAATTGCACAATGAATATGCAATGTTAAATTCTCAACGAATGCCGATGATTTCCGAATGTCACATAGCCAATCGCTACATACAAAAACGTGACAGTCTAATCTCAAATTCCAGTTCATTCTCCATTCAAACTCATAATTGTATAGTTTCGCTATACATATTTTCACATTACAAATCAGAATTTTTCAAATATTCTGAATTGAACAAAAAACGTTCAGATTGTTCTTTCATAAAAAAATCACAATTAACCGTAGTGCATTAATCACAAGTCTGACTCGTGTAAACTTATGTTAATTTTGTGAAACAATTCCGAGTCTGACTCGTGTAAACTTATTTTTACTTTGTGAAACATTCACGTGTCTGTCTCGTGTAAACTTATTTTACTTTGTGAAACAATCAGGAGTTCGACTCGTGTAAACTTAAATTTACTTTGTGAAAAAAAGTAAAGTCTTAAAACAAAGTAAAGTTCTTAATACTTAAAGAAAGTAAAGTCTTGTTGCATTACAGTATCGTTCGTGCTTCGAATATCCTGAGTGCTTCGAAAAGTATCACACACTGAACGACTATGAGGTTATTGTTATTTTGCACTGTAATATTAACAATAAATAAAATTATCTATTTTGCTGTTATGAAATTTTCTTTTAAATAATTATTTCAGGCACATAATTTATTCAAATAAGTCATAATTTCAGACCTATAATTTAATTAAACAATTAAAACTATAAGGGGTTAATAATGACATCTTTATCGAAACTGAACTAGAGAATACCTATCAGTGTATATCGGACTAAAACTTTTCGCTCAGATTTGACACTTAAAATTCATTTAAAATTCATGTGATTGGGATTTTAGACAAAGAAGCTCTGCAAGATTTCATTTCTTACAGAAATTTTTTGATACATATTGTAAGTAAATACATATTCGAGGGAACCCTTGTGATTGACACACTTGGCGAATTTTTCAGTACAAATGATATATGATAAGACATTTAAGTATCTATTATTTTACAACAAATAATATTGATTGCGTATTTTATTTCTCAACAAGTATTATGTGTTTTTATACCCGGTATATATTGTATATACATGGGTATATGCTGTCGTGCTTAGGTAAAAGACAGTAAAGTGTACAAAGAGAAAAATGAATAATTATTGAACGATTAACAATATGTTACATGACTTGTTTGAAAGTCAGTTGAGTGTGATTTTTGACGACAATTATTCAAAATGTTTAAAATAAGAGATCATCTGTCTATAATTGTTGTAAATCGAAAAGCAGTAACATGTGCGATACTGCCCTTATACTATGTGAAACAGAATTACTGCTTTTTTACATTGTTTTATTTATTTATGTATATTATTTTGTTAAAGGTAAAACGCAGTAATGTAGAAAAAAATTTAATTTAATTTTAATTTATTTTATTAATATTAAAATGACTAAGGGTGATATATTAATGATTGTCTAATCAGTATCGAATCATAAAATCTTAAACAATTAAAATTTATTAATCTTTGTTGAATATATTACGGTTTTGTTCTCAGTCAATAAAAATATAATCATAAATGGTTAAAAAAAAACAGCAATTACATTTGTTCAGTGGATAAAAGCAGTACAATTTGAAAACTACTGCTTTTTTTCTTTGAAAAATCAATTTACAGCTTTTATATTTAAGAAATGTAACCATTTTTTGAAATATTTGACAAACATAAAAAAATATTTTCTTGTCGAATTCATCGGAAAAATCGATTAGCAGAAAAATTAAAATTAGTTAATGAAGTTTACAGCCTTTTACCTAAGCACGATAGTATTTAGTTCAAGCCCGAGTTAACGGTTGAAAATATTATTCGCAGAACAAAATTTTTGGTATAGGTGTTCATTAAATGACCTAAGGGGAGGGGAAATATCTACCTTTAAAGAGATAGAATACTAATTTAAAGACACAAAATGTTTTTTACATGTTTGTGTGATTTGACTTCAGTAGTATTTATATTTGGTAACGCCGCGTAAAAGTAAGAGTGATAGTAATAAAACTTCTGCGCAAGCATCAATGAGTTACATGTTTGTTGACTAAAATGTCTGGGTCAAAATTATTAATATTTCATTGGAAAGACTTTACGTGATAAATGTACCTGTATTCATAAAAATTTATTATGTTTTGTAATAAAAAATTGTGTATAAATTGATATCCCCACACAATTCGAGGTATGTTTGAATTTTGACCCCGTCATAACCTCTTTGATGGCGTTGCCACAGTAATTAACATAGTACATTTTTCGTAATTATTTACTAATTACTCTTATCATACTCTCTGAAACTCGATTTGTGAGTAACCAAAATGTTCGAAACATTTTTCTTGTTTTTGTTGATACCACCATCATTGTAATCTGAACGGCACTATTTGTGAAATTATATAAAATCTGTGATTTCTCATAAGGATCAATGGTAAAGGCAGAAATTTTTATTTATATTAATATCTTTTTTCTGGTTCTCTGCAACTCTTTATAAATTTAACTGGTTCATTGTCTTATTATAACGTACTAGTATGCCAAGTTTCATTAAATTCTGAACAGTAATTCTATAGCGAGGGTTCTACCTTAAAAAAACAACTTTTGTTTGAAAATTTTTTCTACATTAACCGATTAGATTCCCTTGCTTCTACGTGACAAATTTTATATCAATGTTTTATCCTTTTTTTCCCACATACACCTTACAACTTTTGTAGGGTGTATTAAATATTTTATATTTAACGTTTTTCCTTTATTGTCAATTATGACAACAACATTTGTATGAATTATTTATATTGAAGTACATGTTTCATTCAATCTTTATTTAAATATTTAAATATTTTTGAGGGTTCTTTTTATCTGTTCACCATGTGTTTTTTTGTATCACATCAACGTGACTGAGGTTTCTGTTGTCTAAAATAATTTTAATTGTAACATTGTCTCTCCAGATTAACAATAGAGGAAAAATAATTGACTGTACCAATTGTTAAAGTAGATGGGTAAATGGTAGTTACTGTAGACCAGTGATTCTCAACCTTTTTTTTGTCGCGGCACACTTTTAACGATTTAAAAATTTGACGGCACACAAAGAAAAAGATAAGTTTAAAAGTTGTTTACTTACCTATAATACTACACTGTGTAAAATAGTTTATGATAATCATTTTGAATGTAAAGTAAAATAATATGTACTACAAAAACAACAGTACGTTTATTAAGGGATTAATTCTTTCACATCAAATATTTGATATGAAAAATCATACACATCTAGAATGGAAATCGAACCCATGACCTAGACATATCGTTGTTTTCATTTTAAATTGCATATTGACTGTTCGCGTTGTAAGATTCGGGCCAAATCAACTGTAAAAGCTTGAAAACAGAACGCCAATTTTGTAGTCGTTGGTAGGTACTGAATTATTTTATAATTTAGAATTTCGAGGAAATATAACAAAACTGTTCGGTCAAAATATAACAGTGAGGACTGGTGATGAATTTGATAACCATTGTTATTTAGTGATTCCATCGTTTTTATGATGCCTATATGCCAAATTTAGTTCATGATTAAATATTGGATAGTATTGTTTTTCCTTGTAGTTTTTAATATCTCAACGTTGGTGCCAAATCCTACACTGGAGAATGAAGGGTCCTTGGGTTGGCAGTATTTACCACCTCGTGCCATATCTGATTCACTGTGTTGTCGCTTTAATAATGGTCGGTAACGTTCAGAGTGTACAATAATAATCGATCATCAAATTGTTACATTTAATACCCAGAATCCATCTTTACTTGCTCAGTAATCACAATTGATGTCAGTTCCATATTTTAAGACCAGGTAATAGAATCTCTAACATAAAAGCATCAAATGCTTGAATGCTTACGAACTGTCACTCTTTATTTCTTATTACCAGTCTACATTGTATAGTCACTGAAAGTAGCGAACCTAAATATCGGGTATTATACCTTCTCTGTCATTTAGAAAAATTAGAAGGTTTTCCAATTGCTTTGGTTAATATATTACTTGTTTTTAGCGGATGGCAAACTTTTTTCGAGACACTCTGTGTCTAGATTACATTTATATCAATTATTATTAATAAATAATATTATATATTGGTACAGTTCTAGGTATGTATTATATATATGTAGTGATGCCGCGAGACGAGGCGATACTAGAGTAGCATGTCTCTTGTATTGTATTGACTTGTAAAAGTTTTCTATCGCCCCATCACGTTTTTAGAGTTGAAGATTTTCTTGAAAAAATCGAATTAAAAAATTTAAGAATTCGAAAATTTTAAAAAATTTGTATCATTACCACCGAATATGATTTTTTGTTCTGTGATTAATACATTTTCACATATTCAAAATCTTTAGAGATTGAAACAGAGTCCTATCTATCTGTCTTTCGAATATTTATCGAAAACCAGGACTTTAATTTTCGTCTCGTTTCTCGCTGACTTATTCTCATAACGCCTCGTTTTTGACGTCTCTCGCGGCATCACTAAACATACATAATAAATATCCACATACATATATGAGTACTATATTTTGTGTCCTTTTTTAATGCCCTACATCATTTTATTGGCGCCTTGACTGTCGATTCATTTTTCATGTATACCCTTTTTGCGGGTACTATAAGCAATTCATTTTTATGGTATATTACATTACCTATATATAATTCTGACTTGGATCAACTATAACCCCGTATGTAGTTCGTTTTTTTTTTTTTGGGGGGGGGGGGTTATACACATAATAAGTAAATAATGTATTATTGATTTTCAATATATTTTGATGTTTATTTGAAAACATAAACGTAATCCATAACACATAATTTTTCCTTATATTGTTACTTTGGGCCAGATCCGTAGTCATGAAACACAATAATGGCTACTAGTTTTCTAATCATTTTATTTATTCATTTAAACAAGTTCTATACCGGGTGTCAACGAAATCATTTTACGAATTCTAATTTTGTAAATATTAAAAAATAGAATTTCTGTTTATTTTATTTTCGATAATAAAATATCATAAAATCGTTTTGGATAACTAAATAATTTTTAAATATTTTTGTTTTAATACTTTGTAATGTCTTGATGAAAAATTTGTTGAAAATGGAAAACTGAATTTATTCGAGTGTCTGAAAAAAATGGTAGTAAAAAGTTAAAGAAAGCCAATTTTTTTCATAAAACTATAGTTTTCTATTAAACAATAATTTACATTTTTCGAAATCCAAGCTTTTATTAGTAGGTCATAAAAAAATAAATAAAAACATCACAAAGATTAATCAATGTCTGCAAATTCATTTATAATTAATTATTTTTTGCTTCTTAGATCGTTTTCTACTGATAAACGCTTATATTTTGAAAATATCTGATACGATTTTTTGAAAAGATATTTTTTAAAGACCTAAAAAATCAATTTGATTTCCTATACTAACAACCAACGCATCCATTGAAGTTTTATTTCGGTGAATATATCAGATTCGCGAGGGCTCTTATAAAAAGCATCTCATGGAAAAAGTCTCTGAGCGTTTACAACTAGAAGAAAACCAGTTGAGGATACTTAGATAGATAGATAGACTATATCTACAAAATCAATCTCATAGGGAATGATCACTGCAGATTTTGTCATGAAGAGGACGCAATTCACATTATGTATGAATGTGAAAGCCCCTCTCTCAAAAAACCCTATCCTTTGAGATGGGCAGATCTTCAATAAGATGAGACCAATATGTCGCAAAGAGATAATCTAACGCAGTGATTCTCAACCTTTTTTTGTCGCGGCACTCTTTTAACTATTTCAAAATTTGAAGGCACACAAAGAAAATGATAAGTTTAAAAGTTGTTGACTTGTTGACCTATAATACACTATGTAAAATAGTTTATGATAATAATTTTAAATGTAAAATAAAATAATATGTACTACAAAAACAACAGTACGCTTATTAAGGGATTCATTACAAGTTAATAATAAGAATACTTTTAATGAGAAATTTGAGCTTGATGTTTTTTGATAATCTCATTTATATTATGTCGTAAAAATGATACTGCTACTCCCATGACGTCTTCTACATTTAACAGTGTCGATATTTTCTTCGTTTTTATGTTGGCTAATACTTTACTATATACATATTTAAAAGTGGGCGGCACAAAAAATTGCCGCGACACAGTGGTAGAGATCACTGATCTAATGTTTATAAAGACTATCGGACTATAGAACATCTTTGAAGAAAAGGAGGTACAATAGATCAAATTGGTCGCGGTACAAAAACTCTTTATAAGACTTACTCCTGACTCGAATCTAATTTAACCTAACTTTGTATTTGAATACTGACAGTCTTCTTCCACCAGTGTATTACAATTAATAAATAAAAAATCATTAAATTTAATTTGGAACATGATGTTCCCACTTGATATATTAGTTAGATACACTAAATTAGGTTATATTAATATTATATTGAGTTCGATATTTTATTAAATAATAATATATATTGACAGTTTTATTTCTTTATGTTACAGAATATTTTAGTGAAGTGCACCACAGCAAAAATAATAAACGACTAAACAAAGATGCATATATATAATATAAAACATATATTATATATTTTACTTCTGTATGAAAATGATGACAACTGAAATAAGACAACCGAATCAATAAAAGTTTAATAATAATAAAACATGTCTAAAATATGATATAATAATTATAAAATACGAAAAACATTAGACAATCATAAACATTTCTAAATTAGAAATTGCAATTTAAACAACAACAAAACCAACAATAATGAAAAAACAAAAAGGCATCAAAACAAATTGAAAAATTTAAGCAATGTTATTAAAACGTAATGAATTACAAAATAAAAATTTGAATTTAACACAAATTCAAACAATGCGGTTCTGTTTAATTGTATTATGTTTAATTATATGGACAACTATAAATCATGTACATGGATTATCATTATACACAACAACAAATACAGCAAATCCACAACATTATGGTGATCCAGCACCTGGACGATCACCCGGACCACCTTCGTCAATTCAAACCGAACAATTGAACCATAATAATGACCATAATAATAACGATAATCAATTAGATGACATTGAGAATCCAACAGTGATTTTAACTGTTGATAGCAATGATGGTGATGATATTGTTGATCAAATACGGAACTCAGAAGTGGAAAATACGGAATCATCATTAGAAGAAAACCATGATAATGAAAATTTATTTAACGTAAATGATTGTGACATTAGTCGACACGATGATATTAGGCGCATTGAACCGTATGATACGGTTTTAAATTTTACATTGGCACATCGATTATTTCGTACGGATATGGGACAAATTGTTGAAGGGGTTACGTATCAAGGTAGGTGTAATTTGATTTTCTTTTTAATAATTATTTTATTCCATAAAGTTTTACAGAATAATCTTACATTCTATATCGTATTTTGTAGCATTTTAGATAGGAATTTCGGTATAACATGTATATTAACATATAGCATACAATATACATGACTTAGTAATAAAGAGATTCTAAAATTAGCACTTCAGTAAAGGGTTCATACAAGGGGTATACAAGGGGTGACCGCTCGGTCACTTGGGCTGGTAATCACGCGGTAACATACGGGCGTTCTCGAACCAATGCACTCTCATGCACACATAGATTTCCATAAGCCTTGCAATGAAGAAATTATGTAAAATAGATAATTGAAATATATTTTCAGTCCATTAAAAAGTAATTCTTTTCAAGAATAATTCATGTTGCTGCAATAACAAATTTAATAATAAAATGACCTTGAATCATAATCATTTTCATATTCAAAATATTCTGTTAATACAGATACGACTGATGTATATTATTCCATACAACAAGCAATATAATATCTATTACATGACTAACTAATACCCAATAATTAATTTAAGTGTTCCATTCGAAGGTTATTATTAAGTATATATACACAAACATTAAAATCATATGTAAGATGTGCGAACTTGGCACTAGGATTTGCTAATGTTAGCTTACATTTATTTAGTCAGGCATGGTGTACATGTACTCGCGTTGTTGTACGCAACTACTTCAAAACTCCAAAAACACCTTTGTTGTCAAGCTTTTATTCAATCTAAAAAATAAGTAAAACTTCCGTTAAAATTATCCGATAAATCCATTATTTACTTGAGAATCAGAGTTAGTGGAATTTATCAAAACCAGGCCAGGTTTATCAATATTTACATTTAATATACAAAGTTTACGAGCCCATAAAAATAATATCATTAATAATGTGACTCGTAATTCTAATATTCTTATTTTATCAGAAACAAGGAGTAATAATGATGAACACATCTTGTACCTAATTTCAACTACATAGTCACATTGGCATGTTCCAATGTCTTAAACTTAATAAAAGTTTAATAATGTTTTTCGATTTGACGCTCAGATATAATTAATCAAACATTAATATATTTAACTATTTTGTGAGTGTCGCTACACTTATGAGAACTTTGATTATCGCTTCTCTAGCATGGCCGCCCTACTCCACTTCTGTGGCCCCACCTCCTTACACTATGCGTTCTGAGTTTGGTGGAGTAGTGTAGCAACGCCCAAAAATGAAAATGTGATTAGTTGAATTTATTATTAAATATATCTCAAAAACTAAGCGTGAAATCGAAAAACTTTATGAAAATTTTTTGTTTGTTTTTTTCAGCTCTACATCATGGTATAGTTTTCTTGAATGAATTTCAGGCCACCCTGTATATATACAAACAAGCCAAGTTAAACATCATGTTAAACAACATGCCAAGTTAAACGTCAAAATCGGGTATATCATCACAAACACCATCCTATGCATAGCAACCGATGTTCCAATTTGTGATCTAGCACGGGCTCGCAGATTAAGTGCCAAGTTCATATAAACAATTTGTACATACATCATCTATTAAATTTTATCATTTAATTAAATTTTGTATTATATTGTTTGCATTAATATAAATTATTAATATTTACGTACACAAAATATTAATTATTATGCTAATAATAGTTATTATATATTTCGAATATTGACAATTATATATGGGCCATTCATTGTTGGAGTAATGTAACAGCGATATTGTTTGTTTATACAATTAACAGAGAATAATATTGTAACTACAATTATATTGTAACTGCGTTCAACGTTGTACATATGAATTTAGTCAGAAAAATGGTAATTTTTTAATCCATTTATTTTATACATTATATTATCGAATGATAATTTACTGAGAACTCTAGGTTTTTGAAATAAAATTTCAAATTCGCCCCCTTTACCTAGATCAGTTTTTTTGTATTATAAATACGTATTTCGACTACAATGTAGTCATCATCAGTATAAATTAGCTAGTCGTACATTACTCTTTGACAATTAGAGATAGATATAAAGTCGATATCAATCGACAAAAATAAAAATAAATAGAAAATTAACTAGATTAAAATATACTAAATTTAAAATATAATAAATTTTAAATTATATTGAAATTGCTCTTGTTAAAATTTCCTTCATTCACATTTGTTCCTGTTAATTTTACTCTTATTAAAATTACTCTTATATTGTCGCAGGATATGTTACTTGTTACTAATTTGGTGACAGTTTCACTGTTACTAGTTACTAGTTTGGTGAAACTGTCACCAAATTAGTAACTGTATGGGGTACCTACCGCTTGGCTTGTGGCAATACCCGCAATCCAGTCCCGATGGGGGGCCCGCGCACGCTAGGGTCCGGCTGGCAAACGCCACCTTGACTATATGGCCAGTCCAACGCTGACTAGGGAAACCAAAAAAAAAAGTGATGTAAGTTTTCCCTACAAAAAAAAAGGATTTTTTAATTTCTGAAGTAAAACAATATAAATGATGAGAAGGTATCTATATAAATATTAACAAATTATTACAATAAAGAAAAAAAGATAATGGAACATTGGTTTTACTTCTTTTTTTGTTTATTTGAGGAAAAGAGATGGAGAAATTAATTATATATTAAACTTCGCAGAGACCTATAACATTTTAATTTATAATGCTATTATAATTTTCTTTTCACAAATCATTATCATTTCTTCTATATTTTAAAATATATTGATTAAATATAAATAAATTATAGGAACAGTAAATTCAATTTGAATATTAAAATAAAGCTCGTTGAGCGTGTGGTTAAAGAAACCTCAAATAGGATTCCGTACATTGTATTATAATACATTCTGATACTCCATTTTTCTGTTCTTAAATATTTTAGTTTAACACAGGTGCTCTTATTGGTCGCAAAAATGTTAACTTGATTCATATCACTGCTTTAAAAGGTTGTTTAAATGCATTGAATTTAATCTGATAATAAGTTAATTGTTATTAAATATTAAATATTAATACAGAATTAATGTATCAGGGGATTTGAGAAAGGAATAAAAGATTTATTTAAATGCTAACGTAATTGTGGGATATAACGCCTTAAACTTAAGGAAAATTGATTAGACGAGCTTTATTCAGTAGTAAATAGGTGTTTTAATTATGGTCTATATAAAACTTATTGTTAAAATAAATAAATAAACTGTCAATATCTTTTCCATAATCGTACACAAAAATTTGCATAATGTACACCACATTTGATCATCGACTGTACATGTACAATTATGTTTCCATGGTTTCAAAAATCATTAAATAATAATGTTTACATGCAAACTTTGTACCTGTTCATCGATTGTAAACGGGGAAAGTAAGAATTATTTTTTGCACGAACTTAGCTAATCTGTACATAAAACTATCAAATGAGGATGTTTTAAAGTTTTAAATTAAACAAATATTTGAAATTTTCATAACAATATTTAAATTACATAAAATATTTAATAATTTGATAATTATAATGGATTTTCGTCAAATAATGACCACTATGAATACACACGTAAAATTAAAAATTTAAAAACCACTCAGCACAATAATATTATGAAACATAATAGGAACTTCCCTTTACCTCCACCAAAGTAAAATTAGAACTTTACGTTACATCCACCAAAGTTTTGTGTAAAATGATAATCTAACTAATATGTTAATACATCATCTTGACATCATCAAACGACTGAACCGATTTTTATCAAACATAGCTAAGAACCACCGCAAGGAATCCAGCTATCTAATAAAAAATAGAATTCAAATCGGTTTATACGTTTAAGATGCCACAGGCAGACCCACACACAGACAGACAGAAAAAGACAATGACCTATAACATCCCTCTTTTTGAAGTAGTTGATTTTTTTCTTATTTAGGGACGTTCCAGCACTGTGTTATGCAATCAGTATATCAAACCGGTTTGATTTTATTATAGTACCAATACATCAACACACATATACAACACATAGACAAACACACTGTTCACATATACAAAATAATGTTGTTTTGAAGAAAAGGAATAATTTTAAACTATTATATTTCGATAACAAAACGGTAACACGATTTTTTTTTTAAAATTTATATAATAAATATTTAGCTTTACTCTCCTTTAATTTAGTTTGTTTTTTAAATTCTGTCGAGTATTTTTTCTTATACAACAAATAATTGTTGGACGGGGGGTATAAAGTTTGACATGCTTCTAATGACAGAGAGTGAGAGAGAATGATATTAATTATTACTTTGATATTAATTATCTCGCGTTCTAAACGGTCAAAAATTCTGAAACTTCGGGATTTATTAGAAAACGTTATTTTTAGCCTGTGAACAAAAAATGAGTAAAATCTGTCGAAAAGTGGGGGTATGCTGGAACATCCTTAAAAGTTTTATAACTGAATAATGAAACTTAATTTTATTGCATTTAGAATAATATTTCAGGCAATGATAAAATAATTGATGGTTCAATAAAACACATTAACCCAAATTTTACCAAATCAATGCTTGTTTTTATCAAGCGACCGTAAACGAAAGAGATTAATTAACGCAAAATATTTTTAAACGATTTGGATATGATAAATTATCCGGAATTCGAATTATTAATAACTAACTTTGTTTTCGTGTCATTATTATTAATTTTATCCACATATTTCAAGGTGTCGAAACTGTACCTTCCACCTGAACAACATAAAAATAACTAGGTCAATTATAATATATAAGTATTGTCGATCTGTATATAAGCACGACGTTGAACATACACCTGGTGATCATACAGGTACCACTACATATACAATATATTACGCCTTTGATGGTGATAGTACTACTACTGGTGGCAACAGTTCTAACCACCACATGTCTGTGTTTATGCTCAAGAAATGACACCCTTATCATATTTTATTGATTAAAACAATCTATTCTCTGAGAAAACCACAATACCACAAAATTCATCCAAGAAAATTTTCAATCATGGTATTGAACAGATTGAATGAAGAATATATCAGTTGATTGAACTGCTTTAATATCAATTTTCTATTACAGGATGTATTAAGCTTATAAAACTGTGTAATAAACTTTTTATGGTACACATTAAGGACGTTCATGCATAAGGCTTGATAATAGATACAAATTATTAATTTTGTGAATTGAATAGCTCAAGTATTTAGTTATCCTCCATTAAAAATTTAAATTACAAGGTCTTATGGTGAACAGAATTTTTTTGTACTTAAAATTATACTAACTATATTATTAAAGTTGACACCATATTAAATAATGTTTATAAATATTCTTCAAAATATGCAGTTTATATAATTTTATTAAAAAAATGGTGTTGAACGTTGGAATTAATTATTTAAGTTTTGTAGGGTTTGTTTTTGCCACCATATTTCGAAAACTGGCGACATCGTACAGTAAAAAAATATGCACACACATATACACATATACACGTGAACGTCATAACAAAATATAGTTTATTGTCAGATCTGTCAAATAAAGTCAAATCATCTAATTTACATTAACTGATATTTTACAATAAATACTTTTAAAATATTTAGGACAAATAAAAAAAGGTTATAAATCGTTGTAAGATTATTGATATAGTTTACAACTTTATTAAAATCCTAAATAAATTTTATTAAAGATAGTACTCATTTGACTCTAGCGTAGCGCATGAACGTCTTTAAACGAAATAGATTGCGTAGTGTGTGATTTTATATTACTTGGACATACAAATTTTGCCGTCATTTTTTTGTGAATTTGTTTTCTGCTACGGAAATATTAATGCAAATAAAATACGCTTTTAATCGATTCTTAAGAGTATATTAAGATAATGAATGACATGAGAGACCCGGTAAGTCGAACTTTAAGGGAGTCGCAATGATTATTTAGTTATAGTGATTTCGCTAAATGAAGGGTTTCGCCTTATTAAAGATTTTTATAGGCACATAATCGACTTATATACAGAGGTTTAGATCCTATGCGACATGATTTTAAGTTTACAGAGAATGACAAACATGGATTTATTCGATAAACAGAGGTCAAATAAAATATTTTCGAGCTTGGCTAGGTATAAACTAAATTTATTCCATAATTGTCTTTTATGTAAAATGGATTAATCATTCACATTTAATAAAATAAGCGAAATTGCCCTTGTTTTAATTATTTTTAAATTTTCGTTAGAAAATTTCGGGAAATTAAAAATAAAATTTAAAAAATTTATAGCAAATTAAAAAAAACACAAATTTTGAACTTGCAAATTTTATATAGGACCGTTTAATTATCAGTATTATTTCGCATTGTTGGCAGAATAAAATTATTTACAAAAGCAGAAACTCGCATATAAGCTTCAGGCGCTGTTCCGCATGGACGTTTTCCAAAAGATGTTACTCCAACAACACATTTTCTGCCACACTAAACAAAAAAAACTCTGTAAGTTTCAAATCCATTCAGCCGAAGCATAATTTTAGATAGTTGCGTAACCAAAAGTCTGATACTTTTAACTGAGTCAATAGAATTTATTTTTATAAAATTTTGGGAGACTTTTTAAGTGAAAATATATAAAGTTCTCTTGCTAAAAATAAAATATACATACAATTCTTTGGATAAAAGGTCCACCAGAATCACCAGCACATGAAGATTTTCCAATTTCACCAGGACATATATGGTTATTTGTTACTTTATCATAAATTTTCTGACATTCTAAAAATAGAAGCAAAATAAGTATACACAAATACTTTCTGTTAAAAGAAAATGTATTAACCTCCAATTGACATTAATTTAACATGAGCTTGTAGTAGTTTCTGCGACGATAATTGTGCTGTGGGATCTGTTGTACCCCAACCAATAATGTCATCATAACCAATTGGCATATAATTCTCTGGGGGTAAATGTATCGGTTGTACAAATTCATTAAATTGCAATTTTTCTGTTAGTTCAAGTAATGCAATATCAAATTGATTTATGCCACCTCTTTGGAAAACAAAATAATATTAAATTCGAACGGTAATCACAAAGTACAGGATGTTGTAAAAAGAATCGTACGGTTTCTAAGAGGTGTATCTCAATCTATACATCTTTGGGTGTATTCGTTTTGGAAGCTTACACGCTTTCAGTACCCTCAAGCGATATTTTTAATCTTCTGAATGTTGATAAAGAGTGATAATGTTTGAGTTCAAAGATAGTCATCACGCTCACAGACACTTTATCCATCGAGGTAGGGCAGTAAATGCATGAGCGCCAAAACTCCCAAAACGAATATTGTAAAAGCGTTTGTTTATTTATCTGGCATATGCACCGGATTTTGTTTAGTGTATTACATTGCATTGTTTAAATTTTCGAGCTTTTACCTTTATTCGTATAAACAACCTTCTAAAAATCTAATGAAAGCGAACGGTTCTTTTAGAAACATCTCTTGTTTTACGTACTCCTCAGTAAATAATGGATGTTTATGTGCTTTTTTTATGCCAACAATCTGTGCATGTTCTTCATAATTTTCTTCGGCATCAATCGCACCAGCTTTTACATATAAATCCATTAGATATCTTGTACAATGAGCAGCAGTTAAAATCCATTTGTTACCTATTATTGAACCACCACAGAAGGGCAATACAATAGCTAAAATGATCAGAATTATGTAAGTATCTAGACTTCTAGAGTGTACATTTAGAGTAGGAGGCCTGGCGAGTAAGCCTTTCTAGGGCTTTTGGTACCGACTACTAAAGGAGAAAGAATTTGTATGTAGACCAGGAATTGGTAGGTTGTGCGACTGCAGTCAACTTTGATACGAACTCTTCCGATATTAGTGTGAAGTTTGTTGAAGGAAAGTGCGGATTACTTTCACAAGCATAGCCGGTTACTTTCGTTCTTGCCAGTCGAGTTAATTATACACCCCATTTTTTTAATTCATGGGGGAAAAGTATTATCTTAGTGCCCGCTTTTTCGTGTGGTAAATGACTGTGTGCCTATTCATTTATTACCCCACTACTTATATGTATTGCAAGTATTTATTTGAGTGCCTAAAGTAAACTTTGTAATAATAAAATAGCCAGACAGTCATTTAATGCCCAAAAACGGGTGCTAAAATAGTACTTACCCCGCATAAGTAAAAAAAATAGCATCTGCAGCTCGTGCGGGGTTGTAAATTGCCCACTCGAGCGAATTAGTGGACAATATTGCTGTCGTGGACAATCGACAACTTACCACACTTGTCGCACAAGATACTATTTTAAATTAACTTAATTGACAAACTGCCTTTAATTGGTTCATCGTGGGGAATCGAAGCAGCAACTTCCCAGTTCCGAGTAAATCGTCTTTAACAGGTCAACCACTCGGACTAGTCAGCACAAATGGCTACTTTAATGGTTTAAAAAGTAAATTTTCTGAAATCTTAAAAGATGTAATATTTTTAACGTTTTAAACCGTACTTTCATTGTCAAAATCTGGCCAACGATATTGTATAGATACCATAAATGGAAAACGTCGAACTTCAGCCAATCGTCCACCAAGAATCCTGTATACTGGCTTGATTTTACCGTGTGCTTAAAAAAATAAAACGTATTTGTAGTATGCTCAACAGTTCAACTTATAGGAAATAAACTATATATTTGTTGTAGATATATACATACCTTGTGTAAATATTATGAGTTGAAAATATAAAATTTTTAATAATAAAAATGACAAATATTGTTTTGTAAAATCCATGTTTTTCCCCCAATAAATATTTTATAATCAAATATAACCGAGCTTCGTTGTGTAAATGAAGTATTGCAGCTAATCAATCATCAATATTATTAACAAACAAAACTTGACAAACCATATAACCAACACAAAAATGATTTCATATATTGAAAAACTAAGTTTGTTCTCACCAATTAATTTTAGTGTGCATATTATGTGCTGATACTTACGAAAATTTTATCTTTCTGGAGTCGTTACCTCACAATCGTATATCGTGATTTAGATAGTACACATGACCACAAAAATAGGCGCTCATTTTCCAAATTTTTATAATTGATTTGTGCTTTATTCGTTGGGGTTTCGAAAAAATGATTCAGTTAAAAGTTGTTCATTATTCATATACTAACAACTTTTATTCAAAACATGTTTCCAAAAACCGAATGAATAAGATACAAAACAATTAAAAATATTTTTGAAAATGAGCACAGATTTTTTGGCATAATAATTCGTGAGTAAGATGGCGTCTAGTATTTTTATTTTCATGATCATAAAAGTATAAATAAACTTAAAATATTCATCGAATGAGCATTTTATGGCCACAGCGACATAAACAAATAATGTGTATCACAAGCAGGGTTTAGAAAAACTGGCTAGTCAAAGCATAATATGGGTGCATAAATGCATACATAATATAGGCTTTTCAATCTTTGTGAAAGATAGAAGCTGCGGAAGAACCTCCGAATTATTTAATTTTACAAAAATCTGTATTCGATAAGTTATTGAATAATTTTTAATTGCGAAAAACAATATGTCTACCAAATAGAACAAAGTTTTTCTGTTCTATTAATATATTCAGATTTTTTCGATTGCTATAGTCATATGAAATTAGTTTTGTTTTCATATGTAAATTTTCCATTATTGTATAGTGAATAAATAGTAGAACCCATGTGTTCATTAACTATTGAAATAAATATTTTTCACACAGGGAGGGAGACTGATTATGCAATTTTAACCGATTCATTATAACGATTAAATCTAGTACCTTCAAATTTACAAAAAAAATCCAAGTCCATTTATAATAGACAAACAGACGTCATATCATACCACCGACAATTATTGGTCGTGGAACATATATTGGCAGAATTCTATTGTAATTAAATATATTGCAACCTAGTTCATTAATATACAAATTGGTATATCAAAATCTTTATGCACTATTCAAAAACGGATTATTCTACAAACCCAAATAAATAAATAATAGTTAGAAACGTTTTTCGGTTAATAGACTAGGAATTGGTAGGATATTCGGCTGCAGCCGACTATGTTAGGAACTATGCCGATTTTCAAAGCTCATAGTCAGTTCGTAGACTGCTTTACTTACTTGAACATTTCTAAGACCGTTCTTCGCAATCGTCGAATAATTGGTATTGCTTGAGGATTGCAAAAAAAGTATTATAACATTTATATTTAATAAGGTATATCGAATCCATTTCTGCATGGTTTCGGAATTGCAAGGTCGTATTTTCGAGCGGTGGTTTCTGTGCACCTTTGTTTTGTATGAACTGTTTAAGGATACTAAGGTTTAAACTTTAAACAGAATCGATTTTTAATGATTTTTTAATCATATTAAATCAACTCTAATGAACAATTTTTTTGACTGATTTGATTACCGTCGACATGAGCGTAACTCAATGTGCACCACGACGAGGTTGTCGATCGGTTTTGCATAACATAGCCCTAAAAAGGGCTGTTAGCAAAAGTTTTTAATTATGATTTTAATTAGTCGGTTTGAGAGAATTGTTTTATGTTCTATTATACAGTGTGTTTCATTAAAAAGTTTATAAATATTTTTTAAAATATGCATTTTAGAAATGTTTCAATCAAAAGTTACTTAGTTTAAAAGGGGAATCATAATTCAATAATAATACAATTTTATTTTTGTTCCATGCATCCGTGTGCGCGTGGTATAACTTCTACCACGCGAATGTATCTTAATAGTGAAAAGTGAACATTCCGCAGATAATAAATGAAATGCTGAAGCCGCAATGTGAAATTTGAACACTTAAACAATAATAAGATTCAGAGATTTAACTGTAAATATGTAAATTTAAAAAAATAACAATAATAAAAATGTTATCAATTAATTTTTTTAGCGATTTTTTTTCCTATAAATACATCAATCAGTTGTATCAATCTCAGTTTTTTAAAAGTGTTAACCTTTTAAAAATCATTTCAAAATGTTTACCTCGAAGTATTGGTTATACGTTTGTACATTCTTCTTAGTGTCTAATATTGTGATTTCATTACCTGTTGATGATGGCGAAGCCATTGTTGAGGAGGAGCCTGACGATACCAGGATTATTGGCGGAGACAAAGCTCAATCTGCACAATTTCCATTTATAGTAAATTTACGTTTCAGTTCGAAAAATGCACGTAAGTTAAGAGATTTAAAATAACATCAAAATCCAATACTATTCCTAATATTCTGTATAAAAGGAGGTGAAGAGGTTACATCGAAATTCTGTGGTGGTGCTATAATCGCCGATCATTGGATCCTAACAGCTGCTCATTGTATTGTGGGTGATAAAAGTCAGGGTAAAAACTTATACATTTTGGGTGGAGCCGTTGATTCACTACCCTTAATGGATCCACATGGAATGGAATTTAAAGTAGTCCAAACATTTATGCATCCAAAATATGTTCATGGGTAATTAATCGAGCCCCTATTTTAATAAAACGTTTTTATTTTCTTATAACAAATTGCAGGGGTACTCCTCCTCATGATATAGGATTGTTGTATACCAAAATTAAGTTACCTTCAAACAAGTTTATGCGAAAAATTAAATTACCAAATCCGGGTGATATGCCTTTGGGCAATGGAACAATTTCCGGATGGGGTGCAATGGATTCTGATGTTGGGGCATCACAATCACGTTATTTAATGACAGTTACTGCCCCTATTAAAACTTTGGAAGGTAAAATCTAAATAGTTCAAAATCCAAATCAATATTACATTTTTTTTCAACAATTTTAGATTGTAAAAAATACTACGTAACCACTTTAATGACTAATCAAATATGTTTCGGTGGAAAAGGTAAAACTGCTTGTGGAGGAGATTCCGGTGGTCCTTTGATACAAGAAATTGTAAGCAAAATAATTTAATCTATCTCTTGTTTACCAATGCCTTTTTATATAACGAGTTGTTTTATTTTGTAAATTAAAAATAGGACGGTGAACAAGTTTTAGTTGGTGTCAGTTCATTTACTCAGCGTCCATGTGGAGAAAAACCTTCAGTATATGTTCGAGTATCAGCATATTTGGAAGATTTTATTTTACCAACAATTAAAAGTATTGATCCCAATGCATTTAACAATTAGTTATAATTTTTTGTATGAAAGTTGAACAAAAATTACATTTTTTAATATATTGAAGGTTGAATTTATTTTTAAACCGATTTATAAAAAAGAGTCGCCAATTGAACTTGTTTGTGTTTAATATTACCGAAAACATAATAATTATGCGTGTAAATTTTCGTACTATTCGCAATAGCTTTTATTTGTATCTGACCTATGTGTACTTTGTCCAATGCTTTTTATACCCAGTATACAATATATGGTATATCAAGTTTAATTTCGAGTTTGTAACGGTTGAAAATATTGATAGCAGAAAAAAAAAGTTGGTATAGGTGTTTATAAAATGACCAAAGTAGTCCATTACCGCGTATGCGCCCGTCTGTCTGTAAACACGATCACTCAAAAACGAAAAGAGATAGCGAGGGATGGGCAAATTCAGACCATGTTTGGGCAAAATAGGTAAAAATGTCTATCTTTGAAATCGTAAGAGATAGAACAAAAATTTAAGGGAAAAAAATATCCCTTTTTTTTAAATAAACAACTTTTGTTTGATACTTTTTTCATAAATTCAGAATACACCGGGTATTTAAGCAATTAGCTCAGTTAGTAGTTATTTTCAATTAACTAGTAGTTATTTTTAATTAATTAAAAATTAAAACCATTTAAAATCCGAAAATTTTTATTAAGAAAGAGTTTTTATATTTCAAAGACAGCTTTTCTTTAAATTTTACTTACCCAGATTTTAGATTAGATTAGATTCGAATTTATAGAGCTGTTGTATACTGCGACCGATTTGATCTTACTCAGCCAGATAAAATGAGAACGGCTTAAAGTGAAACTATACATTTGCAGAAATATAACAAAATTTTGTACTTTTTGAACTTGGCTCCTAAAAAGTGACTTTCAACAGAAATTATTATAAATCTTAAACCTTAAATCTTATGATAAATATTAATAAAAATCATCCAAATTTTTATTTTTTATTGCACTTTAAAGAT
This sequence comes from Nineta flava, assembly GCA_963920215.1. Taxonomy (NCBI): domain Eukaryota; kingdom Metazoa; phylum Arthropoda; class Insecta; order Neuroptera; family Chrysopidae; genus Nineta; species Nineta flava. The sequence goes on from OY986042.1 coordinate 101,468,646, forward strand.
CGGAATTATTTTTAACAAACAATTTTTTTTTTTGAAGGTTAGGTGTCTTTTTCGTGTTCTTTTTTTTACAATGACACTTTCATGATAACCTATAACATGTTCTTGAACTATGAGAAAGTAAATAAAGTAGTCAAAAATATCTGTATACACCAAGGACTTTCAGTAAAGTTTCTTTTCAAATATTTAACTTGTATATAATGAAATTTTTGTTATCTCAGAGGTCATATTGATAAAAAAAAGAAGTATTCTAGAAATAAGAATTGACAGTTGTTAAATTGAAATTATTTCACATAGAGGTAATAAAAATATCAATATGTAACCAGATATCATCATGTTGTCTATGATAGCTTTCTTTCTCATACTTGGAAAAAAGTTCTCATATTATATAGTCAATATTTTATGTGCGTAACAAGAAAAGTATAGATGCTTTTATTTTACATACTCCAATGTTGGTTGTTTTGACTGTAGCGCAAAAATATACAGGGTTTCAAAAAATTTGGAAACGGTCCATTAACTTGAGAGAAATGCGTGTCACGACGCTATCCTATGATATCAAAAGTCGATAATTTTTGGAGAAATTCTATGACAGAACGAAAAATAATAAAGTATGAGTTCGTTGACTTGGAAAAACCGTTTAATGGTGATAAATCTAAGACCTCCTCGTCTTCATGAAGTTGGGAAGTGGGTGCAACTTTTAATGAAAATCATTTCTGAAAACAGCACCATGATTGGGACAGAAAACTAGTACGTCCACGCCGATGTTCCCAGTTTAGGCTAAATGTACTTTTTTTAAGTTTACATGCCTGTCCGCATTTTGCGCAATATCGGTAAAATTTATTTTTTGCGATTACAAAGACGTCTATCACGAACCGAAAAAAAATGTTTCGAAAAGAACTAACTTATTTTTGTATGGAGAATCTGAGCTTGCAATAAAAAATAAAATATAAGTTTACCCTCGCCCCCATCCTAGAATGTGGGTCTAATCGATCGGTGTATCATACTGCTATGGATTGGGTGAGAATATTTGTCTTTGAAACGGTAAAGACAAAATAATATTTTTCAGGAAACATAACCGTTTTTGATGTGATAAATTTATTGCAACGGGTTAGACCGTTTGTTACTGTTTGTTATCTGGTAACGGTCTGGCGAAAGTTTGTCTTCTAGCGAGCCAAAAGTTTCCATAGGTGATATTACATAATACAAATCATCTTTAAAAAGATACTCATAGGTGGCGGTGCATATACAGGTTCAAAAACTCATTCATAGGTGGCAATGTATATTTTCTATCAAAGTAGTTAATAATAATAATAAAAGTTTAAATAACTGATAGACAGAATTGAGCCTTCTCAATTTTTAAGAAATTATTTAATTTTTAATTTTTTGGTATTAAATTAATACCTATGTATTTTTTAAATAAAGAATAGTTTAATTCTTCTGAATATTTTCTTTTGGATTATGGCATATTTATTTCCTTTAATAAACCATCCTTTCATGCATATTTTTTATACAAACGCGATGGCTGAATTGTTTTTATTTCAATAATCAACTTTTGCATAAAGTTGCTAAATAGTTTTGTCACATTTCAGCTCAAACAACATAATTGATGTACAAAATATTTGTATACATTTGTGCGTGTGTAGAAATACAGTTCATGCATTAAGAATGAACTCAGTATATATAGGATATTTAGGTAATTTACTTAGTAATTAATTGTGATCACTTGTTAAAACTCTATTCGTTTCGTTTCGATACACTCTGTATAATTATAATAGTTAATCAATGGTCTATAATTAACAATTATATATTGATGGTATTGGAAATGGTTGTAGTTAGATATATGAATTGTCGTCGTTTTTAATTACTAACAGCACCACCGCAAACACAAACCAGGAAATTTCCCTAATTAAATATTGATAATAGGGTAGCGTTAATACTTGGTTTATATAATGTAAAAGGTGATATTATTTTAATTACTTTCCAAACAGATGTAATTATTGTTGAAAATTTTTAATTAAAATATTATTTACTAGCTGGCGAACCTCTGTGTGTGTAAGAAATTCACGAATAAGGCAAGAGGAAGAAGGTTTAGATTCAAATTGTATAACATCTGTTAGGAGAAGTTAACTGATAACGAATTTATCCAAGTGACTACTGCTTCAAGAAACCGTTATCAGTTTTCATAAACAATTTCCGTCCAAAGGTCCTACTTTACCATTGGAAGGTTGATACTATTAAAAAGTAATAAAAGTTCTTAGGACCTTTACTTATTCTCTTGAGCTGTCAAACTGCTCTAAAAGCATTGCCGGACACTGAAATCGCCTAGAGGAATTACTGGCACTGGCAAAACATTAGTTTTGAAGGTAACGAAAATGTAAGTACCTTAGCAAAGAAGGGAGGCCCAGAACCTATTTCAGAAATTATCCACAATAAATCCATTATGAGCAGACTTTGCAAACTTGCAAAAGAGGAAGAAAAATCCTGTCACATCATCATTAATTGCGAATATCTCGGGTATACCGAATATACGGAGCATCTCACCCCTAATATATGAACCTTTAGAACCTGACAAGCAAGCTCGTGCCCAATGAGATAAAAACATACACAATTTTTATGAATTTTTGAAGTTATACTTCTTTTGGCACGTTATGAGAATCTAATCAGAATGTATTTTCACCGAGTAATGGAAGTAGCGCGCGTTGATGTAACACATGTTTCTATCCTGCTCTATTGTGTACAACAATACATGATATTTTTACTAGGAGAACATGTTATGATGTAACAGTGACTGCCTATATCATTTAAAAAATGGAATTGTGTATTTTTTATGATGTAATAGTGCTGGCCTATGCTATTTAAAAAGGTATTTTTGATAGTGTAATAATGCTTGCCTATCTCATTTAAAAAATGGAATTGAGTTTGTTTTCCACCACAATATCATTTAATGACACTTTTGTGTCTGAATAGTAGTGTTGACCTTATTTAATATTATTTTAATAAATTATTTAAATAGACGTATAACTTCTTAAGTGTGAACACACACTTTTTTTTTTACTAAACCGCTTCTACCTTGTGTAACAAACAGAGTTTTAATTAAGTATAAGTAAAACTATGGTGAATTATAAACATATGTAACTTAGTTTTACACAACCTTACACAGCCAGATGTAGATAAATACACATTTGGATTATATTTTGGATGTTATTAAATATATTATAGTGGATTTTAAACATTATGATAATATTCTATCGAGATAATGCCAAGTGATATAAGGTTATAAAGTTATCATGGTAATTATTAAATACTATGTTTATTTTAATGAGAATGATACAAAACAAAATGTAAATTAAATTTTAAGAATATTCAGAAAAGGGTTTTCCAAAAGTCCTACCCATAAAGATTTTTTAAAAAAATTTTCTTTAATTAAAGTAAGAAATTAAATCCATATTTTATCCTAACATTGCACATACCTACATTATTTTTAACTGATAATTCCAAAAAGTTGTATGGGCGTATGGATAAAAATAACTGAGGCATTTAAGTTGTTTTAACTTAATATTTTGGAGCGAGTTTATTAGTGTTTTAAATTAACCAAAGGCTTTATACTGTATACAACATAACTGCACATCCGAAAGGTCTTAGATAGTTAGATAGATAAATATATCTTGGGGTATAAAAACTATTGTAGTTCGACCTTATGGCCCATTGTGCTCTTCCTTCTACTTCAGTCTGACAGGATTTGCGTCTCCCACATCTTGGCAAAGGTCAGGAGCTTTCTTATCAGGGTTTCCTAAAGATTCATATACTCGGGGAGAGATGAACCAAATATCTTATCGGCTGTAACCGAGAGATTCGCAATAACAGATGTTGTGGCTGAATGCTTTCTCCTTCTTGCCACGTAGTCTGCAATTGATCCATTGTGGCACACAGATAGATGTTTTCGTAATTGATCATGTCCGGTGATGAAGTGTGCTAACTTTATCGACATGTAATTAGATCTTTTAGTTTAATGTCATTTAAAGTTATTATCTTTGTTATAACCACTAGTAATGTTAAGATAAACATTTAAACTGAGTATGCTGTAACTAGCAATACAGTTTTCTCATCTCGATATTTTAAATTTTATAGCCCAACATTATACAATTTTTGTCTAATTTTATTAAATAGCAAATTAGTTTTATTACATTGCTTTTGTTGAGATAAACATTTGTTGAATCAAGTTATTTATTTATATCGAAATCTTTCGTTTAATATGGTGTGAAAAATATAATTTATAAAAATGTAGTGAAACGCAACATTATTTCACAGGAAATAATTATAATAAATTTGTCAAAATGCGCCGCAATTTTTACTGAGCAATGTATTGAATTCTAATTCTGATCGAATATGTTTTATAGAAAAATCGTAACTTTAAAACTCGTGGGAGTACGTTGCTTATATGTCAAACAAACAACGATACACAAATAACTACAGGGTTTTTTATTATATTAGGTTATTTGTTCTGTATTATTATTCACCAAAGAAAATCACTTTCTCATGCACAATCGAGTTAAAAAAAAATGTACGAAACACAAAAAAGTGACCCAATCAAATGAATTTATGAACATAAAGGACAAACCTATTACCCTTTATATGTATGTGTAGAAATTAGTTGTATTATAAAAATTTTCCGAGACACCTTCTTACAGCCCTTTAATGGTTGTTTTTGTTGAAAGTAAACAGGCATGTCCCTTGTATTGACTTGTAAAAGTTGTCTATCGTCTCGTCTCGTTTTTGCGGTTGAAGATTTTCTAAAAAATTCAATTAAAACAAGTGAAAATAACAATTAACTGAGTTAATTGCTTAATTACCAGGTATATTTTTTTCATAAACTAGTAAACTAAGTTTATGAGTTTATGAAAAAATTTTCAAAAAACAGTTTATATTTAAAACAGGAACATTTTTTGTCTTTTTCCATTTCCATTTCCATTTCCATTTCAATTTTTCTTTTTTTTTTTCCAATTTTTCCAAAAATTTTTTCCATTTCTTACAGTTTCGAGGATGGGCATTTTTCCTATATTGCGGCAGCATTGAAGCACAAATTATGAGAAATCTATTGAGTTTATAAAAAAAAGATTCGAACAAAAAATGTTTATTTTGAAGACAGAAAGCTTTTGATACAAAATTTTTTTTCTATCTCTTCACGATTTAAACGATATATATTTTTACCCCGTGGCGGGCTAAAACACGTTCTGATTTTTCCAATTAACGAACTTGACTTTTTTGCTCTAGAACACACGTATAAAATTTCAGTTCGTTACCTATTTTTCGTTTTTGAGTTCTCGTGTTGACAGACAGACTGCCGTTACAAAGTCGGGACTAAACTTAATATACCCTTGTATATTATATGTACCGGGTATAAAAATTAAATCACTACCAATCAAAATGATTTGCCGTTTTGTACATTTTTACAGATTTAAAATCTATAGAGATTGAAAGAGAGTAATTGTCTGTCACTCGAATATTTATCGAAGATCTGGATTATAATTTATTCTCGTTTCGTTTCTCTCAAGGCCTTTAATTTTTGTATATCTAATTCTGAATAGTCATAATATTGGAATCAGTTTTTTTAAGTTATCTCTGTTATCATTTTTATTGAATAGAAATGTACACTTCAGTAATTTGAATATAAGAATGGCAACAACGTCTGTTTTATGTTATCTATTTATCTAAATTGAATATACATTTTTTTTTTTGTCGATTCCAAAAGATTTTTCGTGGGTGTCTGGGGAATTCACGTACGTAGTTTATAAAAACCCTTTGTTCTACCACGCCTTTAACATTTTCTTTGCATGTTTAAATAGATATTATTATTATATGGCTGTTAGAAATTCTTCGAAGCTTTTTAATTTCGTATTTGAATTCAACAAATACAATTTATTCATTTTTTTTCTGTGAATATTTAAACTAATTGTTATTCGAATTCTCTGATGAGTTTCGTGAATGCGAATGGTTAACCAATTGAATAATATTTTAAAACTTTTGAACTATTAAACTAAAACGAAAATTTTTTTAGTAACTATATACCTACATACATCCGAAATAAACTTTTGTGTCTTTATTAAAAAACAAAGCTGTTTATTGTGTGCAACCGAAAGAGTAATCCATTATGTGTGTCTTTATTTATGTCAAATAATTATTTTTTTCTAAATATTGACAGTTTGAAATGTTTATTTATATTTTAAATATATTGACATATATCTTATTTCCCAAATTTTGTTAATGTAGGTATTTCTATAGTAACTGTAAACTATGTTAGAGATCTGGGCCGGCTTAAACTTTGGAACGGTCAGAAAACAAGAAAATAGCTATAACGTTCTAACGATTTGTAATTTTGAACTTCTGATAGTTTTTCTGGCATCGTAAAGAAAATCTACCTAGGAGATTCTCTCGTCATTATTTCCTATAGTTTTCCCCAAACAATTCCGACATTTTCGCTTTTATATGTACAGAAGATAATACTGTACACTAAATTTGGTTTCTTTTTTTGCCACCAGATTTCGAGACCAAAATGGTCAGTTATATTGGTATTATATACACTAGGGTATTATAAGTTTAGATCCGACTATTTAACGGTTGAAAATATTGATCTTAAAAATTTTTGGTATATGTGGTATAGGTGCTTAAAATTACCTAATTAGTTTATTTCCGAATGTCTGCCTGTCTGTCTGTTCGTGGACACGATAACTAAAAAACGATAAGATTACGAGCTTAAATTTTGTATGTGTATTCTAGAAACTAAGATCCAGTTCATGAATGGAAAAAAAATCGAACCGGTCTTCTAGAAAAACCGTGTTTATCGTATAATAGTCCAACCTCAACTTCTATAAAAATGTTTTTCCGTTTCCGTCAGCTCAACTGACATTTATTTTGTAAAAAAATCTGCAGAAATAGACGTAGCACGAGTTAAATCATTTATATTATATTCCAGAGAATATCTTGTACGTAAAACATTCACATATTTCATTGCACATAAATAAAATAAAACACGAAGCAAGTGACTTGCACATGAGTTTATTATCATATTAACTCACCAAAATCTTTCCTCTTTCTATACCACATTAAAATCATTGGATCATATAGTCTTTTTTAACCTTAGGCAGCATATACTTTGTAACCTCTAATCGTACCGGTAAATTTCGAGAAAAAATCGATACTGCATGAGTGTCTGATCTACATGTTCCAATTTTCTTGGTGAATCGATAACAATTATTTAAACAGGTGTGAGGTTTTATGGTCTCTTTTTTCATTACCTTACAATAAACGTAATGAATTTTCTTGTAGAGAAAAACAACAAACAGTCGCATTTTCGTTTTTTCGATTAGCGGATTCTATGTCTTTAAATGAAAAACCCCAAATTTTTAAACGACATTAAATTATATTTCTAAATTGATATTCAAAGGGTTTGTTTTTATCTTATAATATAATAATAAACCAAAATTTGTGTAATAAAAGTAGTATACAAAAAAAAAAAACGTTTGTGTTAAAATCAAATATGAATAATTCATCATTGTTTCATGCTAATAAAATCGTTTGTAACAATCCCTACATTTAATAGTTTTTTTTGTCTGGTTAGATTTTTGTTTTCATGTTCGGATCTAATTTAATAAATTGACTTTCGTTTATAAAAATTAAAAATATAAAAATATTTATTTTATTTTATTGTTAAAACAGTTGTAAGTTTTCAAAGTAACGAGCCTGATTTTACATGTCTGATAATTTAATATGCCATAGTGATTGCCAGTATTTCGCGATCATAATATGTGTACCGTTGTATACCATATAGAATGCTATCTATATATCTATTGTTTATTTATCCAATCGTTTATTTTTAATTAATACTACAGTATTGAAGTGTTTGCAATTTTTTTTGTTTACATCCATCACCCAGAGTAAATGTAATATTGATTGAGTTGTGGGGATGGATTCGTTGTATTAACATGGTTTGGTAATTAACTTCTTTTGTATTTCATTTCATATTGTTCACACACAGTTCGATTGCAGATTGATTTTTTTTAAAAAAGTTAATGAATTTAAAAAAATACTCTATGCTCGCAGATTGATTCCGTACCGTGTTGGATTGTTATACAAATAAGGATAAAAAGCATACACAAATACGATAGCTACACGGCTAGTTACAATGGACCTACCTATTAACAAAGGTTCAATAATAATAATATACACTACGTAAGTTAAAATAGACCCAATAGCAACATTGTGTTGTGCATCTATCACTGTCTATGCACATTATGCCATGATATAATGTTCTTTGTTACACCCAAACTATGATATGGTGTTACACTCACATGACGGACGACGGACAATAACGACGATGTACACACGCACGAATAAGATGCAACTATATATAAAGTATAAGTATAATATAATAGTTATTTATGTTATAATACAATACTGATTGTTTAAGTGTGTGACATAGTAAACCATATCAAAGTACATTACATATAGACAGCGATAGATACACTATACAGTATTCCAGATTGGGTGTATTTTAAAATACAAGCTGTACATATATATTAATTACAACATTTAACCTTGTATTTTGATTATGGGTGTATTCGTTTTGGGCACTTACTCGCTTTCAGTGCCACCAAGCGTTGTCTTTAGTGTGCATCTATGGTAGCGCAATAATGGTTGAGTTCAAAAGATAACACCACGCTCACAGATGCTTTCCTTATCGAGGTAGGGCAGCAAAAGCGTGTTTATTTATCGGTCATGTGCACCGGTTTTTTTAAAATGTATTATTAGGAAAAAACCTACATTAGCGGCATACTTTATCAAATCAGTCAGTTTCGAGGGTGTTGGTTTGATTTTATGGGTTTTTGATGTCACTCAAACAAACATACTATTATATTCTATATTGCATATTTATGTCAACTAACGCTTACACGTACGTCATGAAACAAGAGCCAATAAATGCAAAACGAACGCCAATAAATTCCGCTTATAAGACCAAGCGCCAAAAGGGTGTAAGCGCCCAAAACGAATACACCCTATAAATATATTTGCAGGTATTATAAATTAATATATTGTATGAAAAAAACTGTTAATTATTTAACGACCCTATTTTGTGAAAATTGTTTGTTATGAAAACTATTATCTTAATTAAAAAATTCAACAGGTAATAAAACTCTAATTATTGTTTTCTTAAAAATCTAATAAATAGATTTTATAAGAAATTTTACGTGTTCAAAAATTTACATACATTTTTAGTATGAAACTATTTTTTGGAAAAAATAGAATATTTTTGGAACAAATTGAAATATATTTTATTATTTAATTCCATAACATGTTATGGAGCAGAAGCTTTTACTAAAAGTATGACGTTATACAAAAAATTTTAAATCCAATTTTATTATACTTTTTAAAAATACAAAGATTTTTTATTAAAATTTACCTACGGATAAAGCAACAACAAAAAAGGTTAACAGATGATGCATCAACTTTGTGAGCAACTATAATATACACCTGGTTTTTCTAGGTTAAAAACGTGGACATAAAATATCTATTCTAAAAAGATAGTAAAAATGAGCATTTCTTATGTTCATGAAAGATACAGAACTGATGATGTCTTCTTCAGTTTTGTTTTTGTTTTTTTTCCCCAATATAATACCTACACTTTACGACGAAGTTTATTATGGAGAGGTACTATTAGCTGTGTGGCGAATATAGGATGTTCAATCGATTTATTTCTGTGGTCATTACGATTTCAAATTCTCTGAGATCAAAAATACCATTTTTGATCATTATTCTATGTTTCTACGAAAAAATAGCTACGAAACAAAGCGTTGAAAGAGGACAATCATTCCTTAATCGTCGAGTGTTAGCCTCTGGCACTCTATCTGAAGTTCGAGGATATCTGAATGCTACTTGAAGGAAACGGAGCATGAATAATTCAGGAGCGGAATAATTTCTCAGAAGTTTTTGCATTAAATATTTTGATTAACCATAAACTATTTCATTTGGCCAAATGCTAAACGCCGGAATCACTGGGAAAAGGTACCGCGGCAGGAGCTCGGGAAAGTACTGCTTGAGAGTGCAACCAAGAGGCTATCTCTCGATGAACTGAGACTGAACATTATCGGGCAGTGTCCCCTGCGGAGGAATCTGCACACAATGGGACTTCATAACGGGTCCATTATGTGCAGATTGTGTGGTGCGGAGGAAGAAACATCCAGACACATTATCTATGATTGCGACTCTCTAGGTTACAGCAGATACAGAATATTCGGTGCATCTCACCGCGAATATAAGAAACGCCAGGAAGACCTGATAAGCAATCTTCTGGCTATTGCCATCATCTGGGAGAAGCGAATCTCGTCGGATTGAAGAAGAAGGGGAGCACAATGGCCAATAAGGTCGAAGTGCTATACTTTTTAGACCCGAAGATGTACCTATCTATCTATCTAACCATAAACTATGTGTCCATAGTTTTTAAATGCATGAAATATTAGATTGAATGACAATTTATGACCCAATTTACTCGGATATCAAATTGTGTATCATACTTCTATGTAGATATTGTGTGAGGATTTTACATTACATTTTTTTTTTCAAAAATATGAAAAATAGTTGTATATAAAATGTTATACATAGAGTAATAATGTTATGTAAAATTTGTAAAAAGAAAAAAGTTATCGCCTAATCTGAAGAAAATACTGATATCTATGTGAGAGCCAAGCCATTACTAAGTGTTTTTTTTGTAGCTATTTAATATTTTACTTGGCAAGTTTAAATAAAAATCTCGAGAATTGTACGTGAAAAATGAAATTGCTGCTAAATAATTTTTTATATTTAGCAAAACTTGCAGGTTTTTAGTTTTATTCCTTGACTTGTGCCCTAAGATCTACATTTCTTCCGAATTTTAAGTAGCTTCTCGGAAATTGACGTGACGAGTTGAAATTGTGTGTGTGTGTGTTTTTGTGAGCTAGGGGGAAAATATCTATATTTAAAACCATAAGAGATAATTGTTCCTTTTTTTAAAAATAAACAACTTTTATTCGTAATTTTTCTTTATAAACAGAATGGTTTTACCACAATTTCAGCTAAAAAATCTGTAATTACTCTTGATTATAAGAGTATATTATTTCTGTAGGTCTGCGGGAACAATAAATAAACAGTTCATGCATTGATTATGAACTCAGTATTACAGGATATTTACGCAATTAACTCAGTTAGTTGTTATTTTTTACTAGTTCATGTTGAATTTATCGAAAACTACTATAGGTAGATATTTATAGTTTGGAATACATTATTAAAAAATAATCCTTCGTTCCGAATTAGGACTGCCAGTAGATCCTGGGGCTGATATATATCTGACGTACTACTAGGAACTTGCGGATGCACTACCGTGCACTCAAACAGAAGTCTGTTTATAATGTATATGCTATATGCACTTTCACGGACGGTCATATAACCAGGATATTACCATCATCAATGTATTCGAATAGTAGCCTCGTACCATAGCGACACAATATCGTGTTTAGTTGTAGAATACGTATTGGAGTGTATGTAATATAGTTCGATGAGTCGATATATGTATGTTGTGAGGTCATCGAACGTGTATAGAATGTATGTAGTACCTTTCGAGTTCATGTTATTATACGTCAATGCACCTTTCATTTCTATGTCGTTGTTGTTGGTAGAAAATAAAATATGTCGATATTTTCTTCATCACTACTATACTATTAAAATGTATATCGAGACAATGTAATCTTATACAGTATGTTTAAGTAAAAATTATTTTAAAAAGTTATTATACGCTTTTTATTAGTTTCACCTGTATGTATGTATGTATGTATGTAACCGACCCTTTTGGACTCGATTTTCTTCTACTTTGAACGATCAGATTTAATTCAAATTTTGCACACCTGTCAAAGACCGATGACAATGCAATAATTCGATTAAAATATCCGATTATCCTGATTAGATTCGCCAGGATTCATCAATTTCTTTCTGCATCCTTTGCATGAGAGTAAGAGAGATAGAGCTAGTGTGCGAACTTCAACTAAAAAATGAAAAATAAATAATAGTTTAAAAAACTAAAAAAACACACTTTTATAGAAAATCCAACTAAAAAATAGAAAATAAAATTTAATAAATTTGAATTAAGAAAAGTGTAAATAAGAAACAAATGTATATAAATGGAAAAAAGCGTGGGGTGCATAGTGTCAATAGTTATTCCATTAATATACATTTGTTTCTTATTTACACTTTTCTTAATCCAAATTTATTAAATTTTATTTTCCATTTTTTAGTTGGTTTTTCTATAAAAGCGTGTTTTTTTAGTTTTTTTAAAACTATTATTTATTTTAAACAATATATACACCTCTGGTACAACGTAGCATATTATTATTATTATTATAATTGAGGTAGCTACGTTCTTTGAAGATGGTTCACTCCAACTATGGTCGCATGGTTGTATAAACTTCGTCCTTGTACCGCACGGATGTGGAACCTGCAAAATTTAATATAAAAAAACTTCAAGGGTGTTACTTGAAGACAGTCTCATGCGATCTCAATGTACGAAGGGTGCCTATGATGACGGCCTTCTGCATAGAGTTAATAAGGTGGCGATGATGAGACCTGCAAACCGGAATGGTAGAAAGATTAGACTCTAGAGTGGGGCCTATACCGCCGTGACAACCGCTAATGAGAACAACCATTTTGACTGAGTAGCTAGGGTGTAGTTGTCGCAGTTCTTGGAGAAGATCAAGGTATTTAGTCCGTTTTTGTTCCTCTTTCAAGGCTATATTCGTTTCTGCAGGCGCAGAGAACTCGATGACGTAGATAGTCTTAGCTGAAATATCCTGGAGCACTATATCAGGCTTAGTAGCAGAGAGCTGCCTGGTAGTTGGAAACGAGAAATTCCAAAAGATTGGTATAGGATTATATCCAGAGTAAGGCAACGATTATGAAACGAAATGATCTAGAACAGTGATTCTCAAATTTTTTTTTGTCACGGCACACTTTTATCGATTTCAAAATTTGACGCCGCACAAAGAAAAAGATGAGTTTAAAAGTTGTTGACTTACCTATAATACACTCTGTAAAGTAGTTTATGATAATAATTTTGAATATAAAATAAAATAATATGTACTACAAAAACAACAGTACGTTTATTAAGGTATTCATTACAAGTTAATAATAAGAATACTTTTAATGAGAAATTTGAGCTGGATGTTTTTTGATAATTTCATTTATATTTGGTCGTAAAAATGACAATACTACTCTCATTTCGTCTTCTACAATTTAACAGTCTCGATCTTTTTTTCGTTTTTATGTTGGTTAATACTTTACTATATACATTTCTAAAATTTGGCAGCACACTTTAAGAATTTGGTGGCACATAAAAGTGCCGCGGCACAGTGGTTGAGAATCACTGATCTAGAAAAATGAATCAGCCGGTAGATATATAGATGAAGTACAATTGCATTCATTTATATACAAAATAAATAAACTCTTGGTGGTAGTTGTTGTTGTTGTTCATTGTGTAATCATTGTATACGTCAATTGCAATAACTGTGGAGAATGACTATGAGACATGAGATGTTGGTTTGAAACACAAACCACCATGCAACAAACAACACAAACATCACACAACCAAGAAAATCACCAATGAAAAATTTCACATAGAAAGCTACACCAATATTTGAAATGCACCAAATATAGAATATATGAATATAGAGTGTTTTCTAAATGAGATGTGAGATCTAGAGTGGTTGATTATCGAAATAGTCTCGAAATTTGTATTGCAAGAAAAGTGTTTTACCACTTGTTTTTCCAAAATTTTTGTTTATTACCCGACTACCCTAGAAGGAGGGTTATGTTTTTCATGTGTAATTTATGTTTCTTTGACACGTTCCGTAGCCTAATCGGCTTGATGGATTTTAACATAAGAGATGTCGTTAGATTCGTCTTAATTGCGGAAGTGGCCTAGAATATTTAAATATGGCATCTGCGAAGAAAAACAGAGGAAGGGAATAAAGGAGAGCTTATTGCACACTTCACAACGACGATAGAAGTAATTGAAGCTTGGGTAATTCAACAAATTACCAATTTTTCATATTAAAAAATAATTTATTATATTTTGAATTTGTTTTCGAAAAATGTCACGAAACTAGGTCCATTGCAGTCACAGGTCGCAATTCTTGATCGATTTTAAAGAATCTTTTTTATCGATCCGTTATTTATCAAATGTACCTACTGTATAAACGGCCTGGGAAGATCAACAAGCTTTTACTGGGGTGAAACCTTGTTCAGTATAAGAACATACCACATTATAAAAACTCATCTAGAAAGTTTTTTCAACAACCAAAAAAACGAATACAGAATTCATGCCCAGAGAAATTTTTTTCAAATTCTTAGCTTAGCTCTGATGTTTGTCCTTTTAGACTAACTGAGAAGCTCAAGACGTTTCTGTACTGTAGAAACAACCTGTATTTTCTATGATAGAATTCTAAAATAAATATATTATCAACCTGAATTATATAATTTTGTTGGGAGAAATTATTCTAAAATTTTTCTATTCATGGAATATGGTATGTATTTGTGTTGGTATATCCAAAATATACTGTGCAATAATCCTTTAAGTTTTCATAGAAATCAAGAAAGTTTATTGGATTTACTAGAAATGTGAAAATATTTCATAGTCCATAACAAATAATTAAATATCTTGAAGTTAAATTTTTTTTATTTTAAGTAATTAATATAGTCATTGGTTCATAAATAAATAAAAACCTCGACAATAACCTTGGAAATAAAATGGTTTTTCTTCTAGAATTACAGTATTTAGGGTAAAATAGTACAGAAAAATTAACAGCTGATACCACCAATCAAGATCCGACAAGGCTGTGTTTTCAAATTAAAGCATTAAGAAATAGTGAGAAAAAATATTGCATATTAAAATCGTCTCGGGTTTTAAGTATTCTTGAAAAGTTGTTTTCATGAAACAATTCACATGAATTTTTCATACGAAATATGAATATGATTTGTTTTGGGTAAATGGTTATGCCTGGAAAACAAAGTACTCGACTCCAAATTTATTATTACAAAATTTTACAATTAACAATTTAATTATCCATTCCTTTTTTTGCGGTAATTAACTTAAAATTTTACATTTAATAATGATTTTTAAATTTTTTTCATAAGATCTGTTATCAGTTTTAAGCAAATTTTCTACCCATTGTTTTTGTAATTTCTAAAGACTAAATAATATTCCATTCTATCATATCATAAATATCATATCATACAATTTCAAATTGTCACATATTGGCGAACTGATAAATTATTTGTAGAGAAATATGACAAATAGTTTTGTTTGTAAATAATATTTACTTGAATATTATATTATTTTTTTGAAATTAATAATAAATTTTGTTTTTTTCAAATGTCAAAATACACACTTTTATCAACATGTCATATTTTTTTCTGATATATTGATTTGAGTAACTTTAAATTAGATATAGATGTGTAAAATAAATATCAGGTATAGGCGTATTGTCTTGTCGTACATGGCCGTAGCAATAAAGTGAATTTATATTTCATGCTACATTTTTAAATACCGAAACAAGTTATCAATGTACTGTTATAACAAAGAATATTATACTACTGTCTATGACAGAAGTGTCCATAAGTATTTATGGACATAGTATTTATGTTAATTAAATACTGATATGCAAAAATTAACTCGTAAACCAGGAATCGAACCTCAGGCCTCTGGATATCTAGTCCAGCGTGCTAACCGCTACACCCAAGACGACTCTGACGTAAGGACGACTCGACTTGCCTAGAGAAGCAAAACTTATTTCATACTGCTTCGTCTAATACTTAACTATAAATAAAAGTTACGCAACTGCAAAAGGTGTCTTTTATATGTTTTCACGATATAAACATATCATCGATTATTTTATATGTTTATAAATTATTCAAAAAATAAATTTTCACGTCAATCAAGTGTATTTTCTCGTATATATGAAAGTGAATTTATTTTTCTATAATATATAGTTAGTAGATTTTCCATATTGATAAACTTGTTTATCTGAAAAGGTCATTCCCCGTGGTGTACATGCTAGAGGGTAAACCGGAACATATATATGAGAAAAAATATTGTTGTAATATTTAGATTAAAAAAATGAATGTCAATTTTTCAAAAAAATGTTGTATCACTTATTACTTTTATGTTTTTCACGTGTAGGCGTTTTTTTATCTGTTTTTTTTTCTGCACCATAATTTATATATTTAATTTCAAAATATTTCGAAATAAGTATAGGGTTGATATCATTCTTTAACATCAAATGCTTGATATGAAAAATTATGAACATCTAGGATGGGAATTGAACCCACATCCTCTGGCATTCTAGACCAACGCTCTGCCTCGTAGCTACCTGAGATGTCATGGTAGTGGAAAGGTTATGATCTTTCACTATCTTTAATGACGATTTATTATATAAAATATTTTTATTTACTTTTTACATATTTAATAATTTTTTTTGTTACAATGAGAGGAAAAATAGACTGTAGTTTACAAAAAAAAAGTATAAGGTGCCTTAAAAGTATCTTGACACTTAAATGAAGGAATATTACTTTAAGGTAGTTTGGTAGTCGCAATCCAAGATCAATTTAAATAACATATTAAGTGTGAACATTTTTATGTTATAAAAAACCTAAAATATTTTTTCTAGTGTACGTTTGAAACATCGCTCTATCTATTGAAGGTTTTTTTTTTTTGACGTCAAGTTTGCCGATTATACTCAAGCCATTGATTTTCGGTGTTATTTAACAAAGACATTCATAAGAGCTCATGTATTTTTGCATAACTTTAATTAATTACATCTCTTAAACAATTTGGTAAAAAAATCAGAATTTTTTCTATACGTGCATTTAATTATAATTTTTTAAATATTTTTAGAAAAATGTGGGGTCAATGTTAAGTCATATAGTTACAAAACCGACTTAAGATATGTATTGTAGGTTTCATTCCAGAATAATTTTTTATCACAAATTGTATCATTGTTTAAATAATTTCACATTAAAGTTATAAGGTACGCGCAGCGAAGCGCCAAGGTAATGTTACCCATCTGCTTCGATTATGTTCCTTATTGTTAGGCAGGAGCAGAAATTTTCAGTTTTTCTTCTCCCTAAGTCAAAGAACGCAGAGATTTCGGCAATACTAATCAAGATCATTGTTCTTACGTAATACTTGAACGATGCCTGAATTAAAAAAAATATATAAACTCACAGATTCGGAACGGTACTAGAATATAATATATATATATTAAAAGACGCCTATGACGTAAAATATCACAGGTGTAATAAACAAAGCTCTCTATGTGTAGGTTATATTGTATTGAAATACACAGTATACCAGTATAAAAAGAAGAATATACGTACATACTACTTTCGATAACGAAAAGTCACAAAACATTGCATTCATATTAATAGCTTTAGATAAACATATAATAATAAACAAATGCCTTTTTACTTTCCGTATACGTATTTCTGTCTCATTTTAATAACAACGTTAATGTAGTTTTCATCTGAAAGGAATTTAAACAGCAACATTATTCACGAATTAGGAAAAAAGAACCCTCGCAAAATATAATTTTTTTCTAATTTATTATCACGAAAATGTAATGTATTGTGCGGAGACATTAACGATAAAACAGTGAAAATAATAACTAACTGAGTTAATTGCTAAAATACCCGGCTTATACTAAATTTACGTAAAAAAGGTTAAAACAAAAGTTCTTTATTTTAAAAAAAGGAAGATTTTTTGTCTTTAAATATTGGATCTATCTCTTACGGTTTCAAAGTTGGGCAGTGTTGCCCATTTTGTCCAAACATGGTCCGATTTTACCAATTCACGAACTTGACCTTACTTTTTAGCCCTATAACACACATACAAAATTCTAATCGCTATCTCTTTTCGTTCTTGGGTTATCATGTCCACAGGCAGACGGACGGGCGGACATGTGGGCATGGCCGAATTAGGCCCTTTAATGAACACCTATGCCAACCATTCATGTTTGCGATCAGTATTTTCAAGCGTTACAAAGTGGGGACTAAACTTAATATACCCTTGTATATTTACATATACCGGGTATAATAATTCCACGTGTGGTACTGTTATAGATTTGACACATATTTTGTTTGCACTCAAAATCGATTGCAAGTATGTTGTGTATGGAAATCCGTAATTAACAGTTGTAAAACCAATAAATTTTCTAATCTTGAAATTATACAATCTCTCCAATTATCCTTATTATTCCTTGCTTTAATTATTAGCCTTAATTCTTTTAGTACTTTAAGATTCCTCCTTACTTTAATATTAAAAACTTTGCGAAATATTGATCTTTTTTTACTTGAATTTGAACAGAATAAAACAAAACCATTTCAATTTGAAGACTGAATCGATAAGATCACAGTTACCAGTCCAAGTGGCCGAGCGGTCAGTTACCAGTCCAAGGCGCTATGTCTGCGCAGTATGCTTACTTGGAAACTGCGAGGTTATGGGTTCGAATCCAGACATCGGCAGTTTGTCAATTATTAAGAAAAAAAAAAGGGAGCGGTTAATTGACTAAACTGTCGGCGTATGGACAAGAACGAAGTAACCGGCTATGCTTGAGAAGGTTTTCTGCAGTTTCCTTCACGAACTCCAGATAAATATCGGCATCGTTCCTATCATAGTCGACTGCAGCCGCATATCCTATCAATTCCTAGTCTATACACAAATATTCCTTCCACTCTACTAACATCCTCACATCATTAGGCATCACAATGGACCTTATGGTCGAAGTGTAGCCCGTCCAAGGCAGCCTCTACAATCTATCTACCTATCTAAGATCACAGTTGTGAATATATATATGTAAATCTATACCTTTGATCATTTTATTAAATAGTATAAACAGTTGTTTGTTGTACAAAGTACAAAGACATTCGATTTAAACGTAAAAGTCGACAACATTATACATAGACCATTATATGTGCAGCATACGACATATGTATATGTGAGTACGAATAGTATAATAATATGTATAAGACACAATGATGATATGTAAAATGAAAAATAGTTTTGAACCTCTCGTTTGAATGGAAAAGTAATGGAGGTTAGATCCACACCTATACCTCGAAACAAAAGTCTTTTTTATCTTTGATTATACTTTTCCTATTTACTTTGTTGTTTGCGAATTGTTTTCTTTTATATCCATTCGTTCGGAAATACAGTTAAAATCAAATATAATGTTCTAGATGGTATTGAAAAAAATGTGGTCATTTCATATCAATACCAATCGACATATCAATTCAAGGACAGACAAATTTGGAAAGAGTGAAAAACGTATCATCTTTTACCAACTGTCTCAAAAAGTTTTATATCAAAATTAATCCGGGTTGCTCTTTTATTAACTATACAAAACTGTGAATTTAGTCGTTTAATATTAGAATGGAAACATTTCTCTGTTTGGAAAGACAATATCATATCAAGTGAATGAAAAATATGCCTGACTTCTGGAACAAATGCAATGCCGCAAGGGCAACCTAGCTTATTGGATAAACCTCCTTGTTGGGGTGTTTATCGGTTCCTGCAGGCTCAAGAGGTATCAATCTCTTATGAGGTTAGAAACTTGTGTGATCTGACCGGGCTGTGACGGAACGGGTGATATAACCTTCCGCCTTCTAACAGAATGTCTTTTCAGAGCCACGATGAGGAACCTTGCCTTCGGCTCAAACAAAATGAGGGAATCTGAGGTAAAACAACTAAAGTGGAGTTCTGTCCTGCCATTCAGAAAGAAGACGGGTAGGTTCGACAAAGAACACAGGGCTCGAGAGAATGAAACTGTTGCGGTAGAGGATAGAAGAAATTGAAGAAATGGGTTCCTAAGGATTCGGTAAAAAAGACATTGAAAGGCCAACTTTGCCAGGCTTCGACCTCCCATCTACTACTACTATTGCTTCAACAACAAGTGTGTGAAGTCTACCGTATGCCACCACCAATGTTTACATTCATTTGACCTTTTAGACCATTGGCTGCTAGAGTCAAGCACCTTCTGGTTGCCATAGCTAGATATCATTGCCTGTTTAATGCGTACGTAATGAGTACGTGGAAGCCTTAATATTTGAGTATACTAGCTTATACCAGCGGTTTTGCTCGCGTTTCATTGTTATATCTCCGGCTCCCGTCTTTCAAGAAGTAAAAAGATAAATTTAATTTCACACCGCTTCCACTAATTTAATTAAATTTAATTTCTATTTCATCGAATATTTTCCAATTCTATCTATCATAGCGATACGTACCAGTTTTTGAGTATAATCAAGCTTTTAAAACAAAAACAGTTTCAACAAAATTGGCCCAGTAGTTTTTGCGTGATGCTCGAACAAAGAAATAAACAAACAGACCTTTGCAATTTTATAATGAGCGAGGTATAAATGTAAAACTATTATGGTGAGATTAAATTAGAACAATTAAATGATACTGTAAAATTTTTACATAAACGTTATATCTTATCCATTTTATTTTATCTATGATACTATCGACCCGACAGCTTGATAGATTTTTTATGATTCTTTAATGTAACTTTCGTTTTTATGAACAAATTTTGCTTATAAATGGAAAACTTTATAGTTAACTCTCACTATATAGTTTTTATACACATTGTCTTATGTTCTTCCTTTATTATCATGTCTGTGTCATACATAAGTTGGATATTTTTTTACTCAAAGAAAATTGAGATATTTTATATCTACACACTATATATATATATATATATATATATATATATATATATATATATATATATATATATAAATATATATAAATATATATATACAGTGTGTCTACTACTTAAGTTGGCTCCATATGGAAAACTTTTTTATTAAAAGGTTTACGAAAAAAAGTTATTCTTTATAAAAATCTCTGCTTTCGAAAATATTAACATTAAGCTATTCACTTTTGACATTGAATGTACAGGGTGTCCACAAATTGAAGAAGTTTGATAGGAATACTTTGACCACTTCAATTTTAAATTAAATTTTGTAAATTTTTGTTCTAAATGTAGACCAAAACATTCCTATCGAACTTTTTCAATTTGTAGACACCCTATACATTCAATGTCAAAAGTGAATAGTTTAATGTTAATATTTTCGAAAGCAGAGATTTTTATAAAAAATAACTTTTTTCGTAAACCTTATAATAAAAAAGGTTTCCATATGGAGCCAACTTAAGTAGACACACTGTATATATATATATATATATATATATATATATATATACATATATATATATATATATATATATATATATATATATATATATATATATATATATATATAAATGCATTTTGTCTGACAATGCAATATGAATATTATACGACAGACGGTAATGTATCCCGACTGTTCTTTGCATATATAATATCATTTTTCATCTTTTTAAATAAGTGTTCCGAATTAGAAAATCTGAAGTCGAAATTTGATATCTTTATTACATCTATCAGTTATTTAATCTAACGTATAAAGTTAAAAAAAAAAAAATTTTTATTACTGTTGTAGAAATGTTTTATCCATTTTAATAAAAACAAATTAGGCCA
Source organism: Nineta flava (assembly GCA_963920215.1). Lineage (NCBI taxonomy): Eukaryota > Metazoa > Arthropoda > Insecta > Neuroptera > Chrysopidae > Nineta > Nineta flava. The sequence continues at coordinate 101,490,281 of OY986042.1, forward strand.
AAATTATATAGTCAATGACACACAATACGTTTACATTCATTAAAGTGATCGTTTCTGGAGATGTTTTTTACTACCTGACCTACATTTTAATCTATGCTCCATTTTTAATTTAATTTTTACAAATCATTATTTTTATACGTTGATCGAAATTTTGATTGCACAAATTATGTATAATATAATCATATCTAGTAAATCCATTTTCGTGTGATTTTGGTATCACTATCACTTATGATTGAGCTGAAATTGTGACAAAACCATTCTGTTTACGAAATAAAGTTTCAAACATAAGTTGTCCAATTTGTTTACTTTACTCTCTTACAGTTTCAGAGAGAGATATACTATGTATAGAGTGTTTCAGGGTGAAATGCAACACAATTGCTAACACCATAAATTTTCCGGTTCCTTGAACCTTCTAGAGTATATAGAATTGTACCGTGCTAATCGATCTTAAAAAACACAATATCCGAGTACAGACCATCTCAAAACCGAATAAAGATATATTGGATTTATCAAAATTGTATACCTTGATTAAAATTTAGTGGATTTGTAAAAAAATTGCACAAACATTGGATAAACTGTGCCTGAGATGGTTCCATCAAATTTTTTAGAATTTTCATCACGCCATCAGAGTCAAATAACTTTTTGATAAGCACGAGTAAATTTGATTCGATTTGAAACCGTAGAGATAGAAAAAAAATCTTCTTATTTTAAATCAATTCAGTATATACCAGGTATCTCTAAGCAAATAACTCAGTTAGTTAATATTTTCACTTGTCAAGAATTGATTTTTGGAGAAAAATTGAACATTTTAAAATGATGGTAAAAAAAAAACACAGTCGATCGATTTATATTGGTTATTAAAATTCAGATCCCCATAAGATACCTCTTTCCCGATCTCTTTTATAAAAAAACATTCAGGTGCATGGTTTAAAATGAGCATCCAGTATATAGAGGTAATAATTTTCGAACTATTTAAATAAAATATGTTTAACCCATTAAATTATAAAATATGTAGAGATACCTGCCAATAAATGTCACATATTAGATGTGACACGATTCGTCCTTTTTCATCACGTAAACAAAGAGTTAATTTATGATTTATAATTTAAGACATTTATAATTTATTACGTAAGCATATAATAATAATATTTGATTAGGTGGTATAAAATGTATTATACAGGATGTTCTGAAATTCATTCAAGAAAACTGTACCACGGTGAAGAGCTACAAAAAAAAAACAAAAAAGTTTAATAAAGTTTATCGATTTTGCGCTTATTTTTTAAGATATCAATTAAATTAAACATTGATAAATTCGACCAATCACATAGACCGCATAGTGTAAGGAGGCGTGGCCTCAGCAGTAGATTGTGGCGCTTTACGTTTTAAAGGCTGGCAGACGGTAAGAGGCCCCATCTCCATACACTATGCGCTCTGCGATTGCTTGAATTTATCAATATTTAATTGATTGTATGTAACTGATATCTTAAAAAATAAGCGTCAATTCGAAAAACTTTATTAAACTTTTTTGTTTTGCAGCTCTACACCGTGGTATAGTTTTCTTGAATGAATTTCAGAACACCCTGTATAGAGATTCAATTGTATCTATAAATAATACCACATGCGCAGATAGAATAGTTACCTAGGTACACCACCTATATCAACCTATTATCTGTTTCTCCTTTAAAAGGATTTGTATAATTTATATAACTTGACACGACCTTTTGTTCATTTACATATATATACATATATATATATATATATATATATATATATATATATATATATATATATATATATATATATATATACATATACATATATATATATATATATATATATATATATATATATATATATATACATATACATATATATATATATATATACATATATATATATATATATATATATATATATATATATATATATATATATATATACATATATGTATATATATATATATACATATATGTATATATATATATATATGTCGGAAATTTATAATTGGGATTATGGTCGTTTGAACCAGTATATATGTTGTCAGGCATTGTTGTTTTTATAAAATACAAACACTTACCAATTTTCCAATAGCACACTGAAAAATGCATTTTCACAAACACGCACTAGTCTACAATAATACCCGGTGTCCCGCACTTTCACAATCAGTAATTACAATTAGTTCAACCTACGACACAGTAAGTTGGCTCCAGTTAACAATACAGATACAACACGAATAATACTAGCAAATGCCATACCACGGTTATCTCATCAATAAACATAATTAATTATACTAGTCCAAAAGGGCTACCAACAATCCAAACACTATTTCCATGTGATGCTATTTTCATGTAACTTTCAGCAGAGTTCAGTTGATACTAATACACAGTTGTACGATACCGTCTGTCATGTGTTACTGCCTTGTCAGGACTGACATCGTCCTTCCTTTTTGAAACTCATCTCCCTTCCTTGATGTTTGTAAAAATATTGGAAAGGGGTCATCCTATTACTACATCATATTTATGTACCATCTCAGGTATATCACAAAAATTGGTTTATTACATCCGTACCGTACAATTTGCGTCTAAGTAGAGGTCAAACATGCCCCTTCAGCTGAACACTTACTTACTATGTTAATTGATAAATCTTAAAGCAATTATTCTTTATTGCACTTTTAGACAATTTATTTTATTCTAAGAATATATAAGTATTGATAATATCTAATTTCCGGACCTCTATGTCTGGAGGATTCTTTATGTCAGACATACTGTAATAAAATAAACCTTTTCTTAAAAAATAGTTTCTTTGTACTTATAAATAAAAGTGTAAAACTGTAAACATATTATAGATGTAGAGAAATGTTCGAACAGGCGTATCCATAAATAAAAAAACACATTTATCCCTTTGATAAACGTACGATTCCGACACGGCCATTCTGACGATCACACGTCCCCGGGTGTATCTAAAATTTTAATTTTGCTTGGCGTTAGATTTGATATTATAGATACTACATTTCACTTAAATCATAATCCATAAACTTAGTAGTCCAGTCCAGCGGCCGAGGATGATAGATAGAATTTGTTTAATGAAACTAATTTTTATTTTATTTTTATTTTTTTTTTTTTTTTAGTATCTCAAGTGCCAGTTACATCCTATGAGCTATCAATCTAATGTAATGAAACTGTTACTCTCATGCTTACACATAATCACACCTAAATTTCTTTAGACCCCGTTACTGAATACTTCGTGTAAGGCTTAATTCATTTTACAAAATGCTTACACATAATCACATCTAAATTTCTTTAGACCCCGTTACCATATGTATGGTGTGTGGGAAAATCATGGGAACCCCATTACTGAATACATCGTGTAAGGCTTAATTCATTTTACAAAACGCTTACACATAATCACATCTAAATTTCTTTAGACCCCGTTACCATATGTATGGTGTGTGGGAAAATCATGGGAATCCCATTACTAAATACATCGTGTAAGGCTTAATTCATTTTACAAAACGCTTACACATAATCACATCTAAATTTCTTTAGACCCCGTTACCATATGTATGGTGTGTGGGAAAATCATGGTAACCGTGTAAGGCTTAATTCATTTTACAAAACGATTGTCAGTGCTCATCAGAGCTCTCTACTGAATCGTTTTCGACATCGTTATCAGAATCACAGACATCTAACTCTCTAGGAATGTAACCCTCCGGCATGCATCTCAATTTATCATGACTGTATTTGTAAGTCCTTTTACCTTTTACTGTTTTTTTTTTAAAGTGTATCTATCTCCTTCTAAAACCTCTGCCACTACAAATGGGCCCCTAAATTTCTGTTCTAATTTAGTTTGGTTTCTTTCTTCTCTTTTTAACAATACAAAATCACCAATATTGAATTTAATTATTTTTGCTTTGGTTTTATCGAATCTTTTTTTTTTTTTTAATCGTATCTAGCATTAGCTTTTATATTATCTAAGGCCTGCTGTGTCACCTTGGAGATATCGTGAGGTCTCGCTACATTACGAATTTATAACTCTAAAGGACTGGATTTAGTTACACGATTGATAGTACTATTAAAACCCAATTGTGTTTCTCCTATCGCGTCTTTCTACGACCGTGCAATGGTTTATACACATATTTCGCCATTCTTTCAAATCAAAATTACTCATAAAGCCCCTCAAGCGCTTTATCCCAGTCCAAGTGCATAATTGACTGATGCACACCCTAATAACGGATCAACGAAACCCCTTGAAGCGATGGCAAACAATAAGCTTTTTACATTTCTCCGAGTTTTGCGGAAAAGGATACAAGATCGCAACTCGTATGTTTTTCGCGATGTCTTCCGCAATCACATCGTTCTGTAATCCGGTAACAATTTTCTAGATTTGACGATCGCGATGTTGTTCGGTTAATAACGAATCTTCCGACTCTCAGCTAGATTAATTTCCTTTTCTTTTCTTTTATTTACTATTTTATTAATAACATCTATTGGATTTCGTCAAAGGAAATCTACAAGAGTCATTCGTTTACCCGCACGATATATAATTTCAAAAGTAAAGGACTACAAGAAAGCCCATTATCTGTGGACTTGATCATTTAAATTTGCTATATTTTGAGATACTTTTAATGAGTTACAATCTGTAATGACCACAAATTTCCGCCCGTGTAAATAATGTCGAAAATGTTTTAATGAGTTTACTAAAGTTAAAGTTTATAGTTCATAAGAATGATCTTTACTTCGATCTTTTGCCTTAACATAGCCCTAAACCCATTATAGCTAGCGTCAGTATGGAACTTAATAGGGTAATTAGAATCAAAGATAATTGATACGAGTTCTTTTGTTAGAACAGATATTACTTTTGGCGTATTTTCTCATGTTTATCTTGCAATGATATACCAGGCACTGATCCCACTTCTGATGTCGGAAATTTATAATTGGGATTATGGTCGTTTGAACCAGTATATATGTTGTCAGGCATTGTTGTTTTTATAAAATACAAACACTTACCAATTTTCCAATAGCACACTGAAAAATGCATTTTCACAAACACGCACTAGTCTACAATAATACCCGGTGTCCCGCACTTTCACAATCAGTAATTACAATTAGTTCAACCTACGACACAGTAAGTTGGCTCCAGTTAACAATACAGATACAACACGAATAATACTAGCAAATGCCATACCACGGTTATCTCATCAATAAACATAATTAATTATACTAGTCCAAAAGGGCTACCAACAATCCAAACACTATTTCCATGTGATGCTATTTTCATGTAACTTTCAGCAGAGTTCAGTTGATACTAATACACAGTTGTACGATACCGTCTGTCATGTGTTACTGCCTTGTCAGGACTGACATCGTCCTTCCTTTTTGAAACTCATCTCCCTTCCTTGATGTTTGTAAAAATATTGGAAAGGGGTCATCCTATTACTACATCATATTTATGTACCATCTCAGGTATATCACAAAAATTGGTTTATTACATCCGTACCGTACAATTTGCGTCTAAGTAGAGGTCAAACATGCCCCTTCAGCTGAACACTTACTTACTATGTTAATTGATAAATCTTAAAGCAATTATTCTTTATTGCACTTTTAGACAATTTATTTTATTCTAAGAATATATAAGTATTGATAATATCTAATTTCCGGACCTCTATGTCTGGAGGATTCTTTATGTCAGACATACTGTAATAAAATAAACCTTTTCTTAAAAAATAGTTTCTTTGTACTTATAAATAAAAGTGTAAAACTGTAAACATATTATAGATGTAGAGAAATGTTCGAACAGGCGTATCCATAAATAAAAAAACACATTTATCCCTTTGATAAACGTACGATTCCGACATATATATATATATATATATATATATATATATATATATATATATATATATATACATATATGTATATATATATATATACATATATGTATATATATATATATATACATATATGTATATATATATATATATATATATATATATATATATATATATATATATATATATATATCAGAAATGAATTTGTCATCAACATTTATAAAAATAAGAAATAAATAATTAAGTAATAATAATAAATAAATTAACATAAGGTTTCTTTCTATTATTTATTAAAATTTATTAAAATATAAGACAAGTGAAAATAACAACCAACTGACTAATACTCGATATCCGGTATATACTGATTCCCATATCAATGCTGTAACAATGTTTATTTTACATTTTAAGTTGGCATTAAATATAGATACATTTCTACTTGGGGGGGTGGACGGTCAAATTTTGCCAATCCGAGAATTTTAGTTCGAGAGCACACACACAAAATTTCAGTTTGTTACCTCTTTTCGTTTTTGAGTTACCGTTTTTAGGGACAAACGGTCTGACACGCGGAAATAGATTAATTTGGTCATTATATGAACACCTATACCAATAATTTATTTCTGCGTTCAATATTTACTAACTTGGGATAAATTTCGGATAAACCAATTGTTATTTATTATCTGAGCTAATCAGTAATCCACATTCTAAGCTCGTATATATTACTAAATATATGTAAAATATTACACACAGTAACACGTCGAATGTTTCAACTGATTCAATTTTTATGAACTGGAGTGTATAGAGTATCTTTATACAGTACTTTGAATTTTTATACATTTTTGCGTGTGTAAAAGGTCAAGAAAAACGGTTAACGCATTAGAAATGAACTCGGTATAGACAGGATATCCAATCAATCAAGTAAGTTAATATTTTTAACCAGATAGCCGAGCGATCTAAGGCGTTATGTCTGCGCAGTATGCCTACTTGGAAACTGGGAGGTTATGAGTTCGAATCCCGACATCGGCAATGGATATTATGTTCGAAGTGTAGCCCGTCCAGGGCAGCCTTTACAATCTATCAATCTAAGTTATTATTTTTACTTGTTTAAGTTGGTTCTAATCTTATATTTCGCAATTAATCTTTATTTTTTTACATTGTCTAACTCTTTCATCAATACTAAATATTAAAGTTCTGCGGGAAGTATAATTCTTATACAATAAAAAAATTATCAAAATTTGTACGTGACAATAGGGAATATGCATGAACATTTTTTTTCACTTGTATTGAAACATGTTTACTTGACAAATATCAACGTAAAATTACTTTTTAAATAACTTTAAAAATAAGCGAGATATGAATGATTGAAATTCCCGATTAGACAAAGAGGGTGATAGCCCTCTTGATATGTTATGTGACGTCATATTATACTTTCACCATTTAAAATACACGTAAAACTCCGTTTTTAGTATTTTTGCAAGAAAGAGACAGATAATAATCTTTAAGAGCTTATAGCTTCCTTGAAATTTGTCGGATTTTAATTTCGTTTTTAAATATTATTACAGTATTAACAGTAATTTCATATTCTGAAAATAAATGTGAAAAAAAATTTTCATGCATATTCCCTATTAAGTAGAGACAACTCTCCGAAAGGATTTCAAATAACAAGAACATGTGCGAAAAAACAATAATTCATTTGGAAAGAAAACATTTTTTTTTTAAATAAATGAACGAACATTAATAATACCATCCATACACTACTACGTTTCAATCTGATTAGGTCAATCAACTGAAATATCTACAATTTATTTTTGAAAAGAAAAATCAGCAAAAATGGTCTACTATTTAAGATATGGAACAGAGAAACTATTATTTATTGCCAAATGTTTTTCTTCTTCCAATATTGATTGTAATATATGCTACAGTAAATTTTCAAATGATAAAAATAAAACTATTTATTTTACTGCAATACAAGGTATCATCATTTTGTTAAGGTAGTTTACACGTCCAACAGTCCAAATAAAATGTATAACAGTATGATAAACTTACTTATTCTAGCTATGACTTTTAAACATATCCCGTATAACGTATACAGTATGTTCTGAAATCCATTCAGGAAAACTACACCACGGTATAAAGCTGCTAAAAACAAACAAAAAAGTTTAATAAAGTTTTTCGATTTGACGCTTAGTTTTTGAGATAAAATTAATTAAACAGTATTAAAAAATTCAATCAATCACATTTGCATTTTTGAATTTTTGCGGGTATCGCTACACTTATTGAAAATTCTGATTGTCGTTACTCTAGCATGCTCTACTGTAACCGCCCTATTCCATTACTGTGGTCCCTCCTCCTCCCACCTCCCACCTCCTTACACTATGTGCTCTGTGAATAGTGGATTAGGGCGGCTACATTCTCAATAAGTGTAGCGACACCCGCAAAAATTCAAAATTGCAAATGTGATTAATTGAATTTATGAATAATGTTTAATTAATTATGTCTAAAAAACTAAGCGTCAAATCGAAAAACTTTATTAAACTTTTTGTTTGTTTTTTGCAGCTTTACACTGTGGTATAGTATTCCTGAATAAATTTCAGAACAGCCTGTATAGTGTGTGAACATTAACGATACAATATACTATATTATTTTGTGCTATAGTGATATTAATTATGGGATTTTACCTCCGTTTCTGAGGCTCCATGGTCTATAACAGAGGCCACCCACATCATCAATATTTAAAATTTTTAACGATACATCTACGATGTGAGTGGAGGACAAGGAATTTGTATGGAGACTTGAAATTGGTTGGTTGCGCGGCTGCAGTTGACTTTGATAGGAACTATGCCGGTATTCATCTGGACTTCGTGAAGGTAAAATGCAAAAAACCTTCACAAGCGTAGCCAATTACTTCGTTCTTGTCTATAAGCCAACAGCTTAGTCAATTAACCACCCCATCAATTTGAATTGACAAACTACCATCGCCGAGATTCGAACCCATAATCTTCCAGTTTCAAGTACAGCGCGTGGGCTGATTTTTAGTTGATCTAAAAATTCTTATCGTTCATTCATTCGGTTTTTGGGAAAATGTCTAGAATAAAATTGACTAAGTATTTATAACGAGAAAATTTTGTCCGAAGCATTTTCGAAAACCGAATGCACAAAGCATTTATAAAGTTTGGAAAAATGAATGCTATATTTGTCCTATAATTCAATTTCATTAAATTCTTTAGAAAAATGAGTTACGAGTGAACTTCCTCAAACGATAATTTCTATATTACCGATTTGAACAAATCTGGTGTCTTTACAACAATCTTACAATAAAAATTATTTCATATCCAGAGTTTCAGAGTTCGATTCCTAGTCGATGAGTTAATTTATTCATAACAATATTTAAATTAAATATTCAATGACATGATAGCCTATATAGTAAACGCTAGTTCTTTCATACTATGTCTTACGTAACCTTAAGGGAAATTAACGTTAGTATTTTATGGTGACGTGAATAATAACATATTTCATATGTTTTGAAAAATATGTCCTTAGTGTTAAAAGCTACACCCCTGTTTGAAATATTTCTCTGTGTGAGCTTGACACTTTTGGGATATATATTATTCTTTGAATGAATAATAGAAAACTAGAATATAATTCACGAAACCCTTTTCTTTTCCGCATGGTTGAGTATTCTGTTAATCGAATATTTGGCCAAGTAAAAGCAATTGCTATATCAAAGTTCTATTAAATCGTACATTATAATTTGGTGAATGTGGCGTTTGTAGTTATTTGATTTAACTATTGCTGACAATTAATACTTAAATTCTAATATTTGTTCAACCAAATTAAATTCGCATCAATGAAGAAGAAAAAAAGAATTATGCCGGAAGGATATAAATATTGTAATATTATCTGTAGCTTATACCCGCGGCTTTGCTCATTCGCTCATGCTTCGTCATTTTAAGCACAAAAACTTCAATGAAAATTTCCCCACCGCTTCACACTATTACCAATATTTATTGGCATTTCCAGAAAATTTTTATTTCAGCGAACATTTTCAAATTCTGTCTCTTGTAGCGAGATAAAAACAGTTTTTAGGTCTAACCATAAGGTTTTAAATAAAAAAAGTTTCATCAAAATCGGTCCAATAATTGCATGATGCTCGAATAAACAAACAAACAAATAAACAAAATTTTACAACTTTATAATAGTAGAGATATATAGTGAGAAAAAATTGTATTTATCGTTCAAGCAAATTTTGGATCACTTTATACACGAAAATTTTCTGTATTGCTGAAACAATATAAAAACGAAATATTCTAAATACTTTCTTGGCACAATATTGCGTGACAAAATTAAAGAGATTCGGTTTGTTATACAATTTTATTGAAATATATTTTTCACAGAATCAAAAACAAAAAACCGCTGCAAAATGACTTTTAGAACAGTTTATGTGATTTATCAATCTTAAAAGTTTGTACTATTTCTCATTTAATGGTTGCAAAGAACAAATCATGCATTTTTAATCAATGTTATAATATTTTATCTATATGCCATCATATATATATATATATATATATATATATATATATATATATATATATATATATATATATATATATATATATATATGTGTGTGTTATAATATTATCATATGTTTATTTAGGAAATTGAATAACCTAATACATTTTCCCATTACAAAATTTGAATATATTTTCTATTTCTAATTCAAAACAGTTATATAGATCTATTTTAAGTACACTCTTGTGCAATATTCATAGTTTTTGCAATAAAAACAATCACACGCCCACATCTACTGGGTGAGTTGTGATTAACGGACCAAACTTCAGGAGTATATACACGTGGAAATAATGGAAATAAGTTTCTATTAAAAAACATTTTTTTAAACAAGTTTTTTATAGTAAAACTAATTTTCTACAACTTTACTTCTTATATGTTTTTCGATTTTTTCAATATTAAGAGAGATACCAAATTAGGTGATTCTGCCTCCCTCTAAACCCCCCTTTCCCCAACTCGATTCTTGTCATGCTTACTATAACAATCATTGGAACTGAACCAAAATGTAAAAAATTCACCTCCGTAGGATATGAGGAAGTGGTTCTTATTCAGCTTGCAAGATTTTACACATACATACATACATACATTGCATGTTATTTTGCGATTTTCATTTTCTTTTTCATGTACGCTATCTGTCACAATGTTTTGATACATTATTAGAACAACAAAGTTATCAATTGTTCTTTGAATTTACTGAACATAGCATACTGATTAGAAGAGTTTTAAATCACCAATAGGGAATATGCATGAAAATTTTTTTCACATTTATTTTCAGAATATGAAAATACTGTTAATACTGTAATAATATTTAAAAACGAAATTAAAATTCGACAAATATCAAGTAGGCTATAAGCTTTTAAAGATTATTATCTGTCTCTTTCTTGCAAAAATACTAAAAACGGAGTTTTACGTGTATTTTAAATGGTGAAAGTGTAATATGACGTCACATAACATATCTAGAGGGCTATCACCCTCTTTGTCTAATCGGGAAATTCATTCATATCTCGCTTATTTTTAAAGTTATTTAAAAAGTAATTTTACCTTGATATTTGTCAAGTAAACATGCTTCAATTCAAGTGAAAAAAATTTTCATGCATATTCTCTATTTTGATTACTGTAGAACACAATATGACATGTTTTAATTACGCTATAACTTGAAAATCGGATGAGAACAGATGCGTTTTTTTTGCATTAATTTCTCGTGTACAATACACGCCTGAAGTTTGGCCCGTTTCTTCCGACTCAGCGTGTATATAACTAGTATCTATTATAAAATATCCAAACTATATGTTATATAAAATAATATTAATAAATTGTTTTAGAGAATAAAAACATAAATCTTGTTATTGAAAAAAAAAAAAAAAGTAGCAGAACTTGAAAAAAAAAATTCATTAGCTTGAATATTTCTAGCTGAATGAAAACAGAGGTTATATTTTCTTTGATATTATTTTTATCAAAGCTAAAATATACTTTGAACTGAATTTATTGTATGCATCAATAGTAAATTTGCTTTGTAGTAATAAATGAAAATCTGAAAAATAATTTTAAAGGTTCAAATTACTAAAAGCGTAGGTTTTGGGTTTGTTTGGTATTTACCAATCTTTATAGAGAAGGTGAAATGTTTTTAAATTATATTAATAGAGATTCTTATCTAGTAGAGGTCCAGGGTAAAGGCTGTGATAAACTTCTCTCTGCAGATCAGTCTACCAGAGTGCAAAAAAAACTTAATAAAAATCTAAGAAATGACTGACAACGCATAGCCTAAACATGTAAGTCTTGAAGCATAAAATTTAGCACAGGAGTTCCTTATATAATGTAAGTGAGCAGTAAGAAAATGTTTCTGAAAATTCACCCTCTAAAGGGTTTAAATAGGGAATGCAAGTTTGTATGGGAAGTGCGTCATTTTGGTAAAGGTTTACAGCACTTCTTTCCTTGCTCAGATTAAAATCACCTAAAAAAAGGATCTGTTTCAGTCCAGGAAACTGTCTTCAGTGGAAAACTTTTGATGTTATCTCTTTTTTCATGCTGGAAATATAGATTCAAAATCTGCAAAGTTTTGGTATAAAGATATACCTCAAAGAAGAATCAATTTCGTAACTAAGCCTTAATTATAATGACTCTGTTGGATTGTGGGAGATTAATAAGCCATTATTCAGCTTATGACAGTGCTCAGACCTTTGATGTCACTATTGGAAATAATTGTATTTTAAGAATCGATTGAAAAGTTATATAATATCTAGGTAGACTCCAAACTACTCCAAATAGATGATTGGTCTAACGCGCTCTGCTTGCTTGGCACTGGGAGCTATATGGATTCAAATTTCGGCAGTGGCAGGATGTCAATTAACAAAACTAATGGGGCGGTTAATTGATTAAACTGTCGGCGTATAGACAATATGTTTTCTGCCGTTTCCTTTCACGAACTTCAGATGAATATCGATATAGTTTCTATCAAAGTGGGTTGCAACTGCACAGTCTACCAATTTCTAGTTTGCATGTAAATTTGTTGTCGTCCACTCACATGATTAATGTCAGAAATTATCTAGATTGACTGCAAACCGCTGTAAGAACCTCGTTAAGGTGATTTAAGCACACACAGTCCGAATAAATTGACATCGAGATATACATGTAATCCAATAATTGGAATAAATGACAAAAAAAACGGGTTACTAATACCCAACAAAAAGAAATAGAAAAATTATAGTTAGTTCATAGGTGGACAGACCTTGACTGCACTGAGCTCTGAGTGCGAGATAGGAAGAGAGATAGAGTAAATATAGGGTACCTACCATTTATTATTATTTTCGTTTTTTAATTAAAACATTTTCTGAAAAAAATATTATAATACCAACTATTTTTTATGGTCACTATTATTCAAAGTATACAATACATACAATACATTGAATACATACTCTGGAATTTTGGGCTGGTAATTTGGGGCTGGTGATTTACCGCTTGTAAATTTTTTGATGATTTAGCTATAGTTTAGATTTTAGAATTAGATTTTAGGAAATTCCGAATAATTTAACTATTCATATCGGAGAACTAAAAAACAATTATTTACTTGATTTAATTATTTTTTCTTAGTAGGGGGTATAGTGTCATGGGAATTTGATGACACTGGATACAAAAATGATGCCAATGATAAAGCTGCGTGGGGGGAGGGTTGGTAATTTGTTACTAATTTTTAAATGATTAAATTTTACATAAAGTGGGAATACATATAGTTGTTGTTGTTGTTGTTGTAATTATTGTTATTGCTATCATCATTATTGTTGTTATTATTGTTATTATTATTATGTTTTTTGGTGTATCTCTCCATATTGTAAAAGATATTTCTTAAACAAAAAATATTTTATAAAACTAATTCTAAATTGATTGAATAAATTATTGGGTAATAATCGGTAGGCCAACCTGTATTGAAACATCGTTTCGCTTATTTCAAAACATACCTTTTTTACTTACTCTCACCTAGCTTATGGAGAGTCCGTTCGACACCGGCAAGCCGTCTGCGCCCACCTCTGAATTGTTAGTTATTCTACTTTGTCATCTTTAAAATAATCACATATACATTAAATAACCTCCATATATACAACATACATAAATAACAAACAACTGTATTATGGGAGTCATAATAAATTCATAACAATAATATGCAATAAACAAAATTTTGTATCTATTAAAATAAATCTACTCTCTAAAATACATGGCTTATATGTTTATATACACATACACAAAAACACACACACACACCATAATATTCCATGTTTTAACGACTGAAGAACGATAATGGGTTCGAGTCCAAGGATATAGACATGTTGGCGTCACAGTACTACCAACACAATATACCCAGTCACATTCACTCTGATTGTGTATACTGGGTGTGCCGTAAGTCACGAACACAACTCAAGGTATGGATAGAAAATTAAATTCTGAGAAAAAAGGTCTTTTACCATTTTTAAATCAGACACATAGGTAATTAATTATTAATTAAAATAAGACAGCCAATCAGGGGCGTGCTACATCGGCAGAATGCTAGACAAATAATAAAAAACCTTACAAATACCATCCCAAAAAATGTTCATTTTGGGACAAATTTCAAATTTAAAAATCCTACCTCTCTCGCGGTAGCCTACTTCTCTCCCGTGTAACATTCTGCCGCTGTCACGCCCCTGATTGGCTGTCTTACTTTAATTAATAATTAATTACCTATGCGTCTGATTAAAAAATGGTAAAAGACTTTTCGTCTCAGAATTCAATTTTCTTGGGACCGTGACTTACGAGACACCCAGTATATGTATATACATATATATATATATATATATATATATATATATATATATATATATATATATATTATATATATATATATATTATATATATATATATATATATATATATATTATATATATATATATATATATATATATATATATATATATATATATATATATATATATATATATATATATATATGTTAGTAAAAAGTTGGCAAATAGCCTCTTTATTTCTGTAGCCAACTATGCCAAATCAAGTTAGTTAAATATGTATATTTAGTGCAGAATACAGGGGTGGTACGTACCCTTTTAGTGTACGATATTCTATTGTTTTTCTTTTTTGCTCGTTCTACTTATCTCTCACATTACGAGAAAAAAAAAACAAGGGAAAAAAATTCAACAAATACATACTTGTTATTCCTCATCAGTTAGTTATCCACTTTCTTTAGTAATTCTTTGTTGTGGTAGCTGGCTCTGGCTGGATGCACTGATTACTTACGACATGCATTTCGAAATTAAAAATAAACGTAATACGAATTAACTTTAATCTATTTATAATTTTTCGAATTTTCACTAATGTTTTGACAACACGAAAATTGGCTGAAAAATATTAATAATGTTTATAACATACAGAGGGTTCGTTAGATGTTAACAATAGAGCTGAATCTTATCATAAGATACCGAATGTTTTGTACAAACATCCGTATTTTCAAATTATCCAGTGACAAAATTGTATTATTGATTTAAATAAATCGGAGATAAGAGTGTTGACGAACGTTTGAATTATTTATTTAATAAAATTAAAACTGTTTTGTAATGTTTGTTTTTGTCACCAGATTTTGAAAACTGGCGACAGCGCACGGTAAAAAAATATACACATATACACTGTGAATGTCATAACAAAACATTGTTTATTTTCAGATCTGTCAAATCAAGACAATCTATTTCTAATTTACATTTACTGATATTTTACAATAAATCTTTTAAAATATATCTTTTAAAAAATTAAAAATCGTTGTAATATTATTGGCATACTTTACTTTATTAATGACTCATTTGACTCTAGCGTCCTTAAACAGGTTTATGTCTTCCTTTTATTGAGATAAAAGCGTCAATGAGGTTTTCCTAAAATATCTAATTACTATTTAAAATTTCTACCTTAATATGCACAATTGAGTTTTTGTTCTTTTATGTCTTTTTCGTCAATTTGACTCATCATAAATGTGAAAGAAAATTTGTCTTCTGTTTTTCAGCAGGTAATGCAACCAACTGGCATCAATTTAAAATTGTCGATACGCTACCTAGCATTTATTACTCTCAAGGACAAAACGAATGTAACGCTTCCACATTTATCTTACTTTGGTATCATGAACGCGCCTTTGTGAATCTGGGTACTATGGATCACAAAGAATTCTACTTTTGTGTCCATGTGTACAAATATTGCGATCGGTAGGACACAAATTATCCTTCTTCTTACAGTTGCGTAAACTCGTAAAGAAGTACAACAAAACTAATATAAATTCACACAATTAAATTACACAAAAAATTTACAAAAATAGAGATAATCGTACCTTCAGCATTTTATGAAATCTTTGTATAGAAAAAAATTCAACCTTCCGTTAAATTAGTAATTTTTTTTTATAAAGCAGAATAGATTTGAATTCGTTTTACATAGAAATTGAATGCAATGATTTTATTCAACAGACCATGAATAATGAAAAATATTCGAAAAACCCAGTTTTCTTGGTTTTTGAAAAAATCTTTTAATTGATTTGAGTATAATTCTTTAGAATTTAGATGGTCATTGTAGGTACTAAATCTGTTTTCTTTATAATATTTTTTTATCGTTCAATTATTAAGATATAGTTTTGTTCAAATAGCCTTATGATTTTAGTTAAAGACTATTGATATGGGTACAATTTTTTTGGAAATTTATTATTGAGAATTATTATTCTTTAAAATAATATGTTATTCAAGTAGTATTTAGTAGTATTTTTGTATTCACCTAGAAAAGAAGCCATTTAAAACTTTGACAGAAATATACATAAATTTTAATATGCTTTTAATCTATATTTTTCATACTTGAAATTTGTACAAAATACACAAATATTTTTTCAGCTATTGTTTAGCGAGAAAGAATTTCTTAAAAATGCTTCGCGTCCAATAAGAATTTGAAAAACAAATTGACCCATTCACATGTTATACCCGGTATATAATATATACCAGGGTATATTAAGTTTAGTTCCGATTTTGTAACGATTGGAAATATTGGTCGTAAAAAAAATATGTTAGTATAGTCCATTTTCGCAAAGTTGTCCATCCACCCTTCAAACACGGTAATTAAAAAACGAAAAGAGAAATCGGGCGGAAATTTCGTATGTATGTTCTAAACCTAAAAAGTTAAGTCGAATTAACAAAATGGGCAAAAATAGGACCATGTTTGTGCAAAATGGGCAAAACTGCTTTGAAACAGTATTATTATTATTATTACTTGGAGGTTATTATTCACTGCGACCAATATGATATATTGTGACCCCCTACTACTGCTCTGTTAAGGCTTGCCTCCGAGCTCCTCGACCAGTCTCAACTCTCGGAGGAATTTGATGATCTGGGTGGGGTACAGGGATGGTAAGTCATCCTCCTGGAGTAGGTACTGGTCGAAACAAGCAGCCCTTCTTCGTGCTACGGCTTCACATTCCAGTAGGGGATGAGTTGGAGTCTCTTCCTCCAGCTCACAGAACCTGCATGAGCCGTCATTGATGATTCTCATCTTTCGGAGGTGCCCATTCAGCCGGCAATGCCCGGTGAGAAAGCCCGTTAGGATTCGTAGCTCATTTTTTGTGAGCTTAATGCATGTTTCGAATCTCTTTCGGTTATACTGCCCGAGAAGGATCTTGGCTTGCCGCAGCCCTGGGGAATCTTCCCAGAGCTTGAAACAGTACGAGATAGAACAAAAATAAACAACTTTAGTTCGATTTTTTTTCTTCATAAATTCAGTGTATACCGGTTACTTAAGCAAGTTACTCAGTCAGTTGTTATTTTCACTTTATGTTTTTAATTTTGAATTTTGTCACATTTAAATTAAATCAATGTAGCTCAAAATATTAATTAACATCACTGTATGTAACTGTCTGGAAACTACCATCTTGAAGTGACGCATAACCACTATATTTGAACCACGTACTTAAATTACACATCCCAGAATATGTGATATCCGAACACACTCTACAATTTCTCATTTATTCCTTTCACCCATTCGGTTAACAGGAGGTTTAGAGTCACTTACGACTATCTATTATACAGACAGCGAGTGAATCCAATCGATATATAGCAAAATAAAAGTAGACTATCTATACTAATTGTATTATTCGGTTTCTTGTCAACTAAACCTACAGACACACGGGCTCTACACGTACATTACCAATTTACCGACAGTTATTTCCTGTGACGTTCAGCTTCACTATATTTTAGTATCAGCATATATAGTAAGTAAACACATATAGACATAAGACATATAGTATCAGCGATTAATAGCAGTTTTGATCCTTATTTAAAGTACCTAGATACAGTTTCAGGTATAGAGTGAAAAAGCTACCTAGCTACAGGTATAGGTACTATTTATAGAAAATATCTAAATAAAATTTCAGGTACAGTCCCGTTCATAAAAATTGTATCAGTAAGTCACAGTCTAAGTGTATATATTACTACAATGTTTCAAGGTGGTTCAATTTTTACGAACAGGAGTGTACAGTATAAAAATACTCTACACTGTATAGTATAAAAGTGCTGTACTACAAAATAATAATACAATTATATAGTATACTTAAATTAGATAATAACTCTTATATATGTGCCTTTGCACTTTGTGTATGGTCTGTCCATAAGGACGCTAAATTTTTATGTTTTGCGGTTTATACGCAAAGACCTGGGATTTTAGATAGCCCCAAAAGAAATAATCTAAATGCGTTAAATCACACGATCTCGGTGGCCAGTTCACGTCGGCACCGCGTGAGATAACGAAACCCTCAAACCGTTCGTGCATAATGTCCATCGTTAGCATGCGCTGTGTGGCCCGTAGTGCTGTCTTGTTGGAACTACATCTTATTGCTATCCATATCATCCAGACCACAAGAAATTAGTTTTAGAAGATGATTCCGCCAGACCAAAATCCGCACCAAACAGTAACTTACTCGGGTTGCTGTGCAGGTGTTTCTCGTGTAGACTAGTATCGCCCCAAATCCGACAAATTCGGGAATTTGTCGGAATCGGCAAAAATTCGTCCCAAATTCACTCAAAAAGGACCTCGTCGTTAAAGATTTTTGGTTTGTCGCTATATCGCACGGAGCACTGATTTTGATAGTAAAATCTTTTGATTATTTGATTTCTAGGATCGAGAAACACTTTATTGAGTTATGCATTGACGGAACATTTGGTTTCGCACCACTAGTAAGATTTTTAAATTATTTTTCATCATATATAGCGTCACGTTTTAAATTCGATCGATATCTAATGTAGTTTGATTATTTCGATGTTTATCGGGAAAAATTTGTAGAACTAAATTGAACAACTAGAGAAACACAAAATTTGGAATTTCTCTCTGAATATTAGTAAAATGAAAAATTAAGTGATACGATTAGTTGAGTGGTTGAAAATTAATTTTACTATAATGTCTCACCTATTTTTTCTTAACCATATATTTTTAGCGAATTTCCTCCAAAGGAAATGCAGCTATTGTTTTTGCACCAATGTTGGAATTTCGTAAAAATTTCTTCAAATGTCCATCGATCCTACCTATAAGATGTTAAAAATCACTATCGCTAAAATTTATCGCACATTAGAGTTTGAGAAAAATGATCAAGTAATTAATTGTAGCAAACTTGATTTTCTACAACTTTACTCCTTATACATTTTTCGATTATTCTAATATTAAGAGAGATATTTAAAATTTTGTGTTTGTTTGACACGAATACATGAAATATATTTTATTGTAAATTATTTTGATTGTAGTTTCCATAGTAACTATAAACTATAATCGTTATACATCGTTCTATTTTGGCTATTAATAAATATAATTTTTGCAAATACTAAAGTCATATCAGATATTATCTTTCATTTTGATCACACTTAAGATATGACCGCTAGAGAGTGATTTATGTATTCTAAGGAAATTCGCTAAGTTGACGCAGCTCCTGCGTAACGATTTTTTTTTTTGCATTTAACTGTATGCGTCTATTTATACATATCTTCGATGTTCCTCTCTATGTATATACCTTACTATATCGTGTCGTAAACTATCCTTTGTAATGGGAATATACTTAAAAGTTTTATAATAAATTTAACTTACTGTACAATAAATTGTATAATGTGTCAAATTTTAATCGGTATATTTATATATCATTATAGATTATCAATTATGAATATGATTATGAATAAAGTTTTATACTTTATGTGGAAATTTTCTTAATTAACTTATAAAGTTTTATTTATATTAACGATAATATTTTATGAGACTGATAGTTTAAATTACTAGTATAAGCCTTTTAAAAGATTCCCATTTGGTTTATTAACAAATATATGACATAAACTATCGATTTATTTTCGCCATCCAACTCAATGTATAGGTACACTCCCGTTCATAAACAGTGAACCAGTAACTAACATTCTAAGAGTATATATTACTAAATATATGTATAATATTCCATACAGTAAAACTACACCCAACATTAATTGAGTTACTTATCTTCTTGAAAAACGTATTCCAAATGTTAATGTACGAACATATACAAAAGTATATCAATATTTCGTCAAAAATTCTATGAAAAACTACACAATACACCTGAATGCATGAATTCGGATGGATTCTAACAAAGTGTTTAACATGAAACAATTTTTTTTCCGAATGTTTGTGGACCTTCAACATCGAATGGAAAAAACAGCCCGATCCGATCCGAAGTGTTTCATAATTATGGACCTCATGAGTCTCTTTCAGTAAGATGACACTCAGAGACAAATTGTCCCTATGATTTGTTATCTATTATTTCAACCCTTGGCCGACTTACAAATCGGTCTCATTACGGTGATGTGTGTCTAGGGACCTTTAAGCACCTGTAACTAAATTTATTATCTATGATTTAATTATCATTACTGATCATATCCTCGTTCGCATTATATTTACACAACGTGTTGTTGAACGTCATTTTCTATGACGTAACAATAATATTACACTGTACAATTCTTGTATAAGTTTATAATAATATAAATATGACAGGAACATGCACTTAAAGATGGTTTACAAAGCTATTAAAATTAATTTCTATTATTATTCATGGTGACATATAAGGAATACTTTACAATATTATCATAATAATATATAGTTGAGGTGTTCGGGATAAATTTTAAAGTGATATGGGACAGGCAAGAAGACTAACTTAACACTTCTTACCTCTTATGTTTGTCGTTGTCTTGATTAAAATGGGATATTCAAGTAGATTATATTACTTAAGGTTAACCGGACAGTACAACTTTTAATTTGTAAATTAATTATTTAAATTTAGATAGCATCTAACATCACTAGTAATCGGATTTATGTAATTATTTAATTACTAAAAATAATAAATAATCGTCTTTGGAAGATTATTTTGACTATTTGACTAAAATTTTCGTGAATTTTTATCTTTTTTATTAAGATATTTACAAAACTCTTCGTCAGATTATTTTATTTTTATTCTAACGTAATGAACATAATGGCATTTATTTTATAAAAGTAGAAGTTTTTTACTTTTTAGATTATAGAAGGTGGAGCAACATTATCGAAAATGTATGCGTTCATTCAACATTTATTATTCACAACATGTTAAAATTCTAATTTTTAATTAATTACATGAAATCTCTTTGTCAGAATTTTTTCAAAAAATTATGTTATACGTATGAGATAGCAATTAATAACATATCAAAAATTCAGATGTCCGATCAACCTTAAGTGAGCCTTGTACTGTTGTACTGTAGTGGTTGCGGTAGATAGATGGAAGTAGTAATTTAAAGTAGTTATTCAACAGAAAGTGATGGTGGTTGGATGTAAACATTCCTAATACTCTAAAAGAGGTTTTATCATATTTTAGCATAAATTTACTTGGTAACAACAAAAAAAAAACAGTTACTAAGGATTTAACTTTTGTGTATTGAAATAAATTTCCAAAAACCTCTACCAAGTACATCCCATTACAGAAAATGTCTTTTTGTATATTTAAATTTCTTAAAAAAGCATGAATTTGTTTTTATAGGGTTTTATGTATAACTAATTGTTTAAATGTAGCCTGACTAACGCCACCATTTTGTAATATGACGTCATGAGTACCCATTGTAAAAAATTATTTTAGATAATATAGTATATTTAAAAAGTGGAACGTTAACTATTTTACTGTCGATTTTTACTTAAGAAAATAACGAAGTGTATAAATGTAAAGAAAAAGTATAAGTGAAGCATTTTGTAGTTTGTAAGACCACGATGCATGGGGTTTGAATGGATAATAGTATTTATTTTAGTGACTTTCTATACGATTATATGTCAGAATCGAAAGACTTGCAATTTATAAAAAAGTATATAAACGCTATACAAAACTAAAGTAATAAAAAATCGTTTATCTCACATTCTCGCAAAGTTACATTCTGATCTAGGTAGGTTTTGTAGGTATTAAAGATTACAAACTGCAGTTCAATGGTTATAATTTCCCCTCCAAACACTAATAAAATGTTAAATCCAACTAGTAATCAACATTTTATCATCGGATCCAACACACAGAAAAGAAAAAAAAACTTTTAGATTTGGTTTTTCCATTTTGTTACATATCCGGAAATTTTCCAATTAAAAAGTTTAAAAGTTAATTTATATCAATCTACTTACATAAGACATACTGCTATATAGAATGTATATAAATCAATCAATTTTCTACTTAAACATACTTAGAAAATCGTCTATAAAACTTTCTTATTGTATTGAATCCATTTAATTTATAAAATATATGGTATACATACGTTTAGTTTTCTTCAGGGCATATTTCGGTATATGAATTCATTGAGCAAAACTAGTTCTAGTCGAAGCAAAATTTTCACGTAATTTTTTTTTGCAATATACATAATGATCACATACTTTGACATCATATGCTCAGGAACTCAGTAGAAACAAATCCGGTAGTTAATGAGCCGGTTTAACTTAAAACTTGTATCCGATTCGTCTTTGAACTTAAACTTTCGTGGTTAGAAAGTTAATATAATACGTCCTTCTAGTAGAGCGTTGGGTATCAACGAAAATTCGCCATCGACCTCGGTTCATGACCAGGACCCTTATCTGTGTCCAGCTAGTTCCACCGTTGTCCTTTCCCACTTGGTTGTAGCCTCGCCTTCAGGTGTTCTTTGGCCGTCCTGTGGTTCTCGAGCCCTACCGGTTCCAATCCAGTGCCTCACGAGCAATATTATTTTCACTGCGACGCTGGGTATGTCCGACATATCTCCACTATCTACGGCGAATTTCTCTGTCAATGGGTATTTCGCCTTCTCTCCTTCGCAACTTCTAGTTAGAAGCAACCAGTAGCCATCATATCCCAAGAATGCACGTCAGACACCTGTTTGTACGTCACTTATCAGTTGCTTGGATGTTATCCACGCGAGATGTGAATCTCCATAGAGGAGAACAGTTTTGACAATTTGTCCGAACAAGGTAACCTGGTTTCACTTAATTTGATAATTTGCAATAAAATTTCTTCGTCCACTTTTCAACAATAAAACCTATACATGGAAGTAACATGTGACTTTTACACTAATTGATTTTATCAAACCGGTCTCATTATTTTCACTCCGATAAAACGCAAACTATAGTTAATAGAATGTTGCAAACATTTTCATATCTAAAGAACATTTCAATTAAATTGTTACAAATTCAATATATAATTGAAGTGTTTTTGTGTGAATATTTTACAATGAACAAAATATAAATGTTACAATTCGAAATACATGGAATAAAACACATTCCAAAATACATTCATTTAATTCGTCACCACACACAAACAGTTTATTGTGGCAACGAAATATTTTAACTCATTATCAATATCCTCAACTTCCAACCATGTATTTTATTTTGGTGTATTTACTATTATCATCGAATTGGAAATATACTTGATTTTACACAGCACTCACCACCGATAAATACATCAAATGGATACAACAAATAAATTATTAAGTTTTGTCATTCAATAAGTACCTACTTTCAAATCAGAATATTTCGAATGTCAGGAAGATGAGCACTAGTAATTGTAGTAGCAGAGAAAAGTTCGAAGTCTGGCGAGTCGGCCTTTCTAGCTCTTTTTAGCGATCCTTAAAGGTCAAAGAATTTGTATGCAGACTAGGAATTTTGGTAAGCTGAGAGACTGCAGCCAACTTTGATAGAAACTTTGCCGATATTCATCGGGAGTTTGTAAAAGGAAACTGCATAAAACCTTCACAAGCATTGCCGGTTACGGTCGATCTTGTCCATATGGCGACAGTTTAGTCAATTAACCGCCCCATTTTCCTTTTTTAATTGGCAACCTGCCACCGTTGGGAATCGAACTCGCAACTTGTCAAGAAAGTTAGAATAGCCACATCGTTTTATGAAAATCTCTATTGAGCTCTTTCTATACCCAGTATATTTGTAAATATACAAGGTATATTAAGTTTAGTCCCGACTTTGTAACGTTTGAAAATATTAATCCTTCACAACGGTATTCATAAAATGGCCTAATTCGGGCATTTCCGCATGTTAAAACAGATAACGAGCTGAAAATTTTTGTGTGTGTTCTAGAGCTAAAAAGTAAGGTCAAGTTCGTTAATGGGCAAAATCGGAAAGTCTTCCCCTCCACCAGAGGGGAAAATTTATATCTTTGAAACCGTAAGAGATAGAAAAAACATTTGATAACAAAAAATCTTCTTCTCTTTAAAATAAACAACTTTTGTTTGAAAATTTTTTTCATAAACTCAATAAGTTTTTCATAATTTGTCCTCAAAGTTGAAAATGAGATATACAATTGATAGGCGAATGAAAGCATGCATGTATACATGTAGATAACATCCACACAATATTAACAATTAAAACATTGATATACAAGCCTGGATATACTGGGTATTTAAACAATTAACTCAGTTAGTTGTTACATTAACTTTTTACATGAACTTATGAATAGATTTATTAGAGTGCACATTACAGTTGCCACGTTTTAGCAAAATTCCTTAATTTTGAATCTTTATGAATAAGACGGAATAAAAATTTCTCAGCGAGAGATCATTTTTGAGTCATAATCATACGTAAACCGTAGTACCCTAATTAGATGCAATAGAAATCGCTAGAACCCACTTGTAGAGGGTCTATACTATAGGCGTCAAAATTGACGCCTGTAGTAGATAACCTTTGAATGCTACCCTGTAGCCGGTTCTACACGATGCTACGAACACCTTTCAACATTGGACGTTTGGTTCGTCACATCGTCTGACCGTTGTTACGAACCAGCCGATGTCGGTATTCTTGCACCGAGTCAAAGGGATGCCTCCAACGTTTGTAGGAAAATGTTAGTTGGTTCGACTCAACGGCTAAACGAGACGTTCATCTGAAGGAAAGGGCTTGGGTAGGGAGAGGTTTTCTCGTCTCACTATTTACTATCCATTTCTTCTAGTAATAGCAACATCGTTATCATCTTCCTAGTTACTTGAGTATAGTTTTTTTAGATAGTTATACTTTGAGATAGCAGAAAAACTGTAGGAAAATTGGTTTTTTCTTGTTGCTATCAAACCCAGTTTTGTTATAAAACTAAAAGATACTAAATTTTACTCATATAAATATAATACCACAAAAAATAAAACATATCGAAATGTCAAAAGCATTTATCGTAAGGTAAAAATATATAGGATACTATTAGTAAAGACACGACCAATCAAAAACTTCAAAATTCCAACAATACACATTTTTTTTATAATATGCATTAATGTAAATACTTGATACTTATCAGTAATGATAACCGTATCTATCTAAGTCTTATCTAATACTTATATTAACAATAGTTAATATTGACATACCAAAAAAAAAAAACCCAAATACAAAATCATCATATATTTTTCAACATATATCAACAGCTCTAGTGGCGCAATTGGTTAGCGCACGGTACTTATAAGACAGTAAGTCGTGAGCAATGCCGGGGTTGTGAGTTCGAGCCTCACCTAGAGCATATCTTTTTTTTTTTAAATATTTATAAATTAGAAATACAATAGAATTTTTTGTTTGCATGTGTTCAATAAATTTCAATTTCAGATATGTCGTCGTATATAGATGACAAAAAATTCATGAATTTATTCAAATATTTGAATCCTTTGAATAGCGAGATCGTTTCCAATAGCGAATTATATATCTTATGTTCTTTTCATATGCGATGATAGTTTTCTTCATGCATACTACAAAAGGTTTTGAGCACAATTGAGGTGTTGTTTGAAATATGTATACTGTCTATATAAATTATTAAAACGATATTATGTCTGTTTTGCTATTCAAGTGCTTAATATATAGAATGTTTTACGTGAAATTAATTACAAATTGTTTATTCAACAGAAAAACTTGTTTATAGTAAAAATTTGGAAAAGTTGTTTGGTTTTATTAAATTTTGGATATTGATAACTGACCATTTTGGTGACGATGCGACGTCTGGTGGCAAAAAAAGAAACCAAATTCAGTGTGAAATATTATCTTCTTTACATATAACAGAGAAAATGTCGAAATAAACCTATAAGAGATAGCGAAATAATGATAAGAGAAGACTTTAGGTGAATTTTCTTTACAGACTCCAGTAAAACAATTAGAAGTTCAAAATTCCAATCCGTTCTATCTTTTAATTCTATCTTAGAATTGTATTTAAACTGACGCTATCGTTTTCGCTGGGTCCAAATAAAACTAAAACAAAATTTATATGAAAAAAGAAAATATAAAATTTTTCTCGATCTTTTGCGATTTTTTACACCCCTTAGAAGAAATTAGAAAAAATTGGAAAAAACTTTTTACTTTCAATTTTAATAAAAATCATTTTCTAAGGTGATTTTGACCCAAAATTCACGAAAATCAAATTCATTTTGCCGTATGACTATTGGGTTTTTAGATACTTGTTCTTCGACCTCTACGACTTTGAATTGTAGCTCAGAGGAGCCAATATCCTGAGAATCGTAAATTGGATTGTATTTTAATTGACGCCATCGTTTTCGCTGGGTTCAAATTAGTCTAAAAGACAATTTTAATGGAAATCGAAGATCAAAATTTTTCTCGATTTTTTGCGACTTTTTTAAGGTACACCCCTTAGAAAAATTTATAAAAATGGAAAAATATTTTTACTTTCAACTTTAATAATAATCATAATCTAAGGTGATTACGACCCGAAATTTACAAAAATCAACTTCATTTTGCCGTATGACTAATGGGTTTTTAGATACTTAGTCTTCAATCTCTACGATTTTGAATTGTAGCTCAGTGGAGCCGATATCCGGAGAATCGTAAATTGGATTACATTTTAATTGACGCCATCGTTTTCGTTGGATTCAAATTAGTCTAAAACACAATTTTAATAGAAATCAAAGATAAAAACTTTTCTCGATTTTTATGATGTACCCCTTAGAAAAATTTCTAACAATGAAAAAATATTTTTACTTTCAACTTTAATAATAATCATAATCTAAGGTGATTACGACCCGAAATTTACAAAAATCAACTTCATTTTGCCGTATGACTAATGGGTTTTTAGATACTTAGTCTTCAATCTCTACGATTTTGAATTGTAGCTCAGTGGAGCCGATATCCGGAGAATCGTAAATTGGATTACATTTTAATTGACGCCATCGTTTTCGTTGGATTCAAATTAGTCTAAAACACAATTTTAATAGAAATCAAAGTTAAAACTTTTCTCGATTTTTATGATGTACCCCTTAGAAAAATTTCTAACAATGAAAAAATATTTTTACTTTCAACTTTAATAATAATCATAATCTAAGGTGATTACGACCCGAAATTTACAAAAATCAATTTCAGATTGCAACTAATGGATTTGAACTTGAATAATAATGTAGCCGATATCTGCACAACCGTAAACTAAATAAGCCCCCTTTTTTACAGTTGCCGCTCCAACTATTAGTTCTTTCATTCATATTCCTTTTGGTCTAAGATCCGGCATTAGAAAAATCTACCCTCATCTGTTAATTAAACGAAATAATGTTTAAACAGCAGATAACAATATTATAAACGTATGAGTGCAATGTCTGCCACCGTAGTCCTGCTGACTATTATGATTAATTAATTCATTAATTAATATGATATAGTGTCTTTGTTTGGTGCTCGAACAAATATAATTGTCTCTCTCTCTGCGTAGAACACAATTTTATTACTTACAATTTTTTTATATAGGCTGCAAATAATTTAATTATATATTTATTATATTTATTATATAAAATATATTTTATAATATCACAGTAATAAAATTTTCAAAAAATGTGTTCTACGCAGAGAGTGAGAGACAATTATATTTGTTCGAGCAACAAACAAAGACACTATATCATATTAATTAATTAATTAATTAATCTTAATAGCCAGCAGGACTACGGTGGCAGACATTGCACTCATACATTTATAATATTGTTATCTGCCTTTTAAACATTCTTTCATTCAATTAACAGATGAGGGAAGATTTTTCTAATGCCGGATCGTAGACCATTTACACAGTTTACATTACACGACCATTTATAAAGAATACATATAATATGAATTTCAATGTTGTAAAAGCTTACATTGTTTGGTTGTGTTGTAACCAATATATTTCAATATACTAGTTACTAGTATTAGATACATAAGTGTATGTTTTACTTTATACCTATATTCGGATGCTTTAAAAAACACATTTTTTTAAGGTCTTATAATATTAAAAGAGTTAAGTATACAAAAATTCTCCTTAGAGGTAACAGCACAACAATATTCAATTTCCCATTTGAATTACATATATAAAGTTTTTTTTTAATGGATTTTTTTTCAAAATCAAAATTGTCTTATACGAAATTAGATTATCTTCAAAAAATGTCCAGAATATTATCTTTGGAAATCTAACAGGAAATAAGTTATGAAGGTTTAAATTATAAATAGTATATACAATTTATATGTAACTAGCTGACTTGTGCGGCTTCACCGCGGATATTTCAAAAATTTACCCTAACCACCCACACCCCCGGTTTGGGCCTTGTTTATTTTTCAAAAACGAATATTTTTTGTCTTTGAATTTTTTTTAATCTCTTAAGGTTTTAAAGTTAGATATTTTCACACCCCCTGGTGGGAGTGAGTGTGTAAGGGACAATGATTGACTTTGCAAATTATTTATTTTTAACAAAGGGACATTTATGTACTTGAATTTTTTTTCTATCGCTTACGCTTTTTCAGTTAAGTATTTGCACACCTCCTGGAGTTTATTTTAAAGAAGAAAACATAAAAAAATCATACAAAAGGCCGGGAAACTTTTCCAATTTTTCTTACCGTTAAAACCTTATTCGAACTAAAACGAACATTTAAAAAAAATTATCCAAATCGGTCCAGCCGTTCTCATGGGATGCGGTTACCAATGGACAGCATTTAATTTTTATTATATAAGAATCACGAACCTTTTTTGAACCACGAATTAAGAAAAATTATTTATATTGCAATTTTTTCCTGTGATCTGAAATAAGTTGTAAAAGGTACTGCTTCTGTAGTTCATCTTTAGTTCCAAATTCATTAAATTTCTCCATTAAAACGACCCCCGCCAGCATTGTCATACTCAACGCTATACATTCCCGTTCAAAAAAGATGAACAGACCTGAAATGTTAATTTGCTTAACTTTCATAAAACTCCTCACTTTTGCAACTCTCTGTATATTATTTATTTCTAAACAAAGATAAGTAGTTTAAAGATTTTATAAATGTGAAAGTATTTTTTGAATGTGAAAAAAGAAATGGAAGTTTGACATTTTTTTATTTATGTAAACAATTTATGTAAACAAACCATTTACTACAAGAATAATCAAAATTGTGAGAGACTGATTCGGTTCAGATCTGTTCAATTTTATTGAACAGGAGTGTACATCCGTTGAGTTTTTCAAGTTCCTAAAGTTTAAAGCGTCATAACTTATTTCCTGTTATATTTACGAAGAAATCATATAGGGTATTTTTGTAGAGAATTTAATTTTCGATAAAACTGTGCACTTTGATTTTGGAAAAAAAATTTTTTAATGATCAATTTACATGGGAAAATGAATATTCGTTGAGGTCAATTTGTAGGAATAAGTAAAGATTATTAAAATAATCAAAGAGAACTCTAGGTTTTTTTGAAATTATATTTCAAATTTTTGCCCCTATTCCTAGAACATTTGTTTGTATTTTATAAATACGTAAATCGACTACAATGTAGTCATCATCAGTATGAATTAGCTATCTCTGGGATATGGATTCAGAGATAAGTTGCTTGTTGCTAATTTGGTGCCTGTGTCACAAATTAGCAAGAAACAACAAACAACAAACAAAATAATTGTAGGAATAAGATTTCGAGCTGTTGTTTCAGCAAAATTGTGTGTATACCTAGAAGGAACTTTAAAGATCATAAGAAAAATATTTTCTTTAAATCACCCTAACCCTATATACTGACAAAACATATAAAATATAAAGTCTCACACTCAAAATCGAAAAGAAAAACATTGAATTATAACATTGAACGACCTTGACATTCAAAGTAGAAAGCTTTTTTCACTACAACAGGGACCTATACAAATGTGTAATATAGAGTGACCTTTTATCTTTCATTTATATCTCATTTGTTCATTATAAATGACAGAGATAGATTGATTATATTTATGTATATCTATCTTTATGTAATTTATTTATTGCTTTTCCTCTATATATAATACACTCTCATTTATAAAAATTGAACCAGTAAGTCACATTCTAAGCGTATATATTACTAAATATATGTGCAATGTTACATACATTAACACTTAGAATATTTCAACTGGTTCAGTAATTTTTATGAACGGGAGTGTACATACTAAAATGTATTATGAAATATGGTAGTTTTATGTGTTCATTGTTCAATGGTCAAAATCGAAATTGAGTTTGTAACGAATCTACCATATACGTTTCTGGTCCCTATTCTACTAAAATAAAAATCATTTTTGGTCCTATGGATATGTGAATATGTCACTGTCGTATATATAACTGTACAGAGAATCCCATGTAATTCCATTAGCGCCTATGCGGCATGTAATATGTATGTATGTTAATGTATGTGTGGCTGTCACATGTATTTCGACTACACACATAAAGTTTTTATTCACGCAAGAGCATTGAAGCTAAATTTAGTACCTTGGCTAGTTGAGGCAGTTACGCAGCGCTTTGCGTACGTTATTTCACGATTAGATCCATGGAGACTACACAAGGAGATCGAACTCAAACGGGAGAATTGACAAAATAATGCAACGAAATGGTATAAATTATATTTACTTTTTATGCCACTAGCGTCGCTAGTTGGTTCATCCTTACTGTCCGTACCGAAGTGAATATAGTATAATAAATACGATTGAAGTGAGCAAGTAACCAGTTTTATTTCGAAATGATTATTTTATTTTATTTATTGTTAATAAATCAAAGTTTAATTAAATATCTGATTCAATAATTTATTTGCATTTTTACAATGCCAACTTTACAGGTTACTATTTAATTATTAGATGTTTTATAATTATTTTGTTTTTTATTGTTTGTAATTATTTTGCGAAATTTTAACTATCACTTCAACTTCAACTAATTCCTTATTGAAAAATTGAAATTATTTATCATTTATTAAAAAAAAAAAGTATTTTATTGAAAAAATACTTTGGCTGCAAATAATACTTTGATAGGAACTATACTCATCTGGAGTTCGTGAAAGAAACTGCAGAAAACCTTCACAAGCATAGCCGGTTACTTCGTTCTTGTCCATACGCCAACAGTTTAGTCAATTCCCACTGCCGATGGTGGAATTCGAACCCATAACCTCTCAGTTCCAAGTACACATAACGCCTTTACAAGCGCGGCTACTTGGCTGGTTTACATATGAGTTATTGATGTCGCGAAACGAAACGAGACAAGAATAGCATGTCTCTTGTATTGAAGAACTGCATTGACTTGTAAAAGTTTTCTATTATCTCGTCTCGTCTCGTTTTTAGAGTTTTCTTGAAAAATCTACAGAGATTGAAAGAGAGTACTATCGCCTGTCATAATATTAGTATAATGTTTTGTATGTTCTATAACAAATTTACAAATTTCTTAAAGGATTATATTCTTGAATCGTAGACAATAACTGTATTATTCTAAAATTAATTAGCGTTTTTCTTTTGATAGTATTAAATTCTTTCACTACTAATGAGCATCTATTAATTACTTTTAAGATTATTTTGTTTGGCCTTCTGTTGTTTTTCTGATACAATACTAAAAGATGTCTTTAGTGGATAATGATATCATTCTTTTTTTTTCGTTTAATGATATTTAAAATTTCCTTAAGGAATTTTTAAATGATTGTGTTTGTCTTTGATCAGGGAAAAAAACATAATAAATATCGCACTACGGTATGAATATTAATTTTTCTTTAAAATCACTTTGGAATTTGTAAAAAAATTTATGATAAAGTTGTTCATAACATGATCTAATTAGACCATTTCCGTATGTCTGTCCGTTTGTCGGCAGGATAACTGAAAAACACAAAGAGAAAACTATCTCAATAGTGATTTTTAGTTCGCGAATGGGAAAAATTGAGTCATGCCTTTTATTTATTTGAATAAATAGCGTTTTTCATAAATTGAATAGTTTTGTATGCAAACATTTGAAATTGGAGTACAATTGGCTGCAAAAATTAGTATTTTATGATACTTTTTTTCATTTAGAAAAATCAAATACGATGTTCAATATTTGTATAAGGATAAGAGGTATTCAGGATCAAAAAAGTAAGCACCAATCAGCAAACCTTTATTTGCAACGTTTCGCTATTTATTTATAGCTTCCTCAGGCTCATGTGTATTTCGTATAGAGCTTGAGGAAGCTATAAATAAAGTAGCGAAACGTTGCAATTTGAGGTTTGCTGATCGGTGCTTAATTTTTTTGATCTTGAATACCTCTTATCCTTATACAAATTTTATGATACTGTTATCATAGATGTCAGACATCAGTTCTGTTAGATGACACAATTTTACATAGTTTGAAATACGTATAATAATAATTTCGATAATAATAATTTTAACATTGCAAATAGTCTCTTTCGAAACTCCGGTAATTATTCTACAATTCCACATTGTTGATAATTTCTTTATAAAATGATTTATAATACAATCTGTATACGTATAGTAACAAAGAATTCATTAACCGATTAAAATTTTTTGTTTACTTATTAATCTAAAAAAATAATTTAGATAATAATGTTTGCTTATAAGCATTTAAATGAATATTTTAATTTTATTTTAATTTACATATGAAAATAAACCTATGTAATCGTGTCTGAAAAAAAAAACTTTAATATCTCTTCCCCTTTTTTAGTTTTGTTTGATCGAAAACAATTGAATCGAAATAGATAAAACATTTGACGGAAGCTTGATGTTAAAGCTTAGATGCTAAAAATTTGTTGGTGATCTAATCGGAATGTATTTTGGTGTCCTTCGAAATGATCACGTGGGATTGATACAAATTTGAATCATAAGGACGTTGTACCTAAGAACTGCACAAATGTTTAATCAATTTGGACTAGTACACAATATTCTAATCTTGAATTTCTTCACTATCAAGACAGACTTTTTGTTTCCGTGAACAAAGAAAATAATCGGATTGGATCAGAAGTCCACGTATTACAGTTTTATACGGGACTCGGGCGAGAGTTTGTTATAAATGTATATATATATATATATATATATATATATATATATATATATATATATATATATAAATATATATATATATATATATAAATAAATATATAAATAAATATATATATATATATATATATATATATATATATATATATATATATATATATATATATATATATATATATATATATATATATATATATATATATAAATATATAAATATATATATTTCATAGTTACACCGTGTTACTGAGCAACCGTGTTTTTATTTAATTATTGTATTTTTAAATTTTATTATATTTACTCTTTTAATTTAAATAAAATGCTATTTTATAATTAAATAATAGATTTTTAATTAAGAATACTTTTTTTTAATGTAACAAAACTCTTTTAACTAATATTAACAAATTAGAACTATTATTTTAAATTTTTAATAATAGTAAAATTTTTAAAACACGATTTTTGTAATAAAAACACGGTTGCTCAGTTACACGGTGTATTTATACACATATATATAATAAATATATATATAATAAACTCTCGTGTAAGTCATTTGCAGCGAATTTTTATTTTTTTAATTTATGCACACACAAAAATGTTTCCTCTTTTGTATTCAAATCGTTATTAGGTATATAATTCAAAATTAATACACGAAAATAAATGAATAATAAAATAATTAAGTATGCACGCCATTTATGAAATTGTTTATATTTGTACTATGGGCCATAAAAATAATGCACTCTTTTCACCATTTTTGCTTTTTTTTTCAAACATAGTCCACTCTTTTAACGCTAGAGTCAATCGAGTACTATCTTTCATAAAATTTATTTAGGATTTGAAAAAAGTTATAAAATATATAAATAATCTTACAACGATTTATAACTTCTTCTTATTTGTCCTAAATATTTTAATAGTATTTATTGTAAAATATCAGTAAATGTAAATTAGAAATTGATTTGACTTTATTTGACAGTTTTTATGACATTCACATGTATTTGTGTATATGCATGTGTAAACACTTTTAATATGCGATGTCGCGAGTTTTCAAAATATAATGGCAAAAACAAACCTAAGAAAACAGTTTTCACTTTATGAAATACTTAATTGTTACTTAAATTTTTGAGAGAGGATAACTACATAATTGAGCTATTCAATTCACTAAAAAAAAATTTGTATTTCCTATGGACGTCCTTAAGCTTCTCCCATTTTTGAAGTCAGTTTATTAATCATTGTAATAAAAATAATTAGATTTTGTTTTAAAGATAATGAAACAAATATAATGATAAAAATTTGTTCTATCATTAAAAACACTTTGAAAAGTACTCACTTTTTATGTACAATTAAAATATAAAAACATAAAACATTATAATTATTATTTTAATTGCTCTATGTTATTAATTTAATGTTGTGTACATATTTTTAATAATTATACACAAGCATCAGCTTGCGTAGTTGCTGTAGCCATAGAAATATATGTTTTTGTTTTTCATTATGTTTTCATATCTGAAAAATTAAAGTACAAAAAAAAAATCGTAAGTCAACAAACAGCAAATGAAAGTAGTTCTAAAACTAGGTTATTAGGTTACTGGGCTATATAGATTGTTATTGTATTATGTACTACTCCCGTATAGGACACATAAATATATATATATATATATATATATATATATATATATATATATATATATATATATATATATATATATATATATATATATATATATATATATATATATATATATATATATATATATATATATATGGGTAAGGTTGGTGTACGAACTTGAATCAAGAACACCCTAAAATTAATCATCCACGATGGTTTAGATAAAAACAATATAAATGTACATACATACATTGATGTGTTTTTATTATATTATTGATTTAAATAAAAGCTATGCTTTGATATCGAAGTTCAAAAATTTGTTTATTTATTTATTTCTATAACTGCAGGCTAAAACCATTTTTGAAATTTTTACAGTTTTTTTATGTTTACAGTTTAAGGTAGTTTGGTAGTCGCAATCCGAGATCAATTTAAATAACATATTATGTGTGAACATTTTTATGTTATAACAAATAATGTGTAAAAAACAGTGATAAAAGCAAAACTAAAATATTAAAAACATTAATTATATCTAAACTGTGTGGTGAATCGTTTCGCATTTTTTCTAGTGTACGATTGAAACATCGCTCTATCTATTTTTTTTTGAGGTCAAGTTTGCCGATTTTTCTCAAACCACTAATTTCCAGTTTTATTGAAAGACATTCATAAGAGTCCATGAATTTTCGCATAACTTTAAATATATTTCTTAAACAATGTGGTAAAAACATCTGATTTTTTTTCTATACGTGCATTTAATTATAATCTTTTGAATACATATAGAAAAATGTGGGGTCAAATTTAAGTGATGTGGCTACCAAACTACCTTAAGAGCAACATATTTAAAATAAATAAAAATAACAAATAACCTGTACGTTGCTTAAATACCCTGCATACACTGACTTCATCATCAATGCATAAACCGTTTATTTTACTATTTACGCACGTACAAATGTATTAAAATAACAATTTTAAAATTTTAACTCCTCGCACTAGTGACATGTTGACATCTACGCTAATAAATAGTTTATACATTTTTGTCAAAAATCTTACATTCCTCGTACCAGTGACATGTTGACATCTACGCTAATAAATAGTTTATACATTTTTCTCCAAAATTTTACACTTCTCGTACTATTGACACGTTGACATCTGCACTAATAAATATTTTATACATTTTTGTCTACACTAATAAATATTTTATACATTTTTGTCCAAAATCTTACACTCCTTACACTAGTGACATGTTGACATATAGGCTAATAAATACGTTAATATTATTATTTTCTCAGAATTTAATATATTTTTCAAGAATTCTAAAAAAAAAACTAAATTTGCAAATAAACCTTTTAGGTTTGAAACTCATTACATTTGGGGTTGAATAACAAGCGTAAAGAACTACGTTCCTGACGGGGGTCGCCCAACCGCACCAACTTTTTTTCAGGCATTACGCTATATTTTATACCAAAAACCGAATTATTTCCAAATGATAAAAACAATGTTTATTATTCCCAGACAGATATAACGCCACAAAAGCGAAAATAAAAACCTTTTGTTTTAAAATAAAATTGTATTGAATAAAATCAATAAAATAAGTTTAATAATAAAAGCAAGAATGCTTTTTCACACCATTTAAAATAAACAGTTTCAAAATATTTCGATACAAAAAAACTCTTAAGAATATAATAAAAACCAACATGGTTTCTCACATAAACGCACACACAAAACACTTAACGTTTTTCATAGACTTTTCTATATTATCTTTAATAAAAAAGAATACGCTTCATATATTTTAGAAAACTGAAACACAATCATATATACATATATGCGAGAAAATTGGCAAGCAATAAAAAAATAGATGAAAAATGGCGTTAAGAAAAAATACGTACAATATACTATGACAGAAAAAAAATTGAATACAAAATTTTTTTGATTTTTTATTTTATGTCACTCATGATGATACTGAAAGGTTCATAAAAATGTTCACACAGTTTTTTTTGGTATCAATTGCATTTCCATGTTCAAATAACTCTTCTAGAACAATTTCACACTTACATAGGCCAGTTGTATTTGGACAAACCTATTTTTGATGTATCAAGGATGCCAGAGGGCACAGGTGGGCACAGACGGCTCTCCATAAGCTGTGTGAGAGTAAGTAAAAAAGGTATGTTTTGAAGTAAGACGGAACGATGTTGCAATACAGGTTGGCCTACCGATTATTGCCCAGTAAATTGTTCAATCAATTTAGAAATAGTTTTATAAAATATTTATTGTTTAAAAAATATCTTTTACAATATGGAGAGATACACCAAAAAACATAATAATAATAATAACAATAATAATAATAATTACAACACTAATGATGATAGCAATAACAATAATTACAACAACTATATGTATTCCCATTTTATGTAAAATTTAACCATTTAGAAATTAGTAACAAATTAAATACAAATAAGCAATATAAAGTAAGGTCGAGTTTGTGAATGGGTAAAATCGAACAATGTTTGGGAAAAATAGGTAAAACTGGCCATCTTTGAAACCGTAAGAGATACAACAGAAACTGAAAGAAAAAATGTAGCTTTTTTAAAAATGAAAAACTTTTGTTTGAAACTCTTTTTCATAAACTCAGTATATATCGGGCATTTAACTCAGTTAGCTGGTATTTTCACTTGTAGTATTATGATTTTGTAGACACCATTTTTGACAGAATAATACTGATTGTTAATTATAGATTGCTTTATTCATATTGTTAAGTATTTAGTCAAACAATAAAGGTATAAAAATTTAAAAAGAAAATTCAATCGAGTCAAAAATCGTGTTCTTCTCAAAATTGCGTTGAAACAATGTGGGGAGCAATATGAAAAGCATAATGTGGTCTCCCTTACGATGTTATTTAGTCTCGTAATTAACAGTTGCAAAACTGTTGAAACCAATGATAACTATTATGCAGGACCACTCTGAATAATCGTGAAGTGAAAAATGTAATAAAATTTCTAGAGATATATGGAAAAAAAAGTAATATATATTATAGTTTTTCTTATTTTTACTCAGATAAATTGCTGTTTTCTTTATATATACAATGTAGTTATGATGCAAGTAAGTGTGTTACATAGAATACTGTCATATGTCAGATATTTTTTTGATGTCATTTCATGTCTAACGAAATTCAACAAAAAAACAAAAAAACAAAAAAATGAAAAAGACATTAACTTATTAATGTCTAAAGAATAAAGATAGTGTATACAATTTTTTTATATGAAATAAATGAATTTATATTTCTTTATTACTTTTACGTTTCTCTCAAAACAAATGTGACATTTTTATTGTCAGAGTACTAAATGATTTGTAGCATTGAAAAGTGTTGTGAAAATTCTGCAAAAAAAAAAAAAATCAAACACGTTTACATTTTATAGTCACCATTAGGTACTTACTGATCATATAGTTCTAGATTCTAGAATAATCCATCTGAAAATCTGAACTGAATAGTATTGGGTTTTATTGGTGTCTCTGTTATAAAATTTATAAGCCCGTCCGTCTGTCTGTCAATACGATAAATCAAAAAACGAAAACATATAATGAACTGAACTTGTGTATGTGCTCAAGAGGTAAAAAGTTTTGTATGACACGCTGTTTTACTATATTTATTAGTTTTTAATAAAAATTTAGTTTAAAATTTAATCATATAAAAATTACGTACGTAATGAAAATGATTCAAATGATGTACATAATGATCAGTATGACATATTATATGAAACACCGTTTTACTATTTATTAGTAAAAAAATTATGTAAATTTAATTTAAAAAAATAAAAATTATGTACATAATTTTAATTCGTGCAATATCATTATGTACACTCCCGTTCAATAAAATTGAACCAAATGTTA
Source organism: Nineta flava (assembly GCA_963920215.1). Classification (NCBI taxonomy): domain Eukaryota; kingdom Metazoa; phylum Arthropoda; class Insecta; order Neuroptera; family Chrysopidae; genus Nineta; species Nineta flava. The sequence continues at coordinate 101,529,387 of OY986042.1, forward strand.
ATTTTCTTACATTTCATAAAACTCTGTATATGGAAGATTTATATTTTTTATTTATGTAAACAAGTCAGTGATAGAGTAAGAATCTGTAATGTAAATACATGTTAAGTGTTATATCTCCCTTTTAGGTATGCAAATAAAATAAAATGTTGTATCTGTTAAAAACATTAACTACATGAGTAATCTAAATTGTCAGAGACAGATTCGGTTCAAGTCGGTTCAATTTCATTGAAAGGGAGTGTATATTATATTAATTGCAAATTATTAATTCATAGTTTCGGTATAAATTCAACTCAAACATCGGAACTAGCCTTGATTACAAAAACCACATATACGTAGCTTTGTACTTTTATACATTTGTGCGTGTATTATTTTCTGTTGTTAATTATTTGAATCGCTGTTAAGATCATAAATTTGAAAAAAAGTAATAAATTAAAAAAGTTTTAAAAATAATAGTTTATATTCCAAAACCAAACACCAAACACGAACTATGCAGCCTGCCGCCAGGAAGGTAAAATCCATCTTTAAAACCATCCTCTTTGCGTTTGCCCGTCGCCATAAAAATATCTATGAAAGGAAAGAGCGATGAACGAATATACTTTGGGCCAACGAATATTAATAAATATTTTGCCTTCCATATTGGATATATTTGATCTACCAATATGTTTTTATCCTTTTTTTCAATATTGAGCTCTATACCTTTGTTAATTTGGTAGAAATTGATGAAAATTCTTTTGTATTTCAATATCACATAGCCATAAATTAGAAAAAGAAACAAAAAAAAACAGCATTAGCCGAATACTTTATAGTTTTAATGTTACATAGTTCACCTACAATAATATAAATTTTATCCAAGAAGAATATAGGTACCATTAGGGATCGTTTCTTTTTTTTTTTTATTGTTCACAAATACTTAAATTGATTTAATTTATGTATGACGTACTTAAGTGTGAAGTGTATAAAGGAGAGCACATTATATATATATATATATATATATATATATATATATATATATATATATATATATATATATATATAGGGTGCATCGTTTTGAGTGCTTTGGACTCTTTCAGCGCCATCAAGCGTTGTGTTTAGTGTTCATCTTGACGCTGTCTACGTAAACAAAGCGCGTTTATTGTTTAGTTTCACGATAGACACTACGCTTACCAGATGCTTTCTCTATCGAGGTAGGGCAGCTTAAGCGTGAGCGTTAAGTCGTACTAACTTGAAAAACTAACACTGTATAAGCGTTTATTTATTTATCTGTCATGTGCACCAGATATTGTTTTTTAATGTATTCCATTGAATTTTTTGATGGTTTTCTAAATAAACAAAAAAACCGATATAATACACAAAAACCTTATCAGAAATACACCTACATTACCCACATACTTTATCAAATTGTCAGTTCAGGGCTTTTTGTTTGATTTAAGAACATACACATACACCCTTTGATATCACGGTAATATTAATGTTCATTTACCTAGGTAACTAACAACCAATACATTGTGACATTTCGTCTACGATTTGATTTTAATAAAGATCATGTATATCTTTCAACATGTCTTTTAATTTATGAAATGTATGATTTCTAATTATTCCATCAATAATCGTCCTACATTTTTGACACTCCGGCGGGGAATCGAACCCCGCCGGATAGGCTCTCGCTGGACAGGCGGGGATACTGACCACTATAGTACAGAAGGCGGTACAACTGACGCTCACACGTACTTATAATACCTAAAACGAACGTCATTTACAAGATTAACATTATAAGCGTGAGCGCTTAAAGTGTGTAAGAAACGAATACATCCTATATATTATGTTACATTACTTGGTAGGATACGATTAAATTGATGATACCTATTATGATTTTCTTAAGATGACAATATCTTTTGAATTCATTGTGTGTTTTTTTTGTTCATTGCTCTATAGTAGTTTCTACAATGATTTTTATAATACTCTTGAACAACAGCAGCAGTATGCGAACGGAATAATACAACAATAGTCATGATAAATAATAATGATGAAGATCATCTCGATCTGATGATGATGACGCTGATGATATTCGCAGAAAACACAACAAACGAATACACACACACACACATTTTGTATGTATAATAATAAATATATTATATTGGAGTATTAAACATATTGAACACGTTTCAAACATTCTCTATTCCGTATACTTGTATATATTAGATAGACAATTCAAGACAGAGATAAATAATACAATATGTTCATATAACTCTATCTTCTTATTCTTGCTGTTCCCGCATATATGAAATGGGATATGCATCTCATACTATAGGATTTGAGTTACAAAACTTTATTCGCTTTAGTGAATTTTCGAAGAAATCGTAGGTAACAATTTCTTCAAATGAGTTTAGAACCTATCTAGTCGATGTCGAAAATGCTCATAACTAAAATTTATAAATCAAAACGTAGGAGTTACGTAGAATAGGCAAGTTTTCTCAAAGAAAGAAATTACAATTCTCATAGTGTCTATATATATATATATATATATATATATATATATATATATATATATATATATATATATATATATATATATATATATATATATATATATATATATATATATATATTTGAAAACTGTCGAATAACTCGAGAAAAACAGTTGTAATTAAATACGAAAAAATACGTAATATAATTTTCTCAAAAAGCACCAGAGCTTATTGTAAATACTGAAATCAAATGATTGTCAAATGAAGTTTAGAAAAGTATATATGCATTGACGACCTCTTAATATTGACCAATTGAAATTAAGTGTCATCCAATCACATTGTAACATACATATGTATATGTATTAAATTCACTATGAATAAAACATGCCCAAATTTTCGATTTCGAGATCGAAATTTCAGGTTTTCAGACTTTTCCCATTTGTTTGGTCACTTCATCTAACTGTATGCCAAATATCAACATTCAAGGATATCGGGAAGTACCACATCGACTGTCTGTCCTCAGCACCAAGATTTAGGGGCGTTACGTTTATTCGATGTTTGAATGACAATATCTTTAAAACTATTTATTCCTTAACGATGATATTGAAAATGGTGTGTTAAAATGATGATCACTATGAAGGTCACTGCTCCCCCCACCCCCCTTGAAACTTGGTGTGTACGCACATTCGAGCCCTATGATATACAAAAAAAACGCTGTATAAATATTATATTGTCATCAAGGTAACTTAGTTTCATATGTATTATTATTTGTTTCTCTGAGAAAATTCATTTATTCTACGTAGCTTCTACGTATCAAATTTTGTTTTTAATTAGAAGCTTTCTATGTTTTATGATACGAATTATGTTCAAATGCATGTAAAACTTTAATAAGGCAGTTTGGCAGTTTTATTACGTTTTATATTACTTCTATCAAAAGACCATAAAAACAATAAAACCAAAAACAATTGTCTAGCAGACAAGTGCTTGATTTTTTTTTAGTGACCTTGTTTATTTCAGGTTTAGTATTCCACTCTGTATATACGGCAAAAAACATTTGCTGCAATATAGTTCAAGAGTTAAAAATTGTTAAACTATTTTGAAACTTGTACAATAGAAACTTTTATGTGAGAGATTAAAGTATAAACGTATAGTAAGTTGTCATGAATGGCACACAAATAATATTTATACGAGTGTAGTATACAGTATAGTACTACAATTATTCAACTCCAATTATTCGGATCGATTTGAGGAAAAAAAGGTAGGTTTTTGAGGCAGCGATTATTGGAAAACAGTCTTTCTCTAAAAAAACAAATCTATTGACCAAGAACATCGTCAGATCTGAATTCTTCATCAGTATAAACAAATTTAACTTATTTAAAAAAAAAAACCTTTTTAGGATACCTTGCTTTTAATCATTTATCAAATTCTCCGGATATTTGATTAACCGGATTCGACTCAAATACATTGAACTTCGGCTGTTTTTTTAACGCTTTTTACTTGATGTAAACTAGATAATTTTATAGATATTCAATATATAAGTACTTATTGGTTACTAATTATAAAATGTTCAAATTATATTTCACTAGCGTTACACGTCGGGGCTTCACCAGCAAAAATTTTGTAAGGTCCTTATAACCAAGTAACATACTATCTTCTCCCATCAAGGACTGATTGTCTTGAAACGCTGCTACACGTATTTGAGGGTATATGGTTTCATCTCGCCCAGGTCCGGCACGTTGGCCATAAATTTCTTCCCAATCATGCCCGACACGCTTCGGTCCTCAGAGTCAATCTTTATCCCAAACATTAATCTATCGACTAAGCTGAATTTCCCGGCGTTGTCCGTGGGAAGCCACTCTTTATATCGGGGTAAAACTATTGCACTTCGACCTTATGGCCCATTGTGCTCCCCCTTCTACCTCAGTCTGGCAAGACTCGCTTCTCCCATATATTGGCAATAGCCTGGAGCTAGCATATCTGGTCCTCCCAAAGGTTCATATATTCGGGGTGAGATGCACCGAATATCCTGTATCTGCTGTAGCCCAGAGGTTCGCAGTCAAAGAGTGCATCGAGAGACCCGAGAAGCAGTACCTTTCCGAGCTCTTGTCGCAGTACTTTTTCTCAATGATCACGGTGTTTAGCATTTCCCCGGCGTTTACTTAATTATTCAATATTTTAATTTTTCCCGCCGCTTCCCCTAATGTTATTTTACTTTTCAGAACCTCCAAATTTGATAATTCGCTATTAACTTGACTATAGGCTACAGTTATCGGATCGGATCTAGCTATAAAAAACCATCGTATCGAGAAAACACATTTCTTGTGAGCCAATATGACCTTAATTGGTCAAGTCGTTCAGAAGTTACACGATTTTTCATATGATTATATTCAACTGATTTTTTCCGACTTCTTCAACTATCATCGTCACATTTCAGCCAATTTACGCAAAACCTCAATGAATTATACACCTTCCTCTTGAATCACTTCGTCCATTGGTGAAAACCATATGAAAATCCTTTCGGTAGTTTTTGAGTTTACCGCGTACTGACAGATAGAAATTCAATATTCAATAATTACTACTCTTGTTAATAAAGATTATTAAAATAATCAAAGAGAACTCTAGGTTTTTTGAAATTACATTTCAAATTTTGCCCCTATTCCTAGAACATTTGTTTGTATTTTATAAATATGTATTTCGACTACAATGTAGTCATCATCAGTATGAATTAGCTAATCGTAACTATCTCTGGGATATGGATTCAGAGATATGTTGCTTGTTGCTAGTTTGGTGAGACACGCACCTATAAAGCTCGTTTCTCGAGGAAGGTTATAGAGTAAAAACGGTTTGCATTTCATGAATCTGTGTCTCATGGCCGCTACGCTAAAAACTTAACTTTTATACGGTGCGAGATATAAAGAAAATTTTAAGTGTAAAAAATAGTTATGAAATAAAAACAAACAATATTTGGATTAAACATATTTACATACAATCAATAGTTTAGGCACAATTTCAGTGCAAAGGTTATGCGGCCAGCTAGTAAGTTCAAATTAAAACAATATCTGTTTTAGGAACTTAAAAAAGAGAAGACGGTCTCTCGACTTGAATTACTTAAGAGACTCACATGGGTTAATCCGGCTGTATGCTTTTCTTTTTGTGATAGTAATGGTGACTGTACACTTTTCTCCGTGTACGATGCGATAGGGTTTGGGGATGAGAAAACAAATTTTGTCAAAAACTGACTGGGACGTTACCTACTTGATGATTAATGTTTATGAATTTATTATAATATAAAAAAGTATATCATTATCATTACTATTATTAATTAACTGACATAATATAAAGAAAAAAAAAGAAAAAAACACTTTACAAAAATGGATTAAAAACATTACTCTACCAGTAGTCTACCTACCTACCGTGCTTAGATAGATATTTATTTTGTGGACGCAAGGAGAATAACAGGTACCCTGAGATTATGTTTTTTATTTTATGATATAATTGATGATGTTCTTCCTAGGTTTTTATAAATGGAAATATATATATATATATATATATATATATATATATATATATATATATATATATATATAATATATATATATATATATATATATAATATATATATATATATATATATATATATATATATTATATATATATATATATATAATATATATATATATATATATATATATATATATATATATTTTGAAATATTATTCTCATTATTATACTTCATCTATATTTTAGTCAATAATAAATGCATGCTATTCATTTTACATAAGCTACATTTTATGCAATCTATTTTTGTCGGGAAATTCGGCTAGTATACACACACACACACACATATATATATATATATATATATATATATATATATTTATATATATATATATATATATATATATATATATATATATATATATATATATATATATATATGTATATATATATATATATAAATATAAATATATATATATATAAATTGAAAAAGTTGAATATTTCAGTAGACACTATCGATTCCGAATTCCCCGGCGTTAAAAAAGGAAAGCCACTTTTGGATAGTGTCTACCGAATTATTCAACTTTTTCAATTTTACACAGCTTTAGTTATTATAAACTTATTCAATAGATATATAGAAACAACTTTTATTCGAATTTTTTTTTCGAAAACTAAATAAATAACGCTCAAATCAACTATAAAATTTAATAACATCAACTTTTGCAGCCAATTGTATCAGGCTGTCCAGTAAGTCCCACGGACACAACTAATGGTATGGATAGAAAATTGAATTCTAAGACGAAAAGTCCTTTACCATTTTTTAATCAGACGTACAGGTAAGTAGTTATTAATTAAAATAAGTAACCAATCAGAGGCGCGCATTGGGTTACGACAGACACACATACATGCATTCCCCACTAACATACATACAAATGCTCACTAACACCCGCTATTGGTCGACGCTGATTGGTTACTTATTTTAATTAATAACTAATTACCTGTACGTCTGATTAAAAAATGGTAAAGAACTTTTCGTCTCAAAATTCAATTTTGTATCAATACTTTTAGTTGTTTCCATGACTATGGGACACCCTGTATAATAAAATTGTGAAATGTATCAAATAATAAAATTATTATTATTATGATCATTATACCATGTGATTAACGACTTATTCAGTACATAAAAATTACAAGAATACTATATAGTAGGTAATAAAAGTACTATTTTATTCAAGTACAAAATATTTGTCATTACTAACATTATGTCATTATTTTATTTTGTAAAATAAAATATATGAAAAAAAAAAAACATAATTTTTTAAAATAATTAATATGGAAAAAGAAAGCTAAAAATTCATTAAAGAATTTTATTAACGTGGTATTAGTCAAGAAAATTATTTTAAAAAGATTACGACTCCTGATATAATCGAGCTTTTATAACTTGACTGCACTACCATAGTGTAGGTATTAGTTGTGCATTATAAAGAAAATCGAATTGCCATATGAGTCACACGCGATGAAAATGTTTCCTTTACTTAGAAACACTTATTATGTAATATTTAATTTTCAGGATTCAATTTCCAATTTCAGGGCTCAATGTGGTTCTTGTATTTCGACATTGAAATATCGAACGAAATTATTTAAGTCTACTCTCTACCAATCCGAGTGATCGAATTGTAAAACACCGAATGAATGGGCAAAATCAGGTCTTGTTTTGGAAAAATAGGCAAAACTTTTTATCTTTGAAACCGTAAGAGATAGAACAAAAGTGTAAAGACAAAAAATGTTTCTTTTTTTAAAATAAATACTTTTGTTTGAAACTTTTTTTCATAAGTTCAGTGTATATCGGATAATTAAGCAATTATCTCACTTAGTTGTTATTTTCACTTGTTTAATATAAAAACTACACCCTTTATTTTTCTTATCTTGGACAATGGAAAATTGGACATCACTTTGATATTTATACTTGACTATATAGAATACTTTTTTCTAAACAAGATAAGAAAATATATACTTGGTATTGAGGTAATTTAAAATATTAGCATGAAACGAACATACGTGATTTATTTTAGTTTAAAATAAACTTATTTTAAATGCTGGTGATAAGAAAAGCATTAGAAAATTCACACAAATTGTTACCAAACTAAAACGTAAATTAATGTTGAATTGAAACTACACCAAATAGTTAAAAGAGAAACGTGGCATTTAGATTATCAGATGACCTCCATGATATTTGTATAATTCAATTTTCTAAAAAGTATATGCCTAAAATTTCACGAAAATGGTACTATGGAGCGTACGGTCAAATTGAAGGGGGGAGGGGCGTGGCTATGCATACTTACAGGAAATATTAGGTCAAAAATTAACCCCTTGTAAGTTTTGAACTAAAAGAGAATACAGAGCTGAGTTGAAATGACCTATTGAACTATATAAAACTATTAACAAACAATGGATTTGAATTAATTTTTCTTTATTTTACATTAACAATTATAGATGAGGCTTGCATACATATTTAACACAAATTATCAACCAAATGAGTTATTGTTCCATAAATCTACCGGCAAACGTGATATTCTTTGAAGTTCTTTGGCATTTACGAGTTGTTTTTATAGTCTATCATTAAGAATTTGTTATTGCCTAAACATAAACATAAAATTAGTGAACGTAAAACGAGCTATATGAATACGTCAAGAAGGATCAGAAAAATGATAATTTGAAAGGATAAGGTTGGTAGAAAATGAGCATCGATTAATTCATTGAACGATCTAATTTATAGATTAAGAAGACAGATTCGAATACTTGGGTACACTTAAAATTGAGGACGAAGCAGTCATTAGCAAATTGGATCAGGTAATGGTAGACGATAAGTATTGTCTTGGCTTTCACAGGATTTTAAAATCAGTGAACGTCAACAATTCTATTAAATTTCAAAATTTGCCTTAATTCGTAGGTTAATATTTTGTATTTTATAAATACGTATTTGGACTACAACGTAGTCATCAGCAGTATGCATGTCTCACCAAATTAGCATCGAGAAACATATCTTCGATTCAATATCCCGGAGATAATTACGATTATACAAACTACGTATTTAAAAAATACAAATAATTGATCTAGGAATCGGAGCAAATTAATTTTCAACAAAGCAAGAGTTCTCTTTGATTATTATAATAATCTTTATACCAAGATTCTAGTTTTGTGCGGTTCAGAAAAACAGACTCATTCTCAAATAGATCACATTAGAGATGGAGTAGACAAGATCTTTGTAAAATCTCTGAGGAAAATCTTTGGATCCATGAAAGAGAATGATATCTAGCGAATACATAAAAACAGTTAATTTGAAGAATTGATTTAAGATCCAGATATTGCCACTTATGTGAGAAATTAGTGGCGCAACATTTACAAAATATCAGAAGAAAAACGGTTTAAAACAGTTTTTAAGGGTAACCCTTAAAATTACCATAATAAAATTTATAAATATTTTATGAAAATATGAAAAAAATAATATAAATTCCTGTAAAAGTATAATTTTTGATGGATCAAGATAAATCGTATCGTTTAATACAAATTATTAGGCATATTTGAACATGTTTAAAAAAACATTTTTTTAAGAATTGTAATTAAGTCTATAAATTAAACATACAGTGTTTGACCTAAATATCGTATAAGAAGAAAAATTTAATAATTTTTTTTTTAAATCACTTTAGTAAATAAATGCATTTCACACGCAATAATTACGAGTATTTTTACCTTCAATTTATAATTACATAATCAAATAATATTTCTGACAAGGTGTGCGTGTGAATGTCAATTGATTTTCTCGTCAAGTTAGTTGTTCGAACGGAAAAGTTAAATACGAAAAGTGTATGTTATTACATTTATATATAATAACGAATTAACATAGCAAGCACGTATTGCTATAATAGAAAATAATATTTTGAATAAAGTTAATAGTTTGACGTAACTCTGGAAAATGATTTTAATTGATTGTTTCTTGTAGTTTGTTTATTTTTCAAGTATAAGTTTATCATTTCGAAATATATCTTTTTATTTTGATATATATAGTGACGGTCACCAGCTTATAGCACGGTAGTGCCTCAGGTTAAGTTTCAGCATAGACGCCTACCTACTATGTTTACAAGAAGGATTAGAGACTATTTGAAGGCCTATATTTCTCAGGAATTTTAAAACGTAGCCTGAGACCTATCGTACTACTGGTGGTTTTTTTCCTTTATATATAAAGTTTTATAAAATTAGACCATTTGCCAATTAAAATAAGAAGTTTTTTTCCTTTAATATTCAGTTTTATAAAACCAGACCAATTGCCAAGAAACACCCTCCACCTGAGAAACTTACACAATACTCAATATCAATCATAAAAACTTGGTCCTTATATAGATTTGACTACTTCTGAAGGCGAACATTTTTGTATTTCCTGGAATATCACTACTTTTCGTATGCGAAAACTTGGCCTCTCTCACATTTTTGTTTTGGGCCCGAATTACAAATATTCAAAAAATAGTTTACGTGTAACTATAACTATCTTTCTTTAACAAAGAAATATATAATGGAATAGACCATAGTTCAACGAATTACTTAGGAAACGGTAATTACGGTGGCGTCCTAATTGGTGCTTTTTCACGTTTGTCGGCTTCTGTATAAGCGAGCAATTAAATCTTTTGGTGGTGTCATGAAATCCAACATGTAACGTTAATGAGACAATCCAAAAATTTGATAACATCTTTGTTTCAAGCCATCTAATATTTAACCAAAAATATTTCCCGCCGAAACTGTTGGCATAAAGTCTAAACACACACACACGCCCACATATTTAGTACTTTCCAAAGAATGGTGACCTTAATAGACACACTGGTGAACTTCAAAACGTGGATATATGATAAAAATTTTGATTCCTATAAATTCTCTATACTAGGAACCTATTAAAAATTAAATAGAGAGACTCTTTAAAAAAACAACTTTTTATTGGATTTATTAAAATCTTTAGAAAACTTTTCTATTTTATTGCATTCAAAAGTCTTCGTTTCATAATAAATAAAAAAGTTAAAATGAATTGAAAAAAAAAGTAATTCAAGTTTGACATATAATCTATAGTACTTTCGACATTTCTTACTATTTTTTTGGTCTATTAAAAAGAAGTCTAATTTATTCGTTACCTGTCACAATGTTCAAAACCAATTTATACATTTTTTAGTAAGAATTTCATTAAATATCGACATTTTCATAATTGATTACAAAAAATATATATAAACTTTTTATTACATAAACTGTATACAATGTGTAACAAGGTAATCAATATGAATAGATTTGCGAATAAGAGTGAACAAAGAAAACATGTCAAAGAAATCATAGGCCTTTCATTTTTGTAATATATAAATTTTATCTTCTGAATGACATTCTGATGTATTGGTGTATGACCCATTGAGATTTACCTGTTTCGTTACAATCTTTTGATAAATTAAAAACGAGAAAAAATTTTGTTTACCTGTGTACATTTGATTATATTCTTGTGTTTACAATTTCAATTCGTCAAGAAATTAATATGAAATAAATCAAAAATTGAATAAAAAACAGAGTTTGCTCTATTATTTAAACTCTATTTAAATAATAGAGTTTGTAAGATATTTAAATGTTTCTTTGCTAAGACCTGGATCAAGCCCAGTTTTACTTTGTTTTAGACACGATCAAATGTAAAATTTTTAAAAATGATAGAAAATTGTATTACGTAATTTAAGAATGGCCCCTAGTCAAATATCCCGATAATTTTACATCCGGAGAAATTAGTCTTAACGCAAATTATTTTTTACATTTAGAATGAGAAAGTAGATATCGGAAAACAATCGAATATATCTAAAAATAAAAATTTAATCTAAAAATATAATAATTTGAAACTTCAATCGTAAGATGAATATTATCGTGCCTGTATCAGAAATGATGCTTAATCTTACTCAAACATTGTTAGAAAAAATAGTTTTTTGGGGATAAACGAGATAAAAAAAATTTTGTGCTTGAATTTTAAACTTCGATATTTTCTTCTCTTTTTTCTTTCTTAAAATCTTTCTCTTTTTAAAATAAACAACTTTTGTTTGAAAATTTTTTTTTCATAAATCCAATAGTTTTCTCATAATTTGTGGCTAAATTTTCCTCGAAAAGCGAATTGTTAACAATTCAAACATTGATATACAACTCAGGTCTGTTTTCAAATGTATTTCTAATAGGGAATCAATGTTAAACAAATAAATAAAATATTTACTATAAAACCATACATACATACATATACTTACAAACATCTGGCTGCTTGTGGTACGATGTATGTTTGATGTCATTTAAGAGTGGGGATTTAATTATAATATTATTATTCATTACGTATGCAAACACACACACACAACAGACCACAGAGTACCCCCACTATTTTTATTTCTTTATGAAGGATTGTGTAGTTATTATAGTATATAATATTTAACATTGATTCTATATTAGCAAAGCTTTCCAAAACAGACGGTATATTGGGTATTCAAACCATTAACTCAGTTAGTTGTAACATTACTTGTTTTGACTAGCTTTGTATACATAAAGTGAGTATACATATAGTGAGTACTACTTATCAATACCAATTAACTATTCAATAGCATGTCAATATGACATCATTGATGGTAAAATACATTTACGATTTAAAATTTTATGTATGTTCTTACTTATTGACTAATATGCAGTACCTATTAAAATTGATGATAGCGGTAACATTCATTCTTATGATCGTTATCTAACATAAATAGCAGCACTTTATGTAAACTTAATGAGCCAAAGACTTATATTATACAGTTTTATGAGATATCAATTTTCAGAGTTTCAAAACAGAATGTCAGAAAACTGTATTAAACTTAATATTCATCTCTTTTTCATCATTGTAGTTCAAAATATTGTCAAAATACTTGAAAATTGTAAGCTTAATTCGTTCCGTTGTCAAAAAAGTTTTCCAAACATTCAAATCCGGTTTGTTATTTTGCGATTTTAATACAATTTTCATAGTTTATAATCTTACAAGGAAATATTTGGTATTCACAGTGTTCCATGTTAATTTTCCGAAACTAATAATCTTCCTGTCTTAGGAATTCAAGAACAATTTTTCCAACAAAAGTAGATTTATTTGGACGGATAAATTTTTTCTTGGTGGGACTAGATATAACAGTAATCAGCTTTGTTTATAAGTAGAATTTTTCCATTAGATGATGAAAAATCAGCACTAATAAAAAACAAAAAATGCTTCAAATAAAAAAAACTTTTTTATTTCTATTTTAGCTGTTTCTATTTTAAAAACCAAAATTGGCACCTAGTAGTAGTAGCGAAGGGGACCGACCCCTAAAGGACAACGAATTTGTCTGTAGACGAGATACTGGTAAGTAATGAGAATGCAGCTGACTTTGATAGGAACTATGCCGATATTCATCATGAGTTTATAAAAGTAAACTGCAGGAAAAACTGTACACGCTGACAGTTTTGTCGATGAACCGGCCCCATTAATTATTTTTAAATTAATATAATTGACAAACTGCCATCGTTGGGAACTGAACCAGCAACCATCCAGTTCCGAGCACAGCTTCTTTAACAGCTCAACCACTCGACCGTACCCCTAAAGACTCAGAAAGAGACATACCAATGGTGATTGTTTCTCTACCTTCACTAGTTATTACTCTAGACCTAGAGGAAATGAAATCGAAGCACTCGACGTTTTTTAAAGTGAAAATGTCCAAGTTTTTTAAATACTTTCAAAGCTACTCGACCGTGATGTTTGTTACTCGTAGAAATTTGAACTGTTATGGCTTGCTGCTGTGACTAACTTGTCACGGAAAATGTTACTCAACAAACTGTACAAAAAGGTGTAATGTTTTCCTAGATTTTGATTCAATGTCGAAAGGATTATTTTAAGATTATTTCTTGTAACTGAATTATATGCTTTAAATACATTTTTGAAATATAGAAGTAAATACAACCTATTTTATTTGAATAGTCTATGTAAGTAGTTTTGGATTTCGGTATCAATAACTACACAAACATTGAGTGGTTTTAGAATTCTAGGGAAATTCTAAATCTTCTTTAAAAACTTAATACGGAATACAGATGTTTTATATTTGTAAGCCGTTAAATCCGAATAAATCTAAATGAACTCTGATAATTGAAATAGAAATATAATTGATCATACCTTTGGCTTGTTTATGCTGTTATTTGCAAAAGTATTTTAAAACCAATAAGGAATACAATTGTGGGGTACGGCTAGTGTTAGTAACATTGAGATCCTACAGTATTTTCAATTTAAAGTATTACGAGAGAGATAAGTGATTCACCATCGATGATATATATTGTAGCTTAAATGTGTCTACAGTGTGTGAAGAAATAGTGCGATTTAGTGAAAACTATGTTTACCGACTAGAAATGCATCTAAATGTGCATGTGCTCAATATTCTGGACAACAGTAATAATAGTTTAAACAGATTTGATAAACTAAATATTTTAGAACTTAAATATAAATTTTTATGAAATTTTAGTGGTTAGTGCCCTGATAGAAGTAATTCTTTGCAGTAAGAAATTTTTTTTTAAACCAAGAATTTCTAATCCCATATATAGAGGAGAAAATACATATAAAGGATGAATCGAATCCATCGCATAATAGCGCACCCCTCCATTTATTTTTATGATCATCCCATTCCCCAATAACATCCAATAGAAATCCATAAATTGATCATCTCTTTCGAAACATATTTCAGTTAAAGAAGCTGCATAAACTTTATCTTCTTGAGTTTTTTTATTTTTTATTAATGAGAACAATACTTTTTTTTTACAAGAATTTCATTTTCTTGACTAAAGAATCACAAGAGTATTTCGCCAAGAAAGACTCTCTTAGGCCAAGACTAACGAACTCTATTTAAAAAAAATTTTAAACACCGTTCAACAATTTTAGTTTTTTCGCTCAACTAATCATATGTTTTTGGTTCGACTGCGTAGTTTTGAATGAAAACAAAGGTTTCTTTATTGAAGCAAATATATTTTATAGAAAATATATTTTCTTGAGGAAATAAATTCCTTCTATCAGTGTGTACTATATTAGTATATAATTCCTCTTTGTGCGTACCAATGAGTAGTTACAATTCATAAGTTTCTCTTGTTGCTTTATTTATAGTTCTTTTAGAACTGAATGTGAAACCAAAAATGTGATATGAAAACTGAACATTAATTTCATTATCTATTGACCGTCTTCATATAAACTTTTAACAACGACTATAAAATGCAGTTAAATGTTTTTTTGAAGGAGAAAATAGCTTTATTTTACCTACAAGAAAAACTATTATTTAAAGTAAATAACTATTAAAGTATTTAATATAGAATTTTCAATGATAATTGGATTTTCTTGCTAATATTATGTACGTTAAAAGTGTATATATATATAATAACAAACCATAAATGCATTTATTATTTTGAATAACATAGCACGTATGAGAGCGTTATATAATACACAGACAACATAATACATATGTTGACGTCAAACATGGAAATTCACTCACCTGTGTTTTATTTAGCCAATCAATCAAATGAAATTGTGCAACGTATTCATTGGTTAAACTGTTATTATACCCAGTATATGTATATATACAAGGTATATTAAGTTTAATTCCGACTTTGTAACGCTTGAAAATATTAATCCTTGACAAAAATGCTTCACAAAGGTATTTATAAAATGGTCTAATTCAGCGATTTCCGCAAGTCCGTCCATCTGTGAACACGATAACTCAAGAACGAAAAAAGATATGGAGCTGAAAATTTGTGTGTGTGTTCTAGAGCAAAAAAGTAAGGTCAAGTTCTTTAATGGGCAAAAGAAAAATCTACATTACTGACAATATCAATTTAGGGTATTTTGATTTGTTTCTAGGGGCTTCAAATAATCCAAACAAACATTCTACACCTGAAATATTGATGGTAACTGATGCTTACACGTACTTATAATTCCAAAACGAACGGCATTTTCAAGAGTAGAGTAAGCATTTATAGGTGTGTTGTTTTATCAGTCCAAGTAGCCGAGCGGTCTAAGGCGTTATGTCTGCGCAGTATGCATACTTAGAAACTGGGAGGTTATGGGTTCAAATCCCGACATCGGCAATTTGTCAATTATTAGGGAAAAAAAAGGGACGGTTAATTGACTAAACTATCGACGTATGGACATGAAAGAAGTAACCGGCTATACTTGAGAAGGTTTCATGCTGTTTCCTTCACGAACTCCAGATGAATATCGGCCTAGTTCCTATCATATTCGGCAGCCAGATATCCTACCAATTCCTAGTCTATACACAAACATTCCTTCCACTCCACTCACATCCTCACATCCTTAGGCATCACAATGGACTTTGTAGTCGAAGTGTGGCCCGTCCAGAGCAGCCTCTACAATCTATCTATCTATCTAAATCTTTGACATAATAGATCTTTAACATAGATCTTTTACAGTATCATGTCGGTCTAATAAATGCGTATGTATATTCTTTTTTCTTGAAAGTATAATTGAGATGATGCAATGAACTTCTTGTTTACTGAGGAAAACATTGTTGGTGACATATAATATTCGTCCAATACCTGATCGGTTCTTTAAGATGACGGAGGGTCCAAATTAAAAGAGATGAATTTATTAGTCTTTTATCCGGATTGATATGTTTCCTCTATACACCATCTACGGCACTCAATCTATCAACTATCTGAGAGACCAACAGCCTGCTACCAAATTCACGTAGACACTACCATTAATATGTAAATTCCACACAGTTTGACTGAATTCTATCTCCATCGCCGCAATGTATACCATTTTTATAACACCTACCTATAACTACTAAAACTTGAATGTTGTGTAGTCCTTCTAGGTATACCTTACCCATAATTGATGCCAAGGTTAAAAGTATTTTCTTTATACTATACCTAACACACACACACGTTAATAGCACGTCCCTAACTGCCGCCATATTGTTAGAAAACGTATCAATTTTCAAGTTTACACAACATTAAATAATATATATATTATTGTTATTATTATTATTATTCCGTACGAAACTACGAATAAATAACTTTTAATTATTGTTATTGTTATTTATTTTGTTTAATGTTCTTTATATTTCATACTAGAGAGAAATATTTTCTTTGGAATGTATATCATGTTTCGTGTTTTTTTTTTCCAATGAATTTTTATTGTTCCGTGTAATAAAAACAAGGATTGACAGATAGATATATTCTTCTGTTCACTTCAATATTATGGTCCATTGTGTTCCCCCTTTTACTTGAGTTTGACGAGATTTGCTGCCAAGATATGAGAGAAGCGAATCTCGTCAGACTGAAGTTGAAGGAGAACACAATGGGCCGTGTTTCCCCTTCTAATTCAGTTTGACGAGATTCGATTTTCTCATATCTTGCAATTGACCACGAGTTTGCTAATCAGATTTTCAGAAGGTTCATATACTTGGAGTACGATGCACCGAATATCTTGTATCTGCTCTAACCAAGAGATTCGAAGTTGAACAGGGTGTGGCTGGATGTTTACTTCTCCATGCTTCGCAGTCTGCACAGAAATCGAGTCCTATTGTGTACAGATGCTTCGTAAGTGATTATGTCCGGTGATGAATCCGGTAACCTTCCGAAGTACCCTGTTAAGGTTGTGTGTGTCGTGAGACAGCCTCTTGGATCAATTCCCGAGTTTTGGCTGGGGTATATTTTCTTAGTGATCACGGTGTTTGACGTTCATCCACTCGTTCATCACTTGTTTACATACTGTCTTTGGAATTTCTAAAATAGATTCTGGACTACAAAATGTATTCCGACTCCCTTCTTTGCTATCTAAAATCGAACGAGGAGAAAGGGGGTTTAGAGGGAAGAGAAAACACAAAATTTGACTATCTCCCTTAATACTTGAAAAATCGAAAAATTTATCAGGAGTTAAGTTGTAGGTACTAAGTTTTATTGTTACACTAATATTTACAGAATAATTTACAATTAAAGATTGAAAGTTAAAATTCTAAATATCTCTGTTCACATTAGAGTTAGAAAATTATCAAGTAATGAATTGTAGCAAACTTGATTTTTTACAACTTTACTCCTTATACATTTTTCGATTATTCTAATATTAAAAGATATATTTAATATTTTGTGTTTGTTTGACATGAATACATAAAATATATTTAATTGTAAAAAATATTGATTGTCGTTTCCATAGTAACTGTAAACTATAATCGTTATACCGTTTTTTTTTGGGCTATTAATAAATTTAATTTTTGCAAATACTAAAGTCATATCAGATATTATATTTCATTTTGATCAAAATTATGACCGCTAGGGAGTGATTTATATATTCTAAGGAAATTCGCTAAGTTGACGCAGCTCCTGCGTAACGAATTTTTGAAGTGGTAAAGAAAATTTTTCTGGGGTCTTCTTTCTCCATTATTTCGCTATCTTCTATAGTTTTCTCCAAACAATTTGGACAAACATACATATTTCCCTTTTATTTATTGAGGGATAATTGATATTACTAGTGTCACCATGATAACTCGATGTAATATTCATTATGATTCCCTTAGAAAATTCGCTAGTCTACTGAGCTCCTACGTAAACGCAGATTTTGTTTACTTTTCAGAGCGTGGTTTTTTTTTACTCTTAATAGATGTTACTGAACCTCTGAGCATAAAAACGTGCCTTGTTTAAACGAATTTCTATCGAATCGATTATCAATGTAATTGAATACTTTTTTATATAATACTTAGTAGTGAAACATTATATGATATTTAAAAACCATAGAGAAATAAACTTAACACCTTGCTTAATATAAAAATAGCTCCATTTCTTTAGAAGGAAATTCGCTAATAATACCTACTTTGGCGAATGGCTAACTGTATATTACGAAAAAAATAATTTGTAAGGCGTCTATCTATAAAGTATTAATATGTTTATTTCTAATAGGCATGGGATTTGCATGCATCAATAACATTTATAAAGTTTGTGACATGTTGAATAAATGTTTCATCGTCCAACGGCATCCATCATTTAGTTTAGAAATTTATTTGTATTCTTACAATATTTATTTGTAAACTGTTTGCAATTGAAAATAAACAATAAGTACTCTGTCTGGAAGCTATAGTTTCGATAATAAACGTTAGAGAGGATTTTTTATAATCAGATAAAAGTACGAACTCTTTATTTTATATTGAATAGAAAGTTTCGATAATTTACAGGTTTTCATTTGATACATTCGTATACAACTTTTATTTGAAACATATAAAATTTTGAAATGATAACTCGACTTTTGACACCATTTGCACACTCCCGTTCAATAAAATTGAACCAACCTGAAATGTTAATTTTCTTACATTTCATAAAACTCCTCACGTTTGTAACTCTCTGTATATTATTTATTTATAAACAAAGATAAGTAGTATATTTATTAAATGTGAAAAAAGAAATGGATGTTTTATATTTTTTATTTATGTAAACGCAAGTCAATGATAGAGTAAGAATATGTAATGTAAATATATGTTAAGCGTTATATCCCCCTTTTACGAATAAAAATTAAATAAAATGTTGTATCGGTCAAAAACATTTACTACAAGAATAATCGAAATTGTGAGAGACTGATTCGGTTCAGGTCGGTTCATTTTATTGAACTGGAGTGTACGTTAGAATGTTTATTTCAAGTTTTATAAATCAATTTTGAACAAATAATATGGTCTTTATGATAATAAAATCGATATGAATTCATGATGGAGTTTGAACTTAAAATAAACTTAATTAATATAAACTTAGTTAATATAAACTTAAAAGAACGCGTAGATAGATAAACTAAACGGAATTTTAAGTCTTAGAAAAAATTCGAGTATAAAAGCAAAGAGTAATAAAATAATTAATTATTTTACGTAAATTCGCTTTTTTACAAATTAATGAAAGAAGAATATACTGATTTAATTTCCAAAAGAAGCGTTTCAAGCTTGGGCAGTTTAATTGCTGTTTTTCTTATGAGTGCCATTAGTTATTAATAAAAGCATGTATTTGAATTATGTTTTTGTAAATATAAAATTTTGCTTTTAAAATATATATTATGTATTTATTTTTAATTAAAATTTAAATAATTTGAAGTAAAATGTTATGAATTAATTTTTGTATACATGCCACGTAATCTCATTATAATTTACATTAAGTTAACTCATTTTACACTTAATTACCTGCCACTTTGTAGTTTCAAAGTAAATTAAATTCAAAATTACAATGATAATTACCTAAACACATCATTATTATAATAACTTCGAGTATATAAATTTGTATGAATGTGTCTGTACATTCTGCCAGTCTGTAGTCTGTATTAGAGGCTGTATTTTTACTTTGATCGGAATGAAATTTGGTATGCGACGTGCTATCTGTTTTCGAAGGGCCAAGTTCGTTAATGGGTAAAAGCGGCCAAAGCGTATTGGGGAGAGGCTTAAAGATAGGGGGAAACTAAAAATCGTAAATTTATCTTTTAATGTCAATAAAATGAAAAATTTATAATAGGTAAAGTTGCAGTAAATAAATTTTACTACAATTCATTACCTGGCCATATTTTCTGTAACTCTAATAATTTACATATAATACCCTCAAGAATGAATAGTACAAGTCAAGTCACCAAGGTAACTTGATATAATAGTTCAAATCAGGTAATTAATGGAAATGACCAAGAAATTAATTGTAGTAAAGTTTCAACTTTATTGTAATTATACATTTTTTGATTTTTCTAATATATAGAGAGATATTTTATATTTTATATTTTGTGTTTTCTTCTTTCTCTAAGCCATTTTCTTCGATCGATTCGACTTAGTAACGAACTTGTCCGTTTAAATACTATAAAAATGAGGTACGAAATTTCATTTTGATCGGACGAAAATTGTGACTGCTAGAGAGTATACAAATAAATATATATATATATATATATATATATATATATACATGGAAAATATATTAAGTTATATATATATATATATATATATATATATATATATATATATATGGGTCTGTAGACACTCTAGCGGTCACAGGTCGCCACAAACATTAATAGGATAAAAGTGAATTAACGCCTATTTTCAAAAGAGAAGTAATTATTACGTAACGAATGCTATTTCTATTTATTTTCTACTTTTGAGCGACTATTGGAATATTGTATTGAAAAAAATTATTGGTTTTAATGAAAACCGATTATGTTTCACAAAGTAAATTTAGGTTTACACGAGTCAGACTCGTCATGTTTTCACAAATTAAAAATAAGTTTACACGAGTCAGACTCGTAATGTTTTCACAAAGTAAAAATAAGTTTACACGAGTCAGACTCGTGGTCAATTCGCAAGTGGTTAAATTAACCTCAAAATTCTGACATTTTATTTGAATTTTCCCTTAGGTGTTCATGTTATGCTCCGTATACATTCTACTATACATAATAATATTAACTGTTGTATTTCTATTGTTGCAGTACATTTATCAAAATTGTTTGATAGCATCGATGATACAACAGAAGTGCATACTAATAACAACAACAACAACAACAATGCTAATCATAACAATAATATAGTGATTGAATATGTGTTAACATCATTAGTGAATGGTACACCTAGAGGTCATTTTCAAATCGATAGTAAATATGCTGATGGAGAAGGATATGTACGTGAGAATGATAATGGTCAGTTATGTCCGCCATCATCAATGTCGGCTGTCAAAGGTCATATTCATTTAAATGCAAATTGGTCATTGCCAGCAACGAATATTGATAAATCAAATTTAACATTCAGGTAAGTCATATATTCTGTATTCTAAATTTATTACTCTTCTATAGGTCAGGTAACTATTACTCTAGGTCAGGGGTGGTCAACTTTAGTGTTTATAAGATTGACTTTTTATCTGAAAAATGTCTCATGATCCACTTTTACGATTTGTTCGTACATATAGGAAAAAGTTCGTACATATAAAAATGCACATAAATTGATTTTAGGACTTTTTAGACTTGTTTTTTGCTAATCTTTACGTAAAAAACAACATAATTTTTAACGGGCCAAAATTAATTAGAATTTATTTTATTGCCTTAACATTAATGAGGAATTAAGACTGAGTTTGCATCATAACCATCTAACCAAAGAACCATAATTAAGTGTATATCCTGACAAAGATAATAATAATGGATCATGGGTCTGGTTTGTAAGATTAAATCAGTTTGTAACATTATAATTTCATTTTTTTTTTAATACCCTTTGCTCCATATAAATTCCACAATTTCTGTGGAACTTTTTCAAAATCTTGAAATCTGTCCTCAAATGCTTCAATTACTCTTTGTCAAGATATTGCAAGTGATTGACCAAAATTGGCTTTGACCGGTCGATCGCGATTGACTTGTTGTAATATATGTACTATATATCCCAACAATACAAAAGTATTAATGTTCCAGCTAAAAACACCTATATAAGAGCCAAGTTATTTAACAAAAATAATAAAATGATTAGTATAAATTTATTGCGACAAATTCTCCCTGGTATGCGTTTAATGAGGGAAAAGTTATTTATCAAAAGTATGCAAATGATTGGTATAAATTTATCGTGTAAGTTTCTCAGGTGCAAGATATTTCATATTTTAATTGGGTATTTCAAATGATGGATTTCGCGCTGAGCTTCGTAGCTTTTATGATTTCTGACATACAGTGGCCTTAAAACAGTCTATAATCCATCGTGTGAAACATACGGTACGGTACACGACTATGCTTAAACTTGGACCGTAGCACTACCGTGCTATGTGATGATATTTAACGAGTTTAATACTTTCAGTTCTAGAATATAGATCATTTTCAATATTGAGAAATAAAGTATAATCTTTTTAAGACAGTTTTAAAATGTAGTACTTGTTTTAAAATGATGTATTCGATTTTATAATAATATATAAACTCAATTCGAGAACTTATATACAATAACAACAATCTACCCACTGTTGTATATAGAAAATAAATATTCTCGAATGATTTGAATATTGAAAATTCAACGATTGTAATTTAAAACTAATTTTATATTCAGAATACAATACAATATACTTCCACTAACATTTATACAATTTTATATTTTTCGTAAAAATGTCAAAATATCAAAAAGTTTATAGTGTATAAGAAAACTATATTCTGCTTCCTTACCACTTGCTGCAACAGAACAGCATAAATGCTAAAGTAGTTTTCAAAGTACGGGATGACCAAATAAATGGTATGTTTGGAAAATTTTTAGTTTAATAATAATAAAATCGTCAGACAGACCGATCGATCTCAGGGTATATGCGAAACGTTAAGTTAGATCTATTTTTAAAATCAGATGCAAAAAGAGTGGTATTCTAATATTGAAGTCAACGGTGTCTGTCTGTCTATGGGTCTGCCTGTGTCCTCGTAGCTCTCAAACGTGTGGACCCATTTGAATGCCTATTTGTTTATTAGATAGTTTCCTTTTGGTAGTTCTTAGCTATGTTTGATAAATATCTGTACAGTTTTTTGAAGATTATCAGCTTTTTTCCAAGACGATGAAGTTTTTTTTTTTATACATATTAATTTTGTCGAGGTTACGGGAAGTTCTTATTATGTTTCGTATTATTCCGGTAGAGTTTTTTTTAATTAAATTTTACTTGTTTGATTCAAAATTATGCATCGCGAAAAGATCCAGATAGTAGCTATTTTTTGTTGATTTTACATAATATCATCTCACTAATGCCTTAGTTTAAGTTGCCTATCATTAACAATGCCAAAAGCTTTCTTAAGGAAATCCGTAAAAAACAAATAGTTTTATTAGTTACGTACTAAAATGCAACAAATAATTAAATACCTGATTTGAAAATCATGAGGCGTTTATTTTGAGAACAGTAAAATGATTTAACTCCATTCCAAAGTGCCCTACAGTTTTTCAATTGACTGTAGTTTTTTGTACATAAAAAAATGCATGTTTTTTTAACAATTCATTATATTATTTATTATTCTTAGACCTAAAAGTTTGTATTGTTGGTGGTTCCTTATTTACCAGGGTTGCCGCCAAATTTTTATTATTTTCGAATTTAATGATTCTATCAGTTTTATGGTACAATATTTGTGCATTGTTATGTTATTTGCATATAAATCAATATAAATCATGGCGACAGAGGTAATATTCAATATTATAAGTGGTATAACATTTAAATTGTAAATATATCTGCAAATATACCAGTTATAGAAAAAATGGTTCAGTGAGCAATAATCTTAATAAATCATTCCAAATTTTGTGTTTGCATCTCCATCTAAACAAAGTTTTCCCCTGTTTTCCCATTTTTACAATAATTCAAAATTGGCACCCTGTTCAGAATGTTTTCATAATGCATGCTGCAATAGAACATCTGTATCATTATTATATCTGCATACGAAATATAAACTGAAGAAAAATAAAATTACATTACTATTTATTTACTAGTTTTTAAAAGTATATAAATTTTTTACAATGTGTAAGTTTTATTAAACGAAGTATTTATTTATTTTTAAAACAAATAATATATTGAATTATTTAATTTTCTAAGAACGTGTTTTCTTTTCGTAATATATATATATAATATAACTTTACTTTAGGGGATTGGCTCTACTAGCTAGCTATCTGCTGTAGGTAGTATTTTTGTAAAATATAAGTATATCAAAATATTTTATTTATTTGTAATACTATCTACTGACTATAACAAACGCTATATACTATAGTCAGTTAGTTAATTTTGTTAAAGTTCCTATTCTGTAATCAAACATAGTAAATCTAATTATATTTATAAAAATTTTATATGGTTCAAAGTTAATTGCATTTTATTAAAAATTAGTGTTCAATTGAAGTACAAAATTTAATTTTTAATATTCTATCCGTGTAAATTGAATTATGTATTTCAACAACAAGAGTCCTGGAAAAATTCATTGGCTGCAATTTAACAAATAAGAAGCATTCATCACCGGCGATGTTGTACATTTAAAGTGGATATAATACTAAAAAACAAATCGTTATGCTGGAGCTGCTTCAACTTAGTAAATTTTGTTAGAATCCTTTTCCTTTTTTTTTTTTAAATATAATTTGGGTTCACCTGAGTTCACCAAAAACACCATTTCTGATCATTGATCTGTGTGAATGAATAGATTAGATCGATCGATGTGTATTAATGAACAACCAAAAATGAAAAATTGCGAGTATTCAAACTTATATTCCAAGTTTTGAAGTTTTTATCTACAAATTTTTGTATCTACATATTGAGGTTATACGACTGTTTATACCAGATTTTTTTTTACATCATATGTAAACAATAGAGAATTTCAAGCAAACAATATGTTATTAACATGTTAAATAGTCCTTTGTTTGAGGGTTATATTAGGAAACTATTCTCAAAAATTGTTGTAATGGATTAATTTATATGATAGTGGGGGCTTTGTGAAACTTACTTTTCACACTTGATTAAAACCTTGAATTATAGGTACCGAACAACTGAAATCGAAAATAATAAACTTATCGCTGTCAATCAAGTTTTATTTATAAGGCTAAAGCTATGCGGACTTGCAATGTTGCCAGAAATATATTAACGGAATTTTTAAATTTTCAACTCTAGGAAATTATGCAATATTTATATTCATATCAATATTTATTTAAAAAAATTCAATGACATGTTTATCTATATGGTCTACGCTAATGTTTTGATACTATGTCTTACGTAGCCTTAATGAAAATTGACATTGGTATTGTATTGTGCTGCCTAAGTATACACAAATAATCATATGTTAATAAAAACATTTGAGAGAAATTTATTAATACATAACAATATACATTTTAATTAGTATATACACAAAAGAAAAATACACTGGAGCGTGTTAGCGCAACAAACATAAACTAACATTTTGTGTAGAAGACATATTTATTATTGATATTTGTATCACGTACAGCATTAGCCAAAGATGCTGACTGTATCCTATAATAAATACAGCCCTTTGTGTAGCTCACTCACTGACTGACGTATATAAATTCTAAGCTACTTCTAGACATGCTAGAAGGATGCGGTTTTTTACGAAAACTTTAATTTTCCCAACGCCACATAGAAAAAACTCTCAAAAATTTTCTTTTTTACTTCTATTCATTCTAGAAAGGTCCGGTTTTTTGAATTTTGTCAAGGACAAGAAGCCAAGGCCGAAGGTCACCCCAGAGGTCAAGGCATGATCATCATAATGAGCAGAGCGAGTATTATTAATACCTTTTGCTATCATACAATTACCCATTACGTTTGGTTGTGGATTGAAATAAATTTCTATATATCTTGCTCGAACTTGAATTGATTATATAAACATAACAGGCAAAAAAACCGTCATAGACAGAAGGTCTCAATCTTTTTTTTGCATTGTAAATATTTTATTCTCAAATGATTTATTTATTTAAGTTAACACGAACGTTCGATATATGTATGGGTATCGTCTATTCGGGGTAAGGTATAATTTTTATTTTCTAAATGTGTTGGGTGATTTACAAACAACTATTTTTCCCACGTATAGGCTTTCGATATTGAAAACTGAACATTTTGTTGTATGTATGTATTGAATGATGTAACGCAATAAAATGTTACATGGATATTTTATGTCAAATCTCATTTCCTTTTCATGCCAGATCAATCAGAATCCCTACTGTTTATATATATATATATATATATATATATATATATATATATATATATATATATATATATATATATATGTATATACATATATATATATATATTATAGTTTTCGTTAAATAAATTGATACTCTGTGTTTAAGTATTTATTTTCGAAGTAGCTTGGAAAGGTAAGAAATATCGAAGGGTTGACAATACGAACACTGGAAACTTTTTCACAATAACTAAATCAAAATAATGCAAAATATAATTTTTAATCAAACAATTCTTTACTTTGAGATATTTTCCGCAATGAACAATTTTCTTACGTAATGATGGATTTATTCCTTAGAATATAAAATATTGGCACAATATGAAAATAACATTTTTATCTTGCAGGAATATTTTATGTAATTTAAAGCATTGTGGTAATATTTTCGAAATATTGCCTTGAAACATATTAAAATTGCAATTACAATTAGTTTTAACAAATTAAGTAAACGCTAGTCACTGCCGTTGGTATAACATAACTGAAAGGCAATCATACTTACAATGGATAAATAGGCAAAAGAAAAAAAACTAAAAAAATGGATAAAAGAATAAAATCTAAAAAATATGTAAATTGTAAATAAACAAATTAAGAATTATGTCTCCCACCACCATAACATCTCAAGTAGTTTAGAGGTTTATTGCTGGTTTGGAATGCTAGATATCATAGCTTCATCATTCGCTTCCCCTCCTAAACGTGTATGATTTTGCATATCAAGCATTTGATGTCAAAAAAATGCCATATTATCAATGGGAATGCCTGTTGTGTTTTCAAAACTAAACCACTGAACAAATTTTGGTGACATTTTAATGTTTGAATAATTTTATTTGGTAAAGAGTATATATTTTTATCGTTGCTTTTCAAAATATACATTTCGTTTTTCCGATTCATTTAAACAATCTCATAAATTATTTTTGATATACATCCAAAATATTTTTAATGGGTTTTTATTTTATAAATTTTTTATTTCAAAGCTACAAGCAAATAGATTACTAGTAAAATTAGTCATTTAAAAAAAAAGTTCATTGCATGTGTTTCAAAATATGCCTTAAATTGTCTTCGTGTTCTGTAGCAATTTGTTTGAAATTATCCACAAGATATTAATAATATCCACAAAATGTTTACATTTCATATTTAAGTTTTACAAATGAATATTTAAGTTTTGTACAGGATTTATAATTTTTTGATCTATTGAGAAATGACTGAATTTCGATAACGATCACTGTACATTTTGTAGGTATGTTTTTAGGAAACTCGGGAAATTGTGATGTTATAATATTTATTTAAATATGAAATCGCATCGTGATGATATCTTTTTAGGAAATAACACATAAAAATCGGTTGAAAATTGTGTTGTGTTTTGCACTGTGTAATTTCGGTGAAATGAATTTTAAAGATCTTTGAATGATACATTGTGCGTGCTTTCCCGTGTGTGCCTCTTGAATTATTATATTTCCGTTCGAAAAACATTCTTTTTATTTATCAAATCCCGGATCAGAGACGAAATTTCGTTACCCTTTAACGAAAAAATATATAGAAACTTAATTCCAAATCATCTGTTTAAGTCCTAGCTTTAACCCGACAAAAATATCATTTTTTACGTCCGTATTTCAATAGCCTTGTCTTTTTTCATCCAGGGTAAGTAATAAGAGATAGATGATTTCTACTTTCTAACCATTTGAAGTTGTTTGACGATTATTTACTTGGAAACTTTTACGCCTTCCAAAACTTTATTTGAAGTCGTTTGACGATTATTTACTTGGAAACTTTTACGCCTTCCAAAACTTTATTTATTTATATTCTCAAGAATTGTTTTTTCGAACATATTTAAAAAACAAAATTGCAATTTTTTTGTATATTTGTAATTTTGTTTTTAAATATGTGCAAAAAAATTTTCAATTCTTGAAAATATAAATAAATATAGTTTTGGAAGACCCAAATTACAAAAGCTACAAAAGTGCAAGCTCAAATGTAAATGATGACATCATTCAATGTTATTCCGATATTTATTAAAACTAAATACTGAACAATACAACATGTGAAATAGCCACAAAACATTACTATTTATACAGTTAAATAGTAATATACAGTTAAATGATCAAACAGAATGGATTATTGGTCGGTTCAAATCGAAATGGTATGTACAAACCTATAAACGGTATTTAAATATGTAAGCCTATTGTATGTACATAGTGTGACACTATGCATAGTTAATCCTGTGAACAAAGTCAACCGTAGGTTATGACTGGAGCTATTTTTCCATATCATACAATAATAATACGACGTGGGTAGACCATTTACACTATTGGAAAATGTTTTGTATTTTTATCTGACATTAAAATGAACCGACTTTAGTATTCTATTCAAGTCGCTTCTCTTACAGGGTGTAGAATAAAATGTTTTAGATACTTTAGATCGCCTCTTCCGTAAAATATTACGAGTCATTATTATCATGTACAAATCATGTACAAGTTAATCTTCAAAAACCTTGAAAACTAGTTTCATGGTCAAAATTAATGTCCCCATATGACGCCATCAATCATTTGTTCCAAAGACGCTTCTCTGAGAGAAATTTATCATTCATGGTCGTGAGTCTATTTGTTTTTCATTTTCGGTGTAATAAATTAACAGTTTATTTGAAATTAAGAGCTTAATATTTATCCATATCAACAAAGGATAAATAGACGCTAGTTAAAAAGAAAAAACAATTAAAAAATATGTAAATAATTAATAAACAAATAACGAATACATCGACATAAAGATAGGGAGAAACAGAGAGAGCCTTGGTCTAGAATGCCAGAGGTCGTGGGTTCGATTCCCATCCTAGATGTGTATGATTTTTCATATCAAGCATTTTATGTCAAAGAATGTTTGCTTAAACTTTTATGATTTCCGATAGTGTATATATATTATTTAACCTAATAATATGAAACAAAGGTGAAGGTCTCTCATTGAGATATAATACAATGAGTTTTAAAATTTATCTGTAATTAAATAAGTTTTCAAGAATCTATTTTAATATTTTTACGACATACTTTTAATAACATCATTTGAAATAAATAAGTAAATAAACTTCGTGTTAATTATCACTGTAATCTTAATAAAATTATGAACAATTAAAAAAAAAAAAAAAAAAAAAAAAAAACGGATAAAAAAAATGCACTAAAAATTAGTTGGTCGTTTAGTAGGTCTACCCATATTTAGACAAATAAAATCATAGAACTTCAAAGTCACTAAAACGCGAGAAGTAAAACCTATTTTGACAAAATTGAAACCCGACTTCAAAAATCAATTATTCTAAAATAAAAAATGCACTAAAAAGTAAAAAAATAATTGCATATCTTGTGCCAATTTTAGTTCACCGAAGCAAAAAATTTTAAATATATATGTACAATTATTGTAATTTTTGGAGGCGGTGTCCAAATTTTATGTGAATTTCTCTATGCTGACACCGACTCCAAAAATAACAATAATTGTACATAGATATTTAAAAATTTTTGTTTAGGTGAACTAAAATTGGCACAAGAATATTGGCACAATTATTTTTATACTTTTTAGTGCATTTTTTGTTTTAGAATATATAATTTTTGAAATCGGGTTTCCATTTTGTCAAAATAGGTTTTATTATGATAATAGTTTATAGTTATATAGATTTTTCTGTGCATTAGTTTATAGTTGATGTGCATTAGTAAAAGCTGAGTGTAGGATTAAAAGTTTAGAGGAGTGACTAGTTGGTGATATAATACTGACTTTGTATTCGTAAAAACTAACAAGTGATTTGCAATAATTTTTAATTTTATATTCTTTTAAAAGCTTTCGTAGTTTTTAAAATGTTTTTAGTCAAAGATTCTTTTGTAATGTCTTATATATTTATAAATAATTTTAAAGCTTATGAGAATTCAATTGAAGTCATATTAAGTTTTAGACAATTAATTTAAAAAAAGGTTCAGTAAAAAGTTTTATATTTTTGTAATTTTTTCTCTATGAGGCGTCATATTTTTTTTTAAATCGCACAAAAATAAAAAATTATCTTTCACTTTATAGTAAACAACAACACACTTGAGAATACAATCGCGCACTCCAGACGAAAATCCCATGGTAAATATGATTATTGCTTCAGATAAACATGCCCTTACACAAAGTCCAAAGAAAAACAAATACACAAATAGATAAATCTTCTAATGAATTATTAAACGTCTGTTTTTGTTTCTAAACAAACTGTTATCATAGTATTAAACATCTCAGAAGATATTTAATCTTAGGTGTTATTGACTACAAAGTCTTATTAAGTCTAACAAAACAGACTTCATATACGTTATTTTTTTATAAATATAGTATCTGCTATATATAACAGTCAACTATTTATTCGCTGTACACAAGGTTATAGTAAGGTTATCTGGTTATCATCATCAACAAGCTGAGGTGAGGTTTATAACAACCCTTATAAGTTCTTTAATATTTTATATCTACTAAAAACATGCTAATACGAGAAAGGTATGCTTTGTAATTTCGTGAAAATAAATAAAATATAGTTGAATATTTGTGTAAAACTTTAAAAATTTGTTTCAACCTCTCTGATACTTTCCCTCATAACTGCCGATTACAAAAACATTATTTCAACAAGAATGCAACACAGATAATTCAAATTAAAACTTTGTTAATGTTAATAAATAGGTTTAAAAGATAATTAACCATAACAATGCAATAGCAAATAGACATTAATTTGGCAATTTTAATGATTGATATCCCACATTTTGTTGTACAAATATAAATAATATTGCACACACCATGGTTTTTTTAGCGAATTTCCTGAAAGGAAATAAAGCTATTGGTCCCGTACCGAAGTCAAAATTTCGCAAAAATTTCTTCAAATGTCCATCGATCCTACCTAGTAGATGTCAAAAATCACCATCTGAAAAATTTATATATATATATATCTATGGACATATATATATATATATATACATATATACATATATATGTGTCTGTAATCACTCTAGCGGTCGCAGTTTTCATTTTATCGGAATGAAATTTGGTATTTGAGGCGATTTTGGTATTCAAAAGCTCAAGTTCGTTAATGGGTAAAATCGACCGAGGGGAAAGGGGGGTTTAGAGGGAGGGGGAAACACAAAATTTGACATATCTCCCTTAATATTCGAAAAATCGAAAAATTTTTAAGAAGTAAAGTTTTAGGTATTAAATTTTACTGTAGTTTTGTTTCTTATCATTTTTTCTGTTACACTAATATTTACAGAAATATTGACGGTTTAATATTGAAAACTAAATTCCTCACTATCTCTGTACACATTAGAATTTGCGCAAAAATGATGAAGTGATGAATTGTAGCAAACATGATTTTCTACAACTTTATTCCTTACGCATTTTTAGCGAATTTCCTGAAAGGAAATAGAGCTATTGGTCCCGTACCGAAGTCAAAATTTCGCAAAAATTTCTTCAAATGTCCATCGATCCTACCTTGTAGATGTCAAAAATCACCATCTGTAAAATTTATATATATATATCTATGGACATATATATATATATATATATATATATATATATATACATATATATATATATATATATATATATATATATATATGTGTCTGTAATCACTCTAGCGGTCACAGTTTTCATTTTATCGGAATGAGATTTGGTATTTGAAGCGCTTTTGGTATTCAAAAGGTCAAGTTCGTTAATGGGTAAAATCGGACTAGGGGAAAGGGGGGTTTAGAGGGAGGGGGAAACACAAAATTTGACATATCTCCCTTAATATTCGAAAAATCGAAAATTTTATAAGAAGTAAAGTTGTAGGTATTAAGTTTTACTGAAATTTTGTTTCTTATAGTTTTTTCTGTAACCCTAATATATACAAAAATATTGACGGTTTAAGATTGAAAATTAAATTCCTCAATATCTCTGTACGCATTAGAGTTTGAGCAAAAATGATAAGGTGATGAATTGTAGCAAACATAATTTTCTACAACTTTGTTTCTTACGCATTTTTCGATTGTTCTAATATTAAGAGAGATATTTTATATTTTGTGTTTTCTTCTATCTTTATGCCCCCCTTTTCCCTTGACGTAAGTTATTTATTAATAAAATTGGCCATGCAAATACTAAAATCAGATACGACATTTCATTTTTATCAGACTAACATTGTGACCGCTAGAGAGTAGTTTATTTATTCCAAGGAAATTCGCTAAGTTGAAGCAGCTCCTGCGTAACGAATTTTATTTGATTGTTCTAATATTAAAAGAGATATTTTGTATTTTGTGTTGTCTTCTATCATTAGGTCCCCATTTCCCCTTCACGTATGACATTTATTAGCGAATTTCCTGAAAGGAAATAGAGCTATTGGTCCCGTACCGAAGTCAAAATTTCGCAAAAATTTGTTCAAATGTCCATCGATCCTACCTAGTAGATGTCAAAAATCACCATCTGTAAAATTTATATATATATATCTATGGACATATATATATATATATATATATATATATATATATATATATATATACATATATATTTATGTGTCTGTAATCACTCTAGCGGTCACAGTTTTCATTTCATCGGAATGAAATTTGGTATTTAAGGCGCTTTTGGTATTCAAAAGGTCAAGTTCGTTAATGGGTAAAATCGGACGAGGGGAAAGGGGGTTTAGAGGGAGGGGGAAACACAAAATTTTACATATCTCCCTTAATATTCGAAAAATCGAAAAATTTATAAGAAGTAAAGTTTTAGGTATGAAATTTTACTGTAGTTTTGTTTCTTATCATTTTTTCTGTTACACTAATATTTACAGAAATATTGACGGTTTAAGATTGAAAACTAAATTCCTCACTATCTCTGTACACATTAAAGTTTGAGGAAAAATGATAAGATGATGAATTGTAGCAAACATGATTTTCTACAACTTTATTCCTTACGCAATTTTTGATTGTTCTAATATTAAAAGAGATATTTTGTGTTTTCTTCTTTCTTTATGCCCCCATTTCCCCTTCATGTATGACGTTTATTAATAAAATTGGCCTTGCAAATAATAAAATCATATACAACATTTCATTTTGATCATACTAAATTTGTGACCCGCTAGAAAGTGATTTATGTATTTTAAGGAAATTCGCTAAGTTGAAGCAGCTCCTGCGTAACGAATTTTTTAATAAAATTGGCCTTGCAAATACTAAAATCATATACGACATTATATTTTGATCAGTAAATTTTTTGATTTTGGTCACTAAAATTGTGACCGCTAGAAATTGATTTATGTATTTTAAGGAAATTCGCTAAGTTGAAGCAGCTCCTGCGTAACGAATTTTTTTGCTTTATTATTGATTAGCGCACCAGTTGACTAGTTATCAACTTTTAATATAGTATTATTGAAAGATGACTTCAAAATTTTCCTCCCAAAGATGATATCATTTTATATTGAAAAAAATATTTATTTCAGTTTTGAATAAGCTTTTGAAAAATGACATGCATTTCCGTCCATTGGTTAGAACGTACGTATTTAGGTATCAGGACAGATAGTTCTTATCATAGTCGGCTGTACTAGCTCAAGCTACCAATTCCCAGTCTATTTACAAATTTCTTGTCCTTTAGGGGTCGGTAAAAAAGGCCTAGAAAGCCTACTACTACTAAAACTATTACTTCGGCTACATGAGGAATTCCTTTTATTTTATTTATATGTATTAGTTTTATTTCTGAACAGCAAGAACTTTTTTGTTGATATCTTATATAACACAAATAATACTTAATACTAAAAATATAGTTTGGTTGAATAAAATAATGCACGTCACGTAAAAAGTATACAACATTCTACACTATACATACATAATTACATAAAAAATATGGTGAAAACAGTGCAACATAACCTCGATGGTTGTATGTACAAATAGATTCGACTAGAGTGGCTGGGTTAGGGGCCCAAACATAAAAATCCAGCTCAGCATTTTGGATATCAAACACATGAGCTCTAAATTCTACGTTGTGAATATACTTATCCAGTTTGCCACTTTCTAATTCACCAATGAATTGTGAATCCAGATTTAGATAATCTGATAAGGACCTCATTGCGATATATAATAATTAGGGAGAGTCGGAATCATTTTGGGATGAACCAAATAAATGTTCAGACGATCCTTATGGAATAGTCAAAAAGTAGCCTAGAGGACATTTTAAGGGCATCAAACTTTAATTCGTCATGTGAATTAACAAAGATATCTCTAACTCATCTCCATAATTGAAAAGAGAAATTATGAACCTGAATTATCCACAATTCAGTTATTTTGTATTGAATGTTCCAAATTTGGTACATTCACTGAGTATGGATCTCCAGTAGACAAAAAATACAAAAATCGAATTATAATTTGCAAGGCGTAAGTATTTCAAGTTACTTCTCCAACTATCAACACAACAAAGTCAAAATGTGTCAATTAAAAATCACAATAAATACTGGTGGAAACCAATACATTGTTGGATTGAATTCTAGCGTCTTGAACTAAAATGTTGGAATATATCAAGATATCCTTGTATATACGATCGAAAAACCTAAAATGAAATATGAAATAAAGATATAATTAAGAAAATGTAAATTAATGTTTTTGATGTGAAAACATCTATAGCGGGACTGTACAAGTATGATTTTAAATGGGAACTGAAATGAAATTTCAGATTAGACTGAGACGTTTTTATATAACGATCGGCTATGTGACAGTTGACAATCATCGGCGGCTGCAGCCAACTAGGGACTTAACCTTCTTAAGAAAAAACCTTCTTAAGCATAGCCGGTTACTTCGTTCTTATCCATACGCCGGCAGTTTAGTCAATTAACCGTTCCTTTTCTTTTTCTTAATAATTGGCAAACTGCCGATGTCGGGATTCGAACCCATAATCTCCCAGTTTCCAAGTAGGCATACTGCGCAGACTTAATGCCTTAGACCGCTCGGCCACTTAGACTGGTGTGCACAGTATTACTCACACGATTTATATACATAGAGGTAGAAATGTGAATGTATATGAAACTAAACAACCAAAGCCTTAACACTCACTGGATGCGGTGTTCCATATACCTACTACTCTCCTGGAGCATACCAGCACAAACTATCTACGAGTGAAAAATGTATGTCATTTTTTTTTATTTAACTTTGTTTTTATCTTAATAGTTCTTGTATGGCATTCGTAAATATTGAAATGAAACATAACATACTGTTGTTGTTTTTAATACATAAACAATAAAAAATGATGTTTTTACATGGAGTACGTGTTTGTTGGTTTGTGTTATACATGGTTTGGAAGAAAAAAAATCATAAATATAATATTAGGCTTAACATGCCCACAAGAAATATATCACATCAATGCTATGGAATTTTTTGTATTTCATAAAAAAGGAAACGTTTGTGTTTAGAAAATATCAATGAAACATCAACTAGTTTTCATTTTTTTAAAGCCAAAATTACCTACATTCACCAAATTGTGAAATGTTCACCAAATTAGCAACAAGTAACATATCCTGAGACAATATAAGAGTAATTTTAAAATGAGTAAAGTTAATAGGAATAAATGTGAAGGAAAAAATTTTAACAAGAGTAATTTCAACATAATTTAAAATTTATTATATTTTTAAATCTAGTATATTTTAATTTAATTAATTTTCTATTAATTTTTATTTTTGTCTATTGATCTCGACTTTATATCTATTTCTAATTGTCAAAGAGTAAATTACGACTAGCAAATTTATACTGATGATGACTACATTGTAGTCGAAATACGTATTTATAATACAAAAAACTGATCTAGGTAAAGGGGGCGAATTTGAAATTTTATTTCAATAACCTAGAATTCTCACTAATTATCATTCGATATTATAATGTTTACTAGTTGACTGACAAATTGGACAATAAAAGTATTATTATTTGGATGGGAACCCTAAAAAAATATTTTTAATTTATAATATATAATTATCTTGTTCCATATAATACACCTGTGACGTCAACGACATTGTTTTTTAAAATCATTTTAACATAAAAATGTAGTAACAGTTTATAAATATTTGCATGTTGACCTTTTATTGCATTTTATTCCAGCTTCCAAACCCACATTTTATTCACGTAAACAATCGAGATATAAACATTTGGTAGTTAAATTTTTTTATTAAAAATTTTATATAACTTTTGGGGATACTTACCAGGTTGATATACGTGATATACACGACATATTTCTAAAGCATATATATATATATATATATATATATATATATAGAGTGTTCGGAAAATCATTCAAGAAAACTATACCACGGTGTAGAGCTGTAAAAACCAAACAAAAAAGTTTAATAAAGATTTTCGATTTGACGCTTATTTTTTAAGATATCAAATAAATACAATCAATTGATAAAAACATTGATAAATTCAATCGCATAGCGCATAGTGTAAGGACACGGAGCCGTCTGCGAGCCTTTAAAAAGTAAAGCGCCACGCTCTACTGATAAGGCCACGCCTCCTTAATGTTTAATTGATTGTATTTAATTGATATCTAAAAAAATAAGCGTCAAATCGAAAAAATTTACTAAACTTTTTTGTTTTTTTTGGCACCGTGGTATAGTTTTCTTGAATGAGTTTCAGAACAACCTGTATATATGAATATAATATGTTGGTGTTTTTATTTTTCTATGGTTTGATTAACATACCTCCTAGTTGAATATCGTTGAAAAATCTATTGTAAAATAATATTCTTGTCTTTATTTATATTTTCTGTAATTTTTCCGGAAATTTAGCCGAAAAAATATGGTTTTGGGTTATATTGGCCATAAAACCTCACCTTACCTCTGAAGGGTTAATAATGAAATAGTTAAATGTTTATAGATAAGTCAAAAATCTTGAGACGTAGAAACTACGTAGGCTGAAAGAATTTTTTCATAGAAAGAGGTTATAATGAATATGAACTATGAAATTTTCCTTGGCAACACTTTTAATATTGGGTAAATAAAGGATAAGATTTTACCCTTTAACGAACTGGACCTATCAAATTCTGAAAGCATACCAAAATACTTTCAGAATACATTGATGTCCTTGTCTTAATCCTTCATACATTGATTTCCTTGTAAAAATAAAATATTTTTAATTTTTTTTCGAAATCGTTTTATCGTAACAACCGGTTAATCGGTTCGACCGGTCAATTGGTACAGCCGGTCCATATATGAAAATTCGCTAAATGTGTATACAAAAACTGACAATTCACTTCGCATATTCAGGACAAAATATAAATATATAATAAATATGTTTACTCTCGCAAGTACTATTTTGTTTAGTAAAGAGTTGTTACAAATTTAATATTTTAATTAAAAATATTATATTTTTACTTATTAGCATTTTTTATTTATAGTTACATTTTAGATTCTACCTTACAATCAACCCATTTACTTCTTGAAAAGGAACTCCTCGAATTCCTTTTTTTTCTTTTAAAATTAAAAATTATGAGAAAATAATGACTTAAAATTCTTTCGACCAAAAAAAATAATATCCAAATGAAGTATAATTGGGTTGTATAATTTAAGAGTAATATAACAACATATGGTTTAGAAGTAGAGCACTGGTCCGGCAATCCAGAAGAAGTGGATTCAATTTTCATCCAAAATGTGTAAAATTTGCATTTAGTCATCTCCGTTAGAATATCATAACCGTATATATTAGCAATAGATGGGTAGATGCAAATTTACAAAAACAATGAAAAAACCGCTTGGTACAAAACTAATGGATAAACT
This sequence comes from Nineta flava, assembly GCA_963920215.1. Lineage (NCBI taxonomy): Eukaryota > Metazoa > Arthropoda > Insecta > Neuroptera > Chrysopidae > Nineta > Nineta flava. The sequence continues at coordinate 101,567,851 of OY986042.1, forward strand.
AATAAACTAATTTTCTTCGAAAATTCGCAAATGAAATTATATTATTCACAGAAAGGGCAATGAAAAAAATAACATTCCGGATATGTTTGAATTAAAATGTTTAGGTACACTCCCGTTCAAAAAAAATGAACAGACCTGAACTGAATCAGTCTCTCACAATTTTGATTATTCTTGTAGTAAATGTTTTTGTTTAAATAAATGATAAATATAAAACTTCCATTTCTTTTTTCACATTTAAAAATATACTATTTATCTTTGTTTATAAATAAATAATATACAGAGAGTTACAAAAGTGAGGAGTTTTATGAAATGTATGAAAATTAACATTTCAGATCTTTTGATTTTCTTTAAACGGGAGTGTACACTCTGGTTCGAAAAAATTGAACCAGTAAGTCAAGCTCTAAGCGTATATATATTACTTAATATATGTATAATATGACATACAGTAACACTTTTTATGAATGGGAGTGTATATGATAATATTAATAATAACCAATAAAAAAAAATGTACGGAAATTATTTTCTACTCTGAACGTGTAACATGGTAACGACGATATTTACTAAAAATATCCCAAATTATTTAAAACATAAATACATATAAGGATTTGAAAAAAGTATACAGAGTGTAATAATATTGTAAATAAGAAAAAATTATGTTTAAGCATATCAGTATTCTATGCTAACAAGGTTTTTATATTTTCAAAAAAAAAGTATAAATATTTACATAAATATTCGTCACTGGCAGGTTAAATACAACGAATCGTGTTTTCCCTGTATAAAAAAACGTATATAACTATATTCACTAAATCAATTTTTTGTTAAGGTTGTTGTGAAGAAAATTCAATTTAATGGCAGGTTCTTCAAAATTTGACAGCTTATTATTTCAATAATAAAGAATATCCAATCAAAATTTGAAGTTGATCCTGTATTTAGTTTTTGAATAAAAAAATGTTACGATTTTTAAGAGATTTTTACATAGGTTAAATGGACTCGTCGGTAAAAACATGAATACAAAAATTTATATCTCGACAACCAGATATGCCAGTGTTATGAAAACCTGTCATAGTAATTATCAAAGTCTTATAAATACCTGGATCAAATTTCAAATTAATCCAGTTTCTTGTTTCTGAGATATTTAAATTTGTAGATCGAAAAATGTTCTAAATCTAGTTTTATTTTAGTTTTATTTATTTTATCAAGTTATATTTTTAGTTATATTTATTTTATCTAGTTTTATTTAGTTTTATCTAGTTTTATCACCATGCAACTTTTTTGAAATACATAAAAACATATTTTTAATTATTAAAACTTTTCGAAAAATTCAATTTAGGATTTAATTTTTAAACAATATATTTTTCTTTACAAAAATTAAATTATTTGAATCGATTTATTTGTAAAATTTTTACTTATTTAGAGTTGGCAATGGATGAGATATCAATGTATTTAGTATAGGACAAACTCCCCAACCCTTACTTACCCTGTCCAGTTTTACAACAACCTTAAGGTAGTTCATTCGTGACAATCAAAGAAAAACATACGGTAAACATTCATTACCGCTATATTGTTTTAACACCTATGATACAATTTATTACTCAATATTTACTAAATACTTTACTATACAAGACTAGTGTTGACAGTGATTATTCAATTTTTTTTTGAGTCACAGTTATTACCAATAAATATCAATAGATATTTTTAAAATTCACAATATGTGTCAAATTCTTTTGTTGAGTTTGCTGGGGTAGAAGAGAAGACTCCAAGAAATCCTAAAACCTAATTTAATAAAGATTAAGAAATTTTGGGATTGAAAGCAATCTTTCTTTACTGATAAATAATCGCACAATAGTTTGTTGATAGATACTAAGTAACAATATATAGTTAATACCGAAATTACAATAACAATGAGATTTAGTAGCGAGCCCACTAGCGAGTTCATAAGATATTTGTTTTGAAAAGAAATTTTTCCAGTTTTCTAAAAAAAATGAAGTATATACGAATCGTTTATGTATTCCAACAAAATTATTTTGGACCATCATGTATAAAATTTTAATAAATATTTGTTCAGTTTAAAAAAAGCTTTAACATAAAAAATATTTACATTTTTACTAAACATGATTTATTAAATTTCGTTTTTCAACAATTTTTATATGTGTATTATACATATTTCCTAGGAAATTTTTCATTTGTAATATATTTCCTTCGGTACTTTTAATGTAAACAGGAAAATATTGTGTAATTTTTAAATGATAAACTTAGAAAATTATTTTTCTAGATCGTGTCTGTTTATTTTTCCGATTTGCTTTCAGGGTTTTGTCCAAAGATATTTTATTCAATAATTGTTAAGACTATACTACTTCCGTGGCCATGCGTGTCTAAAAATACTAGGCAAATGTTTACGACTATGTAGAACCAACTAGGACACGAGCAGCAAACTCCTCTCTGCATGGAAAGTGAAAATGAATGTCCTGTTTCCCGCTTTTATGATACTGTGCAAAACTTGAAAACTTATTACTGTCGAGTACACCAGCCAAGTAGCCGAGCGGTCTAAGGCCTCATGCCTGCGCAGTATTCAGTACTTGGAAACTGGGAGGTTATGGGTTTGAATCCCGACATCAGCAGTTTGTCTATTATAAAAATTAAGAAAAAAAAAGGGGCGGCTGATTGTCTAAACTGTCGACGTATGGACAAGAACGAAGTAACCGGCTATGCTTGAGAAGGTTTTCTGCAGTTTCCTTCACGAACTCCAGATGAATATCGGCATAGTTCCTATCATAGTCGGCTGCAGCCGCATATCCGACCAACGCCTAGTTTACTCACAAATTCCTTCCACTCCACTCACATCCTCACATCCTAAGGCATCACAATGGACCTTATGGTCGAAGTGTAGCCCGTCCAGGGCAGCCTTTACAATCTACCTCTACTGTCGAGTATGTAAACCCTACAAATTTTTTCAAGTTTTTAATACCCGGTATATAATATAAGATATCAGGGTGTATTACAAGTTTAGTCCCGTCTTTGTAACGGTTGAAAATATTGATCGCAGAAAAAACGTGTTGTCCATTTCCGAAAAGTTTACCATCCGTCCGTAAACTCAAAAACGAATAGAGATATCGAGCTAATTTTCGTATGTGTATTCTAGAGCTAAAGTCAGGTCAAGTTCGTGAAGGGGACAAAATTAGATCATGTTTGTGTAAAATGGGCAAAACTGTTTATCTTTGAAACCGTAAGAGATTAAATAAAGAAAATGCAACTTTTTTTCATAAATTCAGTATATACCGAGTGTTTATGTAATTAACTCAGTTAGTTGGAATTTTCATTTGTTTTAAATGCTTCCGTTAGTTGAGGATAATGAATTTTTATTTGTGCCGAACATTACTTATGTACGCCTATCTGTACTTCATGAATGTGGCTCACTATCTTATGTCGTACCGGTTTTCGGAACTTTTTGCTAATCAAAACATTTAATTTAAGTTAACTTTCAATTTCTTTATATGGATATCTTACGAGAGTAAATTAATTATGCAACTCATCAAAATAATGCCTGATGAAATACAATACACTAATGAAACCTAAAAACTTGTGAGCTTAAACCGAAAGTAAAAAGAAAAAAGTTTATATTTTAATATTTGTCGTCTGTGTTTTTTTTTTGTATGAAAATCCAATTAAACACATTTAATGAAACGTTTTAACAAGCTTTGGAGACATGAGTAAAAAAAAATTGCCCTTGTCATGTAATTGATTGATGTTTTTGCAATAAATTTACTGCTTGTTGAAGTTCAACAATATGTTGGTCTGAAATATGTGACATCTTTATTACGTTGAGTACTACAGTAAAATAAACTAAAACTATCGAGTGTCATTAAAAAATCTTATCTTTTAATAAAACATATTATCTCTTATCTTTTAAAGAGGTATACGGGGGTGAAATTATATCGCATGTACGACCTTAATAGCTACATATACATATTTTTATTTGTGTATACTAACGTATTACAATACAATACTATTATCTAGTTTACCGGTCCAACTGGCCGAGTGGTCAAAAGTGGTATGTCTGCGCAGTATGCTTACATGGAAACTGGGAGGTTATGGTTTCGAATCTCGACATAGGCAGTTTGTCAATTATTAAGAAAAAAAAAAGGGGGGGGGGGTTAATTGACTAAACTGTATACGTATGGACACGAACGAAGTAACCGGCTATGCTTGAGAAGGTTTTCTGCAGTTTCCATCACGAACACCAGATGAATATCGGCATAGTTCCTATCATATTCGGCTACAGCCGCATATCCTACCAATTCCTAGTCTATTCACAAAAATTCATTCCACTCTACTCACGTCCTCGCATCCTTAGGCATCACAATGGACCTTATGGTCGAAGTTAAGCCCGTCCAGGGCAGCCTCTGCAATCTATCTATCCAATGTCAATTTCCATTAAGGTTACGTACGACATATTATGAAAAAACTGCAAATATGTCATTGAATTAAATTTTGATATGAAAAAATAAACTCATGCACCAAATATCGAACCCTAGACCTCGGGATTTCTAGCCCAGTATGCCTACCATTACACCGCGGATGATTCTGACGAACGAATCCATTTTTGTCATATCATTGACAGTATTACTTTTTCGTCAACATCAACTTTTTATTCCAACATTATGATTCATTCAACTGAGCCAGAAATCAAGAAATCTAGGGTTCGATACTGGATGGATGAATTTATTCTTACATATCAAAATTTAATATCTTCTATATATGTTATATTTTAGTAGACTACCAAAGTAAACATGGAGGAAGCAAATAGTTTTAATAAAAATATACAGATGACCTGGATTTTTGATGTTGTAACAATTTAGATTCGATATATATTTCTTGGCAAACTTTTAGTACATTAAACCATGTAGTTAATTAGCCTGTACCAACCATAATAGCTACATCTTCTTCGAAAATTCGCAAAAACATGCTATATTTTAGTAGATTACGAAACTAAACAGGCAGGAAACGATTTTTCATGTTGTTCCAATTTAGATTCGATATATATTTCTTGGCAAACTTTTACCACATAAACATGGTTTATGTGCTAAACATAGTTAATGTCTCACCCAATAACATAAACCTCCATGTATGTATATTGGATATTTAAATAAATCTCTCCACATGTACATACATACATAAACATACATGTGAATACATACATAAACAAGAATATTACTTTGTGTAAAGACCAAAGACAGAAGAAAAAAAAACCAAAACAAAACAAAATAGGAATTTATTATTCCTCTTATTACAAGATTTATTTTCTGAAATCAATTTTCTTCTATCTAAACACAAAACATTAGATACTTCTTGTTTAAACAATGTTTACAATCTATCCATTCATTTGGATTACTTATATTTACTCAAAGCGTCGTCGTTTCGCGTTTGTTGGAGACGATTTGCAAACGAGAATACATTAAGAGACCAGACAATGTATTAAGAGACCTTAATCGACGAACAGCAAATTATATTTATTATTTGATTACCGTATTTTACCCGGTATATCTATACTAATATAATTCAGCTGAAGAGTTTTTTTGTTTGTTTGTTTGTTTGAACGCGCGAATCTCTGGAACTGCCAGTTCGATTTGAAAATTTTTTTTTGCGTTAGATAGCCACATTCATGAGGAGGGCTATAGGTTATCTAGCCTTACGTTAAAATTATCATTTAGCATTAAATATTGATATTAGTAAGTCGGACGAAAAAAGATATTCAATAGATATGGATATGCATTGGTCGCTGGTTCAAATCCGCTTGGAGGAAGAATTTTTTTTAAAATAATTTATTTTTTAAATTTGTTTTTATTTAATTTAATTTATTTTATATAAAACGCGGGGAATAGCTATATAAATACATTTTATATAAAGTGGCGGGAAACAGTAGTTATGTAAATGTAAAAACGTCTGTGGACACGATAACTCAAAAACGAAAAGAGATAACGAACTGAAATTTTGTGTGTGTGTTTTAAAGCTAAAAAGTAAGGGAAAGTAAGGAAATGGGAAATGGGAAAATCGGACTATGTTTGGGCAAAATGGGTAAAACTGCCTATCTTTGAAACGGTAATAGATAGAAGAAAAATGTTTCTTTTTTAAAAATAAACAGCTTTTCTTATAAACGTTTTTACATAAATTCAAGATATATATTTAGGCAAGTAACTCAGTTAGTTGTTTTTTTTTCACTTGTTTGAAAGATAATATTCAAATTACCGTATCTACCGATCTATATTAAGATTGATAGATTTCATTTAAAAACCAAGATATTGGTCTGTTTCCACCAGTTAGTCACTTGATTTCCAAAATTTCCTGATTGGAAGTTCGCCAGGAATGATTACAGATTTAAATTGATGTTTGTTCGATTTATTTTTATTTCTCTTTAATTGAATCGAAAGTTGTTTCTTCAAAAACATTTGTTCTAACTTCACATATTCTAAATACTTAGTTTTTAGATTATGTAGTCCTTGTTAAAAAAGTTTGAGTGATAGTTTTAAAACAAATGTAAGCTTTTCGTAATTAATCATAAATTTTATCGATATTTTCAAAATAATATTGAAAATAAAATAATATTATTGACTAAAGACAGTTTAGTCAACATTTAACTAAACACAGATAAGCAAGAAAAGGAATCTAATTGCAGTTTTTTTCTTATAATTTGGTTAAATTCAATGCTTCGGATTATTCAATACTTCGAAAAATTACTAGATATATCTCGATTAGTAGACATCATCAGTCTTTGGTATTTTTATCTCTTTTATGATACTGGAAACTGGTTAGTTTATTTACAGTTTGGTTAAAAAGTTGTAATCCCTCTTTCTTCTTCTTAATCTTTTCTCTTTTTTAATATTTTTGTCTTTGTTAGACATTCTTTTGAATTATTTTCTTAATTTTAATTCTTTACTCTTTAATTTCATTATCATTTTGTATCAAGAGCGTCAATGACGTTACCATTTCTCTCTTGGCTTCGAGAGACAACTTTTTTTCGATTTTTAGGCTTCCAAAAAAATAGAGTTTTATCGCATCTACCAAAATATACGAACTAAATAATATTACAGAAATAGTTTGATATTCGAAATCTGGATAATCAAAAAGTATTTTCATTTTATATTACAATAGCATGTAATAATTTATTGGAGCACATGATAATTTTAATACTTGCGGTTAATTTGTATGCTATATATTTATGGTTCAACAGTAGCACATAGGTTTATGAGAATAATACCTTCTAAGTATTCGCAACATATAAATAGGTAGTATTATATATGAATTTTGCTGTATAACATATAATATGGAAAATACTGAAACATTGAAATACGATATGTATTATTTTGAACAATGCTCTTAATATTAGTATTATAATGGAGCAGTATTAACTTTTGGTCTAAGAGTTGGCTACATAAAAGTGAACTGATAATTACTAATTTTTTAAATACATAAAAATTGTTAATTTTTTTGGTCATGGCTAATTGTGTAGTAAACTTGCAGTAAACAAATTTGCAGAACTATATCTTATGAGTTTGTAAAGTAAATGTTTGTTATATTAACAAATTATTATTTAAATAAATAATAAATACATGTAAAAGATATAATTGATCTTTATTAGTTAAAATTGATATTTTTAATTTCATTTATGAATTGTTATTATTTGTATGTGTAAATTACCAAGGTTGTTAACATTCACAGCAACCGTGATAATAGAGGGAAGTTATAGTTGAAATGCAACAGATAAAAATGAATAACAAAATTATAATAATAATTTAATGATAAAGCGACACCGCTACAAGTTCAATTTCAACTCGTAGTTAACTGCTTTACCGCTTCTGAGAGCGGTTAGGCCTCAACCTATACTTCTGAGTAAATTTTCGTTTAATTTTTATTTTCAAAATGTAATACTACACCAATTTTCAAAACTATATTCGATCAACTCTACACGATTAACCCTCGACCCACACTCTCTGCCTCCAATGAGACTTTTACAAAATGTGGCTCTTGCTTTGACGATATCATTGGAAACTTATGACAAAATATCACGACTATTTTCGATCAGTTCACTTTTATGAAGCCAACTCTTAGACTATTTATAACATTTGAATTTGCGGAAGAATGAACTCAAACTATCCAAACTTATTTAACAGGAAGAACTATTACAGTTTCAAATAATATGTTACAAAATAATTGTATATGACTTGTTGGAATTATCAAATCGTTTAGTTTCTATGAAAGAGAATAATGGTGGCTTTGGTTTATATATTTGAAAGGTAAAAATGTTTTGTTTTTTAAATTTTCAATGAAATCAAATCGTAGTTGGTATCCCCGATGAAATGGCGATACAATTGGTTGTGTATTAAGACGTCATAAAATACCTAATTTAATCTATTTTTAATAGGAATATATCCAGCAAAATATAGTATTTAATGGGGATAAATGCTAATATCTACGTAATTGAATTTCAGCCGACGTACTGTGGGCCAAAAGCGTTTTTTTTTTTAAATTTATGATTTTTTTGTACAATATATTTCGCCCCTTTATACTAAGCAACTTTTGTGTGTTTTTTTTTCTAAAATACATATTTAAAATATATTTTTAAACAAAACTTGTGGAAAATTTTCAAAAAAGCAGACTGTATAAGGTGTACTAAGTTGTAAGAAATAAAAATGGTTTATACTTTTAATCACTTTTCGACAGTTTTGGCTAATTTTTTTCATAGGCTAAAAATAACTTTTCTAATAGATGCCGAAGTTTTAGAATTCGTTTAGAATGCGAGATAATTAATAACAAAGCAATCATTCTATCTCACTCACTCTCAATAGAAGCATGTAAAACTATTATCTGTTGTGTTAAAAAAAAAACTCGACAGAATTTAAAAAAAACAACTATAACAGTAAAGATAAATATTTCTTAAATAAATTTTTTTTTTGCGTTTTACCGTTTTGTTTTCGAAATATGAAATTTTTTTTTCAAAATTACATTAATTTGTATATAAATAAATGTATGTGTGTATTTGTATTTGGTCGATAATAAAAGCAAACCGTTTTTTTGTCCTGATTATACAAGTGACAGTGCTGGAATTACCTTAAACACCAAAAATCCTTTATTTTGCATGGTTTTTATTTCTCTATAGATAACTGAATATATTGTGGTTGTGTTAATTAACTAAATATTGAAACACTCCATGTATAATGAAATATATGTTTGTGGTGGTTCCCTATTATTATGAATAGTAATAATAATAACAATATGTGATATACCTGGGAAAATAAAACCAGGTCAAGTGATTCATTTTTAATGTGTTTATATTTAAATATTTATCAATGTTAATTATCATCTACTTTTCATTAGCATACACCTACACATAGCAAACACTTTCCAATATGCATTATTTTTTTTCATGGGTATACTTATACCTACTAAACCCTGTGATGCTAAAAATATATCCGTTTTAACCATAACGTTGTGTTTTGTCTAGTTGTAAATTTTAAAGCTTCAAATATTTGTATAATACAAACATGTGAAAAAACAGCTTACTAAGTTAATTGGTTAAATATATCCGGTATATTAATTACAAAATTTTAAGCTCAAACTGTGGCAAAAACAGTTTATAAAAAAACGTTTCATACAAAATTTTTTTTAAATTTAATTTTTACGCGCAGAATGGATTGATCCATTCACGAATTAAACCGCAGTTTTTAGCTCTAGAAGAACACGCTCACCATATTTCATTCGTTATCTTTTTTGTTTTTGAGCCATCCTGTTTATGGATAGACATGCGGGAAGATTTAAATGGACCAATTAGGTCATTTTGTGAACACCGCGAAAATAACCCGAATCAAATTTTTAGGTGGATTTTCATAATTTGTGGATTAAAATGATCTGAAAATATGATTTTCATCAATATCGGAGACATATTTTATTTTTCGATTTTTTCGCTTTTTGTAAAGGGTTTTGTAGGAAAAAATTTTCAAAAAAATAAAAATTTTGTATGTTATGGAATTCGATAGGTAATATTTTAAAAGGTAATTTGAACCTAAGAAAATCATAAATCTAGTCCAAATTAATGCCCGACTTGTAGTTTCGAAGATAGAGCTTTTAAAATTTGTCGAATCCGTAACTTTGAATTTGAAAACGTATAAAATTAATTATTTTGAATATTATAACTCGAATCAAATTTTTAAGTGGATTTTCATAATTTGTGGGTTAAAATGATCTGAAAATATGATTTTCATCAAAATCAAAAAAACGAGAAAATTTTATGTTATGGAATTCGACGGGAAATATTTCATAAGATAATTTGATCTTAAGAAAAACAAAAATTTAGTCCAAATTAATTCCCGGCTTGTGGTAAGTATTTCAAATATAGCATTAAATTTTAGCATTTTAAACTCTTCTAGATTCTTAACTTTGGATTTGAAAAGGTGTATAATTTTGATAAATGAAATAAATTTTTTAATAGGCCAAGGGTTTTGGGGGTGCATAAGGAGAGGAGGAAATAAAAAATTTTTAAGGTCTCTTTTAATATTAGTAAAATATGGAATATTTGATAATAACTAAAGTTGTAGAAAATAAATTTTATGGTAATTTATCATGGTACATTATTTCTATCTAAATCTAATATTTACAGAATTTTTTTGCAATTTTTGTGTATAAATACTTTAGACCAGCACTTAATGGTATGAGAGTATGACTTTCCACTTGATTTTTTATATCCGAAACCCCAAGGAACCGAAAAATTTATTGTGTGACATCCTCCCCGAAACGTTTGTATGTAGTAGATCTATCATGACTCATACGCATGAGCTGAAATTGTGACAAAACCATCTTTAAAGAAATATTTTCAATTGGAATAGAATACCCATACTAAATGAATATTAAAACTATTATGGCACCATGGTAATATGATTCGATATTCATGATGATTTCTCCATCCTCGAAAATGAATCCTAGAAAATCACTCGTAGCTTCTACGTGACCAATTTTTTTAATATTTATTTCCGAATAAATATAAAATATACTATTTTCCAGAAATAATCAAACATATTTTATAGTTGTTTTTATTGCTTAAAAGCATATTATATTTGAAAAGAAAATTAATTTAATTTGTCAATTTTATTGATTCCATCGGTTTTTGTTGTCATAATATGACCTAATGGGTAAACCCATAGATTCCACAGTATGAAAGACAAACTAATATCAGTTTTATACCATTCAAAATAAAGTATATACGTTGCTCTAATACTGTATAGGCGACTGTATGTGTAATAAAGCCCGAGCTGAAGCTTTGTAGTGTCATAGTTGCGATAATGGATGCGGCTATTAATAAACATACACTATTATACTGTACAAAGAGTTTATTAGCTGCAAGCTATGTAATTGTTATATAATAATACCAACCTTTTGTGAAAATTACCTAAATATTTATACAATAGTTGCAACCCGTTAAAAACTCACTTTACTTCTAAATACACTTCAAATAATTCAAAATAAAGGTTATCTGAGCGACTTTCAAAATGAATGTAAACCTTTCATTTTCAAATACCGGTCAAGAAATATTCGGGATTGTGCAATCAAAGGTCAATAATATATTTGTTAATACGATAGTCTTATTAATAAGCTAACACCAAAATTTCATTAAATCTTTCAACCTATGAGATAAATAAGAATGGCATTTTCATTTTTATCTGTGCGTGATTTTAAATTTATTGACAAATAATTTATTTCCAAAATTTTGTTAATGCAGATATTTCTGTAGAAACTATAAACTATATTAAAGATCTAGTCGTTATAAAACGTTAGAAAACCAGTCCAAGTGACCGAGTGGTCTAAGGTTATGGGTTCGAATCCCGACATCGGCAGTTTGTCAATTATTAAGAAAAGAAAAGGGGCGGTCAGTTGACTAAACTGTCAGCGTATGGACAAGAACGAAGTAACCGACTATGCTTGAAAAGGTTTTCTGCAGTTTGCTTTACGAGCTCCAGATGCATATTGGCATACTTTCTATTATAATCGGATGCAGCCGCATATCCTACCAATTCCTAGTCTATACACAAAAATTCCTTCCACTCTACTTACATCCTCACATCCTTAGAGAGCCCTTTGGACCTTCTCTAAACGTTAATCTAATAAACGTTAAATTCATATACAATGTTAAATTCATATTTAAAACACGAATGCCGATGATTTCCGATTGTCACATAGCCGATCGTTAATAAAAAGGTCACATTGTATAATCTAAAATTTCAATTCACTCCCCATACAAAATGTTGTGTAGTATCGCTAAAGATGTTTTCACATCCAAACATTGTTTTTGTAAATAAAATGGAACATTTATAGAAATACCTCATTGTCAATTTATCACAGTCGGTATTTTGAAAGATTATTTCACGAACATGATTCAAATTGAGTATAGTTTTACTCAAATACGGATTTGAGGTTAAGACGTTAGTTTTGGGAGTTGAAACGGGACATAAAAAAACGTGTTTCTATGATTATTGTATGGAGTGTCAATTAAATAACAAAAAATCACAAATAAAAAAGATAAGCTGTTGATTGAAGGAAAATTTTAATGCCAGAAGAATTTTTTTATAAGTTTAATTTAGTTTATTGTGGGTTGCATGTTTGAACAAAAGTTCCGAAAATCATGCTATACTGAAAATTAATAAGTTATTTTATTTATTTTTGACGGAACACGTTTGCCAGTATAATTTGATACTGGACCTGGATTTTTCATTTTAATGATATACCCTTTCGAAAAACTTGTATATTTAGCTAAACGTTGGACAGAGGACCCACACGACAATTGTATCTATATAGATAAATTGGATTAAAGCGTAGTATATCAAATATTTTAATTATTTATTTATTTATTTATTTAATGTTATTGGTTTTATTATGAATTTTATCCGTATAATTTGCATACGTATAAATTATTCATAAATTAGGAAAAGCTACATTTGTTTATAAATTTTATTCCATTATAAAATTATTTTATAATACTGTTTCGAAACTGTATGGTTAACTAAAAATTGTTTGTGGTGTAACACAAAACCTTCAAATAAATACCCAAAATATGTAAAAGATTTTCATTGGCTTTTTGAAATCGTACCCAATTTTTCGATAATGCTCTAATTACAACAACCAAAGTCCAAATATTTTGGGGCTGACTTTAGTATCATAGGATAGTTTCTTTAAGATTATTTCGATTTCTGTTTTCATTCCAAAGTATTTTTCTCGGGTTATTTGACTGTTTCCAGACTTTTGGAAATCCTATACATAACACAAATAATTTATATAGAATTTGGGGCAAATTTTGAAATTAAAATAACTTTCATTATTTATTGATATACTCGTTCTTTTCTTGGTAGAAAATTTGGTAGTTAAGGTAATTCCTTCAGCTTCTAGAACGAAAAAGGTATGTTTATTATTTTAGAAGTCTTATTTTTGATTATTTCGATTGTTGATTATTTTGTACTAAATATTTTTCATATTAAAATATTGATGTCAAAATAATGTGTTTATTTATCTTAAAGCTTATGATCAATAATCAAACTAAAAATTTCGTTTCAAATTTGCCCCAATACCTAGATCAGTTTTTGTATTATTTATATGTATTTCGACTACAAAGTAGTCATCATCAGTATAAATTAGCTAGTCGTAATTTACTCTCTGACAATTAGAAATAGATAGAAAATCGAAACTGTCACCAAATTAGCAACGAATAACATATCCTGAGACAATATAAGAGTAATTTTAATAAGAGTGATGTTGACAATAATAAATTTGAATGAAAGAAATTTTAACAAGACTAATTTCAATAAATTTTATTATATTTTAATTTATTTTGTTTAATTTTTTTTATATTTTTATTTGTGTCTATTGATTTCGATTTTCTATCTATTTCTAATTGTCAAAGAGTAAATTACCACTAGCTAATTTATACTGATGATGACTACTTTGGATTCGAAATACGTATTTTTAATACAAAAACTGATTTAGGTATTGGGGCGAACTTGAAATTTTATTTCAAAAACCTAAAGTTCTCATTAATTATCATTTGATAATCTAATAAAAATTTCATTTAATTTATAAAAAAAAATTTCTTTATTTAAATATTGACAAATCTTCGAAAATTCCCAAAGCATTTGTGAATTTTGAATTTTTTATTAAATTTAAAATTACAATATACAGCATGTTTCAAATTAGTACTTACAAAAAATTACTAGTGATTGTATACAAAATTTGCAACGAATAGTCCTTTCAAGCGATTGTCTATAACTTTTGTTTTTGAGATGATACGATTTGAGTAATGTTTGAGTGATTAATATTTTTAACTTAAGACTACCAGTGACCAGTTTACAGCGCTTGAATGATATGAGTTCCATCTGGATTCTTAAATAAGATAAATATTACATTCTACTAGTTTTCAACTGTAATAAGTTTCTATTAAAAAAACATTTTTAAAAACTAGCTTTTTATAGTAAAACTAATTTTCAATAACTTTACTTCTTTTGTGTTTTTCGCTTTTTTTCAATATTAAGAGAGATATACCAAATTTTGTGTTTCCCCGTCCCTCTAAACCCCTCTTTCCCCTTGCCGATTCTTGTCATGCTTACCAAACTGAACCAACATGTAAAAATTCAACTCCGTAGGCTAAGAGGAAGTGATTCTAATTGAACTTGCAAGATTTGTCCCAAACATACATACATACATACATACATACATTGCAAGTTAAATAAAGGCTTGTAAAAACAAGGCGAGGTGAGACAAGTCTTGTCTGGGGTCACGGAATGACCACCCCCGCCTTCCATTATTAATTTTTTTTGTAAATGATTTGTGATAGGATGAGCAATACCTTAATAGAGCATTAAATCCTATACAAAATGGCAAGTTTTTAGACTTAATGTCAAATCAGATAGCCAGTTATGATGAAAATTTCTCCTAAATCGAAATTATCTCCTATCGTTCATAAACTAAATAATTTTGTAGTAAAAAAAGTTAATTAATTGTAAAATCTCAAAAACATTCACCAATCTAAAAATTCTATTTCATTTTGATAGATAAACTATAAACTTAATGTGGCTTTTTCATCGGAAGTAAAATATCATTGGTTTTATTTTTATCTCTACTTAGAACACTCAGTTGTGAATACCTTTGTGGATACCTTTGTGTGCAATGAATATAAATACCCTGGGGAATATCGACACAATATTTAAATACTGCAATAATTTATACAGTAAATAAAAAACTTTTTCCAATATAAATAAAGAAATACGAGTATATTTATATAAAATAAAGAAACTTTTTTTACCGGCTATCGATTAAATTCAATAAATTAACACACAAATAGTTATATAGAATACAAAAAGCACACTTTTCTTAAAGCTTCTTTTAACTCAATACTCTATATAAAGTCAATAAATAAATAAAGTCATTTTCAATTCAATATAATATAATATTATCCATTGCTTCTTCGGAAAATGAAATCACCTCTGAAATACTGAACGAAAAGAAGATAACTATATTTTACCGCCAACAAAGGGAAGCGTTAAATAACATCACCAAGTAAGACTATGCTATATAGTTAAAGATAATGTGATAAATGCTTTTTCGTTGTGTTGTCTATCTCTCTTTGTGTTTGTCTGTCTCTGTGCTTGTAAGAGATCGTGTAACGAATAAGATGAAACAATAATGATGATCTTGGACTTACTGACGGCGAATTTAAGTACAAACAATGCCGGCATCACATATGATATATGTTCGGTTACTTTATATTCAAATGGCTAAGGTGTTAGATATATTTATAACTGAGTCTAGCTAATATTGTAGGAATATATCCAGATATCCTGATATATTCTACCTAAACCGAAGGTGAAGAATAATAGATACATCTTTTATTAATAATTCTAATTTATGGACTTTAATCAAACGTTTATTTTTGTCTCAATATTTAATAACTAATATACAAGTTTGTAAGTGGTTACGACGTGTAACCTTGGGACATATGTATAGCACGATGATGGCTAGATATTGAAGTCTATGGTCTGGTATAAGTACACTACAATACCATTATTAGTTGTTGGATTGCCAACTATGGGATTACAGGCAGGCATGATAATAGTAATAACTAGCGAGAGGGGTACCGCAAATGGGTCCCTCGCACTTAGACCAAGGGATCCTCTGTGCCCTCCTTGAGAACAACCTGTCACCCGAAGGCTAGACGTCTCCGGGTAAGAGGTGCTATTTTAAGCAAATGAAGCTATAGGATTATTTTGAGGCAATACGCCGCACAGAAAGCTCACAGCTTCTCCGCCGGGATTGCTCCCAGGATTGATGGATCCAGGGTTTCGGATCCAAACATTCTACGCCTGACACTCTGCAGATGCAAATGACATGTATGGAGGTTTCAGCGTCCTCCATACAGGCCCTACAAGTGGGATCATCAGAGATCCCCAAGTTATGAAGATGTGGCCTAGGTGTGGTTATGAAGAATGAGGTTATGCACAGCTTGGCTTGTCGGATGCCCTGCGCAAAGTCCCAGTGATGGAGATGAGCTTGTCGTAGCCACTTCTTAATTCGGTAAATTACGGAGCATCTTGCTATGGAAATGATAGGCTCAGGGAAAAGGGGCGTATCAGATGATCCCTCTCGTGTCAACGAGCCCGCTGCTTCGTACCCCTTAACACCAGAGTGACTCGGTACCCAGATCAGTCTGACTGTGTTATTCTGTCAGACACAGACGCAGGCAGGCGTCCTCCATATTGAATTTTGATGCCAACTAACGCTTACACGTACATAAATTGCCTAAAACGAACGGCAAGTTTCAAGTGTAACGTAAGCATGCATACGCCAAAATGAACGCTGAAATCTGTAAAAAAAGTTCGCCAAGTAAGGAAGTATTTGTTTCATTCCTAACCAATAGTAAAAATATACATATTTTTACACTCGAATTAAGAAATAAAAAAAATTGAACTAGCAAAAGTTTTTTTTTTAAATTTCTCAAGGTTTAAGACATTTCTCAAGGTTTTAGGAAGGTATTTGACGGAATGACTTCGAATTATTTAAGTTTTTAAAGAATATAGTTCAGTTTCAGTTCTTTAAATTTACATTGAATTTGATAATTTTCTGTTTTTTCGAAAAAATTAGACCAGACGTTAATGCTCAAAATATTCATCTATTTTATTTTAAAAATTATTCCAAATTCCTGCAATTTCGTAGATTTTTCTTAAATTTATAGATTGTTTAAGTGTATAGCAGTCATGATTACGACACACAAACAGTTAACTAACGAACAAATCACAATGAAAGAGAGTGGCACATCTTAACCATGTCTGTTTCAATAATGTATAACCTTGACATAATCACGATAGGGTTTAACTTGTTTCTATTATTTTAAGAATATTTGTAATAGATCGTTCGATTTTGAGCATAAAGGAAGCAATCGATAACGTCGAGGCATTATTTTTACGGGAAAACACTTTTTATTTATAACTATTTTCCTTTTCACTTATTATTTAACTATTTGTTTCAAGGACTCTTCTGGCTCTAAACAAAACTTGGGTTGTAAACGAAGATATAAATAACGTCTTTTTAGAAAACGATGAATTTTTATTGTTATGTTTTATTTACAGAATTACTATTCCAAAAAAAACAACTCATCTCGCATTTTCATTCAGAATTAAAGTGTTTTTGTAAAAAAAGGCTTCTTTTTTAAATATATTCGTTACACAGTTGGTAGGAAGATGCGATAATGTTATGCATAATCAACATTATGAAATTTTAAAATCCTTTTATTTTACATTTTAATAACAAAAACCATCATGTTGTATTTCACTCTTATAATTAAATAAACATGAAAAGAAACAAATGTTATTTTTTGACTTAGTTGCTCCTAAATTGCGTAGGAGCAATAGAAAAATCTTTACAAACATGTATAAAATAATAACGTCTAGTAGATGTGAAACATCGAAACTCTTTTGTAAAGAGAATATGTATGAATGGATGGTTTATTAAAGGAAATAAATGTGGCATAATCAAGGAAGGAATCATAATCATAATCATAATGTTTTTTCGATTTCGAGTTGATCGTGTTGACAGAGAGACAGCCGTTACAAAGTCGAACTTAACTTAATATACCCTGGTACAAAAATATTATAAACTTTTTTAGAAAAGATCTTTTAGAGTGTAATATCGGCCTATGACACATTTTTAAAAAATACTCTGTAACTATGTTTCTGTTAATATATGGGTGAGTGGGTTATGACTTTCTCAAAGTTAACTTTAATTAACCCGTTGTCTTCTAGTGTGGTCCCTAGTCCCAATTTATAATGTTTCCTTTTTTCTATGTGTACATACACAAAGAGAAGTATTTTATGTACTGTAAACATGTATCTTTATATTATAACATATCCCCAAATTATTAAAAACATTAGCTTTAACCAATAAATTTTATTCAGACATTCAATGCGTATCGTATTTTTAAACCTGCTTTGTTGTTCGTATTGCCACCTATTAAAGAGTTTTTGAACCTGTATATGTACTGCCATCTATGAGAATTTTTAAAACTGATTTATTAAATGTAATATCACCTATGAACAACTTGTGGATCGCGTGGCGAGAAATTGTCGCCAGGCCAAAAGTCTGTCGAACACGCCGCAATAAATGTTTCAAATGTTTTACTGAGTAATGTATAAAATCCAAAAGGAATAATTGAGCTTGGAATGGATTGTGAGCCAAAGCGGGGTACAATGTTGATTATTATTTTTTAGAAATACGAAATATTGCGTGTTATGAATTCAATACTCCATTGAAGATGGATTAGAGCCTCCACTAGTAATGACAAAAAATCTGAATAAGACTCCACTGAAATATTGACAGTAAAGTAAATATCAAAAGCGTAGATTTACGAGTGGTTCTAAAACAATAGTTTATAAATGCTAATCGATATTAATTAATTAATAATTAATAAAATTATCGACTGGTAAAAATGTACATCTATACAATCTATATACAAAGAAATAAAATTGATGTGTCTGCAATGTAAAAATAACAGCTTTACTAAATGTATATGAAATTATATACGGTACTAAAATTATTGCCTGTCTGTATGTCTGTCTGTCTGGTGCAGCTAATCACCGAAACGGCTGCACCGATTTTGACGAAACTCTTCACTGGCAGATAGCTGATGTTATAAGGAGTAACTTAGGCTACTTTTATACCACATAAAGGCCATGAAATTGAAATAATACAAAAAAATAGGTATGAAAGTACGCTCAGCGGAGCGGGCGGGATACAGCTAGATTAGATATATTGTCCAATCTGGTTACGTAGAACTAGATTATGTGTTTGAGCAAACAAGTTTTATACACAATAAATAGTCTTGCCTATAATTTAAATTTTATTATACAAAGATGTTGTTAAACAAAGAAAATTTACACCACCAATGTCATGTACTAATCAGAGTTTGTTTATAATTAAATAACCAACAATACCCATTATTTAAATAAAATTACATTTCCATAGTATTTATTTTCGCAGTATTAGTGGGTTTTATTAGTATGTGTATTTAATTATGATCATAACTAAAGATCAGATTATATGTGCATTTCTTTTGCCAAATCTATAGAAGTTTATTTTGAGTTTGGTTTGAAACTCAATGTCTTATGATTTTCAGTTTTTGCCATTATACAGTCATAAAGTTTGCAGTACTCCTATCAGACAGAACTAACCAATAAGTCAAAAATCTAACCTTGAAGCTTAAATTATTTAAATTACTATTCTATAAACGTTATTTGTGATTCAATTGGAAACGACAAATGTGATAAAATTTAAAAGTAGGAAAATTAGACATAAGGAAGAGTTTTCTCTGACATTCTTGTCATTCAGTATTATTTAAAATTTTAAGTATATATTGTAACTTCCCATTATAGGGAAGTTTTAGTTATCGACCCGACATTCGATATCATAATTTCCATCATATCTCCATGTTTTAAAGTAACCAGAGTTTATTAACCCCTTTTTTTGAGAAGTTGTTTGCGTGTATGTGTGCATGTGTGTAGGTTGATAAGCCATCGACATTTTTTTGTTGCAAAAAATCTTGAGAGCAAAAAAATGATATCGGCTTCGTTGAGGTGGCTAATAAAGTATGTTTAAAGCCGTGTCAGAAAAGGCTATCGTTGGGTTGCATGATTGCATCCTAAGCAATATAATCCGAGCTCTAGTCATTAAATAAATAAACCGACAATAATTACAATGACGAAGTAAAATAATTGGTTTGTTTCCGTTGACAATGACAACAAAACTGTACCAGAAAAGTGACACGTTGTACTTAGTCAAAATAATAATTAAAATGTTTCAAATTTCACCAATGAAACGAAACGTATGAACAAGAGGTCTGGCCACAAACAAACAGAAATGTACATTGTATGGTATATCTTATCACGTGACATGTAATTTTTATTGTTTTGAACAAAAAACTTCAAAAATAAGAGAGAAATTTATAAAAAAGACGAACCATTCACAGTGAGTTTTTATATTTTGTTGATTGTATTCGTACGAAACAATAAATAGAATGTAGAACAATTTTCATCATTTTTTTCTGTGTCTAGTACAAAAAATAATAAAAAGGCATCATTTTTTGCTTGGGTTTCTCTTTCAAATTGTCTTGTTATTGAATTATTCATGCGAATTTTACTATTAAATTGATAGTAAAAGTTTTTTTTTTTTTTTTTATATATGATCTTTCATTTTCAATTTTATGTATTTACATGCGTGAGTGTGTATGTTGTTTTTCTTGGAATAAATTTTCAGAAACATTTTCAAAATATAAAATTGTTTTGTTAAGTTAATATGTTCTACACATTCAAATTATAAATATATACAAGCATCATCAAAAAAGTTTTTCCTTTCAATTATAGAAATATGTTACATCAACAATAAACTATCCATGTATGTATATGATTATATTAGGTCATGTAATTTTCAAACTCAAACATTTCTACTGCTTAGACTAGAGTTGTAAACAGAAGCATACAAACCAAAATAAGCAAAAAAAAACATTCAATTTTGTTTTTCGAATTCACCCCGGTTTAGCCGCAATTTGCCAATTTGTGTGTTTCTTTTATTAATATTTCAAAACCCGTTGAAGATTCGTTTGAAACTCGGAAAATACCTCACGCACATAGACCTCATGAATATCCAACAAAAGTTTATAAAAGTAAAATGAAATAACCAGGAAATCAATAAATTTAACAAGAATTGTTACAAAATAAATATTTTAGAACGTAAGCTTACTCATCAAAATCGGTTTAAAATAAGTTTCTACTAAAAAAACATTTTTTAAAACAAGTGTTTCATAATAAAATTAATTTTCTACGACTTTACTTCTTATGTGTTTTTCGATTTTTTCAATATTAAGAGAGATATACCAAATTTTGTGTTTACCCCTCCCCGCCCCCTAAACCTCTCTTTCTCCTTGTCGATTCTTGTAATGATTACCATAAAAATGCATTGTCATCGAAACTGAACCAACATATAAAAATTCAACTCCGTAGGATAAGAAGAAGTGGTTCTAATTCAGCTTGCAAGATTTGACTCGAACATACACACACATACATACATTGCAAGTTAAATGCAAGTTTAAAAGCTTGTAAAATTACAGTTTACAGTTTAAATTACAAACGAAATTACAGTTATCTATTAATTTTACTCCTGCAATAGTGTTTAAAAATTGTTTGATGTGGTTTCTATGGAAGCATCCAATTGTTTATTTCAATCAGCTGAGATTAAAATTCATTTGAACATATGTTCGAAGACCGCCATTCACGACCATACACTGCGCCAGTCGGTGGCCATGGAGTACCTCACCCACTCGAACACTCCACGCATATACAGCCATGCAATATTGTTCACAGGTATGAAATCTATTGTTTATTCTGCACCTACAATCAATATTGCCCGGCCGAGAGAGAGTGGATGAAGAAAGAGAGGCAATAAATTTGAAAAACGAATATAAAGCAGACAAGCTTTGATTCGTAAATGCATAATTGATTTGTAATGCGTAGGTTCAAGGTTCAACCGATGCTCAAGTATCGACACATGATACTCTATTGTTTTCGATACAGAAAATTGAAGCTGAGTTTTTCTGCATCTTTGAGAATCCTAACAACAATATTCAAAACACACAGTGTTAGACAGAATTTCTTTCCTCAAGAAAACATGTTTTCTTCCAAATACTTGCTTCAATAAAGAAACCCTGGTTTTCATTCAAGACGCAGTCGAACCAAAAACATTTGATTAGTTGAGCGAAGACACTAAAATTCTTGAACGGTGTTTAAAATTTTTTAAAGTAGGAGTTCGTTAGTCTTAGCCTAAAAGAGTCTTTCTTGGCCAAATACTCTTGTGAGTCTTTAGTCAAGAAAATGAAACTCTTGTAAAAAAACGGTATTTTTCTTATTAAAAAGTTTAAAAAAAAGAGAAGAAGAGAAAGTTTAAGCAGCTTCTTTAACTGAAGTATAACTTCTCTAAAAAGTTTCTTTTGTTTAGATTAAACAAATGTTTTTAATTTGGTCCGAAATTTTACCATCTTGGTTCAAAGAAATCATCATTTCAGTTTAAGTCTTTCGAGAGTCAGTTTATCTTTAGTTAAGCGAATTTTCTCAAGTCAAAACTTTAGATATCAAGATACTTATTTTATGGAAGATATATATTATCTTTCCTATATATGAGAGTCAGAAATTCTTGGTTTAAACAATTTTTTCTTATACTGCAAGGAATAGGGCATATGCATGAAAATTTTTTTTTCACTTGAATTGAAGCATGTTTACTTGACAAATATCAAGGTAAAATTACTTTTTAAATAACTTTAAAAATAAGCGAGATATGAATGATTGAAATTCCCGATTAGACAAAGAGAGTGATAGCCTTCTTGATATGTTATGTGACGTCATATTACACTTTCACCATTTAAAATACACGTAAAACTCCGTTTTTATTATTTTTGCAAGAAAGAGACAGATAATAATCTTTAAAAGCTTATAGCTTTTGTCGGATTTTAATTTCGTTTTTAAATATTATTACAGTATTAACAGTATTTTCATATTCTGAAAATAAATGTGAAAAAAAATTTTCATGCATATTCCCTATTACTTCTATCAGTACATAAATCGACAAAATACAATTAGGCATACGATTTTTTTTCAAATACATGTATTTTCTTCGTATACATATGTCAGTGGTAAAAGTGAGATAAATTCTTTCTATATTTACCACCAAACATAGACATATGTGTCTTTTTGATTTATGTTTTTATACGAAATGCATTAGTTTTTTTTTTTGTCGAAAACACTTAAAATGGTTTCCTATTTTTCTCATTTTATTACAAACCACCCATTTTTCTGACCGTTTATAATGAAACTCTTCTAATAAACAACTATAAACATAAATAGAAGTTTATTCACCTTTCATTTCATTCAAGGATATTAGAGTTATTAGACTATTAACAGGAAAAATCAAAATTTTGCTATATCATCAAGTAATAAAAACGAGATTGTGTATACAATAAAACAAATTTATTGTGTACTTAATTGTGAAACATACTGCTATTCCATGTTATTGTGGAAATTAAAAACTATCATCGAAATGCTTATACTTTGCAATAATTCAACTCTTAAACTATATTACATTTCAAATTTTGCTCCAATTCCTAGAACATTTATTTGTATTTTATAAATACGTATTTCAACTACAATGTAGTCATCATGAATATGAATTAGCTAATCGTAACTATCTCTGAGATATGGAGTCAGATATATGTTGCTCGTTGCTAATTTGGTGCGTGTCTCACAATGATATTAAAAAAGTGTTGTCTTTTATATGGTCTGACTAAGGATATGATCTGATTTGAAGGATTATTTGAGTTGACTGAACAATTAAAGGATTAAGTGTGTGAAGAACCCCATCCATTTATTGGCGGTATTCTTTTGTAACCATGCGGCGATGTTATTGTCACTAAGGTGAGGGTGTTGATCGAAGCTTACCTTGATATTCAGATATTAAATTTTTTGAAAATGGTTTAATTTTATTAAATCAGAATTCGGAATTGGGCCTTTGTCTAAATTCATTGTTTGTTTTCACAATTTGTGTATGTAGATACTTTCGTATGCATTTAATTCTTTGGGGTTTTGTACAAACCGAATTTAAAACTACAAAAATCGGTACAAAACCCCACAGAATTGTGTAGAAAAATTAACAAATATCCTTTTGAAAAGTTTTCTTTTTGTCACCAAATTAGCGACGAGTAACATATCCTGAGACAATATAAGAGTAATTTTAATAAGAGTAAAGTTAACAGGAATAAATGTAAATGAAGGAAATTTTTACAAGAGTAATTTCAATATAATTTAAAATTTATTATATTTTAAATCTAGTATATTTTAAATAAAATTTCAAATTCGTCCCCTTTACCTAGATCAGTTTTTTGTATTATAAATACGTATTTCGACTACAATGTAGTCATCATCAGTATAAATTAGCTAGTCGTACTTTACTCTTTGACAATTAGAGATAGTTATAAAGTCGAGATCAACAGACAAAAAAAATAAATAGAAAATTAACTAGATTAAAATGTATACTAGATTTAAAATATAATAAATTTTAAATTATATTGAAATTGCTCTTGTTAAAATTTCTTCATTCACATTTGTTCCTGTTAATTTTACTCTTATTAAAATTACTCTTATATTGTCGCAGGATATGTTACTTGTTACTAATTTGGTGACAGTATCACCAATATACATTTTAATCTAGTTAATTTTCTATTTATTTTTTTTTTTTATTGTCTGTTGATCTCGACTTTATAACTATCTCTAATTGTCAAAGAGTAACGTACGACTAGCTAATTTATACTGATGATGACTACATTGTAGTCGAAATACGTATTTATAATACAAAAAACTGATCTAGGTAAAGGGGACGAATTTGAAATTTTATTTCAAAAACCTAGAGTTCTCACTAATTATCATTCGATAATATAACGTTTAGTATATTTTAATTAATTAGTTAATTACTTAATTTTCTATTTATATTTATTTTTGTCTATTGATCTCGACTTTCTATCTATTTCTAATTGTCAAAGAGTATATTATGACTAGCTAGTCGAAATACGTATTTATAGTACAAAAAACTGATCTAGGTAAAGGGGGGCAAATTTGAAATTTTATAAATGTGATATGATTATTTGTTTTAAACACACACATCAATACGAAATTTTCATTAAGAATAATATACTTTAATGAAAAATGACAACGGTTAATTTATTTTTTATTTTTTTTAGTGACGTACATGCCACAAATCCTTTAATCCTTATAACACAATTATTCTCAAATTTATTTTTGTTATTCAAATTTTGTTATCAAAGTGTCAAAATATGGTAATGCAAAAAAAAGAAAGAATAATGGAAATACAAAGAATATCCATTTAAAATTAAAATTAAATTAAAAAAATTTAAAAAAAAAAAAGTACAATGGTTAGTTAATTTATTCATTTTTAATGTTTTGTTTTTTTAGAATTATGTTTTTATTTTGTGTACCTTATTTATCATTCGAGATAAAAATAAAAATTCATCGAATAAAATGAATTTTTGTTGACTTCGATTTGAAACATAGTTATCCAAATAATTAAACTTATACCACACTTATATTTCGAGTATCAGTCCAAGTAGCCATGCTGTAAAAGCCTTGCTGTAACGGTAGTACATTGGACTAGAAATCCAGAAGTCCAGGGTTTAGTACCTGGTGAATGAGTTAATCTTTTTATATTAATTTGATATAAGTATAGTATTGTTATGTTTAAGTATACACAAATAATAATACGTGCTAATATAAGATAATGTTGACTTCAAATTAATACTGTCAATGATATGAAGAAGTTGATTCAATCAAAGAGTATCATCCGTGGTGTTACGAAAGCACACTTCGAAATCCATAGGTTCAAGGTACTTGATGAATGAGTAAATTTTTTATTTTAATATTGAATTGAAACTAACTTCAAAGTAGATATAATTTTATATAGATACAATATTTATTGAATAGTTTCCTCGTATTAATACACAACCATATAATGGCCTATCTCTGCATTATTAATGTATGAACATTTTTAAAGTTAATTTTTTATAATTAATAAAAAATATATAATTTATTATTTTTTAATTCATTAATTCAATGCGTTTTTAAGGTAGTTCTAGCATGTATTATAATCAACACAAAAAACTGGTTTGCTTTTATTATAGTAGAAATACATATCCACATATATGTATATACTTACCATACATATATTTATATACCAATTTTGAAAGAAAAAAAAAATTTTTTAACTAAAAAAATGAATTTTTTAACTATTATGTTTCGAAAACAGAACGGTAAAACGTGATTTTTTTTAAATTTATTTAAGAAATATTTATCTTTACTCTGCTAGTTTTTTTTTTTAATTCTGTCGAGTATTTTTTTTTTGAATACAACAGATACTAGTTGGGCGGGCATGAAGTTTTACATGCTTCTAATAAGACAGAATGGGAGAGTAC
Source organism: Nineta flava (assembly GCA_963920215.1). NCBI lineage: Eukaryota > Metazoa > Arthropoda > Insecta > Neuroptera > Chrysopidae > Nineta > Nineta flava. Next base: position 101,594,447 of record OY986042.1, read on the forward strand.
GATTACTTTGCTATTAATTATCTCGCGTTCTAAACGGTCAAAACGTTATTTTTAGCCTGTGAAAAAAAAAGAGCAACATCTATCAAAAAGTGATTTCATGCGTATCTTAAAAGCTAAAATTTACATGCATTCAATTATTTCCTCAATACTTTATCGTTCCCACTCACATTTCAAAATTATTAAACGATAATCGAATATTTGATTTGAATCAAGTATAATTTGTAATATAATAAATTTGTAGTTAAACTATAATTGGTGTCATTGTTCATGATGTCATAATACAGGTACTAAAAAAGCAATTTATATAAAAGCAATTACTGTTACATTGTATATATATAGAACAATAATTATGTAACCTATTTGTTCGAATATGTATTTATGGGGAATTACATGTATAATCATATCCAATCTACCTACAAGCTTATTGTCAAATAATTCCAATATGTTATTTGGTTATGAGTGCAACAAGATGTTTAAGAGAAACATGAATAATAACAATAATTAGAAAGCTTATTAAACATCAAATATGCTAAATTATAATACATTTGTATCAAATTACATATTGTATAAATTAATTTAAAATGTAATCATTACAATTAACGCATGCTTTCATATGTAAAAGATGTCTAAATATTGTCTAGATATGGCGAGTCAGAAACATATTACTAAATAATGTTTTTGAGAGCAGACCTGAGGACGAGCTTAAAAAACATGGCTGTTTATTGTGTGCAACCGAAAGAGTAATCCATTATGTATGTTTTGATTTATGTCAAATAATTATTATACCCGGTATATATAAATATACAAGGTATATTAAATTTAGTCCCGACATGGTAACGCTTGAACATATTGATCGCAGACATAAATGCTTAGCTAAGGTGTTCATAAAATAACCTAACTCGACCATTTTCACATGCCCGTCTGTCCGTCTGTAAACACGATAACTCAAAAACAAAAAAATATAACGAGCTGAAATTTTGTTTGTGTATAACTCAAAAACAAACCATGTTTGGGCAAAATGGGCCAAACTGTCCATCTTTGAAACCATAATAGATAGAACAAAAATGTTAAGACAAAAATGTTCTTTTTTTAAAAATAAATACTTTCGTAATAAACTTTTCGTTTAAAATTTTTTTACTTAAATTCAGGATATACCGGAGATTTAAGCAATTTACTCATTTAGATGTTATTTTCACTGGTTTTTTTCTTCTAAATTTTGACAGTTTGACATGTAAATTTTTTTAATATTTTAAATTTATTGACAAATAATTGCTTACCAAAATTTTGCTAATGTACATATTTCTATAGAAACTAAAGAATAAAACAAAGAAATAAAAGTAAAACGAGATTAGAATTACGAAAAAGAATTACTTTCGATATGTATAATTAACATACGGAAAAAAGACCATTTATTATGTTTTACAATATTGAAAATCAGCGTTTGTTCATTATGACTTAATTGTTTAAAAAACGTTAACAATATCCCAAATTAATGTTCAATCCTCTAACTTATGAGTAACCTTTCAGAAAATCTAAGTTTCGAGTAGTCATTATACTTGGCTGGATAAATCCCGAGTGTATCTCGTTTAAATGGAAACATAGAATGGCACTTTGCTACTTTTCTCCTAGAGTATCCTCACTTCGCCATTTCTTCCCTTTCTATATTATTCCAAACTCTTATATTATATCTTATAAGCAACACAATGTCCAACAAAAATTATCTGCTATGACTATTATTTATATGTCTCCACTTCTACACGTTCTGGGATCCAAAAAATAATTAGTATATTGTTCTTGTCCAAACTGTTGCGGTTGCCTAAACATTTCAAATCCAGTTATACTTTGACCATCAATGAAACGATGTTCTGATTCCGGTATTTTCATTGTTTTGAAATATATATTATTTAGCAACGATCAATAGGGAATATGCATGAAAATTATTTTTCACTTGAATTGAAGCACGTTTACTTGACAAATATCAAGGTAAAATTACTTTTTAAATAACTTTATAAATAAGCGAGATATGAATGTTTGAAATTCCCGATTAGACAAACAGGGTGATAGCCCTCTTGATATGTTATGTGACGTCATATTACACTTTCACCATTTAAAATACACGTAAAACTCCGTTTTTAATATTTTTGCTAGAAAGAGACAGATAATAATCTTTAAAAGCTTATAGCTTCCTTGATATTTGTCGGATTTTAATTTCGTTTTTAAATATTATTACAGTATTAACAGTATTTTCATATTCTGAAATTAAAAGTGAAAAAAAATTTTCATGCATATTCCCTATTATATATTACTTTAATAGCAAATACTATATGAATATTATTTGAAATCATCCAAGCAAATAACATTATTTTGCATATCAATTGAACTGTGTGAGTTTTGCAATATGCTTTTCTGTGTTTACAAACAAACACATAGATTGTTGTCAAGAATTATTGATGCAGAAATACATACGGTATATACACGTATATAGGTATGTCATTTACACATATGACATCATATGGGTAAATACCGGATTATTTATGTAGTTCTATCCAGGAATAAGTTTCTGTTCATTCACATGCCAGGTAAATTGTATAAATGATACAATTATTCACACCGTTTTACATTCCTGTAAATACATACATCATCGTTTGTCTATAAACACCTACACAAACACACACACGCACACAAACCTTGTTGGATATATTTTATAGCTGAATAGTTTTACAACAAATCAGCTGTAACAAGTCATATCGATTGAAATTTATTGTTTGTAAATTTTTAGGACCCAATCTACACTACTGTTTGTACTTGATCAGTGCATTCTAAAATATTTTGATTGACATAATTTATAATTTATAACAAGTAAAAGTTTATTTTATTAAAAATTAAAAAAATAAACTAAGCTGCGGCGACGCCTAGCTGATGTGAAACATCAAAACTATTTTGTATTGTAAATATTCAGGAATGGTTTGGATGGTTTATTAAAGGAAATAAATATGGCATAATCAAAAAGTATTCCATATAATCAAAAACAAAATATTCAGATTTTTTTTTTAAAGAAAAAAAAAATTCTTTATTTAAAAAATACAGATTAATTTAAAAACAAAAAATTAAAATAATTTTTTTGAAATGGAGACGGCTCCGTTCTTTCAATCAGTTACTTAAACTATTATCATTATTAGTAGTCAGTATTTTGAATAGAAAATATGCATTGCCACCTATGAATAAGTTTTTGAACCTGAATATGTACCGCCCTCTATGAGCATCTTTTTAAAACTAATTTGTTATATGTAATATCAAATATGAACAACTTGTTGATCACATGGCAATTAAACGTCACCGGGCCAACAGTCGGTCTAACAAGCCTCAATAAATGTTTCATATCAAAAACAACCCGAAACAATAAAGTTATTATCATTAAACTTATTAAGCACCCGGTATGTGCTTAATAGTGCAGTTGCACGGCTCATTATCAATGCGTTAACTATACGAACCGATTTATAAAAATACAAAGTAGTGTATATTGATGCTTTGTACTTTGGGCCACAAAAAAATGTGTCCATTTTTCAAAATTGTATTCATTCGGTTTTTGGCGAAAATGTTTCGAATAAAAGTCATATTCATAATGAACAACGTTTATTCGAAATATTATCCCAAAAACCGAATGAATTGAGCACAAAATGTCCATACCATTTTTTAAAAAAGGGCACCACTTCTGCGGCCCATAGTCTACAAAACGTCATTTGTAACGATAATACATTATAAATTTTAAGAAAAAAACTTTCAAACAGTTGTTTTTTTGATTTTCTAAAAAACGATTGTTTTTTGTTAGTGAACTTTTTCTCTATCCCTTGTGGAGTAAAACGTAGAACAAAATAAATATATAGTCTGTACACACACTCATAAACAAAAAAAATTTCTCAACCATATGCAAACATCAGGTTTCATCTTTTACATAGGTTTAATAATTATTAGTCTAGGAGCCGGATGCACGTAGAATAACGATATGTCTCACTTAAAATGGAAATTCAAAATCTCGATCGATGATTCCTTATAGACTATATCCTTGAAAAATAAAGCATTTTCAGGTTCAGGGTCACATACGAACTTTATTAATACTTTAGTTGCCTATCTTTGAAATTCCAAGGACTGCATGTAAACAAGTGATCAACGAGTGGTCAAATGCTAGACACCGTAAGTACCGCGGCATAGCTCAGGAAGGTACTGCTTCAGAGTGCAGCAAAGAGGCTATCTCTCGATGCGCTGAGGCTGAACAGGATGCATCTGCGGAGGGTTACCGGATTCAGTACCGGGCAATATACCCTGCGGAAGCAACTGCACACAATGGGACTCCATAACGGGTCCATTATGTGCAGATTATGTGGCAAGGAGGAAGAAAAATCCAGCCACATTATGTTTCACTGCGAATCTCTAGGTTACAGCAGATACAGGATATTCGGTGCATCGCACTCCGAATATATGAACCTTCAAGAAGACTTGATAAGCTGGCTCCTGGTTATTGCCAACATAGTCTCGTCGGACTGAAGTAGAAGTGGGAGCACAATGGATCATAAGGTCGAAGTGCAATACTTTTTAGACCCCAACACAAATCAATCAATACTTTAGTTCCATCATTTGTTATCAAAAACTATCACCCTTTTCGCACCATTATAATGAAATTTACAAAATCAATATTATTCTTTGACGTGTTACCTTCTAATTGCTCGTTACACTGGTGGTCTGTCGAACATTCTTGAGTGACGGAATACTGTAAGATTTCAATAGTTAATAACTTAATAACAGATAGATAATTTCTTTACATATCTTCCGTGCGTTTTGCCTGTGATGTCAAGTTACCAATGTAAACGCATGCGCGTGAATAGTTACGATTTAGTTGTGTTTACGATTGAACGCGTTTAGCTGAAAAATTTGCAGAGCACTACTTGAAGGCAACGTTAAACAATAAAAATATATGCCGAAATACAAGTGAAAATCGGTGTATTCATTGAAAAATTACAAAATCATTGAAAATTCGTAAATAGGCTCCGAATTATCGCCTTTAAAATCTGACTGCTGTTACCTCTAAGACTAATATAATGTTATATTTAAAATAAGAAAATATACTTAAAAATTGTCAATCCTATTTATGTAAATACGAACAAAAAAAATCATTTGTATTTTGTATACTGAGAAAAGGTTTAAAAAAAATGTTATTTTGTTGTACAATGTGGGCTTTTTAAGGCAATCTAAGGTTACCGTTACATCATACATCTTCTTCAATATTTTAATACAAAAAATAAACATCAAAAGATATATATATATATATATATATATATATATATATATATATATATATATATATATATATATATATATATATCTCGTTTAAATGCCAAATGTCATATTTATGTTGAAAATTATAATCATGTTCATGTATCTAAGAAAACAGTCATGAATATTTTTATGATATATTCGAACAATAAAAAATAAATCGTATTTCAGTAGTTTAAAAATGTACAGGCAGTCACGCCGGACGCTGGAGCTATGATACACAACACAATTTATTTGTTTTTCGAATAAATATTTAACAACTTTTGTGCAAAACATATTTTTGAAAACGCCATTTTTGTGGCCATGATTATATAGTTGTTCATATATAAATATTGTTTATTTTTGTCGGAATTGTAATAAAAAAATATTATTATAATAATGAGAGCATGTTTTTATTTAATGAAGCATAATATTTTTTTTTCATATCATATACGTTTTAGTAATATTTGTAGTATAATAATGTAGCATATTATACTAAAATATAATATAATAATGTTTAATATAATAATGTTTAATCATAACTATATAACTGAAACCATTTATTAACAGATATTGTATGTAAATTTCTAGAAATTATTTCGATAAAGCCGGTAAGTTTCAAGTCAGTGTATACACACAAAAAATCGGTCAAGCGCAAGCTAAACTTGCAAATATTTTGTTTTTGTTTTTTGAAAACTAGCACCTATTTGTATCCATTGTTTGTATGGTTGTCTTTCGGTTATATTATACCAACGGAAGTGGCTAGCGTTTACTTAATTCGCCATTTAGATATATAGATTGTAGAGGCCGCTCTGGACGGGCAACACTTCGCCCAAAAGGTTCATTGTGATACCTAAAGATATGAGGATGTGAGTGTAGTGGAAGAAATTTTTGTGTATAGACTAGGAATTGGTAGGATATGCGGCTGCAGCCGACTATGATATGAACTATGCCGATATTCATCTGGATTTCGTGAAGTAAATTGCAGAAAACCTTCTCAAGCATAGCCGGTTACTTTGTTCGTGTCCATACGCCGACAGTTTAGTCAATTACCGCCTTTTTTTCCTAATAATTGACAAACTGCCGATGTTGGGATTCGAACCCATAACCTCCCAGTTTCCAGGTAGGCATACTGCGCAGACATAACGCCTTAGACCGATCGGCCACTTGGACTGGTAATTCAACATTTAAGTGATATATCTGAACGTTGATAACCAAAAAATTGATAATAAAAATCATACACATCTAAGATGGGAATCGAACCTACAACCTATGTCATTCTATTCGCAAAGTTAGTATACTGTGATAAAGATATACAAAAGTTATGAATGTTTAGTATTACAGGAATTTTAAAATAAGCTTCTTGAAATAGGCAACCCACTTTACATTAATGTTTTGTGCAAATTGTGGAAAAATAAAATATTGAATTTCTCTCTTAATATGAGTAAATTGGAAAGAGTTTTCAGAACCAAAGTTGTAGCAAATTAGTACTATCAATAGGGAATATTGCGCTACATTATGTTACAGGAGTAATTTTTATTTAGGTTCATTTTATTTTAAATTAGGCTCAGTATCACGTACTGAATATAAATGAACAGCATCCTTAAAAATTTACAGGGTCGATATTTGTAAGGATTTTGTCATTTACATTCAGTACGTGATACTGAACCAAATTTTTTTTAAATAACTCCTGTAATTTAGTGCAATGCGGACAAGAGTAACGGACTTCTCTATTGATTGTACTAAATAAATTTTACTACAATTTATAACTTTGCCATTCTATATATGTAATTTTCATAGAAAGGCTACTCAAAATAATGAACGTGCCAACTATGGCACCATGGTAGCTTGATTTGATAGTTATTATTCCATTCCCTAAGAAAATTCGCTTAGCCTGCATAACTGCTACGTGAAGCATTTTTTTTAGTTATACAAACTAACTGGACTATAATGATAAATTTTACATTATGTTTGCAAAATTTATGTACTTCACTAGACAAAACGTTAATATTTATAATGCATATAAAAATATTATGCTTTTTTCATTAACATTCAAATTTTTTTTTTCGTATTTTAGTTCAAATTTGTTATACCGTGTGTTCATTTAAAAAGTTTTGTTTTAAATATTTTTTCAAACAAAAGTTGTTAAGTTTAAAAGGGAAAACATGTTGCAATATATTTTATCCATGCACTCTTTTAAACAGTGCAAGATAGGGAAAGTCTTTAAAGTACAAAAAATTTACTTCTCATAGAAACAAACAACTTTTGTTCGAAACTTTTTGTCATACATCTTCTGGTTTTGATATAAATACGGAGCATTGTGTAAATATGTCAGAAATATTGGATGCATGACAAAAAATTTCATACAAAAGTTGTTTGTTTTTTTTGAGATCTTATCAAATATTGTTCTTATTAAAAAAACAAAGTTATTCAATATGTCTGGCGTAAATACAAAATGTACTCCGTATTTATCCAAAACTAGGGGATATGTGAAAAAAGTTTCAAGCTAAAGTTGTTTGTCTATATGAGATAAACAGTATTTGTGTTTAAAGATTTTCCCTATCTTGCACCGTTTAAAAGATAAAATATATCACGCTGATATATGGATATATGGAGCAAAAATTATTGCATAAGGTTCCTCCCTTTAAACAGTGAAACGTTTGTGTGAAATATTTTTTTCTAATGCATATTTTTAACAATATTTAAATGGGAACTTTTCAAATACACTGTATAATGTGTATTAAGATTTTTTTAATATTATACGTCAGAGCAAATTGTAAAAAATTGTTCAAATATAATAATAATAAATTGTGGAGCATTATATTTAAAGGTACAAAGTAAATATTCGCCGTGTAAGCACCAAGATACATGAATCATACATATATAAATAAATAGCAGTTTTATTAGACCATTAAAAGTTTTTACCTTAGTTTTTTTTTAATGGTTATTTATAAAAATTACGTTTAATCTGTAAAATTAATTTTTAATAATAAAAAAAGAGTTTTTTTTTTTTAAATTTTAATACAAAATTTTAATTATATTTCTAGCTTAAATATTCGACGTTACTTTTCAAGAGCTACACATGGCCACAAAAGTAGAGCTCATCTTACAAAATTTTATAATTAATTTGTGCGTTATTCATACCGTTTTTACTTCGGATAAAATTTGTTCATTAGAAATATTACTAAAATTATTTATTCGGGACATTTTCCCGAATGATTAAGGCCAATTTTGAAAAATTAGCGTTACTTTTATGACCCATACTACCCATCCCGACTGGAATATTTATGTTGAAAATGTTGTCCAATAAATAGATAAATTGTAGAGGCTCCCCTGGGCTACACTTCGACCATAAGGTCCATTGTGATGCCTAAAGATGTGAAGATGTGAGTGGAGTGGAAGAAATTTTTGTGTGTAGACTAGGAATCGGTTGGATGTGCTACAGCCGACTCTGATAGGAACTATGCCGATATTCATCTGGAGTTCGTGAAGGAAACTGCAGAAAACCGTCACAAGCATAGCCGGTTACTTCGTTCTTGTCCATACACCGACAGTTTAGTCAAATAACCGCTCCTTTTTTTTCTTAATAATTGAGAAACTGCCAATGTCAGGATTCGAACCCATAACTTCCCAGTTCTAAGTAGACGTAACGCCTCAGTCATACCCCGTAGACCTTTCGGCTACTCGGCTGGTAATCTGTTCAATAACAGAATATACATTTTGATTTTTTTTTATAACACACATTTCTTATTTAATAATTAATTATGGTTTCTTTTTCCTAGAAAGTGAAAGAATATGGAGATTATGTGTGATATAAAAAATAAATTTTCAAGCCATTTTTATTTCCCATGCCACAGATAACTTTTAAGAAACTAATGAAACCAGTCAGCTAATGAAACTATGCAGAAATGCCTCATAAAATAGTTTCAATAATTAAAATTTTATGATATTAATTACAAAACCATCGGTTTGTTGAACTAACAAAAACTTACCTCCATTGTCGTGACTTATAACACAAAAATGTTCCAACAAGTATAATATTCTTCCATCAAAAGTAAATAATATCCATAAAATCATACATTTACCTGTAAATTATTGTCAAAATCCTGTTTGATGATGATTTACTACTGATATGATTTTTTTATCCCCCGATGAAAAAATAGGTGTGTCATATGTGTGTCTGCCTGTCTGTCTGTCTGTTTATCTGTGGTATCGAAGATCTAAACGCTTGAACCGAGATTTGAATGCGTACTTTCCCTACTATAAATTGTGTAAATATTAAATCATTAAGTTCTTATTGAATATTATAATCAGTGGCACCAAATCAGTGGATGACTTGGTATGTTTCCGATTACATTAATTATCAACGGATTAATAACATATCAGTGGATTCCATATCAGCGAAACAATCATTTAAATAGATTCAATAATTGTAAAGTAAAGTACGAACATAGCTCTAGCAACATGAATGTGTACTGAGAAACGGGACTTAAAATATAAACAATTTATATAGCTTGTAACTACAACACTATAAATTGCAGTGCTTTACATGGTTAAGGATGTATGGGTACTAGATACAGTCCATTTATAAAATTCTTCAAAATGTTATAAAAGCATATTCATAAAAGTCCACAAAAAAGTTTATTATTTTTTTTTCGTAAGTTAAAATTAAAATTTAATTTAGACCCGTCATACCGGGCCTAAAAAAGTATTTTTAAGAAAAAACCCTGAGATTTCGGGTAATTAAGCTATCTTTTTTTAGGCCTGTCATACCGGAATTTTATTGAATGAATCTCTTATTATTGAATTAATATTTCTATTTTCTATTGCGTAGTTTTTTTTTCATTCGTCTTATTTTATTCCAAGTGAAAATTAGCAAAATATATCGACGCTAACGGCGCTTAATGCATTTCTCCATAAGAGCAATGCAATAAAACTTGAACTTTCACATTAAATAATTAATTCAAGACCCCCGTAACGCATCCTGAAACTTTTATAATTGATTTATATGAACTTTAACTACATGTACAAAAAAAATCAAGCTTTCTTTTTGAAGTTCCAGTGCTCGTAAATCCTTAACGCAGTTCAGTTCTGTAAACAATTGCAGGCATCCTTTAATTAAATGCAATATAACATAGTGTCTGGTACGAATAAACATGCTTAACCTCAACAAAATTAATAACTATTTTATCATATAGTACAGTAACGGTAATCCCATGGACATGGTACATACATTCTGTGACATATCTAAAACCGAACACAATGTTCCCATATGCATTGCCTGTTCGTTCGTATCCACAACCGTAGGCTTCGTATTATAAATATAATGATTGCAAAAACTATATTATTATTATTATTATTATAATTATTAGGTATTAAAACCGAACATGTATTGTAAAATGTAAAATATCACCAAAGGAATATAATATAATATACTCTTTTTACCTACGGGATGTCTCAAATGCATGCCATACATTTTTTGTAAATATAAATACATGTCATAAATAAGGATAACTGAACATAGTGCGTTGAGTATAATATATACTCACACAGCTAGTGTTCTGTGAAAAAAAGATTCGAAAAACGTGTATGGACTAATGTTGATTCTTTAATCGAGAGTAATACAGGGTTTTCCAATTAAGAAGTGTCATTTTTATTTTATAGAAAAAACACATTTCTTACTAAAAATGTTATATATTTGTAGTTCAATTTCAAGTAGAAACTCTTCGTCCCCTTGTGAAAGACGATATCACTTAAATGGCCGCCACGTCTGAGGTTACAAATTTCCATTCCTTTGAAGAAATGCTGCATCAGTCTGCCTCACATTGGTTGCTCTATTTCGCGAATAACAGCCCAAATATTATCCTTGAGCTCTTCAATTTTTGTAGGATTATTGGCCCCACACGAAAAATTTTAGCGGTGTTAAATCACACAACCTAGGCGGCCAGTTGATGTCTTCTCTTCAACAACGATATTTCTTCTTCTTCATAGTACGACATTGTTCGTGGTCTCTCGGCTTTAGTTCTTGAGCTAGCTGCACTTTATAAGCATGCAGATGCCAATCTTTATGCAAAATGCGTTGTAAACTGGTTTGTGTAATGTGTCACTATTCTGAACGCCATGGAATCGACATACATAGGTTTTCTGCGACACTTTCAGCAACAGCAGCAATGTTTTCGACTCGCTTAATACTATGACGACGGACTGGTGACTTAACCTCACTAACTTGTTACTATGTTACTTGTTTTGATGGCGTCTCTTTACCTTAAACTATTGCCACACTGTCTTTGCACTACTTGTATATTATCTACATTGTAAACGAATAAAAGCGTGCACTAAAGGCCATGAACATGACATATGCACGATCCCTATCATCACGTCACAATATTAAGTAACTCAGACCGTTTTCCAGCTCGTGTTCGTTCTAATAATGAATGTAAAGCTTGGCTCACACGATGCTGGTTCGCTCGCTGGATTACTTGCGGGATGCTGTAATAGCAGCTATGATAGAAGTTGTGATGGAAAATGACGCCACTGCTGGCTCTGTTGCGTGGGCGCTTGCTAGAATTCGGCGATAGTCGGCCATGTCCTATTTTCCGTACTTTTTCCTCTGCTAGTTTTTCATGTTAACCAATTAGAACGTCTTATTTAGTCACATAGGCTTATTTTATCAGTAGCGTTCTTTTGTGATTTTTATATTATTATTGAAGTGATTTAAAAAAAAAAAGAAGTTAATTTCATCATTAGTGAAATTTTTTTTAAACTGATTTATAATAACTAATAAAAAAGAATTAAATAATTTCTATTTCTTTGTCTTAATTTATCAATTATTAAACATATGCCCATTACTAATCGTCTACGACGAATCACTTCTGCTATAACCGCGTCCATTTTTCCAAACCAACACTTTGAACGCATCGGAGCTACCTACCGGCCTAATGCCAACAATGCACCGTGTGAAGCAAACATCGCATAGAAGCCATTTCAACCCCCAGCACGACAGCTAGCTTGGGACTCGCTAGCTACAAAATCCAGCAAGCAACACCTAGCAGCAGAACCAGCATCGTGTGAGCTAGGCTTAATGTTGTTACTATGTAGGTAGTAGGTATACCTAAGTGGTATTGTTTGATGGGTAATATAATTCAACGACAAAGTTAATGTTTAATATGCATCACAAATTTATAATTTTTGTAAAAATTTATCATTTATGCTGAAATTCATGCATACAAACGGTGCACGCATACAAACGGTGTAATTAATTTAATCAAAGAAATTCTTCGACTAAAAGTTGTTCAATATAAATATATCAACAACTTTTGTTCGAAAAATTTTTCCGAAATCCGAATAAATAAGGCGCAAATCAATTATAAAATGTTGAATTGATAGCTCACCATTCAGTCGTTAGTAAGATGGCGATCAGAATTTTTATTATTATGATCATAAAAGGATTTAAATAAAAGTTTAACACAGTATCGAATGGAAATTTTATAGCCAGAGAGCCATAAACCAGTATAATGTGGTTTCTACATATTCGCTTTTATTCCAATCCCGTATTTATACGTAATGATTTGCGTAAATAAATAAATAGTTATTAATTACATTATTTTGTAGATAATTACTAATCATAGTTATTTATATAAATTATGGAAATTAAACAATTTTGATTATACATAATAATTTATTAAATATTTTTAAAAAACATTTAATTACGTGCATACAATTTATCAAAAATAGTTACAAATATGAAAATTAAATATTATATTTATAATTGAAATAATTTACATGATTTAGTATAACCTGCAGTCGAAAATTCACAAATGTAACATTGCATACAATAGTAATGATTTAAAAAAATTTCATATAAAGTAGGTCGTCCGCAAAGTCCCATTTTTATTCATTTTAACCCAATGTACAACACGAGGAGTATGTCGATCGGTTTTGTTCATCATAACCCTGAAAAGGGGTGTTTGAAAAAAATCAGAGTTGAATATGATTAAGAAGTAATTAAAAATCTTCTTTTTTTTTTTAAAAACCTTATATTTATAAATATAAGGTCTTGACAAATTTTCATTCAAAACAACTATTTTTTATAACTTTTTATAACTCCGTAAAATACAAATCTGCAAAAAAAATAGTGTTTCATTTAAAAATTCAAAGTTGATTTGACCTTGGAAGTTTTTAAGGTCAAGGGCAACGTCACAGTTATTTGATACGTCGCCTAGAAACTCAAATATAAATAAATATATATATATATATATATATATATATATATATATATACAATATATATACATATATATACAATATATATACATATATATATATATGTATATATATATATATATATATATATATATATTGTATATATATATATATATATATATATATATATATATATATATATTTATATATATATTCAATTTTGAAAAATAACGCTACGTTTACGGTAATTTGTACCTAAAGCACACAAAAGGTTCAATTATTTGTTTGAAAATTTGTGCTTTTCTCGTTTCACTGCCCTTAAAAAGACAAAACTTTCTAAAGTAAGCATTTGTATTTGAAATTGGGGTAGTTATAATTAATAATTAAAAGGGAGTGCAAAATTTATTTGATTTTCGCAGAGACAAGTTAAAAAAAATAATGAAACTATAACAAATCCTAGGATCATTTACAAAGTCTACTGTTATACTGATTGTATATTAAAATACACCCAATTTGCAAACAATGTATAGTGTGTCTATCACTGTCTATATGCAGTATATTATGATGTGGTATTTTTGTTACACTTAAACTGCATTAAAATCAGTATTGTATAACTATATTATGATGACTATATATACTTATCACTCTCTAACTACAATCATTTATATATAGTTGCATCTTACTCGTGCATGTATACATCGTCCGTCGTATTGCAGTCCGTCGTCCATCGTGTGAGTGTGTCTACATATATATGTAACAAAGACACCATATCCATAGTACACTGTATATAGACAGCGATAGATTCACTATATATTGTTTGTAGATTGGGTGTATTTTGAAATACAATCTGTATATATATACAAGTCAATCAAATAAAATCGTGTTGAAATCGACCTTAAACAACATATATCAGACACATACATTATTTCATTGAAAAGCCTTACAGAGTGGTTTGTATATTTTGGTCTAACAATAGTAGACCTATTATTATAAAGGATAGATAGCCCATATGTTACATGTTTAGGTATTATATGTAAACAATGGGCCTTTTCAATATTTGTTTAAAACCAATATTATAAATAATTTATTTTGTTTTGCTTCATTCCATAATATGATCATCGTATTATTATTTGTATCGAATTTATAATGCAGTAGCGTTAAAACAAATAGTGTTCATATCTTTTTATTTATTATAAATATAAATTACTAATTTATGATTATATTAATCCGTTTTAATTGAATTATTTGTTTTTATCTAGCTGTGTTGTGTAAAACTGAAAACATCAAAATATATATATATATACATATATTGATGTTTTTGTTGATGTATACATATATAAATATATATATATATATATATATATATATATATATATATATATATATATATAGATAGATAGATATATATTTATATACCGGGTGTTTTTTTAACTTGACATTTGCAAAAAAATTTAAAAAAAAGTCAAATACAAAAAATTCATTTAAAAAAATGAAAATTCATTACAAATATTCCCATTTGAAAAAATGAAGTTGACCACCATTTAACCTAGAACGTATCCACCTAAAAATAAACATGCGTTTGGAATTCATCGAGGCGTTCAATATATATATATATATATATTTATATACCGGTTGTTTTTTTTAACTGAATAAGTCAAATACAAAAAATTATTTAAAACAAAAGTTTGATCATTTGAACGCCTCGATGAATTCCAAACGCCTGTTTATTTTTAGGTGGATAATAAATATATATATATATATATATATATATATATATATATATATATATATATATTTATACCCGAGATATATTAAGTTTAGTCCAAGCATTGTAACGGTTTAAAATATAGATCGCAGAAAAACGAATTTGGTATAGGTGTTCATAAAATGAAGCAATTAGTCCAATTTCACATATCTATCAGTCCAACTGTCCGCCCGTCCGCCATTCAACACACACGATAATTCTAAAACGCAAAGATATAACGAGCTGAAATTATGTGAGTGTTCTCGAGCTAAAAAGTAAGGTCAAGTTCGTGAATGGGCAAAATCGGAAATCTCCTCCATATCCATCTTTGAAACCGTAGGTGATAGGATAAAAAAATCAATAACAATAAATGTTCCTTTTTTAAAAATACACAACGTTTGTTTGAAACTTTTTTTCATGAACTCAGTATGTACCGAGTATTTAAGCAATTTAGTCAATTAGCTGTTATTTTAAGTAGTATATCCACAATTTAAAATAGTACGAAAAAGATTATTACATACTTGAATTGTAGAATGGGGAATTTCGACCAACGATTTGATTTCAGTCTTGGTATATTTCTACCGATTTGGAACAAAATAATGATGAAAATCTATGAGATACTTGGGAGAAAGTTATAAAGAATGAACTAATAAGAGTCAATTAGGATTATTTTTCGTGGATAAAGTAAAATGTCCTACCCTGTATATATTTATATGTTTCTTGTTATGGATGTAGTCGTTATGGGACTAGTTAATATGTTGCAAAATTATTGATAGTATATAATTTATCTACTCTGCGTTCGATTATTGGTAGCGGCTATTCATTTACAACGGATACATGAACAATATAGTTAGTAGGTTCATACACAATTCTCTAGTGTAGTTTAAAATAATATACATTATGTATATTTTGTTTAAACAGTATTTATACTCTACAGGATGATTGTCAAATGGGGTACGCTGGGAATATCAACTAAATGTAATATTGCATTCGTAGAATCGGTGAATTGGAAGTAGTAACTCACCAGTTCGTTGAAAATAATTGCGTTTAGTAACACTTGAACAACCACTCCCCACTGAAGAAATATATAACGCAATTTGTTAATGTAAAATAATTTAATTAACTAATATTTAATAAGTTTATATAAATTGTATATAATATTTCATAATATGGCGCGTAAAGAATGAATTTACACTAATCAACATTATTTTCTGCGCATATATTAAGGATATGGACACTTGCGTTCATAAAAATTGAACTAGTAAGTCATATTCTAAGCGTATATATTACACAATATGTAAATATATATAATATTGCATACAATGACACTAAGTGTGTTTCACCTGGTTCAATTTTTATGAACAGGATTGTATATGTAAATTAACTGAACTATGTAGTTCAGGAGAAGTTATACTAACTATACGCTAGTAAAGTATTTTAGGCGGGCGACCTCTCGTGTTTAAATAAATTTTGTGTTCTGTCCAAACCCTAGTGGCATATACTACAAATGCGTTTTAATTATTGAATAAAAATAAATATCATAATAAATATAATATTTTATTAGTTATTGAATAAAATCAGAAAAAAACTATCAAACCGGAAGTGTTGTGTTGTTGATAGTGAAAATACACCAACTTTTTTATGTAAGCAATCACAAAAGCATTTTGATAATAAGTAGTTGATATTTGTTTCTTTCTTGTAGTTGATTTTTGTTTTAAACTGACCTCAATTACAACATTATAATAATTAGTATTATTTTTTTAACTATTTTGGCATTGTATTTCTCCTGAATACTGAACAAAAAATTCGCCGAGAATCATTAACATCAATCTCTTCATAGACATTAAAAACATGAAAACTAGTACATAATTTTGTACCTTTAGAAATACTTTTTTTTTCTAAAAATATCTAATTGCACTTCTTGGAAGCTGCTCATCAATTGTTTTACTGACATTGTGTGTAATTATTCCTTTATCGTTAAAATTAAAGTGGACTTTTTACATGTATATCCGTATGTTTACGAGTTTTGACAGAATCATAATTTCAAATAAAAAACACGAGACGGCGCAGAGGTCGCCCACCAAAAATACTTTACTAGTGTATACGCTTACTTTAGATGTCTTAACTACTACTAGTATTGTGCATAAACAAATATATTTGTTTTATATTGTTTCATACATAGTTACAAGCAACTAATATTTGTTACACGTAACAACTATATATGTTACACATAGTAAACTATTATAATTTTAATAAATAATCATATTTTAAGTACAGGTAGTCTCAAAGCGTGCGTCATATGAAAATCAGCCTGTAGACCTCTAATAATTATAAATTAGAGCTTTTATAATGCATATTGTACGGAATTCCATGCACACTCCCGTTCAAAAAAAAATGAACAGCCCTGAACCAAATCAGTCTCTCACAATTGTGATTATTCTTGTAGTAAATGTTTTTTATAGATACAACATTTTATTTAATTTGTATACGTAAGAGGAAGATATAACACTTATTATGTATTAACATTACACATATTTTTTAAATGCTTACTCTGTTGCTGACACCGTATATATAAATAAAAATATATAAATTCAGTTTATACTTCTACTTCTAAACTAAAAAAATATACTACTTACCTTTGTTTATAAATAAATAACAAAAGTGAGTTACAAAAGTGAGAAGTTTTATGAAACGTAATAAAATTAACATTTCAGGTCTGTTCATTTTTTTTGAACGGGAGTGTACACTTGGCCATAATAAATTATGTAATTTTTTTAAATTTTATAATTCATTTGTGCCATATTCATTCGGATTTCGAAAAAAAATTCGAATAAAACTTTTACTATATTTGTAATGAACAACTTTTATCCGAAGCATTTTTTCGAAAACTAAATCAATAAGAAATGACATCAAGTTTTTGGTACCATATTACATATCTGTATAATCTATCATACAATATCCGTCAAATTATGAGTATGGCCGCCGCCTTGCGATAAGTTGGCATTTGATAGGTTCCTCGTGTAGTTTGCCCAATGAAAGCTTATTGAATAAAATAAGCTTTAAATTAGTTTTATTCGTATGAAGCTTTGATGTATTTATGTAATTTTTTTAAATTTTTAGGAGAAACTCTAAAAACCAGCTGTTCCCCACGCATATCTCCAAGAATATCGGTCAAAAAACTCTAATAATTAAAAATTGTATCTTAAAAAATTAAAAAAAATTTAATTTAAAAATCCATGCTATACTGTACATTAATAATTTTGTGTATATCTTTTTTACACGAAACATTTATTATGTAAACAAAGCTTGCAATAAACAATTTTATTATAAATATGAATAATTTGTATTTATTTTGAATTTGTTGTATTCAACGATTCAAAATGCAAAAAAATGGTATTCAACGATTTATTTACACTCTCAATTGAATTTATCCGGATTATGTATATGCAATGTGTGGTGCAATGTTGCTTGTTAAGATATACGATTTGAAAGCATTTTTAACGACATTACTTGTCCGTAAAGTAAAGTATATAAAACACCATGTCCATTTTCTTTGGATGCTCCATACCATACATATAAATTTACAAGTATGGATGACTGCGTTTTCACTACTATAGTTATAAAGCTATATGTATAAAAACTTAACAAGTATATAAACTATTAAATAAAGATTATGGAATATATTTTTAAATAGGTCACTTTAAAAATTTCTCTATACCATTTTACTTATACAATACTACCGCAATTTACAATTTCCTAGATTCTTTTATACTCCATGTAGTTTTAAAAATAGTTTTTGATTTGATTGTGGTGAATTCTCTGTGAACTGAACTTTAAAATGTTATTGTAATTGGGTAATTGGTCAAAGATCAATATTATGCGAGCTGCAAGTTTAAATACTTCTGTTGTTGGGATATTTACTTTTTGAATTAAGCGTAATTGTGAATTCTACCAAAAACTAAAATGTGAAAGGGGTAATGTTTTCGCACACAAAACGTAGTGCTTCACCTTCAAAGTTTTTATTTTATCCAAAAAACGAATTCCGTATGTCGCCCGAAATATTTTTTAATAAGTTTTGCACCTAAACTACGAAGCACGTTCTTAGTAAGGACATTAAGGACATGTATAACCTTTTTTTATTTGTTCTGTAGTGACTGTTCCAAATATGCAATATTAAAACGGAATGATCACTACCGAATAAGGAACACACTGACAAGCAACGGTGCTAACAAACACACTGACCGGAAAGGAGGCAAAAAAAGTAATTAATGATACACGCGACGATCGTCCAGAAAGGCCGCCATTATTAATGTCGACAAATAAAAATTATTATTTCAATAATATTAAATGATAAACGATTCATACATAATAAAACGATACTGTGCACAGTAAATTAAATCGATATAATTGTTATTATTATTTTGTTAATTTGTGAGAAAATCAAATCAATGTAATTGTTATTTGTGAATTTGCGAATAAAGTAAATAACCTTTCGTGAGTAAAAAGATTTTGTTATTTACATTGGTGGTTCCATCCAGGAATATAAAATTTAAGAATATAACTTTTTTTTTTTTTCTCAATTTTATATCAAATTCATTTTTTTCAATATTCGATTTCATATATATCAAAAAATTCAATATTCAATAAATTATTTTTTTTTCAATATTGTTTTCAAACACACGTATTGTATTCGCATGCTATTTTTGTTTCTTTTTTTCTAATAATATTTTTTATATTTTTTCTAATATTATTTTATCGCTAATAATATTTACGTTAATTAAAACATCATGCCCGGTGACGAAAACCAGGCAACACCATCAGTCGATAGGGTGAGCGTCAAACTACCCCCGTTCTGGAAAACCCGTCCACAGTATTGGTTCGCGCAAGCCGAAGCAAATTTTCAGCTAGCAAACATAACGTCAGACAGTTCAAAATACAATTACGTGATTAGCGTTTTAGATGAATCTGTGTTTGACCATGTGGGGAATATTTTAACAAGCCCACCCGAGACGCAACGATACGAAACTTTAAAAAATCAACTACTTAGCCCATTTACAGATAATGAACGCATGCGAATTCGAAAATTGCTCACAGATTTATCCCTCGGCGATCGCAAACCGACGCATCTTTTACAAGAAATGAGGCAATTGGCCGGTGATCATCTCGACGATGATTTTTTAAAATCTTTATGGCTACAAAGGCTGCCCCACCACACGCAAACTATTTTAGCCGCCAGTAACGAGGCCTTGCCACAACTGGCAAAAATGGCCGACAGTATAATGGAGGTTCAACCCGCACACGGACACACTGTAAACGCCGTAAATATTCCCAAAACAGCAACGCAAAACAGACAAACGACTATGGACGAAATAATAAAAAAACTCGAAAACATTGAAACTAGGGTAACGCGTATGGAACGACGCAGTCGCAGCGCGTCACGTAATAGAGAACCAAAATCTCAAAGATCTACTTCGCCAGTAGATCCTTCGGTATGCTGGTATCATACAACGTATGCCGACAAAGCAACCAGATGTCGACAGCCGTGCAAATACGTCAAACAACACAGAGAACTATCCCCAAACTAGCGCCCGGTTCACACTTGGCGGAGTGTGAACGGGGGGTTTCGAATCGCCTTACTATTATCGACCGCATAAACAAAATACATTACCTTATAGATTCTGGTGCTGACGTTTCAGTGATACCTGCATCCCCGGAGGATAAACAAAGAGGGCCAGACAAACTTACACTTACGACTGCGACCGGAGCACCCATCAACACCTATGGACAGCGACTCGTAGAACTGAATTTTGGTCTTCGTCGTTGTTTTCGTTGGCCATTCATTGTAGCTGCTGTAAACAAACCAATTATAGGGGCAGATTTCTTAACACATTTCGACTTATTGGTTGATTTGAAACGCAAACGCCTACAAGATGGTACGACACTTTGTCGCGTCCCATTATCTTCAGCCCCCGGACAAACTTGCACCATGCTAAGCATCACCAAAGACGATCAATATTACGACTTATTGAATAAATTTCCCTCTTTGCTGCGACCTTCCGTAAAGCCCGTTGAATCAAAGCACGCCGTTAAGCACTTTATTGAAACTAACGGACCTCCAGTTTTTTCACGTCCACGAAGGCTCAACCCCGAAAAACTCGCCATCGCAAAAAACGAATTTGCATTCATGATGCAGAACGGGCTATGCCGTCCATCTCGCAGTCCTTGGGCAAGTCCCCTTCACCTCGTTCCCAAAAAAAACGGTGATTGGAGACCGTGCGGGGACTACCGTCGACTTAACGCAGTTACGATACCAGATCGCTACCCAGTACCTTTTCTACAAGATGTATCGCACATGCTTCACAACAAAAAAATATTTTCTACTTTGGATATTTTACGGGCGTATCAACAAATACCGGTTAACGAGGATGACATCCCGAAAACCGCTATTAGTACGCCTTTCGGTTCATTTGAATTTCCATTTATGGTCTTCGGGTTACGAAATGCAGCCCAGACTTTCCAAAGATTTCTCGACGAGGTGCTGCAAGGTTTGGATTTTTGTTTCGGGTATATAGACGATATTTTAATCGCTTCCACCTCCGCGGTGGAACATCGCCAACATCTTGAAATAATTTTTCAACGTTTAGTTTCCGCGGGAATCGCCTTGAACTTTTCGAAATGCGTTCTAGGACAAAATTACGTCGAGTTTTTGGGTTTCAAGATAACGCCACAAGGCCTAGAACCCCTGACAAATAAACTTGAAACAATAAAAAATTATACACAACCCAACACCGTTAAAGGAATTCGCAGATTCCTCGGGATGGTTAATTTTTACCATCGCTTCATAAAAAACGCAGCCGAGTTACAAATCCCATTACTAGACGCTATTTCGGGAAAGAAAAAAAGTAACGACGATCCTATAGAATGGAACAATTCGATGGAAAGGGCTTTCCAACAAATTAAGGAAGCACTTTGCCAAAAATTACGACTGGCGCATCCCGCAATCGACGCCAAACTCTCACTACATACTGACGCTTCAGATGTAAGTTTAGGTGCGGTTTTGCAGCAAGAAATTAATGGACAAGTACATCCATTAGGGTTTTTTTCACGTCGATTAACGCCAACACAAACGCGATACAGCACCTACGATCGCGAATTATACGCAATATACGCGGCTATAAAACATTTTCGATACATGCTCGAAGCGAGAACTTTCGCGGTTTACATAGACCACCGCCCGCTAATTTTTGCTTTCCAACAGCGCATGGATAAGGCATCGCCACGACAAACACGATATCTTATCACCATCTCCGAATTTACGACCGACATTAGACACATCCCTGGCGAGAAAAACGTCGTGGCAGACGCATTTTCGCGACTAGAAGTTATAAATGTTCCGTCAATCATCGATTTCAAGGAGCTCGCCGTTTCTCAAAACGATGAACAATTACAAGAATGTCTAAATAACTCAAATTACAATTTAAAAAAAACGCAAGTGTTGCAACCCGACGCTAAAATTTATTGTGAAATGTCCACATCATCCGCTCGTCCGTATGTGCCACAAAAAATGCGAAAAGATGTGTTCCACGTCCTACATGGCCTATCACACCCTGGTATCCGCGCTTCTCAAAAGCTCGTAACTAGCAAATATTTTTGGCCAAACATGAGAAAAGAGATCCGAGAATGGTTTCGTTCTTGTTTAGAATGTCAAAAATCAAAAATCCACCGACACACTCGTTCTCCACTAACACATTTCGAACCAACTACCGCGAGATTCAATCACATACATGTCGACTTTGTGGGTCCGTTGCCCATTTGCCGGGCTAACAGATATCTTTTAACAATAGTGGATCGATTTACCCGATGGCCGGAAGCTTACCCAACTCCAGATCAAACGGCAGAAACCGCGGCACGAACAATTATAAACGAATGGATTGCTAGATTTGGCGTTCCACAAACAATCACGACGGATTGTGGTAGGCAATTTGAGAGTGAACTATTCACTAATCTAAAAACGCGTCTTGGCATAAAATCCGCGAACACAACAGCCTACCACCCCCAAAGTAACGGAATGGTGGAACGTTTTCACCGGGTCCTTAAAGCGGCACTAAAATGCCATGCATTAAAAAACAAGGAGTGGGTTGACGCCCTACCTATCGTATTGTTGGGAATCCGAACAGCAGTCAAAGAAGATCTACAAGCTTCTGCAGCCGAATTAGTTTATGGATCGACACTGCGCGTACCCGGTGATTTTTTCAACCAAACAGCTATCGAAGAATTAAATCCATCAACAGATTTTGTCAATCAAATCAAACAACATATGCAACAACTGGTACCCAAACAACCTAAACATCACAACAATAATACCAGCATTTACATACCCGCCGATTTACAACATTGTAAACATGTTTTTGTGAGGGTGGATCATATTCAACCACCACTCCAACCACCATATGAAGGATCGTTCCTAGTAAAAAAGCGAAATCCAAAGCATTACGACGTGTTAGTAAAAAACACTGTTCGAAAAATTTCAATCGATAGATTGAAACCAGCGTACATTCACAACGATTTACAATATCACCAAAACGAACGAAAATCACCTGGTACATCTGCGCAAAATCTACCCCAAACGTCAGGAAGTACTGAATCAACACATGGTACATCTGCATCAAGTCAACTTGAAACGTCAAAAAACAACGAACCAATCGCTCAGCTTGTTACACGTTCAGGTCGCCGAGTGCATTTCCCAGCTCGTTTCGAGGACTAACGTCGAAACTAGAGGGGGTGTGCTGTAGTGACTGTTCCAAATATGCAATATTAAAACGGAATGATCACTACCGAATAAGGAACACACTGACAAGCAACGGTGCTAACAAACACACTGACCGGAAAGGAGGCAAAAAAAGTAATTAATGATACACGCGACGATCGTCCAGAAAGGCCGCCATTATTAATGTCGACAAATAAAAATTATTATTTCAATAATATTAAATGATAAACGATTCATACATAATAAAACGATACTGTGCACAGTAAATTAAATCGATATAATTGTTATTATTATTTTGTTAATTTGTGAGAAAATCAAATCAATGTAATTGTTATTTGTGAATTTGCGAATAAAGTAAATAACCTTTCGTGAGTAAAAAGATTTTGTTATTTACAGTTCTATATATTTTTAAAGTATTTATTGTAAAATATCAGAAATGTAAATTAGAAATAGATTTCAGTTGATTATGTGCACTGTCGCCAGTTTTCAAAAAACGGTGGCAAAAAGAAACTTAACAAAATAGTTTTAATTTTATTAAATAATTAATTCAAACATTCGTCAAGACCAATTTTTAATGCAATTATATGTAGTGCTTATTTCAAGAGAATATTTATAAATATTATTTATTATGGTGGCTACTTTAATAATATAGTTATTATAATTTTAAGTACAAAAAAATTATGTTCTCCATAAGACGCTGTGTTAAAAGTTTGAATTTTAATCGATAACTACTCTTTGATATAATCGACGATAGGTTTTAAATTTTTGAGGGTGGATAACTACATAATTGAGGTATTCAATTCACTGAAAAAAAGTTTTTTTTTCTACTATCAAGCATCATGCATGAACGTCCTGAAATCAAATGAGTTAAACATTTATTTGTAAGCAGCTTGAAGTAGATAAAAACGTTAATGGTAAAATTTCCATAGTAACCTAATGGGAATTTATTACGGGATTGCGTAAAATTTGACATCCCCATAAATTAACTGGATCGGGTCAAGAAATGAATTGGATCATAAAGACTATATCCTTATGTATGTACATTCAATACGATCTTCCAAGAAAATTTTGTAAATTTTCTAGACTTTCCTGATGCTCGGTTTACTGACTATTGAATCAAATTGGTCAGAATTTTGTAGAAATTTAGAGGTTATGAAAAATGGTGTAGACGTTTTGGCGGCCGCTTAAAACAATCAGGCCTGGTCGGGAATAGTCTGTATTGAGTTTTTGAAGTTGATGTACAAAAAAAAACGCTTGTATACATCATTTGCAGTCGTTTTTAGAATTTTATCATCACACCGAATATCAAATGTATTACAAAAAATCCATCATTAATATCTATTAAATTAATTGAACTGCCCTAATATAGTTTTAACGATCTTTGTATTGTATTTATAAACATCAACACATCATAATATATTGTCTGTCTGTAAAGCTTGTTTGCATTGCAATCATAAAACTTAAATTGTTTACTTTAGTTAAATAAACATAGTCTACATAGTCTACAACAACACACATAGGTATATACATAACTAACATACGCTGCACCCATTTAGATAATATCTTCTTTTCAGAAGTAATTAACAAACCACACACTCTGTTCTGTAAAGGGATGAGAAACTTTGAAATAATTATAAAACTTGTACAATTTATATGATATTTATAGAGATAATTAGAGATATTCCTTATAGTGCCATGACTTTTGAGAAATGTATATTATTGAACGTTAGAAAATCCTATGATGAACTATAATTACAAAATACATTATTTACCGATCTCGTAAGTGCGTTGATATGTTTGAAATGTGTCTGTTTTTAAAGTTCTTCACACAATTTACTCCTTGTCAAAAATATTCACTGTAGTTTATGATAGGGACACCAGTCCAAGTGTCCCTATATGTCCCTTATGTCTGCACAGTATGCCCACTTGGAAACTGGGAGGTGATGGGTTCGAATCCCGACATCGGTAGTTTGTCAATTATTAAGAAACAAAAAAAAGGGGGTGGTTAATTGACTAAACTGTCGGCGTATGGACAAGCACGAAGTAATCGGCTATGCTTGAGAAGGTTTTTGCAGTTTCCTTGACGAACTCCAGATGAATATTGGCATATTTCCTATCATATGCGGCTGCAGCCGCATATCTTACCGATTCCTAGTCTATACATAAAAATTCCTTTCACTCCGCTCACATCCTCACATTCTTAGGCATCACAATGGACCTTAAGGTCGAAGTGGAGCCCTTCCAGGGCAGCCTCTACAATCTATCTATCTATTTTATGATAGGGACATGTAGGCGGAAAGAGAACCTATCTCAAGACCGTTTGGTATCGTTTGGTATACCGTCTTTCAGTCAAAAGTGTACATCATACTGGCTTGCACCTGGGAGAACCTACATAGGAGTTACATAAACCAGAGTGTATCCATTCTATCGGACAGTCAAGCTGTTCCAAAAGCTTTGTCTGCTACTGAAATCACTTCAGAGGTAATCAGGCACTGCCGCGTGGAACTACTGGATCTAGAAAAACGGAACAACATTAAATTGATCTGGATACCAAGTCACAATGGTTTCGAAGGAAACAAAAATGCAGATATCTTAGCAAAGAAAGGAGTCAGAATACCTTTCATACATCCAGAACCTATTTTAAGAATTCCAAAAACAGCATGCGAACAAGTGATCAACGAGTAGCTACTAGATTCATCACCGGACATTATCATCTACTAAAGCATTTACATAAAAAAGGACTCTACAATGGGTCAATTATGGGCAGACTTTGAGGAGAAAAGCATACAACCACATCCTTCTCCTGGGCATGGTAGGACCTTGTAGTTGGTGGAGAGGCTTAAGTGCATTGATGAAGGGCTATGCTATGCCGTCGGTAACTATGTTACTGGCAGGAATACCCACGCCGGACAGGATAGCCTCGAGAAGCACGACCAACAAACCATGCAAAGCACCCAAGCTACGGTGCGAGGCATTGTGCCAAGAGATCTAGCCGAAGGCTAGGGCAGCAGGGTTAAATGCTGTCATAAACAATCCCCTTGGAGCAACTGGCAAACTCCACTGTATCAATGCCCTCCCCATCAAGTGGCCTATGGGGTAGTACATGGCCCGATTTTTATCGTGGGAACAAAATGGATAAACACACTAAAGAAAATAATAAGTCTGGGGATCAAATCCCCTCAAAAAGTGAATCAACCGAGGCTGTACAAGCAAACCTCGCCGAGACACAAAAAACTGCAGGTGCATCCAGCCCAGCAGAAAATATGGACGATAAAGTCCAGAATCCTTTCCTGAAGATGGAAATAAAAAATCTCTCGGGTGCAGCCCAGAGAAAAGCATTTGAAAAGAAAGCAAGAGCTGAGGAGAAACCGATTCCTCCGATAAAGAGGAAAATCCGGACAAAAAAACCCACAGCTCTGGTTTTGTCAGAAACAGTGATACCTGTAGGATCTGACTCAGGGAATCAACCCTTGAAAAACCCACAGGAAAAGAGACTGAGATCTGAAGATGGGACTCCAAGCCCGAAACAGATCTCGAAAAAACGAAGAAAGGGGGAACAGGCAAGTGCTATTAATACCTTTGCTGAAACCGCCGCAACAACAAAGATATGTTTTTTTTTTTAAGATATGCATTGCATTGCGGGGGTATCCTGAGGTCAAAATGACTCAGGAACAATCCGAAGAGGTTCAACTCTCGATGCTACAAACCCTTATTAGCCAAGAGCTCGTTGAGGGCCCACAATATCGGGGTTGCCACCTGGACAGGGGGGCTCTCGTTGTGCGGTGCATAGGATCAACAGCTATAAACTGGCTCATGGAGAACGTCCCGAATATCAGACCATGGGACGGAGCGGAACTTGTGGTCGGGGATGCAAGAGCCATGATGAACACATCAAAGGTTCTGCTGTATACTCCCCAGATCTATAACACCGTTGAAACGGGCAAAGTGATCAAAGCTCTTGGAGTGCAGAATACAAACCTGCACACTCAGGAATGGCGAAGTATCAACAGCACGAGGACCAATGCAGGACACACCATCGTACTGGAAGTGGATGCAGCGGATCTGCGGGTGATTCAGGACCGAGGGTTTAAATTATACCTCGGGTCTGGTCAAGTCAACCTTAGACCACTCAATACTTCAAAGAGGAAAAAGAATGTCTGATCTTCGGTTGCTTCAGATAAACCTCCAGCACAGTAAGGCGGCCTCCGCTGTCTTCTGTCAAAATGTGCTGAAAAGGGGAATCTCCATAGCTCTGATCCAAGAACCTTGGGCAGTTAACCATAAGATTCTTGGACTAGGAGATACTAGAGGACAAATTATCTACGATAAAACCTCGGAGAGACCCAGAACTTGCATTTATGCAAGAAAGGACATCAATGTCTTGCCGCTGTTAGAGTTTTGTCAGAGAGATCTAACAGCAGTAAAAGTAAAATACAACATGGAGAACGGAACTGGAGTGGTAATCATCGGTTCGGTCTACCTACCCTATGATGCATCTACTCCACCACCATCAACAGAGATGGAAGACCTGATCCAGTATTGTGAGGCAAAAAACCACCAACTGATCATGGGATGCGATGCAAACGCGCATCACACTGCGTGGGGTAGCACAAACACAAACACAAGAGGTGAGTACCTCTTTGATTATATCATAGCTAACAACTTGGATATAGTTAACCAAGGCAACAAGCCGACTTTTATTAACAAAGTGCGGAAGGAAGTCATTGATGTAACACTGAGCACTTATGAAATCAGTGGTAAAATCAAGAAATGGCTAGTGTCCGATGAACCATCTGCATCGGATCACAGACAAATCTATTACAATGTGGAGGTAAGAACGGACCAATGTAATATACAATATCGGGATCCGAGGAGAACCAATTGGGACGAATATAATTCGACACTAAAGTTCAAACTCGCCACAATTCCGAAGAAAGTTAAAACAGTATTGGACATTGAGCTTACTGCAACTGAGCTTCAGCATGCAATAATTAACTCTTTCCAAGAAAACTGCCCGGAGGTCTCAAAAGACATCAGCAGGTCAACTTGTTGGTGGAATGAGGGCCTAAGGAGTCAGAGGCGAAGGGTTCGCCAGCTATTTAACAGAGCAAGGAGGTTGGGGAACTGGGATAATTACCATGAAGCCCTTACCGAATACAAAAGGTCTCTGAAGAAAGCCAAAGTGGACTCATGGAGGAAGCTCTGTCATGATGTTGAAAACACATCTGAGGGAGCAAGGCTCCATCGTGTCCTGGCGAAGAAACCCGCTGACACCATCGGCTCACTTCGTAAACCCAATGGTGAGTATACTAGCTCCGCGAAGGATACACTCGAGACACTGCTCCGAATTCATTTCCCGGATTCGGTGACAGTGGACGATGAAAACACTTCTCATGAGCAGTTTAACCAGTTTCTCCCGCCGACTGACGAGGACTGGAGAAGAGCGGCGATTGCCATTAACCGCTCAAAAATCGAATGGGCAATAAACTCATTCGACCCCTACAAAGCACCGGGACCAGATGGGATATACCCAGTTCTTTTACAAAAAGGAGCAGAGCATCTTTTAACTCTGCTTGGTCATATATTCAGGGCAAGCCTGGCTACGGGCTATATCCCAACCGTATGGAAGCCAGTAAGAGTGACCTTTTTGCCAAAACCGGGGAGGCTTAATCACTCCACGGGAAAGGACTTTAGACCAATTAGTCTGTCATCGTTTCTACTGAAAACAATGGAACGACTAATAGGATTTCATTTGACTGAGGGGACATTGTCAAGAAATCCGCTTCATGCCAACCAACACGCTTATCAGGTGGGGAAATCCTGTGAATCAGCCCTCCACAACCTAATATACAGGATTGAGGAGGGATTCGCAAGGAAACAAACCACCTTGTGCGTTTTTCTTGACATAGAGGGGGCATTTGACAATGCTTCTCACAATTCCATGGTTGATTCTGCAGGTCGGCACGGAGTTGAAGACACCTTTTGCAGATGGATAAAATCTATGCTGATAGGAAGAAGAATAAAAACTTCTCTTTTTGGAGAGTCTGTCACTGTGAGAGCCACAAAGGGATGTCCACAGGGTGGTGTCTTATCCCCACTCCTGTGGAGCCTGACAGTGAACAGCTTACTGACAAACCTCAACCAAAATGGATACTACACACAGGGTTACGCGGACGACATTGTAATTGCAATCCAGGGACCCTGTGAAGGCACAATCTCGGAGCTTATGCAAAACGCTCTTAGAATCGCACAGGAATGGTGTATCAATCAGGGATTGAAAATTAACCCTGGTAAGACAGCACTAATTCCATTCACACGTAAAAGAAAGGTGGATAACATAAAACCACCAATCCTCTTCGGTGAAAGATTACAGATCACAAGGGAAGCCAAGTTCTTGGGAGTAATGCTGGACTCCAAACTAACATGGAACCCTCATCTGGAATATATAACAAATAAGAGCAAATCTTCTCTCATGCTTTGCAAGAGAGCATGTGGAAAAGTCTGGGGTCTAAAACCCAAAATGATCCACTGGCTCTACACAACAGTAGTCAGGCCCATTATAACCTATGCTGCTTTAGTGTGGTGGCCAAAAGTTAAGCAGATTACTGCGTGCATAAAGTTGTCCAGGATCCAGAGACTGGCCTGCTTGTGCATCACTGGATCCATGAGCAGTACACCTACAGCTGCCATGGAAGTCATACTGGGGCTGCCTCCGCTAAGCATTGTAGTAACAGCTAAAGCGAGATCCAGCGCCTATAGATTATCTTGCAATAACAACTGGATTAATAAAAATCAGGTTGGACATGCAAGTATCGTGGGAACATCAATTATCTCAGACCCCGTCTTTGAAATGGGCACAGATATACTTCCCAAGACATACTCCTTCTCAAAACCTTTCACTGTATTATGTGATAGGGCCATGTGGTCGGAAGGAGTGCCATCCTACCTCAGGAAAGGAATCGTCTGGTATACAGACGGATCCAAAACTGAAGAAGGGACCGGGGCGGGAATCTACGGTGAGAGACCAAAAGCAAACATAAGCCTCAACTTGGGGAAATATGCTACGGTCTTCCAAGCAGAAGTCTACGCCATACTGGCTTGCGTCCGTGAGAACCTACGTAGAGGCTACATAAACCAGAACGTATTTATTCTGTCGGACAGTCAAGCTGCTTTAAAAGCCTTGTCTGGAACTGAGATCACCTCAAGGGTAGTCAAGGATTGTCTGGAGGAACTTCTGGAACTGGCAAAACGGAACAATGTTAAATTGATCTGGGTGCCGGGTCACAGTGGTTTCGAAGGAAACGAAAAAGCGGATACCTTAGCAAAGAAGGGAGTCGGAATGCCATTCATAGGCCCAGAGCCTATTTTAGGAATTCCAAAGACTGCATGTAAACAAGTGATCAACGAGTGGTCAAATTCTAAACACCGTGATCACTGGGAAAAAGTACCGCGGCAAGAGCTCGGGAAAATACTGCTTCAGAGTGCAACAAAGAGGGTATCTCTCGATGCACTGAGGCTGAACAGGATGCAACTGCGGAGGATTACCGGGTTCATTACCGGGCATTATCCCATGCGGAAGCATCTGCACACAATGGGACTACATAACGGCTCCATTGTGTGCAGATTGTGTGGCGAGGAGGAAGAAACATCCAGTCACATAATCTTTGACTGCGAACCTCTGGGTTACAGCAGATACAGGATATTCGGTGCATCTCACCCCGAATATATGAACCTTCAGGAGGACCTGATAAGCAAGCTCCAGGCTATTGCCAACATATGGGAGAAGCGAGTCTCGTCAGACTGAGTTAGGAGGGGGAGCACAATGGACCATAGGGTCGAAGTGCAATAATCTTTACCCCGATATCAATCAATCAATCAATCAATACAACCACATCCTCTTTTTATGGACCATAAGGGCGAAATGCAATAGTTTTAGACCCCAATATAAAATCAAATCCTCTTTAAATGCGAATCTATCGATTACAGTAGACACAATATATTCGGTACTTCTCACCCCGAATATATGAACTTTCAGGAAAATCTGATAAGCGAGCTCCTGGTATTGCCAAGATTTGGATGAAATAAACTGTTGGACTGAAGAAAGGGGTGGGGGTGGGGAAATGGACCATAAAATGGCAACACTTTTTATACTCAAGAGATTGATCTATCTATCTGTCATAAATACTAAAACCAAATATATGTTATACTAGATATGTTCAATTAACATAGCTGTAATAAATAAATTTATATTAATGTATTTTTTTGCTTTGTCGTCACGAATGAACTGCCATATAAAAACTTTTTAACAAAAAATAGAACCGACGAAAGAAGAAAGTAACTGAAAAGCAAAAAGTAAAAACTTTTAAACAAATAATTAAACCTTCAAAAAAAGAAAGGAAATGCAAAGCAAAAAATAAAAAAGAACATTTTTAGTCTAAGTCTTACACTTATGTAAATACCTAAATAATTTTGAGTCGGCGCCAAAACATCTCCATCGATATTTGTTCTTTAGTGGAAGCGCTGGGAAGTCATATTTTTTATATTTTTTTTTGTGGCTAATTTTTGAAATTTAAAAAAAAATTCATATAGGACTAACTTCGAAGAATACTCTATCCAACAAAAAAATAATTATCAAAATCGGACTACTCTGTAAAAAGTTATGCGTGATCATACATAAAAAAATAAATATATACAGGTTGAATTGAGTACCTCCTTCTGTTCGTCGGTAAAAAGTACTAATAATAGTTTTACTTTATTATACGTAGGTAATAAATTTTAATTAGATATTGAATAATGACAGTACTATGACTATATGTACCATGACTATATGACTCATTATCAAATACGTACTTAATTTGTTTTGATCTTGTTTTCAAAGGATTTCATTTAAACCACACAATTTACTTTGTCATAATATACCAATAACTATCTGCCATGTTTATTATTATTAGAATAATTATAATTAGACATTATTATACCGTATAAACATTATCTATGTACGTCATATCTACTGTTTTCACATACAATAGTGTTAGACCAGCAGGTGGCCCATAAAAAATTATGATAATGTTTTGAACATTCTATAGAACATAGGTGGGCAAAGGTTGACTTCACTTAACTCTGAGTGAGAGGTAGGAAGAGAGATAGAGTAAATACAGGGTATCCCTACCAAATATTATTTTATGTTTTTAATTAAAACATTTTCTGAAAAAAAATATAATAATACCAACTCTTTTTTATGGTCACTATTACAAGTATACAATACATTGAATACATACTCTGGAATTTAGAGCTGGTAATTTGGGGCATAAAATGTACCTTTTTAATATATTTGTGTATGAATTAAATATAAATAAATAACTATTTTCACGCAAGCGTGCGAATACATCATTCAAATATATGATACGTTTCACCTCTAAAATGTATTTATAAATCATCGGTTGGTTGAGATATATATAATACTATAATTTTGCTACATCTCTAGTTTCTGTTCTATCTAATATAATTAAATTATACTTATCAAGCTGTGATAATTATCATCTTGTAAGTACTCAATACGATCTGAATAATATACAGTAATATTCAATATTCATAGTATGTGTTATGATTTGAGTATTATTTATACCCAGCTAGTATATACCTTAATTTATGGTATACAAGCTTTTGCACGCGGCTTCGCTTGCGTTAATATAGATTTTGTCAATCAATTCTGACAAAATCTGTATACCACTACTTCACCCCCTTTTAAGAGTATGTTGAATAAATAAATATGAAGACATCAATCATTTGATATCAAAACATTCCTGCAAAATTTCAACTAAATCGCACGTCGCAATAAAAAATTCCATAAAAAGTTCAGCCTCCCCCATTTCCCTATCCATTTTCATTCCCCGTTTTTACTGTCTATAAACTACCTACCAGCCAAATTTCATGAAGACAATTTCTCCATATTATCTTCCATGCCCCTTTTTAGGGGTATTAAAAACAACAAATACGCAAACTTTAATTATTTGTTGTAAAAAATATTTCTGCAAGGTTGTAGCAAATGGGACGACATTATAAGAAATTCCATACAAAATTAATCCCCAACCCATTGCCCATTAAAATGTGAATTTTCAAAAATCCTTTCTTAGCTAACGTTTACTATCAATAAGCTATCAAAAATCTCTCCCTCCCATTTCTCACCCCTTCAAGTTATATGCAAAAATAAGTAGCCTATAACCATCTCCAGGGTCTCATCTATCTCTGTACCAAAATTCATCAAAAGCGGTTCAGCGATTTAGACATGAAAGCGTAACAAACAAACAAACAAACAAACACACTCACTTTCGCATTTATAATATCTTTTAGACCTTTTAAAATGTTTTGTGTAATCTGTATATCGTTTTAAAATTTTTATAAAATCTATAAAGTTGTATCAAAAAGTTAAATTTGAATTAATAATACCATAATTACAATGCTTGACATATTGTAAAGTAATCATTATACAATTATCATGTATTTCAAGCAGAAAATATTCAATAATAAATATATAGTTAGTTCTATAGACACGGTGTATTCCTGGAGACTAGCCATAGGGATATGAAATTTGCAATACCATATATGTACAATAATAAGTTTTGGAAATTGAATTGAATTTTATAACAGATATAAATAAGGTTTTTACTAACTAATTTAAAAATAGATGTAAGTTAAATGTACTAATTATATGTTTAACTTGAGAATAAAAATTTCAAAAACTTCCACGACATCAAAAACATCTATAACAGCTTTGGAGATAGACAAAGATTTATTTTTAAAGAGCAAGAGACTGAAATATATTATCTATAACTAGCATTACCCGTCGCGGCTTCGCCCACAAAAATTTTGTAACGCCCTTATAACCAAGTAACATAATATTTTCTCCCATCAAGGACTGATAAATTATACACCTATACATCAATAAATTATACAACTATACCTTCCTCATGCATCATTTTTATAATATGTAAGGACCAAAAACTTGACAAATTATATACTAAAACCTTCCTCGAGAACCACTCTATCCATTGGTGAAAACAGCATGAAAATCGGTGCAGTAGTTTTTGAGTTTATCGCGAACAGACAAACAGTCAGACAGACAGACGCAGCTGGGGGACTTTATTTTATACTATGTAAGGATTTTCTATTTCTGAAACTTATTTATTGTATATATGCAAATTTCATATCCCTATGACTAGTATTAACGATTACATCCTGTATATTGGTTATTATAGAAACATATCATTAGTTTTTCTGTTTATTAAATTAAATAAATATAAATATACTTTGCAAGTCTCAAACACATTTATTATCTCACCATCAACAAGAAGGAAGATCATTATTATTATTATTATCCTTTTGATTATGGTAATTACGTAAAGTATAGATGTGACGCTTCTAGTCTATAATTATTTACAATTTGAGAATTATCATACATAGAATTACATAGAATTATCCAAGTTATTTCATTAATTGCTTGAATTAACTAGATACACGGAATTTGTTATTAGTTCGTGTAGGTACTGTTTTTTTAATTTATTTAACACATATTTTTATATATTTGTACTAACTAAATTCCCTGGCGTTGTCCGTGAAAGGTCACTCTTTTTCCCCGACGTTGAAAGAGAAAGCCATTTTGGGGGTCAATAGTGTCTACTGAGTTACTATTTTTAATTTTTCCCGGCGCTTCCGCCTAATGTTATTTTGCTTCCCAGAACCTCCACCAAATTATATAATTTGTTAATAACTTGAGTACAGCGCCACTTATCATGAACCACCGTATCGACAAAACATATGTTGTGGCAAAATGACGCTAATCCGTCAAGTCGTTCAGAAGTTACACATTTTCTAACAAACATCGTAACGATAAAACAAATATGTTTGTTTTGATACGATGGTCCATGCTAAGATCCGTTAGGTGGCGTATCCATATGCATGCTTCTATAGTCCAAAAGTAAACACAGAGGTTTATGTTAAAATTGTGGCAAAAGTATTGAGTTAGGAAAATAAGCCAACACACAAAAGTTGTTAAGAAATGGAGTATTTAGAACATTTGATGCTTATGGGACAAATATTTTTTATCTACGATTACATTTCCATACTTGGGACTAAAAGAAATGTTACAAATTTTAGACTAAATTGATAATTCTCGCTTTAGCAGAAATAGTCAAAAGAAAATATATTGATAATTAGAAAATGGGTTTCCCAATAGTCGATGCAGCAAAGACGTTTAAGTATACACCAAAATAATATGTTGAAACTATAAAAATTAAATGCTGCAGCTTTTTGTGTTCCCTTGATATCGCCCACATATTCATCTATCTCGTGATACACAATCACCCACATATTAATTACCATTACCTATTACGTTATAGTCTCTATATAGAATCAAAAATAGACGACATCTTATATAAAATTTATATATATTATTAAATATAAATTAACTTATTTTATACGTTTATTTATAGAATATATAATTTTCTTTTTCAGATTATGGTATCGCAAGGAGGGTATTACATCAACATTTGAAGTACTATACCATTTTACAGTGATACGGGGTAGGTGAAATATTGTATACATTATATACTAAATTACATTTAGTTATATAATTTTATATCTGTAAATATTATACCGGGCATTTAAATAAATCAGTGGCGTGGCTATGGGGGTACCACCGGTAGCAATCTCTTGCGCCACAACCCCCAAATTCCCAGGTTAACTGTTGCAGCAGCTTGTAGCGATGTCAGTTAACGATTTATACGCAAGTACTAAAGTAGACTACAAACGCGGAACATTGTCCAGCAACATTCAACTCTGCCTACAAAATATTTTGCCTACAGACATGCAACCAAAATTGGGTACATTACTTTATTACTTTATTACTCTTAAAAATCTTTATTACTCTGATCTTAAAAGTTCAATCTTGTCATCTAGTTTATTTGTCATTCTAGTTTATCTAATAGTTTATTTGACATTTTGTGTCACACATTTTTTGACAATCTATGTAATAAAACAAAAAAATATTAGGAGACCATAAAATTTTAGATGATATGTTGCAAATATCGCTACACACGAGGAACTTGTACAGCAACATTAAACTCCTCCCACAAAATATCGAATAATTTTGATTTTTACAGCAACCAGATTAAGGACATGTAATTTGTTCTGCAACAGCTTGCGGACTAGCAACCATACTAGCAAAATTTCATTTGTCCTTAAAATGTTCCTGCACAGGTTGCACGTCTGTAGTCACTATTGTTTACTAAATAAAAACAAATTTGTATAAATTTCACCTCTGTTGTATTGTGAATGTTTGTAATAATAATTGTAATAAATTTTCTCGAAAGACTATATCGTGTGTTTTTTAAACTACACCCAATCTGGAAACAAGGAATGTACATCACTGTCTGTGCACAGTGAGCGATGATGTGGACAGCCTTGTTCCACCGAAACTGCACTCTACAAATGTCTGTGAGTTTGGGTGTAAAAGAGTGCACCGTATCATGGTGCGCTGCATATGGACAGTGATGATAGATGCCCTACGCAATATTGGGTCTATGTTAATAGACATATTGTATATTGTTTCTGTCAATGATCATATATCGTTGTTCATGTTGAGATTTTTTTTGAGTTACGTGTGGGTGGAGCCCCCAAAAGAAGTCCCCAACTGGGCGCCGCAAGGTGTAGCTACGCCACTGAAATAAATTATATTTTAAGATTAATTTATTTTTAATATTTTTCGCAAATAATATTTTTCAATTATTTAATTATAACAGTCGTATTGAATATAATTAATTAAAATTTGTAATAAGAAATACTTTTCACTTTATATTGCTGAGAATATGTACTTTTAAGCATCGCAGATAATTAGATGAAAAGTTACCCCGAAGGTGCATAAAACCTTTTCTAAATTTCTTAATAGAAAATGAATAATGAACAAACTTATATTGTTTGGAACTTACTAACTCGTGAGCAATGTTTCCAAATTGGAGAATTTCATCCCCTAAATTTTAATGGATTTAATTATAGGAAATGATGTATCTTATTCTTTACGTATTAAATCACCTAAATTATCTATTGGTCTTTTTAATTTCCCTAAATTTAGGGAAAAATTCTCCAATCTGACAGCACTTACTAAGCAAAATGACGTTGGCTAGCTTTTGTCAAGTATCCAGTTTTAATTAGTCAAAAAACTAATTAAGATATACATACTTTAGTAACTTACTTTATTTACTAAGAACTTATTTAATCGGAAACGACCATTTTAAATATTTATATGAAAAAATTAACTCATCAACCAGGTGTCAAACTCTATATCTCTGAATTTTGCGCCCAGTGTGCTGTCACTTACACCACGGCTGATATAGCTAGATGAGTCAACTTTCCATACCATTGACAGTATTACTTTGAAGTCAACGTCTACTTATTATTCCCACAGATTATTATTTGTGTATACTTAAACGTCACAGTACTATACCAATGTCAATTTTTATTAAAGCTACGAAGACATAAGTATGAACGAACAAGCGCACACTATATAGACTAACAAGCCATTGAATTTTATTAATTTATATTGATTAAAAATCTTGTGATTTAGCTGATAGCACACTGGGTGTGAAAGCCACAGGTCCAGGATTCGATACCTGAGAGTTTAGTTAATTTTTACATATCAATATTAGTATATAAATTAAATGATATAGTAGTCTATATGGTATATGCTTGTTCTTTCGTACTTATGCCTTTGTAACCGTAATGGTAATAGTATAGTTTAATTATACACAAATATTTCTCTCTGGTGGGTAAATTATAAACTAGATCTACTAGGTCGATGTTTCCTCCCCTACCTCCGTGACATCCCCTTCGGCCTACATGTTTTGTGGTCACGCTCTGCTGAACAACACAATAAC
This sequence comes from Nineta flava, assembly GCA_963920215.1. Taxonomy (NCBI): domain Eukaryota; kingdom Metazoa; phylum Arthropoda; class Insecta; order Neuroptera; family Chrysopidae; genus Nineta; species Nineta flava. Next base: position 101,633,393 of record OY986042.1, read on the forward strand.
TAGTACCAGTACCTTACCAGAAATCCTAATACATGTATATTAAAATTTTACTTATTTTCAGATTGCAATTTACATTTACGCCCGGATGACACAAACACACTATCATGGACGGATTTACCAGCACGATATCATGATTGTCAGATACACTTTACAAAACAAACAACAAATTATGGACTTGTTATAGAATTAAAACGTTTGAATGTGCCTTGTTTGAATGGTGGTTATTTACAATTCTATGCAAAAGAATTTACAACTACTACTAATAATAATAATAATAATCATAATAATAATTATAATAATAATCAAATACAAGAACCATATTTAACCTATTCAGGTTCACAACCAAATACAAATAATATTTATAGACACTATCAAAATCGTTTATGTGGTAAATTAGAAGAGCTAACGGAAAGCGAACGTAAAATATATTTTCCATCGACAAATCTACCATTATTGCATTTACATGGTGATCCAAAATTCACTATCCATTATCATTTAGTTGATTATTGTTATAATATAACCATGAATCAATCGAATGGTACATTTCAAATAAATACAACCAAACAATTAGAATGTACATTTAAAATACATATTGCATACGGCTATCGAATATCATTAAATTTAGAAACGGGACCAACAACACCACGAACAACAACATCACGAACAACAACATCATCCAGACAAAATTCAAACAATGCAATTGAAATTATTGATAATTCAAATAATAATAATCATAATTATTGTACAAATACAACATCAAGTATAAATTTATTTGTAACGTTAAATGATAATTCACAAACATGGCAACATTGTGTTCTTGTAAATAATAGTGATGAAGAAGGAATCCTGTTACGTCACCAGCAACAACATATTCTGACGCATAGTAATCAAATTGAAATAAAAATCAATGTGTTAAAATCGATATTATCGCGAAGTGATTTTAAATTAAGTGTTCGTTATCATGCGGAACCAATACATGATATTATACAACAGTGTACCACGTATGGTTGGATTGCGATACCACAATTTTGTGTTAGTGTTATTGAAAATTTAAAAATGCCGTGGGCACAAGCGGAAATGGAATGTGTTAGACGTGGTGGTCATTTAGTTAGTGTACGAAATGATTATATACAACAAATAATTAATAATTTGTTGTTAAATAGGTGAGTTTTTACTTTATATTTTTATATAATTTTTCGATGAGGGAATATCGATATAAAACTTATTAAAATTTCATTAATTTCTATAATTTATTTGTTGACACTTACTTCCTGTTTTCACCTCGAATAAGCAGATTATAATGTTATCAAACATGATCAGTTTGAAACATTGTCGTTCCCATATGTTAAATAGGTGAGTTTTTACTTTATATTTTTATATAATTTTTCGATGAGGGAATATCGATATAAAACTTATTAAAATTTCATTAATTTCTATAATTTATTTGTTGACACTTACTTCCTGTTTTCACCTCGAATAAGCAGATTATAATGTTATCAAACATGATCAGTTTGAAACATTGTCGTTCCCATATATACTTTTCTTTATATAAGGTGGCGCATAAGTAACGTTATGCGTATAAGTAACCGAATGCTGACTTTCAAAATAAATATGTATCATTTAATATAATATATATATATATATATATATATATATATATATATATATATATATATATAGATTTAATATCAAAATAAATATATATAAAAAATTTATTCACTAATTAAATCATAACGTTAATTATGCGCGATCCTATACAAGCAATTTTTGTACAAATGAATAAACTACCTCGAATTAAACTAATTATTCCTTGCCGTACCTAGAAAGCGTATAATTGCAATATAATTTATATATCTAAAATTAAGGACGGTTTAAACGCGTCAATTATGCTTCCTAAAAATTCAATTCGCACAGAGAGTTTCTGAAAACATCAATTCACAACGTATGGCAGACGGACGGAGTATTTTGATTCTCGGTTTTATGACACAATATTCCACGAATATTGAGGGAAGGAATTAAAATTGTTTCATTAACAAACGTTTATGATTTGAATATTTCTATTCTTTATTCTGCTTTATATACCTCTGTATATAGCTCTGCTCAAGGGTGCATTGACAGTCGATTTTTTTAGTTCTGGGTAATGAGTGCCTAGGTATAAAGTATTCCAAATCGAAAGCTTCTATAAATAATTAATACCGAAAAATTCAATATAAAAATCGTTAATTTTGAATAATCGCAGAAGATCTTGAAACTTAAAAAAACATAAGAATAAAAAGAGCAAATTTCTCGCATATTCACTGAAATCTAAAATATATTTTAGTTGTGTAGATTATACTAGTCCATGTGGCCGAACGGTCTAAGGCGTTATGTCTGCGCAGTATGCCTACTTGGAAACTGGGACGTTATGGGTTCGAATCCCAACATCGGCAGTTTGTCAATTATTAAGAAACAAAAAGCAACGGTTTTCGAGAAGGTTTTCTGCAGTTTCCTTCACGAACTGCAGATAAATATCGGCATAGTTCCTATCATAGGAACTATAGGTATATGAACTGTAGGTTAAACCATTCCAAGCTTTTCCTTAGTAGCTACTCGAATATTCCTATTTAATACCCATATACCTCAGGTCAAAGGGGAACTGTCAGTCGATTTTTCTAATTCTGGGTAATGAATACCTAGATATGAAGTCTTTCAAACTGCAAGCTTCTATCAATAGTTATTACCGAGATGTTTAACATTAAAATTATTAATTTTCTAGCTGACTCACGCAATTATCAAGACCTCTAAGTCACTTTCAGATGAGTTAGAAACATGAAAAATCATAAAAGTAAAAATTTATCGCATATTCTACAAAAACAAACACAATATTATATATAAACTTGCCATACAAAAAATATACTGAGCCTTTCAACGGCTTTGCTCTCACATAGATATCACTTCTTTTTTCGGAGAATATGTGGGAAGTATAATCTATTTGCATTTATTTATTTAAAATAAATATTCAAAATGAGTGGATATTCGATTGTAAATAAATGTAATTTTGTGATTTTGGTCTTGTAATTATAATATTTACTAAAATAAATGTTTATAGTTTCGCTAAAGCTGAAAGTTAGAATCGGTTCGTTCAAAAGTTAGCATGTAAAGTATACAGTGTTTGATAATAATAGAATAGTTTGTTTATACAACAACATACGAGTATATAATTATAAAACCACATTAATTATTATTTGAAGTGAAGTGGTACCTATTTGTCATCTAAAATGTAAGTTATGTGACGATTATAATAACAATAATTATTATGAACCAAATGGTTATTCTAAAGTATAATACAACACTAAAGCTATATATTTTAGCAACGACTAGCTTGCGCCATTGACGCCGTTCACGTAAATCTAAACATAATAATTAACACATATAATAGAAATTGCCAAATTGTACTATGAGCCACAGAAATTGTGTGGCTTTTTTAAAAATTTTATAGTCATTTTCCCAAAAACCAAATGAATAAGACACAAAATGACTATACAATTGTCAAAAAAGGATACAATTTCTGTTGCCCATAGACCAAAGAAGCTTTTAAAGGTAGATGTTTGTTATATTAAAGATTTGTTATATATAAAAGACATAATTGATCTTTATTATTTGAAATTGATCTTTTTAATTTGATTTATGAAATGTTATTATTTTTATGTGTAAATTACCAAGGTTGTTAACATTCACAGCAACAAAATTATGATAATAATTTAATGATGAAGCGACACCGCTACAAGCTCTTGTAAAGAGGATTTTCCACCTGTTTAGTTTACGGAATATTTGAAACCGGAAGTTGAAAGATTGTCTCTTTGTCATAAATGAATGATACGGGATGACACTAATCAATAATCATACTCCATCATAATTTTGAATTACCAAAAGGTAGTAAAAATTGTATTATAGAAGTAAGCAATGTATATTACTACACAGTAAATTAATATTAATATTGAGATTAAACTGCTTAAGGCGTAGTAGGGAAAAATATATAAGAGTTTAATTTTAAAATACCGTTAGAAAAAAAGCCTAAGATATGAATTATAACATACTGCAAAATTATTGGCCATAAATTCATAGGAATCGAAGACTAAATTATTTTTTGTTTTTTAATTTTTTGAATACAATAATTGGTAGCCACCCTGTATTTAGATATCGTCCATCTCACTTCGAAACATACCTCTCTTGCTCACTCTTACTCTGAGTATATAAATCTACCTGCTCCCTTCCCCAATATTACGAACAAAAGATACACTCAGTCCCCTTCTGATTACTCTGCAAAAGTCAAAGTTTCCGAGCGCTGACCGCCCGCCAGCGCTACCAATAATAGTCATACAAATTATGGTATTTATCCTTTTCAATTTTCCTTTGTTTTGTAAAATCATTTTATTCATTTTATTTGATAAATACTACTCGGTTATAAAACCTAGTTTTACAAAAGGTACCACCTATACCTACACCGAAACATGTAATATGTTTACAGGATAGTAATAAAATACATAGAATTCAATGAGTCGACAGTAATTATAAATAGCTACTTTGACGTGCTGACATATTAGCAAAACTTTCATATCATACAGTGAAAACTATAAATAGCTCAAGGTATTAAATTCCTAGTAAATTCCTTTATTGAAAAAAGGGTTGGAATTCCCTTATATCTATAAAGGTAATTATTTTAATTTATCAAAACAAAATTAATAATTTATATGGTGTTATCTTTATTTGAAACTTGATTTATAAGTCTAAAGTTTCAACTATAAAGTTTTACTCAAATTCTTGTCATATTAAACTATTAATAAATTATTTTTCAAAAATTAAAATTCTTGTCAAGAAGAAGACTAATACCAGATACTAAAATATAATAATGGCGGGTTATATTGGATTTTTTGATCAAGCAGATATAAAGAAAAGTCTAAAAATTCAATACATAAAACCAATATTTGATTACTATATTCTCCAAATGTTTCACAACAAACAAAAATTTTACAATTGAAAATAACAACTGAGATAATTTCTTTAACACCCGGTATATACTGAGTTCATTCAGGAGTTCAAAGTAGTGTAGAAAGGTGCTACACATTTATGATTTTGTAATTAAGAGTAATTGGATTATTATTACTGATATATGAAATACTGATATATGAATTAAAATTGTGGCTAACAAAATTTCAAACAAAAGTTGTTTATTTTGAAAAAAGAAACATTTTTTGCCTGTAAAATTTTTTTCAATCTCTTTCGGTTGCAAAGTATAAAGAACAAGTAATGTCACAACTAACTGAGTTAATTGTATGAATACCCAGTATATACTGAGTTTGTATATCAATGTTTGAAAAATTCTTCAAATTCAAAGTTTATAAGTTATGCATTTTTTTTCTGCGATCAATATTTTCAAGCGTTACTGGGGATAAAAATAATATGTATGGATGCTATATACATGTATACATGCATGCCTTCATTCACCTATCAATTGTATTTCTCATTTTTAACTTTGAGCACAAATTATGAGAAAACTTTTGAGTTTATGAAAAAATTTACGAAATAAGTTGTTTATTTTGAGGAGAAGAAGATTTTTTGTCAAAATTTTGCTTTCTATAAATATACTGGGTATAAAAACTCGACCTCCGAACAATAAGAAAAAACTATTAGAAAACATTAAAAGCCGAATTAAAAAAGCTGAATAATTCATTAAAAGCTCCTTTTTTTTCATCGGGAATTTTCGTAATAAAGAGTTTTTACTGTACTAAAAATATGGTCTTTTAGCTCAAAATGCAATATTATTATATAATGCACAATGGACTGTTACGAGGGCGGATTATCGACAGAGTTAACAGTTATATTAATATTAAATTGCACAAATACTTCGTTTGTATTATTTCTTGGTACTTAGGCATTCGACGTACGATGCAATACAAAAAGAGAACGACAAACAGAGCAATACAGGCAATATAAAATCACGGACCAGTTGGTTATTGATCTAAAATCCCTGCATGGAAATCTGCAATTAATATATCGGCTGTCAATATACTGTTTCATAGGCCTTTACTTTATAGTATTTTAAAAGACAGACATTTATGTTTATCATCAGATATCACTTCTTTTGTAAATGTTTTCATTCAAATTTTTCAAATCTATCCGTCACATTTTCTTTCAAATTTTCAGAAAAAAAGTATTAAACAAATCCAAAAATTTGCTACGGTCGAGAAATCGTCATGAATCTTAGTACATGTCTTTCTTGGTCAACTATAGTATTTGTTTGGGATTTGTTTTTGCTTATTTTTTCGATAAAACGCACCGTTTTCGATATATTTCACTTTTTAAGTAAAATTCAGTGTTATCTTGCCAGGCCCACAAAATTTGCAAGGGCTCCACAATTTTCATGATTTATGGTACATGGGTTTTATGGTCTATTTTGACTAACAAAGAAATAATCTGTAAGTATTTTTTCAATATTTCAAGCGGTTTTCGAGATACAAGATATTTCAAGGTTTATGTTGCCTCGTGTGTGGACATAGTGTTGCAGTATCACCGATAATGGCAACATTACTTTTATATTGCCTCATGTTCGGATTACCTTATATTTATAATATTTAAAGATGAGTGCACTCAATAATTTTCAACGGGTAAATTCTGTATAAAATGACTAGTAGGTTAAATAGCATGACTTTGGCTGGTTAAATGAACGAACTGAACCAAAACGCGCTCGTGTATAGAACATACATGTCTACTCGTACCAAGATCTAAAACATGAAACCTGCTAAGCGTTTCGCTTCTGGTGGTTATATTATGTAACTAACAGATAAAACAAAACAAGAAATACATTTCCATGAAATATATGAAAAAAAACACAAAAGTCCATGTTATATTTATAAACATTGGCAATAATATATTTAGTTTGTTCATAGGTTATGCGACAATGCCATCTTAAAAATTTTTGCTTACACAATGAAGTCTGAATTTAGAATCCATGATATATATACAGGATATTCTGAAATTCATTCAAAAAAACGATACCATGGTGTGAAAAAGAACACAGCTGCAAAAAAGAAACAAAAAAGTTTACTAAAATTTTTCGATTTGACGCTTATTTTTAAGATATGAATTAAATACAATCAATTTAACATTGATAAATTCAACCAATCACACAGATCGTATAGTGTAAGGAGGCGTGGCCTCAGCAGTAGGGTGTGGCGCTTTACCTTTTAAAGGCTCGCAGACGGTAACAGGCTCCGCCTCCTTACACAGTGCGCTTTGTGTGATTGGTTGAATTTATCAATGTTTAGTTGATTGTATTTAATTGATATCTTAAACAATAGGCGTCAAATCAAAAATTTTATTAAACTTTTTTGTTTCTTTTTTGCAGCAGTACACCATGGTATCGTTTTCTTGAATGAATTTCCGAACAGCCTGTATATATCAATATTTTTTTTTGAGATTACTATGATCAAATAGTTTTTTATAACAATGTTTGTTTAGAAACTGAAAGTTTTTCGAATATTAATTTGACATTTGAATTAATCATATAAACTATTTTTATAAAGAAATATTATTGAATGCGTCAATAAATTATGTAATTTATTTCTTTATTATGGCATCAGTTCATCAATATATATTAGATGCTGAACAATTTATTGATGAAATTAAACAGAATCAAAATGTAGCTGAACAGGAAAATTTTATGCGATATAAACATGTTGTACGTATACAAGCATTGTATCGTGGTTATCTACAACGTAAACATTTAAAAGAAATCAATCAAAAAGTCATAATTACCCAAAAATATATTCGAGCATTTCTGGCAAAACGCAGATTCCATAGACAAATACTGTATCGTGTTCGTAAAATGTGCGCTGAACGATACAATGGTATGGCAATTGTTATCCAAAAAATATGGCGTGGTTATTATGTTCGTAAACGAATATTCAATTATGCAAGATTAAAAGATTGGATGATATCCGTAGATTTGAAAAGTAAAGATTTAGCTTATCAAACGATGGAAAATTGTGTCAACTTAGGTTATGACAAACTATTTCAATTATATGAGAAATCTCAACAATGGGTTATGTTCATTGTCTTTAAATTGCACCATTTATTGAGTACAAGTCAAGTTGATGGTAGACCTTTTTTTTTTAAATTTGATATCTTTAATAGAATTCCATTCAAAGCCTTATTAGCTATAGTATATCAGTTCGCCCCCTAAGAAGGTAACCATTTTGTTTAATATAATTGTGTATTTATCTTACTCTGTTATTAAAAAACACACCTTCTAAATAATATAATAACAAAGCGAGATAAATACAATAAATACAAAAAGAAAAAATAGTTTAACAAATTTTTTAGTGTACTCTCAGTCCTAAAAAGTTTCACTTCCAAAAATTCATCAATAGCGGGCAGGCAGATCTATTCAGATCTGTATGTTGCGGAATGCAAGCTGTATTTTAACCAGTAAGGATGGTTTAGTATTGATTTTAAATCGGTATCGGTATTAGTTACGTCATATGTTCATAAAATATTTAAACTACCCAAAAAATCTGACAAAACTCTTACTAAATCAAGCATTTACGAAGAATGTTAAGTAACAATATCTATGAATTTTTGGAAAAGTTTAGAGCGAATTAAATAATAAAACTAATGATTTTTTTAAGGTATTTACTCCAAAAACCGAAATGTAACCAAATATCAACATATTTTCAATTCCATTGAAGCCATGATCAGATCATTAAAATATTCCAAATATATGCAAGAAACACGTAAAGAATATAAAACTATGAAACAATATGATCAGCCACGTAAATTAATATTAGGTCAACGTTTACAACGTTGTGAACAGTATTGGTGTTTAAAAAATGAATATATATCTGCTAATGGTCCACAAATTACATACAATGTTGATCGTAAATGTAATTTTATATCAAAATTACCAATGAAATTTTCACGTAAATTTTTCTATCATGATGATCAATTTTTACTTGGACCATATGAGCAACCAATCAGGCAAATTGTTCGTGACATTGATAAATCGAAACATATATCAACGGATATATTTAACTCCTATAGTATTAATATCCATTCATTTCCAAATGCAATCGATTATTATGTGGATATGTGGGATAAATTAGTCTTTTGTGAGGAACATCATATTGCAAATCCATATGCAACCGTTGATAATACGTATCCACGTCAAGGTTTTACTAACAATGCACGTCAAATAAATTGTATATAATTTTTTTTTATGGCCTTTAAATATATTTTAGCAATGCAAACATCATTTATTTTCACTTGTTCGGATATTCGGGATTACTCACAATTAGGAACCATTAATTATTATTTGCATTATTAGGGCTATTTCACACCACCCGACAGTCATGTAAACGACACCGGTTACACGACGCAAGGGTTTAAAAGTAATGAGATGTTTCAAACTACGGTGTTGCCTAATGTGAAATATCTCATAAACTTTTAAACCTTTATGTCGTGTACTCGTTTATGTTTACACGATTGTTGGGTCGGTGTGAAACAGTCCTTATACTTTGTCCTTATACTTTGATTTGCTAACAAGCAAATCAGATTCGACAATCGAACTGAAAAGTCTCTGGCATCGTCGATCAACAAATTGTACAACACTGCTAGAATGTTCGGAAGTTTATGTTGTTTGAGTTTGTGATTAGACCTCTCTATCTGGACCTTAGAACAACCACAGTCAAGGTTAAAAAATTATAAAAATTCTTTAATATGTTTGAAGAATGTAAAATCGAATCTTTCCAACCGTGTTAACAAATAAACAACCAATATGGCGGATAATATTACTGGATAATATTCAATTTTGTTTATTATCCAGTAATAATCCTGGTGGTTTATTTTGATAATTTTTTTGATATTGGCTGTTCTAATTCCAAGGTATAGATACATGAACTGAGGTTCCCTATGGCTTAAAAGAAAAAGTGTTCAAATTTGAAGAATATAGCATGAACCAAATTTAAAACCATCTATACACTCTTTTGAATTTCTTTGTCTTGAAATACAAAACAGTATTATACATTATGGATCGAAAGATGAATGATCGTTATTATTTTGGTAAATAGTTACACCGTCACCTCTTACATACGATCATTTAAATTTGACTATATATTTGAAATTAGGATTGTCTTCATCATTATTACTCCATGTTTCTGATAAAAGCATTTTTATGAGCTCGTAAACTTTGTATATTAAATGTATATATTGATAAATCTGACCTGGTCTAGATAAGTTTCATTAACTCTGATTCTAATGTAAATAATGGATTTAATGGCAGTCATTCATATTCTAATTTTAACGGAAGAATTGACGCAATTTATTAAACTTTTGTGTATTAATAGTAGTGTTGAACTTATTTAATATTATTTTTATAAATCATTTAAAAACAAGTATAACTTCTAACGTGCGTTCATACATACAGACACAGACTTTTTTTTCTTTATGTAACAGGTGCTGTTTACTAAATACATCACCCTATAAATGTTTTTATTTTACTAATTACAACTATTTTTTTAGAATCTTCTTTTTTTTCTAAAATCATTATTCGAATTGAAAATTGCACCCAACTGTATTTTTTGTATTTCAATTTAGATTACATAGTATTTGTTACAATAATGTACTACTATCACATATTTTATGTATGAATGTTTAGTAATACTGCTATCATATATATTACTTATGATATGCTGTATATAAATAACAACGTTTGTATATTATAATAATAATAATTTTCATAACTTTAATTAAAATTTATGATACATATACAGCATGTCAATTAATAAAAATTACTAAAACAGTTAAAAACTAAAATATTTGAATATTTAATATGTCAGGTACTAAATTACGGTTATATTTAGAAATAAGTTAGATTCAAGATGTGTTTCATGAAACATTCTGTAAGGTGTAATAAATTTTTTTTAAGCTTTCTCTTATAACCAGTGCATTACCTTTTAAGGGAACAACTGAAAAATCAGTTTTTTTCCAATTTTTTGAAATTATACGTCTTTTGGTGCGTTATGGGAATCCGATCAGAGTGTATTTTCAGCATGTTACGATTCGCTGATATAATACTCGACTAATGTAGAAATTTCTTGATCTATGTAACATTGATTTCTATACTGTTCTATTGCACAGTGTTTGGAAGATTTTCAGTAAAAAAATATGCGTCAAACAGTATACAGGCAAAATTTATATATACATACCTTATATGCTTAAGCAAAATATACAAAAGTTTGTCTATCACATAAACAGTGTGACTACACACTCTGCAGTGGACAGTAATTTTGTGATGTGCTATGATTTTTTCATTTTGAAATACAAGATAATTATTATACATTATAGAACGGATGATTATTAATGACGGTTATTATTTTGATAAATAGCTACACCGCCAGCTCTTACTTTGAAATTAGGTACAGGAATGTCTTCATCATTATGTCTCCATGTTTCTGATAAAAGAAGAATATTATAATTATGAGCCACATCACCTTTTTAACTTTGTATATTAAATGTATATATTAATGAACCTAGCCTGGTCCTGATAAATTTCACTAACTCCGATTCTAATGTAAATAATGGATTTAACGGCAGTTTTTCAAACTCTCATTTTAGTGGTTCTGTTCTACGGTGATAAAATATAGAACCATTGATTTTAGATACAATATATAATTTTTCTATTGTAGTTTTTCACTACTATTTTATTTTGTTAAACAATTATTTAAAAAGTGGTATAACTGCTTAGTAGTGAAAAACTACCATAGAAGAATTATGAATTGTATCTAAAACCAATGATTCTGCGATTTGTGACATGCTGAAAATACACTCTGATCGGATTCTTATAACGCGCCAAATGAAGTATAACTTCAAAAATTAAAAATTCATACAATTTAAATGGAAAACCAGATTATCTCTCTGTATTTATACGAGTAAAATGTTTTCAAAGTATGATAATTATACATAAATTATAATTACTTATTATAAACTATTAAAATTTAGAATATTTTATTCACAAAAAAAAGTCATTTATCTTTATTACGCTGCATAGTAAAAACCACTTGAGTAATTTGTTTATGAAACAGATAAAATCACTGTTTTATTCAGTAAATTATTTAGAAATTTATGACGGTATGTTTAAATATATATATGTTTTTTTTATATAGAAGGCCCACATTCTAAATAATTGAAAACTTGATTTATAATATTATATATCCCTATACTTAAGTAAAAAAAAAACAATCCTTAATTACGGATTTCTTAAGATTATCAAAATAATGTCATTTGAATTTTTTTGAATATTGACGTTGATTTAACTAAACCATCAATTTAACTTATTAAATGATCTGTAATATTATTTTGCTTGTTTCCGATAAACTCTATAGCTTTTTAATCATATTAGAATAAGTTTCTATTACAAAAACATTAAAAAAAACAAGCTTTTTATAGTAAAACTAATTTTCTACAACTTTACTTCTTATGTGTTTTTCGATTTTTTCAATATTAAGATATACAAAATTTTGTGTTTCCCCTCCCTCTAAACCCCCCTTTCACCTTGTCGATTCTTGTCATGCATACCATAAAAATGTTCAGCTTGCAAGATTTGACCCGACCATACTCACAAACACACATACAGACATACATACATATAAACTTGTATAGTAGAGTGCTTCTTGTCCGAGGGATGGCCGTTGAGTACCGATTGAAGAATCATTTTAGTGAACAACTTTGTAATTGAAGGCTTGTAAAATGAAGAGTTTAAACGTCGAAAAAATGGTACTGTTAAAACAAATTAATATGAAATCAATTTCTAGGGCTAAGGGTCTATTTCAACTAGCTTTTAACTGGTTTTTCTATTTTCATATTATCAAAACTAATGAGTAATCGAAAAGTACCTAGGTCAAAATAGGTCACCTGCCATTATAACAAAACCAAAACAATTCCATTATGCTTACGTATTATTATTAAAAATTTTCAAAAACATTTGAAAACTTCAAAACTCAAAGTACTCGTTATATATTTTTTATTTACAAACAAAAAATGTCATGTGACAAAAAAACAAATGACAATCACAAAGTAGGTAGCAGAGAATAACATATTACAAAAATTACACTAAATTATTTCACAAGAGTTTATTATTATTTTCTCATCAGAACGCAGACTACTCGCATGAGAAATTAATAAGCATTTAGATATTTGTAAGATATTTAATAGCTTGTAAGCCCTGAAAAACCTTTGAGTTTCAACAAACATATAGTTGAGTTTCAAAAATCGGTCAAAAACAAGTATATTTCGCAGAAAAAGGTTTTCGACACTTTGAAAACTAGGAAAAATGTAACAACTTATTCAGTTAATTATTTAAATACCCAATATATACTGAATTAATTCATTATCAGTGCGTAAACTGTTTATAAAATACATACATAGTATACATACAAATACCTACATATTCATGCTTCTGTAATCTACTAGAATTACTGATGTTTGATCTAAACTTTTTTATCCTTTTTAAGGAAGGCGTTGTCAACGAAATTGACTGAATTTTGGATAACAATTAGTTTGGGTAACAATTAGTTTTTTGATAACAACAGTTTTTTATTATATAATAATAAACTTAAATAAACGGAGTACAAAGTAATTTTTTTATTTATTTAGAATATAACATAAACATTACAACACAAAATATGATTATAATTTTTTTGTGTGTATTATTGTCAGTAAAATCTTGAATAAAAATTTGTATGTTTTTAGTATTATCATTATTATAATACATTAAACACTACACATTGTAGTAAAGTGAGTGAGAGTATGATTGAATGTTACATAATTAATTTTTTGTCCCCGATTTTGATATAAAGTTCATTTTAAGCTATACGATACGATTATCGGTTTTCAAGATATCAGATCCACAGTGCTAAAATTCAAAACTGAATGAATTAAGAAGGGAAAATTTTGAAATGTGTTGGTCAGACGTTAAAATGAACCTGATTTTCGTTCTGTTTGGGTCAAAATTACCCTAGAAAATGACTATTATTAAAAACGATAACAAAAATTTTTTTCGCATTTTCTTCAAGGGTACCCCTTTTAAAAATTCACAAAAATTGAACAAAATTTTTTTTTCCCCGATTTTGATATAAAATTTCTTATAAACTAATTTGGACCTAGCGAAATCGATGGCGTTGATTAAAATACGATACGATTAATTGTTTTCAAGAGACCACACCCATCGTGCTAAAATTTAAAACTGAATGAATTGAGAAGGGAAAATTTTGAAATGTGTTGGTCAGACGTTAAAACGAATCTGATTTTCGTTCTGTTTGAGTCAAAATTACCCTAGAAAATGATTATGATTAAAAACGAGAAATTATTATAATACTGCGTCTAAATGATAATACGACTATTGAAAATAGTTTTCGAAAAATGGCATATATTTCTATCCATTGACTCTGATTTTTTAATGAATTGATTCGTTATCAGAATCAGAATAAAACCTTATTATTTTGCATAATGATTTTTCGAAAAATAATGGTGGAGGCGGTGGTAAACACTAACGGGAAAAGAAAACCTTTTGGTTTTACCGATATTTAGTTATTTTCTCAAACATGTTTTTTTTTTCATGTATGTAGTCAGTTCAGTCACATGACATAACATAATGATTATCATGATTATGATGATGATGATTATTATTTTGAGAAAGTTTTTAACGAACAGAAATATTTGGTGTTGGTTCGTTGATGATGATTATAAAATATGAGACGTAAGAGAATAGGAGTGTACAGTGTAGACCAAATTATTGTATCTAATTAAATAAAAAAATTGTGCGTTGTCAGCTCCGACGCGTGTTGGAGTTTACTCTTATAGTTTATTTACTATATTACGAATATATAATCATGTTAATAACATTAAATCATTTATTAAAATTTAAATTTGTTAATTGCCAAAATAGAAATTTGTATATTTTTAATATGCAAATATGTATGCTAGGATAGTTTATAGATTCTAATTCTATGGAAATGACAATCAACAAAATTTAAAAAAATAATTTTATAGTTATTTTTTAGAAGCTAATATTTAATATACATTTCAAAATATTATTTAAATTTTTATGAGTAATTTATCTGAAAAGATATTGTAAAATATCATAAATTCAAATTGAATATTATGGCATATAAGGTGTTACCTTGTAAAAAAAATGTAACGCTTTTTTTAAACCTTGATTTCACTACCAATAAACTCCAATCAACTCCAAAACAGGATTTAAACAGAACCCCAAATATTTGAAATGAGTTTGCTTTTACGCCAATAATATGATCGTTTAGCATCAAAAGATAAATAATTGAGAGTCCATTTCGTCGTGTGGACAGTACTGTAACTTTAGTTATATCAAATATTTTTATTGCGATTGAAAACTTTCACGTGTAAAAACGGGCTTATATATATAATAAGTTGCATATAACATTGCATGTAAACTTGCCTCAGAATAGAATTCTTCTCTATTTTGATATAACAAAAAAAAATATTCGTCAAAAAATATTACTGCGTTTGATCAGGAAAACAATCGCATCAAAACTTACATGTGTAAAAACACCCTAATATTAACAAAAATATTTCAAGTTTTAATACTCCATTTATTTTATAGAAAAGTAATTTGTTAATACAGTTATTGAAAAGAATTCAAGCAATTCATTTAAATTGGCTCAAATTGTTTGAATCTGTGTGTATAAGTAATGGTGAATAATATGTTAAACACACTACATAGACTTAGAAATATTGAGTATGTACTCTTATGTACTCTAACATAAGTATAGTGTTAAAAAAAGAACTCATTAAGAAAAAATTGGTGAAGTATGAAATAATACAAAAAGCTCAAGTAACAGGTATTCTGTTGTTTTGAGAAATCACAGTCATTTTATTGCGTATTTGTCTAATAAATTTACAGTGAGGATACAATTCTTTTCCGATTCCAACAAATCTTACCTAATATAATTAAGGGTTAAGATAAATGCAAGTTTTCGATCTGTAGATGGAATAACGTTCATGGAACGGTATTCTAAAAATATGATTTATGTTAAGAACATATAAAAAACTCTCATTGTAGAAGGTGTAATAATAATTTAATGTCTTACTAACGAGGGGTTATTCACTTATAACGGTAACACTTCGTGCATGAATGTATGCTTTTCAGCCAAATTTTAAGAACTTTTCTTACAATTTTTAAGATGTTTTTTTACAGATGAACAAAAGTAGGTACATTTCACATTGAAATAAAAAAAACACATAAAATTATGTAATTTGTTTCACGGCATGAAATTTGGTTTGTGAGGTGCTTTTGTTATTTGAAAAGCCAAGTTCGTTAATAGGCATAAAGATTACCGATAAATAAAGTTTGGACGTTTAATTATAATGGATGAAATTTATTACCAACATATATATATATATATTTTTTTTTTGGGAGATCAATTACTTATATTAAATGAAAAATAATATGTTACCAGTTTAATATGACTTTAATATTTCTAAAATTTTGTCTATATTTTTTTCATGTATATTTTCATATTAATCCTCCTTGACAGCAATAATTTTTAATGATAAATAATAATTTGAAAATCCTACGAAAAACGACCTATTTTACTATGCTTTCATCGTTAAACCGAAACGTGTTCAAGTTTAGTGTTTTAGAGCTCTGGGGAGCGAACATAAACCACGTGGTCCTACTTTAGCCCTTCTGGAACACCTCCTATCCTCCATGTAGCCTAACGTAGCCTTTCCTGTGATCCCGGTCCCTCCCCTCCAGATTGATGGAAGTTTTTTATTGCCAAGCCCTGACTCAAATTACGTAAATTACGTAGCTTGACTATTATCCCTCCCTCCCTCTACGTAGCTCAGCGTAGCATTTAAACTAATTCCCCCCCTTGACCGAGCTACGTGGTTTATGGACGCTCCTTATGTATACGGGGGATGGGATTAGTGTCCCGACTGCACCCTTCCCCCCGTTGCGAAAGTGATAAAGAATCTTTGTAAGTGATGAAGAAACGATCCAAGTGGCCGAGCGATCTAAGACGTATGTCTGAGGCTTTATGTCTACTTGAAACTGGCAGGTTATGGGTTCGAATCCCGACATCGGCAGTTTGTCAATTATTAAAAAAAAAACAGGTGGGCGGTTAATTGACTAAACTGTCGGCGTATGGACAAGAACGAAGTAACCGGTTACGCTTGAGAAGGTTTTCTGCAGTTTTCGGCATAGTTCCTGTCAGGTTTTTTTCTAAAAAAATTTAGTATTTTATGTGGGTTTTTTGCTGATTCAGAAAAAAAAAGATTTATAACATTCAAAAAAATTAAATAGTTAAATGGAATACATTAAAAAAACATCCAGTTCACATGACAGATAAATAAACAAACGCTTACACAATATTCCTTTTGGGAGCTAGTACGATTTGGTGCTGCAACTCGATGGATAACACAGCGTCAATTTAAAGACTAAAAACAACGCTTGATTGTGCTGAAATCGTGTAAGCATCCAAAACAAATAACATTAAAACATTCGAATCTTATGAAGGCACAGAATAAAAGATCGGCATTAAAAATAAAACTGTACAAATATTTTAAGATTTCTTCTACTCAAACAATTGCAATTAAATCATTCATATATTAAAAATAAAGAGTCGGTAAAAAGAATATTTTGTCAAGATATGTTCAAAATAATAATCCGTCTACTGAAGAACGTATTTTTATATTATTTCGGTTGGAAAAAAAAGGTGTCTTAAATGAATGCAAAACTCTCTCCATTAAGTTTGCACAGTTTTATGGTATTCACACAAAACTCTGTATTTGAAAATAAAAGAAATTTTTTTCATTCTGTTTTATATATATAAATAAGGAATAAGATGTAAAAAAAAATGTGTAAGGAGAATGTCAAGAATGTTGGCGCTTTAGTTCAGTGCTTTACCTCTATTAAGAACATACCATAAGACAGCGAGTATATTATTATTATTATATGAACAAAAATGAGTACACTCATCTCCACTGCTTTTTTTCTTTAAACACAAAGCGAACTAACAACACGCGATGGGAGAGGTGGGGTTACATGAACTTTTTCTTTATAATACTCTGTACTTCTTGAATAAATTATAGTTTGTGTTTTCATTTAATACTAAATGTATACAATATACGCGTCTTCATATATTTTTGGTGGAGGGTATGGGAATAATATGGTTTTTAGTGAATTTTCTAAGAAAACGTAGCTGTTTGTTTTTTACAAACGAACAAATGTACATCGTCCCTACATACTGCCTAAAACCTTCTAGGAACACTTTTAATCAAGTTCGTTACGAAATCTTGCGTGATTTTCTCCTATTCCCGGACTGAAGCTATTCTGAGCTTTTGTAAGTTATACGAACGGTTAATTCATTCACTTGCACTCCTGATGAGCTCATCCTAGAGATTTTCTATTGGATTTTACTCTGGGTTATGTGTTGGTCATCTCAAAATCTTACTTACGACATTTTTTTTTCATGCACACCCTTCAGAATCGTTTTTCTATTGCTTCTGACACTGACCAAAGGCTCTGTTTAAATCCTAGTGTTGCAATCAGTGCTAAAAATATAACGGTGCATGATAGAGAAAATCTTTAAATATAAAAGCAAACGACTTTTGTATAAAACATTTTTTTCATACAAAGTTCAATATAGTTAAATAGTTTACGCACAATTTCAGTGTGAAGGGTTAGGCCTTTATGTTCAGCTAACTCTTGGAATTTTTATATTTTTTAGGTTTTGCCAATATTTCTTAATTTTCATACATACAATGTTTTACAATGCAGTTTACATAAGTATTCAACTATGTTAACCTTATTGTTAAAATTTATGATATTTTTAGCAAATATTTTAAGGAATTGTGTTCCGAAACTAGACAAAATAAAATTGATGTTACGAAAATCTTCAATATTTATTTTAGGATAATTATTTAGCACAACCACGTAAATTTTAAAATATTATTATATTTTTATTTGTTGACGAATCGTTTCGCTGTTTTAAAACTGCATTTTCAAAACCTATGCAAAGTATTTTTAAAAAACAGCTGTATTTATAGTATGAAAATTTACGTAAAGTCAGGTGAATAAAAATTATAAGTTAATTGATAAAAACATGGAATCTGACTAGTCAAAACAAATAAAACAATTAAAAATTACAAACAAAATATATTTATATACAAATTTTCGTCGAGCAACCAATTCAATACGATCCATTCAATACAAAATACCCTATATATACAGAGTAACACATATTATATTTGCATAAAAAGTATTTATTATGTTAAAAAATAATCTATATATATTGTCACAACATTTAATGTACATCGTATCCAACACGTCATTTTTATCATCTACGCTCTTCTAAAAACTGATGCCGATAATAACGACAACAAGGTCTTTCAAAAGATGATAAAGAGCTCTGGTTGAATGAATAGTAGCGGTATTTATGAGAGAGAATATCGGTTGGATATTCTGTAGTGGATATCAGTTAGATAGGTTATCGAAAATGTGTTTGATGATGAGATTGAAATTGAAAAATGCTAATATAATGATATTTCGATCCTTTTAACAAATAAATATGATAAAAAAGCCATGAGTATGTTTATTTTAACTTTTACTTCTTCATATTATTAATATATAAAAGTTAAAGGCGTTGGACTAAAATTGTTATTAGCTGGCTTATACCCGCGGCTTCGCTCGTGTATTGTTATATCTCCGTCTCCCGTAATTTTAAAATTAAAAACCTCACTCCAATTTCCCGCCGCTTCCACAAGTATTTATAGTTCCCACGGCTTCCACTAAATATTTATCGACACTTCCAACAAATTTCTATTAGAACACATACGCCAGTTTTTAAGTCATAAGCTTTTAACCATAAGCATTTAAACAAAAATGTTTAATCAAAATCATTCCAGTAATTTTTGCGTGATACCCCAACAAACAAACAAACAGAGATTTTTCAATTTTATAATAGTAGAGATCGATTTTTATGGCTTATAACTTAATTGTTGTTGATGAAATTTTTAAACTAAAAATTTGCCTTTCTCCGAATGTGATTGATGCTATTTGTCAAAGATTTAAATAAATTGGAATTTACCTTTTCAATCACCGAATTTGCAAGCACATGGTGTTGAAAATTTGTCCAGAATAATCCATAAAAATAAACAACTGTCACCCTATCTTAACTTAATGATAATTTAACGATTGCAGTTTTCGAAAAAAAATCCAAGATCGAAGACATTATTATGTAACATTTCAATATTTGATATTTCTTTTCGCCAAATATTGGTGAAACACTCCGTATGTATATTTGTATAAATGGAATGATCTAATTCTAAAATTCAACTCCTGATTACATCTCCCATTGCTTGTTAATTCACTTGTTTGAAAAAATAAAGAAATAAATAAATATATATATCAGGTCTGTCCGAAAGGTGTCCGACTTACCTTCATATCTCTACGGTGGCGTTATTTTTCGTCATCTGGCGATTGGCATCTTTCAAAGTAGTCCCCATTTGATTGAAGAATACGCTCCTGGCGGTGTTTTCACTTTCTGAAGCAGTCCTAGAAGTCAGTTTTTGGAATAGCCTTGAGTGCCTCGTCGCATTATCTTCAACCGTCTTTTTGTCATCAAACCGGTATCCTTTGAGCGGTTTTTTCAAATTCAGGAACAACCAACAATCACAGGGGGCTATGTCGGGAGTGTACGGAGGTTGGTAGCAGTGCAATATTGTGTATCAAAAACTACTGCACTGCAAACTAAGATTCGATCAGATTACCCATCGTTCCCACCATTTCCACTCTAAATTTGAAGTTAAAATTTCCCAAATTGTAGTTTTTGGTATTCCAAGATCATCTTCTAATTCGCGCACAGTCAAACGTCGATCTTCTTCAATCGGAAGTCGCACGCGTGATATCATCCGGTGTTGTTGTCGTCGAAGGTCGGCCGGAACGAGGATCACTATCAACAGTTGTGCGACCACTTTTGAAACGATTATACCACTCTTTTATTTGTGTTTTGCCCATACACTCACCCCCAAAGGCCTTCTGCATCATTTGAATAATTTTCGAACTAGTTTTTCCGCGTTTGAAGCAAAATTTGATGCAAATTCGTTGATCTGATCTGTCAGTCATGTTTAACAATAACAAAATCCGGCGAACGCATAAAAGGCTTTGTAAACAAATACACGCTGCGCATGTACTATACGTCCTGTAGGTATCGGAAAGAAACCGATAAGTTTGTGAGGCTTTACTGTTGAGGTTCATACCTCACAGAGATCGCTCTAACACTCTGGTGCGAAGATATAAAAACAGGTCGGATACTTTTCGGACAGACCTCGTATATATAATGTGATGGAACTTAATATGAATAATGTTTCGGAAAAAATTTATACGAGATAAAAATATTACAAAAGAATAATGTAATGAAAATAGATCGATGTATGTGTATGAATGAGATGGTTTGAACTGGTAGAAATATTTTTGTTCTAGAGATAAAGGATAAAGGCTCTACATAAAAAGGTTGTCATCCTATTATTTGTCGTTTAAAATGTAATAATCAAATATGGTCGGTTTTTCTCACCATTGTTTAAGAATAAAAGACATGTGATGATATAATTGGTCAATGATAAAATTTTATTAATTTCATTAATTTTCACCGGAAAATGTGGATATAAAACAAGGGTTTATGGTAAAAAAGAAGGATATTTACATGAATGAATAAATTAGATTTCAATCGAAGTGCTTTTTTTATAATTTATTTCAAAATTTAAGTGTCATCATAATGTTATTTCTATTAGGAGTGACGCATATTTTTAAATATAAACAAAAAATATGAACAATAGTATAATTATTTTTGACACATTTATTTCTCTTTTTAATTTCAATCAAACTTTGTCTAATTTAGACAGGCTTTTACTCTCTCCATCTTTGGTGTCTGGACAACAATAATTATATTGTTGTTTTATTAAAATTTTAAAAAAAGGATACAAAATAATGATATGGGTACTCTGTTATAGGCTGTGGAGTCTCAGAAACATAGGTAAAACCCTATTATCAGAAACCTTTTTTCTGAGAGTCCACAGTCTATAACAAAGGTCACTCACATAATTGTTTTTGACCTTTTTCGTTATTTTTTTTAACCATACATTAATGATATATTGCGCGTCTGCAACCGACTTTGATAGGAAATATGCCGATATTCATCTAGAGTTCGGGAAATTTCATTATCATTGCATTTTTATACAGAAATATTTATTCCCTGAACATACAAAAATTTTAAATAAAACTTCTATTGTCCCATGACGCTCTACATAAATTATTTTTTGACAACCTACGTACTTAATATACAGGTACTGGTTAGAACAATTGAACAGACTCTAACTAACGTTGAATGAAGTCTTATGAATAATTTAGTAGCCCCGACACTCTCTTTCTCACTCTAAAAGCATAATCATGGTAGAGTAAAAAATACAACGTATATAGGATGTTTCTTGCAGAATAATTTAAAAATTAGTGTCATTAGATCGTGTACTCGCGAATTCATGAGTTTGTATATCACATGACCATTTAATTTTATCAGGTCAATTCAAAAACTATATATTTTGTTGGATTACCAAAGAATTAATTGCACTCTAATATCATCAATGATAGACAAACAGAAATTGACTCAAACCTATTGATTCAAAAATGATAAGTAATCATACAGATTACGTCTACATGTTGGAATTTTACGTCTATAAATAAGAGATATAAATATATATAGCTCAGGTATTGAGGGAGGGAAGCGTTTTGACGATATGTAAAATTTTGATGGTAAGCAAACTTTACTTACATCTTAGACCTAGTGTACTTTATACTCAAAATAGAAAAAAGAAATAAATAGAACCTTTTAAGAAGAATCATTTTAGCTATGAGAGGAGAAAAACAGTGGCACAATTCGGGTTCGCCACAATTCCAAACCATTTCAACTGTAAAATTTTGAAAAACAGAACGCTACTGAGGCTTGCCATTGTACAAGTCAGAATACTTTTCAACCATTTTTAATTAATAATTTGTAGATTACCTTTTCTTAAACAACGGACATATTGTGTCACATCCATTGATGGCGTGGCTCCCATAAGCATTCCAATAAAATCCCACTATCTATACGATATCTGAAAAACTAACAAAGATTAAACAAAAAATTACAACGACATGAATAATAGGGAATTTTATGCTCTATAATTTTTATAAAGATTTTAAACGTTAAATGGTTTAACGCATAGAAAATGAGATGTTTGCAAAAATACTATTCAATTGATTATGCCTTTCATTCCAAGGTCCACCCGATTGATTGTCTCACTTGATTGTACTATAATTTTGTACTAAACTAGCACTGCCCGCCGCAGTTTCGCCTACGAAAATTGTAATTTTACAGACCTTATATTACTTAGTATTTAAGTAAATATACTGAATATTTATGCAAAATTTGAAGTAGATTGGACCAAGCAATCACATTGTCCCATACAAAATTTGCCCCCGTTTTTCACCCCCTTAGGGATAGAATTTCGGATGCCTACGTCCTTTCTTATTGGATGCCTACGTCATACAAAGAACACACCGTCATCCGTCAGTCATTCAGGACAAAGCATTTTATATGTATAGATTAAATACTTTTGAATCCAACAAGAATTATCCTTAACTTGATAACCGCAGATAAACTATTTCAACGTATCAATGGAAAATTTCAATAATAATTATTAATTCTCAAGTTGAAATTTATTAATAAATTTGGTTTTCGAAGATTCATGATTATAAATAATCAATCGTGTTGCACTACACACCCGAATAACTATGTGAAATTGTGTCTGACCAATACTGTGTTGAACCTCAATTCAAAATCTTAAATATGTAGTGAATTCGTAGTATTTTATAATATGAATGGTATCTAAAATTGTAGTGTGGTATTTTCATATAGAACAAGTTTATAATACATGTGCTCATATTATTTACTCTTCGTTGTCTAGGTTCTAAATTTATGTGTATGTATTGTTCTACCTTATTGCATACAGAAGGTTTAAGAAAATTAAGTCAAGTCAATATCACCAAGTGTACAAGTTTTGTGAATTAAAAAAAAAAATTATTTGCAATGGGTAGATAGATAGATAGATAGATAGTAGAGGCTGCCCTGGACGGGGGTACACTTCGACCATAAGGTCCATTTTGATGCCGCAGGATGTGAGGATGTGAGTGGAGTGGAAATAATTTTTGTGTGCAGACTAGGAATTGGTAGGATTTCGTGAAGGAAACTGCAGAAAACCTTCTCAAACATAGCCGGTTACTTCGTTCTTGTCCAACCGCGACAGTTAATTCAATTAACCGCCCTTTTTTTATCTCTTAATAATTGACAAACTGCCGGTGCCGGAATTCGAACCCATAACCTCCCAGTTTCCAAGGAGGCATACTCCGCAGACATAACGCCTTAGACCGCTCGTTTTTAACTTAAATTGTCTTGTCTTGAAGTAATTCAAATGTCCAGAATGATGCAGAACTGCAGGGTTTTTAATTCCTTATTTCAAAACTATTTATGAATATATTACAAAATATAACATTTGACCCGTATTTTTTTATTTTTCCGAACAATTGTTATAAATGAAGAAAAAAAAGTCCAATATTTTATTATTGGGTTGGACTTCAGTCCAACGAGATTAGTTTATTAATCTCGTTAGACTGAAGTAGAACGTGGAGCACAATGGACCATAAGGTCAAAGTGCAATACTTTTTTAGACCCCAAAATGTATCTATCTATCTACCTTTCTACACAAGCCTAAAAATCGTCTTTAATCCGTCCTGTAAAACATATTACGTTAGGTATCTATGCTTAAACTTGGTCTGACACACTGCCGTGCTAAGGGAAAATCAATTAGCTTATACCGTTTCAAACGACTTTTGTTTTATTGACAACCTATATATTATGTCTTAAATAAGCAAGAAACAATTGGTTTTGCTCAACCAAATTGCAGTATGGTAATAATCATTTGGTTTATAGTACAATACCATTTTCCGTCTATAGAATGTATTTCATGCATTGTGGTATCTACGTCACCAAACCATCACCCACAGTTTGTCGATGCTATGACCGCATATGATATTATTATGATCCACATATATATATATAGTATGGTGTACAATAAAAATAAAACTGTTTTTGTGAATTGAATCGTTAAAAGATATACTCACTCGTAGATGGTAGCATGAAATATTAATGCATTTTTATTGTTACAAATATGATCATTACAGTTTTTTCTGTACCATTTATATAGCATAGTTACTCTACTGACGACTATCTGAATAGATTATTAAAAATACTATTTTCGTTTTTGTTGTTTCCGAGTGTATCTACATTATAATACTTTTTTAAGCTTAAACTGTATAGGATTAAAAATTTAAAATGTTTTTATTTTTAATATAATGTTTTTTAAATATTAAAATGGCATTCTACATTTAATGCATAGAATAATGATTTGAAATGGTCTTTAAAATCAGCTTAAATATGTTGTGGTGAGATGGGCTATCACCCTTTCGATAGAAAGTCTTTCTAATCTTTTGCAGAAATTAAGTCAATTAATGTAATAATACTAGTTCTCGTATGTAACTATTCAAATGAAGTATTGACAAAACATGGCAAAACTACTCGTAAAAAAATCGTCACGTAAGAGCTGCTCCAACTTAGCGAATTTTCTCAGAATAAATCATACTTCATACTTCAACATATTTTTCATAAGATGTTGTTAATTATAACTTTTAGAATATTAATTATGTGTATGTTTGAATTTAAGGAAAATAATTTCTGTATAGAACAATAAATTGAAATTTCCCCCCTCACAAACGTAGAAAGGTCTAATAAAAAAAATTCGGTGACATTCACGACCTGACATAGATTCTAAATCTGCTCGCAGTATTCTAAAGTGCTCGCGGTATTCACCTCAGTATGTACTGCCTTTTTAACCCACGGCACGGGGGTTAAATGAGGGATGTTATAAATTTGAGTTCTACCTGTATCTGTCTATTTGTCTATGGGTCTGTCTGTGGCATCGTAGATTTCAAACGCGTTAACTGATTTGAATGCGGTTATTTTATTAGAAAGGTTTCCACGGGGTGGTTCTTAGCTATGTCTGATAAAAATCGGTTTAGTCGGTGGTTAAATCGGTTCAGTTTGAACAACGATTAATTGAATTTGCAAATTCTAGAAGACTAGCGTATACTGTATAGACAAATGTCATTGAATTTTAATTAAATACTGATATGAAAAAATTAACTCGTCAACCAGGAATCGAACCTCGGGCCTTTGGATGTCTAGTCCAGCGTGCTTACCGCTACAACAAAGATGACTTTGACTCTGATAATACTGTCAAAATAAAAATAAGAATGATATCAAAGAGTTGGCTCTTACGTCAGAGTCGTCTTTCCTGTAGCGGTAAGCACGCTGGACTAGATATCCAGAGATCCGATGTTCAATTCCTGGTTGACCAGTTAATTATTTCATATCAGTATTTAATTAAAATACAATGTTTTATACTTACATAATGCACTAAACAGCCAAAGGGTTATTAATACAAATTTGTAGTTTTAATCGGATGAAAATCGGTAGGCTAAGTGCGTTTGGTATTTGTAAGTTTGTGGATTTAAAGGGAGGGGAGAAAATCTGGTATATTTCCTCTAAATATTGGAAAAATCTTGAAGAGAGATACTCTATATTGTGTGTTTGCATCTTCCTTCAAATCCATCCACATGTCCCCTTGACCGAATCTACTCACTTGGCCTTTAATGAACTTGTCCTTGCAAATATCAAAAGTATATCAGATACGAAATATTATTTTGATCGCATTAAGGTTGTGACCGCTAGAGAGTATTCATTACACATGGATAAAATATTTATTAATATTTAGATGGGTTCAGTAGCTTCTCTAGCGGTCACAGTTACTATTGTATTTCTGTTGACGAAGTTTATTGTGTTTGTGGCTTTTAAATTGAATTTGATATTATAAAAGGCGCATTTTTTACTTTTACTGACCACTTTAGGAACCACCAATTTATGTGGTTCAGAATTGATTCAATATTTTTAAATAAATTAACTATGTAACAAACATGTCAAGTTAAATAACAGCTTGCCAAAAAAAAAAGATTTTTGTATGAAATGCAAACTGCTTTATATAGCGGTACCAACTTCAATGGCAAAATAACACTGAAATTAATAATATTCTTCGTTAAAACTTGATTGTATAAAATGATTTTCACAGTTTCATACTACAGTAATCCCAATGCTACAATTTAAAAACTTGTATTCCATATTAAATATATATATATATATATATATATATATATATATATATATATATATTTATATATATATATATATTTATATATATATATATATATATATATATATATATATATATATATATATAAATTCAACTTACAACAGAGGCGATAACATGTTTAAAGCATTCTCAGTACCAATATCTATATGATTCTTGTTTGTGGGTAGAATTTGTAATTTTCCTGGTGCTTCTTGGTACCGGAAAAAGTATATATATATATATATATATATATATATATATATATGTAGATGTGTATGTATGAACTACTGACCTTGAAAGCTTTTGTTAGGCTAGTTAGTTAAAACAATCAATAATTATTACGAGTTGTTGAGAAACGGAACGGGTACGTGTAATGAATTAAGAATGGATGTTGAAATATAAAAGATGAGTCATTTCTACTAACGCTTTTGTTCATAATTATTATTTATATATGCAGCGAAAAATTTTTATGAAATCACTTTCAACGCAATAATATGAAACATAATAAGAACCGTCACCTCCACCAAATTTATATGTAAAATGATAATCTTATCGTTGTTCAAACTGAACCGATTTAACCACCGACTAAACCGATTTTTATCAAACATAGCTAAGAACCACTGCGTGGAAACCTATCTAATAAAAAAAACGCATTCAAATCGGTTAACACGTTTGAGAGCTACGATGCCACAGACAGACCCATAGACAAATAGACAGACACAGGTAGAACTCAAATTTATAACACCCCTCATTTAACCCCCGTGTTGTGGGTTAAAAAGGCAGTTCATACTGAGGTGAATACCGCGAGCACTTTAGAATACTGCGAGCAGATTTAGAATCTATGTCAGGTCGTGAATGTCACCGAGTTTTTTTTATTAGACCTTTCTACGTTTGTGAGCGGGGAAATTTC
The DNA here is from genome assembly GCA_963920215.1 of Nineta flava. Classification (NCBI taxonomy): domain Eukaryota; kingdom Metazoa; phylum Arthropoda; class Insecta; order Neuroptera; family Chrysopidae; genus Nineta; species Nineta flava. The sequence goes on from OY986042.1 coordinate 101,661,705, forward strand.
AATTTATTGTTCTATATAGAAATTATTTTCCTTAAATTCAAACATAAACATAATTAATATTCTAAAAGTTATAATTAACAACATCTTATGAAAAATATCTTGAAGTATGATGTGAATCTTGATATGAAAGTTTTACAAAAAGTCATTGTAAAGGCAAATAATATATATATATACATATATATATATACATATATATATTTATATATATATATATGTATATATATATATATATATATTGTATGTATATATATATAGTATGTATATTTGCGTATGAATAATATATTATAAATTTTAAACGTTTTCAAATAAAATACTTCTTATTTTCTTATGTAGGTATTCTTTGTTTTCCTTATGATGAATGTCTAGATTAATTCTGTAAACAAAACATCATACCTACACGATTCTAAGAAAAAAGGTTATTTTCGAAGTAAATGAAAATATTCATAATTTTAATATTTAAGTATTTATGTATAATTTTAAATTATTGTCTTGGTATACGTTGGTATACTGGTGTTTATAAAAAATATGTTCGTCAATAGCATATATTTAATATGCTTTGAAGGGGTACCCCTTACCAAAAATTTAAAAAATCAACAAAATTTTAACTTTAAATTAGATGACGAATATTTTTTAAGGTAATTTCAATCCAAAAACAACGAAATGTTAGACTCGTTGTTTTCAGATATAGCATGAAACTCATGTGTCGATTTGATGACTTTGGGTTCGAACTTATTTACCCACATAAACATAATACGGATTTCGTTGAGGCGTCAATCGAAGCGCATTAATATCAATATTATCTGAAAGAAATTTTGTATAACTCAGTCAAAAGGAAGGTAGAGCTTACAGTGAAACACAAAGAAACACGTTCAAAAAGTTCAAAATAAATCTAGTTAAATGGGCAAATTTATCATAAGTAAAGTTGTAGTAAATAAGATTTCCATCAATTTATTTACTGACCATAATAATAATATCTAAGATTTACAGAAATATTTCCGATTAAGTTTTCTATAATTTGTAAAAATTTATTTATTTTTCAACATGTACACTCCCGTTCAATAAAATTGGACCAACCTGAAATGTTAATTTTCTTACATTTCGAAAAACTCCTCACTTTTATAAACAAAGATAAGTAGTATGTTTTTTAAACGTGAAAAAAGAAATTTGAAACGTGAAAGAAAGTTTTATAATTTTTATTTATGTAAACAGTCAGTGATAGAGTAAAAATATGTAATGTAAATACATGTTAAGCGTTATATCCCCCTTTTACGAATAAAAATTAAATAAAATGTTGTATCGGTCAAAAACATTTACTACAAGAATAATCGAAATTGTGAGAGACTGACTCGGTACAGGTCGGTTCAATTTTATTGAACGGGAGTGTATACCAATAAATTGTTGCTATTATTAATTATTTTATGATTGCAATATTTTATTTAAATTATTTAATTTATTTTAAATTACGTAAAACAAAAATGAAAAAGATTTAATGATAATCTGTTTTTCTACGAAAATTAGTTATTGGCGGTCTTTCTGGAAACAACCTGTATATATTGTAGAATGTATTTTAAATTTATAAAATATTAAAATACAATAACTTAAAAAGCTTATTGCGTTCGTATTATTTATTTACATAAAGCAGTTAATTACAATAAATAATGATATATAATCTTCAAAGAAAATTTACAAAGCATGTTTTGTTTTGCAACCGAAAGTATAAAAGTATAAAAATTGTTAAAGTAAAAGCTATGCTTATCCAAAATCCTGTATATTGCCAGTAACTGTGTTGGTCTGTTTACCTTCTCCCGGGGATCGGGTCTCCAAATTGAAATCAAATCGGGGCACCACGAATTCTTATAGAACTCCACGAGACAAACTGAAAGTAAACAACATCTTTCACAATCGATATCTCAAAAATCAAGCAAGTTATCGAAAAGGTTAGTACTTTTCTTTGTTGTCATGTTTTCGATTCGTCTCGTTGGCTTCTTTAAGAATCCGTGGTCCAGTAAATAACTTTGTTAATAAATGATTTTCTGCGCCTTGATCCATCATATATGTCTTTTGCAATCATTATGTAAAACTTACATATATTCAATTGTTTTTGTACACTTTTGTGACTATATATTCACTGTTAGTAATGGTGACCTTTCGGTTATGTTATACTAACGGAGGTAACTGGTGTTTAGTTACTTTGACATTTAAGTAATCTGTGACACTGTGATGTGCAAACAAACACACATTTACTTTAATAATTTTCGTGAGCGAACAAACTAACATTTTACAGGTTTATTAATTTACTAGTGTTCGCCCCACGGCTTTGCCCACGTGGAACTATACACTGTACCAAAGCTTGGCCAAGCCGTCATATATTTTATAAACATCTCTTTTGTAGGAATGCACCATCTAGATCATGAGCGAGTTCATACTGCGACTCGTACTTGGCCGATTTTTGGGTGGCTGTGACCACAACCTTTTTTGAGGACTGGATCCGCACCTGAAACCATGATGAATCGTGTAAAATCACTTTTTGTTAGATATTTTATTTTTACAAATAAAAGAACAAATAATAGAGAGGTTCATTAAAAAATAGTTAAAATACTTGAAAATAACAAAAAGTATAATATTTTGTACATTTAGTTTTATAGTTTCTTTGTTTATAATCAAAGTAATAAAATAATAATAATTATATATATGGAGAATATAATAATAATAATAATAATGAAATTAGTACAAAGTTGTGCAATGTTACCAATCTTATTATTTTTTGTAAAACCATTAAAAAATAACAACAAAAGTGGATTTGCTGCTATACTTCAAGTATTTTGTAAAGAAAAAATTTAAATGTTCAAAGGTAAAATGACGATTTAAATAAATTTGTTATTAAATTCAAATATAATACATTTCTGCTATTTTATGAACAAATATAGGATGTTATAATAATAATTTAAAAAAATACTCAACAGTTATCTCTTTTCGTTCTTGAGTTATCGTGTCCACGGACAAACGGGCAGACAGACGGACTAATATACCTTTTATATTTACACATACTGGGTTACAAAGTCGGGACTAAAATATTCACAAGCTATATCATTGATATTTGATATTAAACTTAAACGTTATGTAGATGAATCAACATTTTAATGTAATATATAAAATGTAATATAATGTACCGTTACTAATTCAAACTTTTAGTATAACCCCAATCAAAACAAAAAACAGAAAGGGCCCAAGTTTTCGAATACAAAAAGTATAGTGAGCAAATGATTAGTATATATGCATTGTGTAAGTTTCTCTATCTAGTAAATTATAATAAAATTTGACAACTTGTAAAATATGATAAAATATGATGAATACCCTGCACCAAAAAACATAGTAGGGTAGGCGTCAATACTTAAAGTTGGTCTGATGTGATTATATCCCCTATTTGAAATTATTTTATAGGATTGACTAAACCGAATTTTAAATTGTATAATAGTCCAATGTCCATTTTATTGACCGTAAAAAACTTATTTGAAATTACAAGACAAATTAAAAGTTTTTATTGCTGTTTTAATAACATCGAAAACTTCACTTTCACTATTCCTATTCTTCCCTAATTGAAAGTTTCCTAGTTAATGAAGACTATAAAAATTTATGTCCTAGTGTTCTTTAATCTTTAGTTAAATGAAATTACATCATAAATTTTCGATCAAAACAGGTCCGAAACTTGACCTACTTAAAAAAATGTCAGAAATATATATATATATATATATATATATATATATATATATATATATATATATATATCGATTGTAACATGGCTCATTTATAAACAGATACAGTTAAAGGTATGAATCGTATAAAATACAAAATCGTTATGTAACTTTACTCGTGTTTTTTTCTAAACGAGTAAAAACAGAAATTGTTTTAAAACAGTATTCAGGGCTCAGGCGTAATCTAAGCCATAATCTATCTTTATACACTTTGCCTACAAATTGTCTACTAATTAAGTAAAAACAGTGAGGTTTGACAAATAGGCCAATCAATATTATATTTTCGGTAATTTTCCTCGGAAATTATTCAATGACGAGTCCAGTTCCATATTCCATGTCTAGAAATAACTAGGAGACAGACTAATTCTGCCCTGAAGAAATGGGTGGATGAGTCTATGAACAGGAAATGGATGGAAACAGCAGGCTGCAAGCAAGCGAAACAAGCGATAGCTGGGTACAATTAAGCGTTGTCAACTTGGCTTATTAGCAAACACGAGAAAGAGTTAAACCTGTTGGTTGGTCGATCTATCCCTCATGAGGACAGTGCAATCTGCCCGAACTGTAACTGGCAGAATATAAGCCCTCCCATTTTCTAGCAGAATGTCTTTTCAGAGCCAATGAGGTATCTACCAGTGGGCTCAACCAAAATGGGAGAATCTTAGGTAAAACTTAACTAATCTTAACTAAAATGGATCTCTGTCCTGCCATTCGCAAAGAAGACGGGTAGGTTTAACAACGAACACAGTGCTAGAAAAAACGAACCAAGCGTGGTAGAAGAGCCCAAGGCTCTTTTAAAAGAGGATAAGGGGGTGGGTTTCTTAGGGTTCGGATAAAAATTTTCATACGACATTCGCATATAATTTTTTAAATCGTCATGGTCAGGCCATCTTTAGTTGACTGATTAGCGTCATATGTGATTATACATACGTCATTATACGTGAAATGGCTACTTTAAAGAAAACAGTTATCTATCACTATTTTCCTCCTAAACTATTTCTTTTTATTCATTGGACGTTGCTCACTTTGGTTTGATATCACTATTATTGCTGCAGCCGCTGTTGTTTGCCCGAAAGACTGGACATACGTACATGTATCAAGAAAACGAGCTCCAAGTAACTGAAAAAACGAAAAATATGTGTTTTACGTATATATATATATATATATCTATAAAGTATACATGTGATCCTTATATTTGACAATATTAATAGGGCATTAACGATGAAACTCCTTAATGCGCTTAATAATTAATTTATTCTAACAATCATTGGTCTAAATTCATAATTAGATTTTACATAATTAATCAACTACTCTTTAATTAATTGCTCCCCGAACACTAGATATTTCAGGTCTTCACATTATACATGTGTATATAATAGCATTAACGATGATTGGTTTGCCTCTATGCACATTTGTGTTATAAGATTCTAATCTAGACCATAGGTGGGCAAAGTTTGACTTCACTCAGCTCTGAGTGAGAGGTAGGAACAGAGTTAGAGTAAATACAGGATATCTACCAATTATTATTTTTTTCTTTTTTTAATTAAAACATTTTCTGAAAAAAATATAATAATATCAATTCTTTTTTAAGGTCACTATTATACAAAGTATACAATTCATTGAATACATACTCTGGAATTTTGGGCTTGTAATTTGGGGCATAAAATGTACCTTTTTAATATATTTGACAACATCATAATCAGCCGTCTATTACTATATATTAGTATAGATAGATAGATTGTAGCGACTGTCCTCATCGCAACACACCTCGTCCATAAGGTCCATTGTTAGGATGTGAGGATGTGAGTGGAGTGGAAGAATATTTTGTGTCTAGATATTCATCTGGAGTTCGTGAAGGAAACTGCAGAAAACCTACACAAGCATAGTTGGTTACTTCATTCTTGTCCATACGCCGACAGTTTACTTAATCAACTGCCTCCTTTTTTTAAATAATTGACAAACTGCCGATGTCGGGATTCGAACCCATAACCTCCTAGTTCCGAGTAGACAGAGCGCGTTAGACCGCTCGACTACTTGGACGGTATATATTAGTATAAGTGTATACTTTAAGCGTCACAATACCATACTAATGTCAATTTCCATTAAGATTCCGAAGACGTAGTATGAAAGAACCAGCGCATACTATATAGACAAACATTTCATTGAATTTTTAATTAATATTGATATATATTATATTAACTCATTCACCAGGTATCGAACCCTAGACTTCTGGATTTCTAGTCCAGTGTGCTACCGTTACACCACAGATGATGTAGATGAATGATCATCCATTGTATCAAACATAAAATATATAACATCTATAAATCGCTAACTTCTTCACGCAACGGATTTTGAAACGGTTTTCAAAATAGTACCTACATCCTAATTAAATCTAAATTGCACCCGTGCAAAGTCGGGCCGGATCGCCAGTATTGTATATTTTATATTTGATACACATTTTTTGCTTTTCCTATATTCACATTTCAGCTCAGCTCTGGGTGGATTATAGATGTTTATATTTTAATGGAATAATATATTTTAAAATGATATCTCTAGTAGTGGTTTGATGATTTATTCGAATAAATAAATATAAGTTCCAAACACACAGTGTATTTTGTTGCCAAAATTAGTATGTAGTTTGTTATTACGAGAGGATTTATAACGTTCTCATATTTATACTCGTTAGTTTCAAAGATATAAATCATTTTATATTTTTAAGACACGGTAATTTGATATTTTTTAATTTAGTACGATTCTCTCAAAAGATTAATTTCCTACCATCTTTATTTATCTCAGAAAAAGATAATGATTTGTATCAGATTACGAACATTTTGTTTATTAATATTAAAAATATTTTTTTAATTAACTGGCAAATAAAATATATATCCCGTCTTTTTATACCCTGTATATGTAGATATACAAGGTATATTAAATTTAGTCCCGACTTTGAAACGCTTGAAAATATTAATCCTTGACAAAAATGCTTCACAAAAATATTCATAAAATGGCCTAATTCGGCCATTTCCGCATGTTCGTCCGTATGTGAATAAGATAACTCAAGAACGAAAAGAGATAACGAGCTGAAAATTTTGTGTGTGTTCTAGAGCAAAAAATTAAGGTCAAGTTTGTTAATGGGCAAAATCGGAATGTGTTTCCCCCCGCCAGGGGGGAAAATTTATATCTTTGAAACCGTAAGAGATAGAAAAAAAATTTGTTAACAAAAAATCTTTTTCTCTTTAAAATAAACAACTTTTGTTTGAAAATTTTTTTCATAAACTCAATAGTTTTTTCATAATTTGTCCTAAAAGTTGAAAATGAGACATACAATTGATAGGCGAAGGAAGGCATGCATGTTAACATGTATATAACATCCATAGATACTATTTTTATACCTGATATATAATATATACCAGTGTATATTAAGTTTAGTTCCGATTTTGTAACGGATGTCAGTCAAAAAAAAAGAGATAGTGAGCTGAAATTTCGTATGTGTATTTGAAAGCTGAAAATTACGGTTGTAAATTATGGTACAAGTTTGTAAATGGGTAAAATCGGACCATGTTTGGGCAAAATTGGCAAAACTACCTATCTTTGAAACCTTAAGAGATAGAACAAAAATTTAAAGACAAAAAATGCCCCTTTTTTAAAAACAAACCACTTTTGTTTGAAACTTTTTTTTCATAAATTCAGTATATAACGGGTATTTAAACAATTAACTCAGTTGTTATTTTCACTTTTTTTATTCGTAGTGAAAACAAAAGTCGTAGTTAGATAGACAGATAGATAGGGATCTAAAAAGTACTGCACTTTGACCTTATGGTCCATTGTGCTCCCCTTTCTACTTCAGTCTGACGAAATTCGCTTCTCCCATATCTTGGCAATAACCAAAAAATAGTCTTAATTAATACAATTCGATTATCTTTACTGGTAGTTTATCGATTGAATTAATTTTTTTTTAAATAAATGGCCTATAGAAATAACTAAAGTAATGCTATGAAATATTTATATAAATATTAATCTAAAATTCTTTTTATAATCTATTGATTTTTAATGGTAATAATGTGCAGCTGCGACCCCAAAACTATTGAATAATCACTGTCAAAACATGCCTTGCATAAAGGTACAACATATTATAAAAATCCTCTTATCTCCCTTCTAAGGAGAAGGGGGCCAGACCGGAAAGCGCTTTCGCATTACTTCTGTCTGACCCTTACTATTATGCGCTCCCCACTGATCGTTCTTCAGCCTTTTTGGCCTTCAGGACGTCTTCTGCAAATCGCATATATATGTTATATATAGATATGTTCAATTGGCCTTAGTTGTAAAAATAAAAAAATTATATTTTATACTGTTTGCTATGACTGTAACGAGGGAACTACCTTAATATACAACAAAAACAATCAACTGGATAAATAAATAATTAAATTACCATAAAATATCATGTGATACAATAAATAGATATATTTTTATCTATCATGCAATCAACGGAACAATTTTTCAATTCACCCAACCCCCGACCCCCCCGACCCCGTCCCGACGCATCCAACTACTACAATAAATATTGCCTCTAATATATAAAATATAATTACGTTCACATGATATTTTCAATTATACTAAATAATAATAATAATGATATAAATTATGGATATTAATAAATAAATTCATTTTCGTTATAAATGTCTTTGTTTATCTAATATTATTTATGGTAATGTTCGTTAATAAATGACTAATAAACATAACAACATGATCGTTCTACTTCTGTTCAAATCAAAATTTAGTAAAACGAAGTAATATAACAACTAATTGAATCAATTGTTTAAATAGCCAGTATATTCTGAGTTGTATATCAATGTTTGAATTGTTAACAATAGGGAATATGCATGAAAATTTTTTTTTACTTGAATTGAAGCATGTTTACTTGACAAATATCAAGGTAAAATTACTTTTTAAATAACTTTAAAAATAAGCGAGATATGAATGATTGATATTCCCGGTTAGACAAAGAGCGTGATAGCCCTCTTGATGTTATGTGACGTCATATTTCACTTTCACCATTTAAAATGCACGTAAAACTCCGTTTTTAGTATTTTTGCAAGAAAGAGACAGATAATAATCTTTAAAAGCTTATAGCTTCCTTGATATTTGTCGGATTTTAATTTCGTTTTTAAATATTATTACAGTATTAAAAGTATTTTCATATTCTGAAAATAAATGTGAAAAAAAATTTTCATGCATATTTCCTACTGTCCCACAATTTAAAAAAATCTCTAATGGTTTTAATGATGGGCATATTTTTCGCTTTCCTAGGAACTTTAGAGCACAAACTATGAGAAAACTATTGAGTTTATGGAAAAAAATTACAAACAAAAGTTGTTTATTTTAAAAAGAAAAAGATTTTTTGTTATTAAATTTTTGTTATATCTCTTACGGTTTCAAAGATCGGCAGTTTTACCAATTTTTCCCAAACATAGTCCAATTTTGTACATTATCGAACTTGACTTTACTTTTTTGCCCTAGAACACACACACAAAATTTCAGCTCGCTATCTCTTTTCGTTCTTGAATTATCATGTCCACAGACAGACTTGCATACGGAAATGGACTAATTAGGTCATTTTATGCATACTTATAACAAAATTTTGCGATCAATATTTTCAAACGTTACAAAGTCAGAACTAAACTTAATATACCCTGTATATTTACATATTACTGGGTATAAAAATGTTCATATAAACAAAATTTACATATAACATTTCACGAATATAGTCCAAAAATGAACTTGAAAGACCAATTTCTGGAAAATGTCTTCACATGCTCATCAAAAATTCGTATGTGTCTAAAATGATCATCATTATGTGCCCATACGCGCTCTAAAAGCCGCATTTTTATCTGCCAGAAATCAATTTTGGTGATGGGCAAGTTTCCTTAACGAAATTTACTAAAGTGGTGTGAGGGGATGTAAAAAATATGTTCCGGGTTTTGATATTCACAATATATAACATAAACTATTATGTAAATAATTTTTAGCGGTTTTTTTCCACAACTTCATAATCTTTAAAACAAAAATAAACTTTATTACTTTTTTAAAGGACTAATAACACATTTTTTATTGTACCAAAAGACTAGAAATAAAAGAAATTTGCTATTTTTATTGTAAAATAATATTGATAGATCCCTGATTACTTAGATAACCAACTAAATAGTTGTGAGATTTGTATAAAACCCCTACAGGATTTATAATGGCTTTGATTTCAAACATAAATTACACATTGTGTACACAACGCCATAGATCGAATCGTCAAAACGAAAAGTTTTTTTTTTTGTTGAAATAGTGTGTTATTCAGTATATAAACCTATTCAGTTTAAGCATGAAATGAATTATGAATGTGTGTACCAAATAAAATTTTTTTATACAACTTTCACAAAATTATAGCAGTTTTATCCCCATCTATCTACATGTCTGTGTCGATAATGTGCCCGATAAAAATGCATATTAAATCTTTACCAAGTTCTAATTCTGATTGCGATGATTTTCAAGACGAAACAATTTCGAATTATTTTACAAAAAGCAGTTTTTTTTTATTTTACGAATTTTTAACTGAAAACCATAAGAACTTTTGTCTAATTGACATCATTTCTTGACTAGAAACAATTTGTGAACACACAATTTTTCTTTAGCGGTTGTAGCAGCAGGAGCTAAAACGAGCACGAAAACTATAGCACGAGCACACTACCCCCTGAGTGCGAACATTCGTTATTATACCCACTATACAATATATTATTAATGTGTGTACCAAATAAAATTTTTGTATACAACTTTCACAAAAGTATAGCAGTTTTATTGCCATCTACATGCCTGTGACGTTGTGTCGATAATATGCACGATAAAAATGCATAGGAAATCTTTACCAAGTACTAAATCTGATTGCGATGATTTTTCAAGACCAAACAATTTCGAATTATTTTACGAAAAGCAATTTTTTTTTATTACGGATTTTGAACTGAAAAACATAAGAACTTTTGTCTTATTGACATCATTTTTTGACTAGAAACAATTTGTGAACACACAATTCTTCTTTAACGGCTGTAGTAGCACGAATGAGCACGAAAACTGTAGCACGAGCACACTTCCCTCTGTGTGCGAACATTCGTTATTATACCCGGTATACAATATATACCAGGGTATATTGAATTTAGTTCCTACTTTGTAACGATAGAAAATATTTATCGTAGAAAAACAATTTTGGAATAGGTATTCATAAAATGATCTAATTAGTCCATTTCCACAAAGTTGTACGTCCTTAAACGATAGCGTGCTGAAATTTCGTATGTGTATTCTAGAGCTAAAAGTAAGGTCAAGTTCGTAAATAGGCAAAATCATACCATGTTGGGGCAAAATGGGCAAAACTGCCTAGCATTGAAGCAGTAAGAACAAACATTTAAAAATAAAAAATGTTTCTTTCTTAAAAATTTACACCTTTTTTCATAAATTCAGTATATACCGGGTATTTAAACAATTAACTCAGTTAGTTCTCTCTCAACTTGCGTCTGGCTTAAAAGTCACCATAAATTTTGGTATATTCACTTCCAATATGTGAACATTTTATGATGAACACTTCATAATACCCATTAATACCATTAGTTTTCGGTGTTTCTAGAATCCTACACATCGTACAAACAAATCTACTCGTTTTTCATGTACTTTACGACTCATTCGGCTTTAAAAATCATTCATTAGGTCGTGGTTCTTGCATCATATATCGGTATGTGATTGTATGTGTGCTGGCTACTAAGAAGCTTCTACCTTCAATGCCAGAATATAGTTCTACATACAGAGAAAGAGGTTTTTAGTCGATTTAAAAGGTAGATAGATATATATTTGAACAGTATAAGCAGTTTATATAGGTCACTCTACTAAAGGATAATTGACAGATCACACTTAAATAAATTTGATTTTAAATGGATTATATTGATAGGAAAAACCCTATGTAAATAAATGAAAATTGTATTAAGGTTTAATCAATTGATGAATGGCTATTCCAATATTGTCACAACTGTTTTCGTTCTTTCTATTGAGTGATTGTCATATTTGTGATTCTTTTTCCTTGTCTAATTTTGTTGGTATTTCAAATATGACAAAGAAATTGAAAGTTAACAAAAAAAAAAACTAACAACCCGTGGGATGAGTTTTACTTTAAATGTCACATTACTGACTGCGTAATCTATGAGATTACGCACAATCAACTTTCTAGTATGACATAAAAATGCGGCGAAACTGCTTCATTACTTCAAAAAATTTAGGTAAACAAAGATAACAAAGTTACTATTGGCTGGGAAATAAATATGTGGATTCATTAAATAATTAATAGTTATAAAAACCAATTTATGCACTCTTAATTTATCTAATCGAGTTATTACAAAATTAAAATACAATATTTAATATTAAAAACTTTATCACAATAAGAAAACCTTATAATAGCGCGCGTATAATATTACAAAAACCATATAGTTGTTTCAAAACTTTCTGATTTTATTTGTCGTAACAGAACAGAATAGGAAAAAAAGTAACTCGGCAACGGAAAAGTTTCATTTCAGTGTTATGAAGTTCATTTGACTGAGAACAAAAAAACACAGGAAAAAAAAGTTTATCAACTGTCGTTAGATATTACCATGATACCGTCAACATATATATATATATATATATATATATATATATATATATATATATATAGAATGCCCTACAAAAATGAAAGCAGACATAATCATACTAAGAATATCTCATATTTCGACAGCGTAATGTATCTGTTATTAGAAAATATGCATTTATGGGACTCTAAAAACCACAATTTTAGTTTTTCGGGAATGAAATTTGATATATGACGTGCTATCTGTATTTGTTGGATCGTTAATTGGATTGATTAAGTGGAAAATGAGGGTTAGAAGGAGAAATAAAAAATCTGGATTTATCTCTTAATATTAGTAAAATGTAAAAATTTTTCAGAAATTAAGTTGTCGTGATTTTGCTACAATTTATTACCTGACCATATTTCTGTAATTATAATATTTGCAATTTATCTATCTATCTATCTATATATATATATATATAGATCTGAAGATTGTTTCATCGGAAAATTTCATCAAAATCGGTCCATCCGTCTTGATGCCCATAGGGAAAACACATCGATTTATATATATATATATATATATATGTTTCATCGGAAAATTTCATCAAAATCGGTCCATCCGTCTTGATGCCCATAGGGAAAACACATCGATTTATATATATATATATATATATATATATATATATATATATATATATATATATATATATAAATCGATGTGTTTTCCCTATGGGCATCAAGACGGATGGACCGATTTTGATGAAATTTTCCGATGAAACATATATATATATATATATAAATCGATGTGTTTTCCCTATGGGCATCAAGACGGATGGACCGATTTTGATGAAATTTTCCGATGAAACAATCTTCAGATTAGTCCAGCGGGTGATCCTGTGAAGTTTGTTGGCGTGTCATCTGGCTATAGATAATTAGTGTTACCCGTGCAAAGCGGCCGCTAGTACTACACACTGAATTTGATATATGACGTGCTATCTGTATTTGTTGGGTCGTTAATTGGATTGTTTTCGTGGAAAAGGAGGGTTAGAAGGAGAAATAAAAAATCTGGATTTATCACTTAATATTAGTAAAATATAAAAAGTTTTCAGAAATTAAGGTGTAAATAAATTTTACTACAATTTATTACCTGATCATATTTCTGTAATTCTAATATTTGGATGGACCGATTTTGATGAAATTTTTAGGCAATCTTCAGATTAGCCCAGCGGGTGATCCTGTGAAGTTTGTTAGCGATCGGGTGGAACACACAGATGGAAGTTTCCTATGCAAAATTTTTCATGTTTAGTGTGTCATCCCGTATTTATTCATATTCGTAAAACTCGTAGTATTATTTTCAGCGAAAGGAAAATAATAATAAAAAAACAAAAAATTAGATTTAAATATTTTTCTTATCTCATTTCCAATTATGTATATCAAGATGTTGTAAAAAGTTTTCTCTATTTTTTGTCTCTGTTTTCTTTACTATTTTTTTCTATTTTGACAAAAAAAAATTGAATAAATCAAATGAAATGTAGAATGAATGCAAACTTTTATCTAGTTTATGTATACATTTTTTTTTCTTCGAAGTTTTTATTTATTTTTTCATGTAACAACAATATTACTAGTGTCTTGCTGCTCCATAAAAGATGAATGGATTTTTTGAAACCATATAAAAATGACTTCAAGGCCACGACAATCGATTTATATTTTGTCAAAAATCTAGATATTATATTATCCAATGATAATTAATGAGAACTCTAGGTTTTTGAAATAAAATTTCAAATTCGCTCCAATACCTAGATCAGTTTTTCTATTATAAATACGTATTTCGACGACAAAGTAGTCACCATTAGTATAAATTAGCTAGTCGGAAATTACTCTTTGACAATTAGAAATAGATAGAAAAACGAAATCAATAGACTAAAATAAAAATAAATAAAATTACACAAAATAAATAAAAATAAAATAAATTTTATTGAAATTACATTTGTTAAAATTACTTTCATTCAATTTACTCTTGATAACATCACTCTTACATTAAAATCACTCTTATATTGTCTTAGGATATGTTAATCGTTGCTCATACGGTGACAGTTGCACAATTTCACACTTTCACAAAAATTTAGATAATATATAAATGAAATTTGACTCATTGGAGCTATATATAGAGAAAGCAAATTTGAAATTAAGACAGATGAAATTAAGTTACCTTGGTGGCAATTTTTATTTGTAAATATTTGACAGAAAAAATAGTAAAGAGATAAATTAGGGAAATATTTATTTCTTGCAAATCTACTCATAACAAATTTTACCATTTGAAAAATATTAAGAAAATATCTCAAATTTTACGTTTCCTCTTTCTTCTAGTTCTCCCTTTTTTCCTGGCCGATTCCGCCCTATCGACCTTGCTCTTTCATATACCAAAAACACATCGCCTACCAAATGTACCGACTTTGGACTAAAATCGTAAGAAATTTTTGAGAAATCGTTTCATTAGCACAACAAAATTGGTACAATAGCTACATTTTCTTCGAGAATTCGCTAAAAGGAATATAATCTCGATTTTTGACTCTAATGATTTCTCTCTTTGATTTTAAAAAACTTGGTAACATGATAATTTCCAGGAAGTTACTCTAGGGTAAATGGTACTCTAAGGTAAACCTACATTTTCTGAAAACATCAACCAAAACTGACCCACTCAGGCAAACCATTTCAGACGAACAGACGTTTTCAGTTTTGTAGTATACAAAATTATCGACTCAAAATCTTTGGATAAACGTTTTAGAGTGAAGGATTTCATATGTAGACAAATTTTGAGTACTTACACGCTGAGTTCTTATCAATTGAGTAGCAGTTTTGTACTATATACAAAATTTAAATGCATCCATAAGCAATTCCCATTATCGCCATGCACATACATACGCAAACGTTGCATTCTGTTTCCGTTTGTGACATCGCATTGAGCTTATTCAGCTACTTGAACTCTTGTCCGATTGTAAAAATTAGTTTTATTGCCACTAAATCAACGTCAGAGAACAAATGTTCAAAATTACATTTAAAATAATCATTCCATTGGGAGTGCTATTGCAAGTTTAGAGAAACCCACAAAAATTGAATCAACATAATTAATGACTAAAGTCACCAAAGTAAATATTTTCATCATTTATAATAAATAAAATAATTTGTCTGTCAGTGATTATTATTTCTATGATAGTTTTTAACGTTGCCAATTTTTTAATATCGGTAAATATTTTCGATTCTATCTTTATATACAGTATGATTGAGAAGTCTGCCTGACATTGTACAGGGATGAAAACAAGATATATCTAAATATGTGTATATATACACCATCAGTGCCTTATTAGAAGGTTTGGAGGCCCTGGGGCCACGAGCAGTTAGAGACTCTGAATAGTTTTTGAAACCGGACGAAAAAAATTTCTTTTGCACAGTTTTTTTCAATAATCTATGCCAAGCCAAAAGAAGTGGCGAATGGATCTTTATTATTGTTCATACCATATTTATACGGTGTAGATATGAAGGCCACCGAGGAGTTTATCTTCTAAATTTAAAAGTTTATCCTCTATGTATGTTTAATATTTGAATAATTATTCCCTAATGTTTAATTAATTAATAAAATTTTCACATTGTAATAAATTATCGATGAATAATATATTTCCATATTGTTTGAAATTAACTTTAACACTTTGAATTTCATTGTTAATTTCATTTTAATAAAAATATTTTATGTTTTATGTGAACTTTTAGAAAAAAACATATTCTATATTGGCGTCAGATTTACAGAACAGTTAAAAGCTTGAAACAAATGTAGATAGAAAATGTGTATAATATTAAATTTTGAAGGTAGATTATTTAAAAATTAATGAAAAACGCCCCAAACAGTATAAATAATGTACTTCACTGTTGCAGTCTCTACAAACCCGCATCATTTGTATCAAAAACAAATATAAATCTCTTTTTGCTAGAACAGTTTTACTACGCATCAATGCTCTTACATCTATGCGTAAACACCGTATGTAATATTAAGATAATATTTTCGCTTCCACAAACGATATTTTCACCGAACCTGTACGTTTTGTGGTCGTCTGATGTGAAAACACTACTTTTGGCTAATAGCTGTGAGTCCCGATGACCCCGATCTTGATAGTATAAGAGATAGCAACGTTTTCGAATATTGATCCTAAAAATGCTAGTTTTTAGATATGTCTTTCCTTATAATAAATAATAAATATATATAAAAGATATAATTGATCTTTATTAAAATTGACTTTTTAAATTTGATTTATGAAATGTTTTTATTTTAATATGTAAATTACCAAGGTTGTTAACATTCAAAGCAACCGTGATAATAGAGGGAAGTTATAGTTGTTATGCAACAGATAAAAATGATGAACAAAATTATAATAATAATTTAATGATGAAGCGACACCGCTACAAATTCAAGTAAGGATACTATGCCTGTAAGATCAGAACCATTGCTTTTACCTGTGCGAAACCTGTTTGAAATTAAAATTAAATTTCACAATATAGTAATGTATCGCATGACAATGAAAGATGTAGTAAGTGGTATGTCACTCACCTCTGGCCGAGATGCCCAGGGTTCGATTCCAGGTGACGTCGATTAACTTTTTTTTAATAGTTTTTTTTTCTATTAAAAAAATTAATTTAATAGTTAATCAAGAATAGCCTTTATAGTCTGTATATAGAGGTTGTTTAGCTGGTCACGTTATTTTTTTTTTTAATTTAGTGAAACAGTTTGATTACATTCACATCGGTAAAAATTTATGTTGGTTTAATATTTCAACAAATTTTTTATTAACACAGCATCAACTTTTCGAAATGATTTTTTTTTTAAACAAAATGTTTGTTTTCTAATGAATGTTTATTTAAATTTGTATGTTTACTTTTACAGAAAAATAAAAATTGACATATGAATGTCCTTTAAAAATCAATTTCAAGGTCAAATTAAAGTACATAAATCTATAATAGCCCGAGAGCTATAAACAGAGGTGTAAATTATGTGGATTATGTCTGCTTACGTGCTGGAAATAGTGGCGATCATCATATATGAGTAATCTGAATAGAAAAGATATTTAAAACTAATAATCAACGAGAACTCTAGGTTTTTTTATCTCTGGGATAGTTACGATTAACTAAATCATACTGACGATGACTAAATTGTAGTCGAAATACGTATTTATAAAATACAATTAAATGTTCTAGGAGTTGGGGAAAAATTTGAAATGTAATATTTAAAACTAGTTAAGACTTTTTATTTGTTGTGTAGGAATATATCAAGATATCCTGGTATATTCGACCTGAAACCTAATCTGAGTTAAAGATTCAGAAATAAGGAAAATAAATCATTATTTATTTTAACCTCGAAAATCATTAATAAAGTTTGTTGGTAGTTACATGGTAACTCAGAGAAATTTATACTGAACTACCCTGTCACGATCGACAATGAGAGTAAATTATAGTAAGCAAGGTAAAATATTAAATACATACTTAATTTGTATTTGTATTTTTTTATACTAGGTAAATAACTTTGCCCTTTCTTCCATATCACTACTTTTTAAGGAGAAAATATTATATTAAGGATTACCCCAAAAACTTTTATATTTTTGATCGGATAATATATACAAGGGTCTATTAAATTTCGTCAATAAAATTTCGTTTTAAAAAATATGTCACCTATTTACCACCTGGTAATTAGCATTCTTAAAATCATTACTATGTATTGAACAGAGTTATATCAAATTTGCCCAAATAGTTTACAGTTAGAGATAGAGATAGATTGTAGAGACTGCCCTGGATGGGCTACACTTCGACCATAAGGTCCGTTGTGATGCCTAAGGATGTGAGGATGAGAGTAGAGTGAAAGACATTTTTGTGTATAGACTAGGAATTGGTAGGATATGCGGCTGCAGCTGACTATGATAGAAACTATGCCGATATTCATCTGGAGTTCGTGAAGGAAACCTTCTTAAGCATAGCCGGTTACTTCGTTCTTGTCCATACGCCGACAGCTTAGTCAATTAACCGCCCCTTTTTTTTCTAATAATTGACAAACTGCCGATTTCGGGATTCGAACCCATAACCTCCCAGTTTCAAAGTATGCATACTGCGCAGACATAACTTCTTAGACCGCTCTATATCCACTTGGGCTGGTATAGTTTACAGTACTCATGTATCGATTTCTCCTAGTCTTTATTATTCCATTGTTGTCCAGTATATAGAATTAAAAACAATAACTAACAGATAATTTTGAACAATGGATACTTTTTAAAATGATTAATAAATAATGTATTGTGTATATTGCTTGTAATAATATCAATTGATATTATTTAACATTTGATTGATGGACATTTTGTTAATCATATTATGTATGACATGCTTCTAAATAAATAGATGTTCAACGTGTTTGTATAACATATATGATGAATACCATGTTTCGGGCATGGTGAATTATTAAATGACTAGCTTTTGCGGATTACCGATTGGTCATCTGAACTAATCAAATAAATGTATAACATCTTAGTGATGGTTAATTAATTAAAATTATCTTCTCATGGAACCATGAAATTCTAACGTAAAAATAGGCACACGATTTTGCTTATAATATAGCAAAAGCTGCTTCCTCGGTTTGGCCATCTATTGGGAAGTGATTTTTACCATAGATAACCAATCTGAGTGGTCGAGCTGTTAAAGGTGCTCTGCGCGGAACTGGTAGGTTGCTGATTCGACTCCCAATGGTGGCAATTTGTCTTGTAAATTAATTTTAAAAATAATGGGGCGGTTAATTGACTACTAAACTGTCAAGATGTATGGACAATAACAAAAGTAACCGGCTATTCTAGTGAAAGTTGACTGCAATTTTACAAACTCCAGACGAATATCTGCATAATAGGGAATATGCATGAAAATTTTTTTCACTTGAATTGAAGCATGTTTACTTGACAAATATCAAGGTAAAATTACTTTTTAAATAACTTTAAAAATAAGCGAGATATGAATGATTGAAATTCCCGATTAGACAAAGAGGGTGATAGCCCTCTTGATATGTTATGTGACGTCATATTACACTTTCACCATTTAAAATACACGTAAAACTCCGTTTTTAGTATTTTTGCAAGAAAGAGGCAGATAACAATTTTTAAAAGCTTATAGCTTCCTTGATATTTGTCGGATTTTAATTTCGTTTTTAAATATTATTACAGTATTAACAGTATTTTCATATTCTGAAAATAAATGTGAAAAAAAATGTTCATGCATATTCCCTATTCCTATCAAAGTTGGCATAATTCCTATCAATTCCTAATACAAATCGCTTGTCCTTTAGGGATCGGTAAAATAGGCCAAGAAAGGTCTACTTTTCAAGCTTCAATCTCCCCTCCGCTACAACTACTACTACTATCCATAGATATAAGAGACTATCTCTCGATGCACTGAGGCTGAACAGGTTGCAGGATGCGGAGGGCTACCCGATTCATTACCGGGCATTATCCCCTGCGGAAGCATCTGCACACAATGGGACTCCATAACGGGTCCATTATGTGCAGATTGTGTGGCGAGGAGGAAGAAACATCACATTATCTCTGACCGCGAACCCCTAGGTTGCAGCAGATACAGGATATTCGGTGCATCTCACTCCGAATATATGAACCTTTGGTAGGACCTGATAAGTAGCATATGAGAGAAGCGAATCTCGTCGGACTGAGGTAGAAGTGGGAGCACAATGGACCATAAGGTTGAAGTGCAATACTTTTTAGACCCCAAGATGAATCAATCAATCAATCCATAGATATGCCAGAATTGAAATGTAACCTTACTAAAAAATTATTATATTACTAGTCAAATCGAATTTGATGAACTAAATCTTTCCCGTTACCTCCATTTCCATGACTAAGCGTAAAGAGATATAAATCCTAAAACCTTGCCAGAAAACATATTTCTAAACTAAAAAAAAAACGTAGTGTTCTCAAATTATAAGAATGCTAACGGGCAGACTGCAGACAGGCAGAGAAGCGAGGCATTACATTTTATAATGTATGTAATATTTGAAAATATTTTGTAAACATATTATCGATATTCTCAGAACTTCTTAGGACAACACTCAAGGGACTTTAAATCGTTACTCGTTACAGAGTGTGTTTTATTTGACAATAATGGATGTAGATATTAAGAACGTGACTCTTTCGTTTACCTAAATCGAATGTAAGTAGTTTTCTCTTGAAAGTACATTGGGAAAAACTAGATTTACTTTACAAAATAGTGTCTACACTCTCCAGATACGTTAGTGTATTTCCACTGTATTTAAAAACTTGAATCATTACTAAATAACAAATTTTCCAGCGCACAAAAACATCAAAATGGCACAAAATTATATCAAATTTTCGAAAAATATCGAAAGTAGTAGTCATTGGAACGCGTATATACACTGACAATCATTTTTTGGCAACTAAAAACAATAACATTACATACTATGTCTTCATAACCTTAATGGAAATTGGCATTAGTGTAGTATTGTGATGCTTAAAGTATGCACAAATAATAATATGTAGAATAATAAGTTACTTCTATGTAATACTGTCAATGAAATGAAAATATTAACTCGTTCATCTGTATCATCCGTGGGTAACGGTAGTATACTGGACTAGTCCAGGGGTCCAGAGTTCAATACCTTGTGGACGAGTTTTTATTTTCATATAAATATTAATGAATAACAGTTGAGATAAATAGAGATGGGTAACAATTTTGATTCAATAAATGAAATTTATAAGTATAAATAATATTAAAGAGAACTCGACGATTTTTCGAAATAAATTTCGATTTTTTGCCCCAATTTCCTAGATCAAAATTTTTTGTATTTTATAAATACGTATTTCGACTACAAAGTAGTCATCATCAGTATGAATTAGCTATTTGTAATTATTCTCCGAGGAGGTGTTACTTGTTGCTAATTCGGTGACGGTCTACACCAAATTAGCAGACAATTTTATCAAAAATAAATTCGGTGTGCCCCTGGTGTGGGCCTTGTTTATTTTTCAAAAATAAACATTTTTTATCTTTGAATTTTTTGAAGGACTTTAAGTTAGATATTTTCACACCCACTGGGGGGGGGGGGGCGTGAGTATGTAGGGGACAATGATCAACGTTCTTTATTTTCAAAGTTCTTTATTGTTAACAAAGGGACATTTTTTGTCTATGCTAGATATATAGCTAGATATTTTTACACCCCCTGGAGGGCGTGGGTGAATAAAGTACAATTATCGACTTTGAAGTTGTTTATTTTAAAAAAGTAAACATAAAAAATTCATACAAACGTCCTATAGGAATAAGCACTTTAAGTTTTTTCCAATTTTCCGGGCAACTTATCCAATTTTTTTTCTTTCCGTTAGAACCTTATTCGGGCTATAACGAAAATTTTTTTTAAAATTAGTCAAATCGGTTCAGCCGTTCTCAAGTTATGAGAACGTTATATTTAATTTTTATTTATATAGATTTAGTTATATGTTAGATTCAGGTTTTTTTATAACACCCCGTATTATAGATACACGACCTAAAACAGCAAATAAATATTAAATAGGAACGATAAAAATCTGAAGTGATCATGCCTACTTTAATGTCAAAAATAAAAACGTAGAAGTATAATGTATATAATTAATTTACTCTTTGGAGTAAACATATTACCTATACAATATGATTTTTATATGATAAAAATTTTCTTCACAAAACCTAATTTCCTTTTGCGTTTATAAACTTTGTTTATTTGCTTTTTATCAATCTGTATAACAATCAAGTTATAAGCATTACAACAAACTTTTTAAGCTGTCCTACATATATACTACACATATTGACTCTTTTTTTCCCATCATTCGATGACATAACAAGATGGAAAAAACAACTATAAAACCTATAAAAACGGAACACCATAAATAAGTCCAATTTTCGGATCGGCAATTAACTCAAATAATTAAATACAAAATATAAAAATGGTAAAAAAAAACTCATTTCATTACAAAAACTTTATGATCAATTAATTTATATCCTTTATATGGTTAAATTTCAAATTCACCCCCAAGATCTGTCACCATCAGTATAAATTACTTTGTCGTAATTTACTTCGAGTCGAAATAGATAGAAAATCGAAATCAATAGACAAAACTAAAAATAAATAAAATATTAAACATAATAAATTAAAATATAATAAATTTTATTGAAATTACTCTTCTTAAAATTTCTTTCATTCAATTTATACTTGTTAACATCACTCTTATTAAAATTACTCTTATATTGTCTCAGGATATGTTATTCGTTGCTAATTTGGTGACAGTTTCACATAAGTTAGAGTTCTCATGAATTATCATTTGATAATCTAATATTGAATGGTTTGTAGCAAGTTTTCACTCGATGGCTTTACTGAACAAGCACAGTATTATTTTACAAGCTTTTATTTAACTTGCAATGTGTGTATGTATGTATGTATGTATGTTCGGATCAAATCTTGCAAGCTGAATTAGAACCACTTCCTCTTATCCTACGGAGTTGACTTTTTACATGTTGGTTCTGTTCCGATGACAATGCATGTTTATGGTAAGCATGACAAGATTCGACTAGGGGAAAGGGGGGTTTAGAGGGAGGGGGAAACACAAAATTTGGTATATATTGAAAAAATCGAAACACACATAAGAAGTAAAGTTGTTGAAATTAGTTTTACTATAAAAAGGTTTTTGTTTAAAAATGTTTTTTAAATAGAAACTTATTGTTATGTAAGTTTTTATTTATAACAAAACATATAGGTTTAGATAGGTTTCTATTTGATGCAACTGTACATGAAATTTTCATATAACTTATAAGTGTAGTCTTATATGTAGTCTTTTAATGATGGTGTATCGCTCAAATTGCGTTCAGGCTTATAAACGCAATTTATTGGTATTTGTGTTGGCTTCTGAGCGCTTACGTTACTCATGAAAATACCGTTCGTTTCAGGCATTATAAGCACGTGTAAACGTCAGTTGACATCAGTATTAAATATGGCGTATGAAAAAAGTTAAGCTGTTTTCAAGCAATAGAATGTTTGTATATAAAAGTATGTCGGAAATGCAGGTTTTTATCAAATAAGATTTTGTATGTTATATGGGTGTTTTTGATTATTTAGAAAAAAAAAAGATTTATAACATTCAAAAAATTTTAAAATGCAATGGAATACTCTAAAAAAACCCAGCCCACATGACAGATAAATAAACAAATGCTTATACAGTATTCGTTTTGAAAGTTAGTACGATTTGTTGCTCATTTTTAGGTTGCTAATTTTCCCGAAAACTAGATGGATTAACTCTCGTAAGTTTTTTCAATTTTTATGTTTTCCAGTATATTGTTTACAAAATACTTTCTATTTTGTTGCTGTTATGAAAGCTAAAAAGAACACAAAATACGTTTATTTTTTAAAACAATTATGTCTTACAAAGTATATCTATATATATTATATATTTTGTGTATATTTTTTTTTTATATACATTGCTTTTTTGTATAGTAATATACTTATACGATTCTTCGTCACAAACTTTAAGTAGGATTATGAGAAGGAAAAAATATTACACACAAACTGTTCTATATGTATTGTAAAGATATAAAAGTTTTATAATGAAAAATCGATTTATTATCTCCATTATAGATTCCGTAGTTTATTAGACTGTGATCCTTAACCACATCAATAGGTCACCACATGTTATAAATTTTCTTTACTATGACGTGATCAAAATTTTTATGCATTAAGACATCAAAAACTGTGAAAGCTGTGTAAATTGAACACCGAATATTGGTGTTAGCGAATTTCCTGAAAGGAAATAGAGCTATTGGTACCGTATCGAAGTCAAAATTTTGCAAAAATTTCTTCAAATGTCCATCGATCCTACCTAGTAGATGTCAAAAATCACCATCTGTAAAATTTATATATATATATATCTATGGACATATATACATATATATATATATATATATATATATATATATATATATATATATATATATATATATATATATATGTGTGTGTCTGTAATCACTCTAGCGGTCACAGTTTTCATTTTATCGGAATGAAATTTGGTATTTGAGGCGCTTTTGGTATTCAAAAGGTCAAGTTCGTTAATGGGTAAAATCGGACAAGGGGAAAGGGGGGTTTAAAGGGAGGGGTAAACACAACATTTCACATTTCTCCCTTAATATTTGAAAAATCTAAATTTAATTTATAAGAAGTCTAATTTATAAGAAGTCAAGTTGTAGGTACTAAGTTTTACTGTAATTTTGTTTCTTATCATTTTTTCTGTTACGCTAATATTTACAGAAATATTGATGGTTTAAGATTGAAAATTAAATTCCTCACTATCTCTGTACATATTAGAGTTTGAGCAAAAATGATAAGGTGATTAATTGTAGCAAACATGATTTTCTATAACTTTATTCCTTACACATTTTTTGATTGTTCTAATATTAAGAGAGATATTTTGTATTTTGTCGTTATATTATCGAATGATAATTAGTGAGAACTCTAGGTTTTTGAAATAAAATTTCTCAAATTCGTCCCCTTTACCTAGATCAGTTTTTTGTATTATAAATACGTATTTCGACTACAATGTAGTCATCATCAGTATAAATTAGCTAGTCGTACTTTACTTTTTGACAATTAGAGATAGTTATAAAGTCGAGATCAACAGACTAAAATAAAAATAAATAGAAAATTAACTAGATTAAAATATATACTAGATTTAAAATATAATAAATGTTAAATTATATTGAAATTGCTCTTGTTAAAATTTCCTTCATTCACATTTGTTCCTGTTAATTTTACTCTTATTAAAATTACTCTTATATTGTCGCAGGATATGTTACTTGTTACTAATTTGGTGACAGTATCACAAACTATTGTTTGAATTGAAAATTATTTATTAATATCGTCTTTTTTGAAGTTATAATACAAAACGTCTTAGGATCTATAGTACCTAGCCTAAGCTTTACCTATAATATGTCATCTTATTAAATAAATACATCGAAATCTATAAACATTTTACATCGTTTCTTAAATGGAAAAATCTTATAAAAAACCATTGATATCTAAAATTAACCTAAGTTGGACGGATAAGCCGTCCCTAAAACTAGACCTTAAAGAAAATATTTACAATTTAGATTACACCGAATCAGTTGTAATCGACATCATGTGGCATGCGGTATCGTTTCCTGAAAAGCAACGTACGCGGGTCAAATTGGCCCAGTTCATTGATTTCCGGGAAAGGATTTTTGCGGGATGATTGGAAATAGGATTTCGAAATGGTTTGGATGAAGGTTTGGATTGTGGGGTGCCCAGTTTCTCTATGGAGTGCTTCAGTCGGGTATCGAAGAGGGACTTTCAAAATCGTCCGAAGACAACGATTTTGAAATTTTTGCATTTTCGCAAGCTGCGAAGGTGCAGCGTTCGACCAGATTGGTGCAGCGTACGTGAGTACGGGCCGGATACATGACTTGAAAAGTCGATGTTTCAGACGTTCGTCCAGCCTACTCCTAGCGTTGAGTAGTGGGTACAACCCAGCAAAGGATGCGTTTCCAAGAGCAAGACGTTTTTTAACGTTCTGCGTCCAATTCAACTGCCTTTGAAGGGTTACTCCCAGGTATTCAACACTTTGAGTCTGTTGGATTTCAGTGTTAAACATCTTCAATTCAAGTGGGTAAGAAGAAAATTTATTCTTCTTTGTGAACAAAACGGACTGAGTCTTCGTAGGATTAATTTTGATTTTCCACTTCTTGAAATAGCTTTCAAGCGTGGATAGGCGGGATTGGAGGCAGCTCGAGATAAGTTTCGGCTGCCAGGAAGTACAGTAGAGTGCTGTGTCGTCAGCGAAGAGGGCCGTTTCGGTTGCTCGATCCTTCGGGATGTCGTTTATAAAATATAAGAAGAGGCGGGGTCCAAGCACGGAGCCTTGAGGTACACCAGCCTTGACACAATATTGGTTCGATGTGCTTTGTTGGAGATGAATTCGGGATTTTCGGTTCGATAAGTAGGAAATCAGGAATTTCAGGATGTAGGTAGGTATGTTGAATTTGGAAAGTTTGTGGATGAGTCCATCGTGCCAAACCGTATCGAAAGCCTTTTCGATGTCCAAAAGGACCATGCCTGTGGATTTATTCCAGTTAAATCCAGAAGAAATATGGTCAGTGAGCCGGTGAAGCTGACTCACTGTTGAGTGGTTCGATCTGAAACCAAACTGTTGGGGAATTAGTTGTCCGTGGATATTTTCATGCGACTGCAGCCGGTTCAAAACTACTTTCTCCATGACCTTGCTGAGAGATGGCAGCAAGCTGATGGGTCGGTAACTTGAAGGCAACTTGAGTTGTTTTCCCGGTTTTGGAAGGGCTAGCACTTTGGCAGCCTTCCAAATGTCAGGAAAATAACCAAGTCTCAAGCACGCAGTATAGATATAACTGAGCTGAACAACCGTCTTCCGAGGAATATAACGGAGAACAACATTAGTTATTCCATCATCACCGGGAGCCTTCCTACACTTAAGTTTCCTTAAAATGTTTGAAACCTCCTGAGGTGACACGCATTCGACATCGATTGGGTTAATGACGGAAGAGCGAATATTTTCCAAAGATTCGGATACCATACGGGCCGTTTCTTCGTCGTGATATTCGTCGCCATCGGTTAAGCTGTGCGCCTTAGAGAAGGTATCAGCGAGAAGTTGAGCTTTGTCTGAATCTGGGTAGAGATACCCATTTTCCGACAGTAAAGGGGGCAGTCTATTGGAACGTTTACGCAAACTTCTAGCAATTGTCCAAACACTATTGTCACGAGTGGTCAGAGCCGAAATCCTCTCATCCCACATTTCATCTCTGGTGCGCGTGACTTTTTCTCGAATATCAGCTGACATTCGCTTCATGGCGTCATGAAGCTCAGGCAGCCTAACTCTTTGCCAATATTTACGCAATTTGTTCCGAGTCCGTATGAGTCGTAGTGTGTCATCATCTAATTTAAGTTGAAAGCCGATGG
Organism: Nineta flava; assembly: GCA_963920215.1. Classification (NCBI taxonomy): domain Eukaryota; kingdom Metazoa; phylum Arthropoda; class Insecta; order Neuroptera; family Chrysopidae; genus Nineta; species Nineta flava. The sequence goes on from OY986042.1 coordinate 101,689,135, forward strand.
ATCGAGTTTTCCTAGGTATAGATTTTTCGGTAGCAGCTACGAGATTCCTCGTCAGTTTACTAACCTCCAAATCTATTTGATCGGTTGTTTTGATCTGCGGAGTGATCAAAGTTTCGGCGTTAAGATACTGTTTGAAAAGTTTCCAATCCGCTTTCTCAAAGCTCAACTGGGTCCGCAAGGTAGCAGCGCCCCTCATTTCACCTAGGGTGAAGGTGATTGGGCGATGATCGCTTTGCAAATCCAAGTGAACATCTTGGTCCGACAGGAGGTTACAATTCTTGAGTATCGTTAAGTCAATGGTCTGAGGAGGGCGGTGGGCAGCATCAGGATAGTAAGTGGGGTCCTCTGGGTACGCAACAATGAAGTTTCGTTTGAGGGAATGCGCATAGAGTGCGGTCCCGCTAGCATTGTTAGACATACAGTTCCAAGACATATGGCGAGCATTAAAATCACCCATGATCACAGCGCGATCATGTGTCCTTAAAATGCGGTCAATATCTTTTCCCTGTAAAAGTCTATCTGGGGGATTATATAGAGATGTGACTTTATAATTACCACAATTTGCCGAAATTAGAATGGAGACGGCTTCGATATCACCGTCTTCGGGAGGCAAGAGAGAGTGTTGGACATCGTGTCGAACGTATAGGGCAACCCCGCCCCCATTTCTGGTGGCACGGTCACGGCGATAGGTGTAGTACCCAGGAATTTGGGCTCTCTTGTCCGGCTTTAACCAAGTTTCGCTGATGGCAGCCACTTGGATCTGATGCTGTTGAAGGAATGAGTGAAGCTCGGGAAGTTTGCGATGGATACTTTGAGAGTTCCATTGTAGAAATCGGATGTTGGATCTAGAAAAGGGATGGGACGCCATTTTCAAAAAGATGAGATGTCATCCTGAAAAACACAAGAAGTTTTTCTGAATCTGATTTGCACGATGTCCATGCATTCTCCACTTCGATCCTGAGTTTCAGGAGGGTCATGAAGTCGAAAGTCGATTTAGTTCCTGCATCAGACTCCAATGGAGTTGGAGACGATGGAGGTCTTTCGAGGGCTTCAATTAAGAAGGGGTTATGGGGTGAAATGGGGGTGGTACTCAGAATATCTATTACCTCCTTTTCCGATGCACTCTTCATTGTCCACGGATTTGCGGTTGGAGTTGGGGCCGGGACAAACTTCTTCGATGATGTTGCTGCTGCCGATGATGTACTGCTCCCCGCTGCTGGACCTCTGCTTGGCTCGTTGACCTCTTTTCTACGAGGGAGGGCTGGGTATTCCCTAGCCGAAGACGTGGGGGGTGGGCGCCGAAGGGGCTCGCCCGGAGCAGCATTGCGCTTCGCTCCTCTGCTGCCGCTGGGTCTTCTCGGAGCCATTTTTGTCACATATGCCAGCCTTTCGGGACAGTTCATGGTACTGGCTGGATGGGAAGCGCTGCAATTACAACACTTCGCCGGCTCCGACCTCTGGAGCCCACAAGCCTGTGAAGCATGGTTTTCGCCACACTTCACGCAGCGTTGAACCCCACGACAGAACCGTGATCCGTGCCCGTAGGACTGACATCTGTAACATTGGATGGCCCCTCTTTTATTTTCGAAACGTTGGGTGGTTACAGGCACGCCACATAACCACCGTATGTTGAGGACGCTTTTAGCTTGCGTCCCCTTTTCGAATTTTATTAGACGAGAGACTCGTATACTCTCGTCTCCCACCTTTGACAATAGCTGGACCTTATTTGGCTTAAGGCCCTGCCGTTTTAAATCTTCGGCCACCATGTCATCATTATGGTGGCGCATCGTTCCATGGACCACGTACTTTGGCTCGTGGTCCTCTTTTGTTCCATATGAATGGAATGGAAACTGGATTTCTTCCAGTTTCTCTTTCGTTTTAGTGTAATCGCTGTCCGTTTCGCAATGGACCACAAACTATTTTGGTTTTACGCTACTTATATATGTTCGGCCGACTTTAGATGCTATTCTAAGACCGCACCTGATTGGTGCTGAGTTATGCCTTGCGCAGTGAACACGTTTTTTGTATTTCGACATCTTTAGAGAGAGATGGATATATTGGCACTTGATTTTACCATAAGATTTTGATTAAATCTGAATTTGGTACCGGTCCATTGTCTAGATTCATAATATTTCTTTTGAATTTCTGAATGTATATGCTTTCGTGTGCACGCCTACATTTCCCCTTGACGTACGTCATTTATTAAAAAATTGGCCTTGCAAATACTAAAATCATATACAACATTTCATTTTGATCAGACTAACAGTGTGACCGCAAGAAAGTGATTTATGTATTTTAAGGAAATTCGCTAAGTTGAAGCAGCTCCTGCGTAACGAATTTTTTGTTTTGTTAGGGCTATGCCATCTGTTGGCAACAATTACAATCAGAATAGTCGGGTTCAACTGCGATAGTTCCATATGATTGGATGACGCATATGTTGCATATGCGTCACCCTATGTAAAATTAATCTTTTGTTAATGAATCTTTTTAAATGTAGCCTGTCTAAAGCCGCCATTTTATAATATGACATTATGAGGAACTTTGCGGAAATGTATGTTGTAAACACCCTTGAAAGAACACGAAAAGAAGATAGCTCCTCTCGAATGTGGAAATAAAGTACTCCACAATAATGCGAAGGTCCCATACTGATCAGCATCTCTCAGAGTTTATCTGGACATTACCATACATATTATTGCACAAAGTATACGTTGTAGTACAGTACATAAGTTATCTTGGACTTCAATATCTAGACGCGTTTAGTGCAATACATAGGTCACCAACAAACTTGTATCTTTATCGAATATTCAGGCAAAATAGACGTTTGGTTTAAAGTCTATGAATTATCTTTTTATTTAACTTTTATTAGCACAGATTTAAGGTTAAGCATATCAGGATATCGTGGTATATTTCAACATATGCATTTATTACTACAGATAATTCTCTAACTACATGAAGCTATTTATGCAACTGTACCAAGAAAACGGGATTGACATTACTGGTAACTACTTGTTAAGCGTGTGATAAGTCCGAAGTTACTCACAATACAACATTTCTATCAATACAATAGGATAATCGATAAGAAAAACATTTAAAAAATCAACCATCAATCTGTCTCAGTGCAGAATCCCTGGTTTATTTTTGCCAATTATACTCAATTTGAACGATTTGATTAATTCATTTACACAAACATTTTTGAACACTTTTTGTGCAGTGATACAGAACCATATTCATTATAAACTTGACACACACTTGTTAATTACTTTTCTTTATAATTATTATTACCATTTGTTATTTCTGTCAACGAATACTTTACTTTTATTCAATTTTAGTGAACGTATTGTTGACAGTAAACAAATTGGCACACTTTTCTATTCGATAACGTGCGAAAATAGTAATCAGATGAGTTTAAAAAATTTGTTCATCAGGGCTGATTTAATTTGATTAATAAAATCATCAAAAAACTATTATTTTTTACCTTTAAAACCTTAATATCTTTAATAAATTTAAGTTTCTATTTAAAAACTTAAAGTTGACCTCAATTTGACCATTAAAATTGGTTTCAAGGTCACACGCAGGTTTTTCAAACAATTGAACCCCTCATAAACTTTTGCCTGCACTATTTACACTATTTCGCTCAGTTCTCGGGATATTGAACTGGTCGAAATTAAAATGGAGCACTCTGTATAAAGACTACGTTTCTATACAGAAATTGTGTAGCAGATTCATTTCAGATTTTTTACCGACGAAAGAAGGAGGTACTCAATTCAACCTGTATATTTTTTTTAATGTATGATCACGCATAACTTTTTATAGAGTAGTCCGATTTTGATAATTCTTTTTTTGTTGGATAGGGTATGCTTCAAAGTAAATAACTTTCGGCGCCAAACAAACAAAATGTAATATTTTGTAATCTTTACTTTTAACCGAAAATCAGATTCACCCTTCGCCCATTTCGATGCAGATTTTTAGGCGCCGACTCAAAATTATTTAGGTATTTACATTAGTGTAGGACTAAGTTAGACTAAAAAGTTACTTTTTTATTTTTTCCTTTGTTTTTTCGAAGGTTCATTTTTTTTACAAAGTTATTATTTTTTGCTTTTCAGTTACGTCGGTTCTATTTTTTGTTAAAATGTTTTCTTTGTAGAAGTTAACGTGAAGAAAATAAAATCAGATACTCTGATACACATATATTTCATTATATATTTGCGATAGTGTCTAAATTTATACCTTCTAGAAAAAAAATGTGTGTAGATACCAAAGAAATATAATTTTGGCTACTTGTATGCTACTCTCATATGATTGAATATCGTTTTAAGAACCATTCAAATGTAACATTAAACGATAATGTTTATTTATGTTCGTTAATGTGCTTCTTTATCATATTTATATATAGTCAAACTTGAATAAGAAAGACTTTCTCGTTTATCAAGGCTTTGTAGAGGTATAAGAAAGCATAGGTAATAGTGTAATCGATTTACTAAAAAATATATAAACTTGAATTTTTTTGTGTTTTATGAGTTTTATCACAAATTGACTGACCAAGTGGCTGAAAACGGACACGTGAAAAATAACTCTCTCATTTAGAGGTTTGTACTTTCTCACTTATAGAGGTTTTCGAAGGCAAAAATGAAGAGACCATATCTCACTTAAATTAGTTTCACTTAACCTTGCACAGTAGTCGCGTGCAATTTTCAGACACCATTGGTCGCGCACGGACCACTGATGGACCACATATTTTAGTTGCTAAATAGTAATGTGTAATATTTGTAAATTAAACATAAATTACAACAATTTAGAATCATTATCTATTACCTAGAACCAATTTCTAATGAAGTAAAAAAGAAACAAGGCTTTTAAATTATATAATAGTTAATTTATACTTTTTTTTTCATAGACTGACAATATTTATGTCAATGTCTATACACAATATTTATTATATATATATATATATATATATAGATATATATATATATATATATATATATATATATATATATATATATATAACACTAGCTGAATTCCCCGACGTTGCCCGTGGAACTCCAAGATTTGCTCCGGCACTTTTAGTGTCGATAGCGTACTACTGAATTATTCAACTTTAATGATTCAATATTCGTATCCATAATATGTAATAATACTCAATTCGTAGGAATTAGGATTAGGAAAAGTGAATTAATTAATTTAAATAAATTAAATGTCTAACATAGTTGGTTTATGTTAGACATTTAAATTACACAACTAAGTTGCTGAGGAAGTCATAAATAAATGACGAAACGTTCAATTTATTTTAATTAATTAATTCACTTTTCCTAATCCTAATTCCTACGAATTGAGTATTCAACTTTAATAATTTTTACCGGCACTTCCGCCATCATAATTAAAATGTTATTTGGCTTCCCAGAACCTCCACCTTTTTACACCTCGGGTTACATTATTGGAGTTTTCCTAATTTTTTTAAAAATATAATATAGCCTATGTCACCCGGGGATAGTGTAGATTCCCAACGATGAAAGAATTTTTTTAATCGGTTCAGTAGTTTCGGAGCCTATTCTATGCAAGCAAACAATCAAATATTTAATAACGTAAGTAGTCGCACGGCGAGTGACAGTCCGAACAGTCCGAAAATTCTAATAACAAACCAATACACACACTGATTGATCACGTCAGAACATGCAAAAAGTGATTGTACGAAGGTACTAAGAAACCCTAGTAGATAGGGTGAGGAATTTTTAAATAGCTAAGTCACAAATGTTTTTATATACTCTCAGGATTTATATACTGTAGGATTAAAGACTTTGTTCAATTGCACAGTTCTAACTTATTCAGGTTTTACTGTATCATATGAGTATACATTATGATCCCTAGAATATCATTGAGAGACGTCGAGGCATTTATATTTGAAATATTTCTGAAATTTTTTTAATAAAAATTATACGTTTTTTTTTTTTATAAATTATTATCGTTATAAATAAATTTATGAAGCGTATTAAACAAATGTTTTTGCAAAAAGAATTTCTTTGGGGAAAAAATTATTTGAAATTTTATTTAATCATATTTAAAATATAATCTTTTTAAAAGGTAAATAATGATGTGCTTGACTATGAATAAATAAAGAGAATTTTTGTTCCTTAATCTATTACATAAAATTGATCCCGCAGGAACTATGGAAATGAACGAAATTTTCTTGGAGAAATCAGTATATATTCATAACATTTATCGTAATACATAATAAGCGTTTCTAATAATATTTAATTAACAGAAGATCAAATTACTGTACTGGTATTAAATTATTTCATAAATTAATGTTGTAACATTGCAGCAAATATTTTACCATAATAGACAAATTATAGAAAAAAATAGATAATAATCAAACGTCGTAAAATTAATTTTCTAAACTTTAACTAGTTAATTCGAATTACGGCTTAATACCAGAGGACATTGGGTACCTACCAAATTTGCTTCCGATTGAAGTGAAATTACGGTAGTCCTAACGACGAAAATTGCATGGAAAATATCGGCGAATATATTCTCCATGAATTGGTAGCTACATACAATGAGCTGTTAGTTAGATATGGCCTTTTTTTTTTAGGTTTTTATAATTTTATTGCTTAAGCTGTTATACATTTTTGTATACAAATGGTTTCAGACTTTTTTTACGGAAACCAAATGGTTACAAAAGAAAGTTCACTTTCACATATGTAAGTGGAAATCCGGAAAATGTTGTGCTCTGGAAAACACTATACATTCACATACACTCTTGCTCTGTGCTCTTTACTACTAAAAGCTTTTTTATAATTTAAAGTTATACGTTACGAACATAATTAAAAGACAATATTATTTTTAACAACCTGTTAAACTTTTTAAAAGCTGAATTAATTCGATCATGAACACAAATATTTGTTAGCTTTTAATCAAATATTGAAATAATTATTTAGTTTTAATATAATACATAATAAACTGAAATAAAAAAACATTGCAAATGACTTAAACAAGGGTTTATTTTATATAGTGATCCGACTATTTTAGTAGGAGTAAAATAGAAATAAAGTATAAACCCTGATAACAATAATTTCAATTCAAATATATTATTTAAACTAAAATATTGAATCCTTTATTTCGAAACAGTTTTGATAATTTTAAATTTATAATTCATGTGTTATTTCGTTTCTTTACAGTCCCGGCTACCATGACTTTAACGCATATTGGATTGGTGCAACCGATCGAACTTATGAAGGTGATTTTCGATGGTCAGATGGGTTACCATTTTCTTTTACAAGTAAGTGCCTAAAATATTACAATTATTCCATTAACTAGAATAATATCAAATTTTCAACGATTAATTACATTATGTAACACTAAAAAAAGGCATTACGCGGACCTGCGTCAACTTAGCGAATTTCCTTAGAATACATAAATCACTCTCATCAATCACTAGCCACAATTTAAGTTTGATCAAAATAAAATGTCGTATCTGATATCATTTTAGTATTTTCAACGCCAATTTTAATAATAAATGGCATACGTTCAGGGAAAAAGGGGGGGGGGCATAAAGATAGAAGAAAACACAAAATATAAAATATCTCTCTTAATATTGTAACAATCGAAAAATGTATAACGAGAAATGTTGTAGAAAATCAAGTTTGTATAATTCATTACCTTATCATTTATTCCAAACTTTAATGTGTACAGAGATATTTAGAATGTTAACTTTCAAACTTTAATTGTAAACATTTCTGTAAATATTAGTGTAACAGAAAAATGATAAGAAACAAAATTACAGTAAAACTAAGTACCTAGAACTTAACTCCTAATAAATTTTTCGATTTTTCATATATTAAGGGAGATATGTCAAATTTTGTGTTTCCCCTCAACCGATTTTACCCATATACAAAATTAACCTTTTGAATACCAAAAGCGCCTCAAATACCAAATTTAATTCCAATCAGAATAAAACTGTGACCATTAGAGAGTACACAGACACATATACTTATATGTACACATATGTATATGTTGATACATATATACATATATAAAAATTTTAACGATAGCGATTTGAAGAAATTTTTACGAAATTCCAACATTGGTACAAAAATAATAGCTGATTTCCTTTGGAGGAAATTCGCTAAAAATTCACCAATATATCAAATAATGATTCATATTGGCTCACTTAGTATAGAAAATAAAATAAGATTCCACTTAGATATCATATCTCATTACATAGACAACTAGTGTTTTGTTATATTTACTCTTTGCAACACTTTTGGAGTAAGTCATTAAGATATATTTATTTCCTGTGTACAAAGGTCATAAAAATATTCACATTACTTTTCTTAAATATACAAAATACCGCGCGCATTTGGGTAACCTTTCCTAACTTTCGAGAAGCATTCTCAGGATAGATAGAAACCAGCCATGCTTGCAAACTGTATAAGTTTTAGAATGAAAAATTAGTTAATTTAATGTATTTTTTAATAAATCAAACGCACTTCAGTATGGAACCTAACGTGATATGACTATTTTTAATCATAATTCATAATTGAGATGGCGGTAAGGTGTTATGATTACATTCTGTGTACGAAAAAATTTAATTTGTTACATATAGTGTTAAAATTAATTTGTTAAAACACCCTTCCCTCTACCTGTATGTGTATTTATCATATGATGACGCTCGTGAATATTTTTAAAATAATTTTCCGCAACAGTTACTTTCTTATATATTATATACCACCATATATATATATATATTGTCAGAAAAATAAATTTATATTTTGTTGCTTTTCACAATATGCATATTTCTGTTGAATATTATTATAATATTGTAATTTTTTTGTGCGAATTCTGTTGAAAAAATACTGCGTGTCTCACGTGAGACACGCACTAAATTAGTAACGACTAACACATCTTTGATTATTCTGTATCCCGGAGATTGTTGCGATTTGCTAATTCATACTGAGGATGACTACTTTGTTGTCGAAATACATAATTATAAAATACAAACGATTGATCTAGGAACTGGGTAAAATTGTAAATTTAATTTGAAAAATCGAGATTTGATTTTGGATCTATTGTGCTTTAAAAGATAGATATCTGTGATGACGGCGCATATCGGCGCTTGAGCCGATTTTGTGCATGAACAATCTCGTCAAGTCACTTTTTGGCTATAAAACACACGGAATATTCAGCTTGCTGTTTCTTTTCGACTTTAAGTTATTATGTTGGTAAAAAGACAGCATTGAAACATTTCCAATCGTTAAGTCTTCTGCACGCGAAGACAGTAGTAGCGGCCAATACTGGTGGTTAGAAATACCAGCCAGTAAAATAGTCGGGCAGTAGGCTTGCACAAGAGGACAGTAATGGCAGAGCTTACCTGCCACCAAGCAATTCCATTACTTGGCAGCCAGTTTTGTGTTTACGTGGTGAGAGAAACACGGCCAAAGGATGTTTGAAAAAATTAGTCTGGCGCTCTTAAGGTAGCCAATACATTTTAAAACCCGTAATGTCAATAATGGCTGCCACCAGATCACGCGACCATATAAAAGGCCTTCTACCGTCCACTAGGCTCAAACCTGCTTCATTTTGGTGGCCGCTAGTAGCCAACTCGACGTTGAAACGGTAATACCCCTACACACCATGACCGTAGAGGAGTACTCACTAGCGGCTGTTACAGGAAGTACTACTGACCGCCAATACAGCATGGGTCAAATGGCTAGTACTACCATTATACAGAGTGAAATATATATACAGAGTAATATATATACAGAGTGTTCTGAAATTCATTCAAGAAAACTATACCACAGTGTAGAGCTGGAAAAAAACAAACAACAAAGTTTAATAAAGTTTTTCGATTTGACGCTTAGTTTTTGAGATATAATTAATTAAATATTAGTAATAAATTCAACTTATCACTTTTGCATTTTTGGGGGTTGCTACACCACTCCACCAATCACAGAGCGCATAGTGTAAGGAGGTGGGGTCACAGTAATAGAGTAGGGCGGCCATGCGAGAGTAGCGACAATCAGAGTTCTCAATAAGTGTAGCGACACCCACAAAATGGTCGAATTTATTAATGTTTAATTAATTATATCTCAAAAACTAAGCGTCAAATCGAAAAACTTTATACAACTTTTTTGTTTGTTTTTTCCAGCTCTTCATCGTGGTATAGTTTGCTTAAATGAATTTCAGAACACTCTGTATATATATACAGAATATAAAAGCATCATTAACAGGATAGTCATTCTAACGTACTAAATATTCTAACGGACTGAATTGATTGTATACAATTTCACAGTTATGAAAAGTTTTATTCTATATCAAAATGCTACAAATCATAAAAAGTACGTTTTGTTTATTTCAAAGCAAAAAAATTTGATTTATGAATTTTTGAAATAAAAATTTAAACTACAAAATTATTCAATAACTTCACGTCTCATTGCTTAATACCATATAAAAACGATTATACCGTCATAAAAAAGTATAAACTTATCTATACAAAATATTCACAAAAGAAAAAATTGATATAATCTGTAATTCGAACTGAATTCATTGTAACGCATACCGCATGCCAAAAAATAATATTATGCATTTACAAATATGAAAGAGCTTGTGTGAACTCAAAAGTCTATTGTATGTAAATTCGACTTAGAATGTATACACATCAGTTCCCGAACTGACTCACTTCCAATGCTAATTATGAAACACTTTCCGTGTTCCGATGGAAATTCGACCCAGGAAATTCAAAAATCTTCGGAAAAAATTATCGAAAATGCAAAATCAGGGGCAGATCCTGATTTAATCAAAAAGAGGGGGGTTAACTTTTGAACCAGGCTACATTTCATCAATTAGTTATATTTTTCATAAAAAAAGATAAGTTTCTTTAACAAGATAATATTTTTTTGTTTAGTTGATTAACGGAAACCTATTAACACATATGTAACTATCACAGTTGAGACTGTCTACTCTGTTTCTAATTATTGCCACCAGATATCACATTCCTAAAAAACAAGCTATCCGCTAAGATATAGTCGGCCCAGGTCTCTAATATAGGTTATAGTTTCTAAGTGCCTGCATGTAAAAAATTTTGGAAATGAATTATTTTTAATTTTAAATACAAAAAAAATGACGTTCGAACTGTCAAAATAATAATAACTTTTTACTCAGAAAATAATAATAATTTTTACAAAGTCTTTTTTAGCTAATTTCGTGCAAAGGAAATGCAGCTATTGTTTTAGTACCGATAATGGAATTTCGAAAAATTTTTATTACTCTAATATAAACTATACTCTATTACAACTATGCTCACAAAACTAGTTTCTTTGAAAGAACTCCAGTGTATACGGGTTTCAAATTGTACTCAATATTACCCAAAGAAATCAAATCAGAGGCTAAACTAAATCAGTTAACTGAAATAGCTCCATATCATTTACTTATCTAATTGTACTTTTAGATACTTTGTATACTTTTGTTGTAGAAGTCTTTATCAAATAAAAATTATTATTATTATTATTATTAATATAATTATGTATTCTAAGGAAATTCGCAAAGTTGGCGCAGCTCCTGCGTAACGAATTTTGTATTTTACAAACACCAATAGATGTATAATACTATTTTCAGACTTGCGGTGTAATATATTATTACGTAGGTATGAACAATAAATTTAGATTATTATTTATAAGAAATATCACTACATATTATAAAGCCAACCAACAACAACAAAGTGTTCTCTCTTAAATCATAAAACATTAAGTTTTGTTTTTTTTCCTTCACTTTTTGAAAGAACAAAAAAACCTTTCAACATAAATCCAAATATGTATACAAGAAAAAAAAACTATTTCCCTTTGTCACAAATCATACAAAGAAAAAATTCAATAAATAAGAAATTTGTTATATACATATTTCATATTTTATTTTTCTATGACAAAATTTATTATACGAAATATGGCAAAGCAAAAAAAATACACGAAATGTATTTAAAGAGAAAATGTTTTTATTGATAGAAAATAAGGATACGAATAATACGAATAATACTGTGTTTGGATCATAAAAAAATTAAAATTTTTACCTTCAATTTTGAAAAGAATTCAAATATAGCAAAACTAATTTTCTACATTTTTATACCTTATACATTTTTAAATTTTTCGAATATTAAGGGAGATATATCAAATTTTCTGTTTCTCCCTTACTCTAAACCCGCCTTACCCATTTACGAACTTGACCTTTCAAATATTGAAAAGTCTCAAATGCCAAATTTCATTCCAATCGGGATAAAACTGTGACCGCTAGAGAGGTTTAAATTTTAAATTTTTAATTATATATATTTTTAAATTTTTATATATACATATATAAAAATTTAAACGATAGTCATTTTTAACATCTAGTAGGAAGGATCGAGGGATATTTGAAGTTATACGAAATTCAATCATCGGTACAAAAACAACCTAAAAAATAATACAGAACTTTGGAAATGTAGAAAATGATAGGTTTAGTTTTCATTTTAAATAGCTGTAAAAGCGTGTAGCCATGATGCTCAATACGCTTTTACAGCTATTTAATTATTAAAAAATAATTTAGTTTTCTATCCGAAACGTAATAACTTTTACGGTTATTAAATTTATGCGTAACATTGACTGTAAATTTAGAAAATATCATTTTATTTTTAATTGAATAAGAAAATTTATTGTTATTATTATTAAGAAACAATTACTCTTGTGCATGGTCTGAAGATGAAATGAAACAAAGGACAACGAATTGCATAGACATGCCACTATGCAATTCGTATAGAGAGACATAAAGACAACAAATCTTGAGAGTATAAGAGCGGACAATTTTATAACCAAAATCTAATCTAATTGTTTGTCTCTTAAATGTCGACTGTATCTGATATATAAATAATACCACATTTCATTGTCAGACAGAAAATTTCGCTGGCTTATATAGTAAGTAGTAAAATAAATTACTTATTGGTATTATATTTATTATAAGAGTAATTCCAGTAGCGTATTAATAAATTTTATCAGTGATAGACATAGTACATGGGATTAATATCATTAAGGTAGTTCGTCTTACAGTAATCGTGTTAAACAGTTTCAGTTCATAACACACATCAATTATACGAATAGACTGATATTGTTTACTATAGCTTTTTTACTTGAATGTACCTCGTAAACTTGTTCGCTTGGATTATATAAAAATGTCAATCTTTGCGTTAATCTATTACAATTATATAATGGTTAATATAAGCATAAAATCCTTTTACATTCGTTTTCTAGACAAATCGCTCGACGCATTTTTTAAATAAGTATTATATGTAATCACTCTTCGTCATTTTTTTATAATTACATCAACTAAATTACTTATCTCAGCCTAACAAGTCTATTAATTGAAATTATATAATTTGCTTGCAATGCTTCCATCTTTTTAAAGCACTATTATTAACGATTCGTAGAGTATAAAAATAATAATTACTGATTTGAGTTTATAACTAAATTAATTAATACTTTTGTTATTGTTGTTTACAACACAATAAAAATCAACCATTTCCCAATACGAGTTTCATATTGTTAAATAAAAAAAGTTATAACATAAATTAGGCTCTTGAAAGAGAAACACTAATTAATGTTTGTTTTACTTACCACTAATAAATTATGACGATTTGTTGTATCCGATTATTACAAAACTAGGCAATATATCCAATATTATGGTGATTAAAAGTAGTGTATTATATAGATATTATATGCCAATACAAGAAAAAATATGTGTTTGAAAAAAACCGAAAAATTGATGTTTGTTCATTAGAACAATGACATCTGGTGGCAATAATGAAAAACAGAGTGATACTTACACAATATGCGTTACTAAGGTTACGCTAATAAAATAAACAGAAAACCCATTCGAACTTTGGTCCGAAACCAAAAATGCACTCAAAAGTAAAAAATAATTGCATATTCTTGTGTCAATTTTAGTTCACCTACGCAAAAATTTTTAAATATATATGTACAATTATTGTTATTTTTGGAGGCGAAAGAAAAAAGAGCAAAATTGCTTTAAACAGTGTTAGTCAGCAGCTAACACTGTTTTGTTAAACAGTGTTAGCTGTTAACAAAACCGCACAGTGATAAGACGTGAAGCAAAAACGTTTTGTTTTGGCTATGTCTCATCAGTGTTGCTATGCAATGTAATTTCCTATGTTCTATTTTTAACCAGACAGTGTTAGACTAACACTGTTTAGAGCAGTTTTGCTCTTTTGGTGTGCGTCGGCCCTAAGACACGAATTTCAGTTATTCAAACAATTAAACGTATACTACAACAATACCCGAAATAAAATTGTATATAAAAGAATTTCTTTAAAAAATATAATTAAAAAATACTCATAAGACTTCCGCCTAGATACCGGTATTTCGATTGCAAGACAACCATCATCAGTAGCGAAATTCCGTATAACACATTGAAATAAAAATCTTGCGAAAAGAATTTTGAAACACACTTATTCCAACTATATGACTCAATGAACATGTTAAAATTTCATTTAGTGTGTTTAAAAATAAATTTTTTCGGAAGGCTTTATAATGTGCTATACGGTATTTTCCTAATGACGATGATTGTGTTTCAATCGAAAGTCAGATATCTATGCTTTATGTGTATTTTTTTTTTAATTATATTTTTTAAATAAATAAAATTGTTTTAATATCTAATTTTATTTTGAGTATTGGGGTATCAGTATTATTATTTGAATAACAAAATAACAATGTCTCAACTGGAAGTTGAACAAAAATTCGTTTTATTTTAAATTCTATTCTATGGATTATTATAATTTTGTGTGTCTACATTTCATGCCATCCACTATTGGGATATTAAGCTAAAAGCGTGTGTTATGTTAAAAAAAGATTCATCAAATCCGAGTATTATTTGTGTTATTTTTATTTTTCAAACATATATTATATATATACATATATATATATATATATATATATATATATATATATATATATATATATATATATATATATATACCGGTTGTTTTGTTTACATCTTCGCATAGTAGATCTCCCAGGAGTATGAGAGAGTACATATGTATACATTAAGCAATGTGTATGAGAAGGATGTCGTATAGGTTTGTTTTCTTACATAAAGTTAATTTGTGGTGTGATGTTTTTTTAAGTGAACATATCAGTTGTTATGATTTGTTTTGTTGTTCAGACTTCAGTATGCTATAACATGTAATAATAATAACAAAACAAACCTATAAGACCTCCTTCTCATACACATTGCTTAATGTATATGCATGTACTCTCTCATACTCGTTGGAGATCGACTATGCGAAGATGTAAACTAAACAACCGGTATATATCACCACGATACCATCATTTGTATTCATGGAAAAAAAAACCGAGGAAAATGAATAATATATAAAATGAAAATCTTGTTAGGAACAGAAAAAATGAAATAAATTATATTATTATAAATATTATATATTACATGCACACAATGGATGAATATTAATTTAATTTTTTTTTTTTAATATCAATAGGCACAATAAATAATATGTATTCTTTTTAATAAAAAAAAATTTGATGTAATGCAAAATAGAACAATAATTGTTTTATTTTTATACCCTGCAGTACATTTGTAAATATACAAGGTATATTAAGTTTAGTTCCCAAAGTCAGAACGCTTTGAAACGCTTGAAATATTGATCGCAGAAATAAATTTTTGTTATAGGTCTTCATAAAATTACCTAATTAGTCCATTTCCGCATGTTCGTCCGTCGGCCTGTCTGTCTGTCTGTCCGTGAACCCGATAACTCAAAAATGAAAAGAGATAACGAGCTGAAAAATTTGTTGACAAAAAATCTTTTTCTCTTTCAAATAAACAGCTTTTGTGTAAAATAAACATGTCAATCGATTTTTTAATAAATTAATATAATTTATAATATTATTTCGAATTACAGAAAGAATATTTTTATATTTTTGTGAATAATAATCATCCCTGTATTTCTAATTTAAGTTTTTCTCATTTTGCAGATTGGTTTCCTGGTTGGAATCAACATGGACATTATAATCGACAACCGAATGATGATGGTTTGAGTGATCAAGATTGTGTTGAATTACGTCAAGCATATCATTTACCTAGCTCATTGTCACGTTTAGCTACGTCATACCATTGGAACGATCGGGATTGTTCAACACCAAATTATTTTATTTGTGAACGTTTACTATCTGATGGTAAGTTCAATTTTATAACATGATATTGAATTTGGATTATTTTATTTCTGTTAGTGACCTTTTCGTGCATTACGGATGACAGAAGGATAAAGATATAAGGAGTACCAAACAAAATATTTGCTGATAAAAACCGATTTAAAACAATATTGAAATAAAATTTAACATTTTTTTGACATCAAATGCTTGATATGAAAAAAATGTTATCAATGTTCAGACATATTACTTAAATGTCAAAGTAAGTAAACGCTAGTCGCTTCCGTTGGTATAACATAACCGAAAGGCAACCATACTAACAATGGAAATAAATAGACGTTAGTTTACAAAAAACAATTTGAGAAATAAAATTTGGTGCCAAATTTTTATGTTCTACGACTTAATATTTGCCGTAATAATAATGAATAACTTTTTAATTGTTATTACCGGAAAAAAATGACCAGCTCGCTTTCGAAAAAAAAGGCATCTCAAATATGTGGAGGTGGTCATTTAGACCTAAAAATCTTAATGATATACTCATACTGGGTCCCAATACAACAACAAAAAATAGCTTCCTAACCAGAACGGGCTAAAAAATTTCAATGATCTATAATGGTTATTTGTAAAAATGGATCAGTTTCCGTCAATAAAAATCATTATCTTAAAAAGTTTTTAGTCTGAAACCGTTTTTACTAGCCGTTGACAACGAAAAGATAGGATTTTGACCCTCGGTTAAAATGATTATGTTTTTTGTAACATATGACGATCAAAAAAGTTGCTGAGCCCAAATCCGATAAATAACCAGTTTTTCATTAAGGCATGCTTATTCAGTGACTTCAGTAATTTAAGAATAACTAATAATTCAGTAATTTAATAATAACTAATTAAATAATGTTTTAATCTTTTTGGTAACTTTTAGAAAAATAAATCATTTTATACCCCTCTTCATAACCCTCTCTGCAACAAACTCGTTGTTTTTGGACTCTTGAATAATGCAGATTTACTTAGCAATTCTTTGAAATTAGCGGCCCTAAAAATATAGAAACCCATAGCACTCCTATGGGGTAGATCATTCTTGTAAATTTAACTATCGGATTTGCGCTCAGCTTTTTGTTTGGTGCCATTTATCATAATCCCTGATCTTCCAGAAAGTAACCGAGTAGATGGTTATTACCACCTACCCGAAAACAAGTTTTTTAATTACATAGTAAACTTTATTATATAGCACCTTTCTCTAAAAGACATTTTTAACTATTCTGTCACAGTTCACTCTAAATGATAAATAGACATTTCCAAACGTTGTTGAACAAAATTGTAGCAAATCGTCCCTTGTCAGTCACAGTGAAAGGTATATTAAACTTTACGCATCAAAACCAAACCCACACATAAGCATTACAAAAAGTTCAATTTGAAAAATATGTATAATTTACTTCCTGAATATAAAATACAGTTGGTATCATCATAAAGATGAGATGGGGCCTAATCGCTTATAGGAAATATATGAAGAAGAATAACAATGAATAATATTATTCTTTGAAGAATACTTTTTAAAAGTTTAAATAAAAGCACTGTACAAAGTGTAATAAAATTGAAGAAAAAAAAACAGTTTGTCGATTTGGTTTTCCACTCATTAGAGCGAACAAATCTCAAATTCGACTTGTTTTAGCAACGTGCTGTCGGTATTTAACAAGTCCAGTTCAGTTCCTTATGAAGTTGTATTGTCCAATGGCAAATTAGGCAGGGGGCAATTGTAGAAAACTAACATTACTATAGTTCATCTACTAAACATTTTTTTTAACCAGATTTACGATTTTAATGTTCGGAGACTTTTAAATCTGAATGAATATTCAAAGATTAATTTAATATTATATTCATTATGATCGCTTCCAATGAGAAAAAAGTTGCGCCTACGTAACCATCAGAGTGGTCGAGCTGTTAAAGCCGCTCTGCTCGAAACAGGGAGGATGTTATGGATAGTAATGTTAGGAGCGGTTGATTGACTAAACTGTCCGCATACAGGCAAGAACGAAATTAACCGGTTATGCTACACTTGAATATTGGTATAGTTCCTATCAAAGTCGGGTGCAATCGCACAACCTACCAATTTCTAGTCTACAGACAAATTTCTTGTCCTTTAGGGGTCGGAAAAAAGTCCTAGAAAGGCCTACTTCCCAGGATTCGACATCCACTTCACTACAATTACTACTAGAAAGCTTGCGTAGCTTTCTCTATGACGAATTTTTTTTTAATGTATGCCTGCCTAATTGTATTTCTTATGAGAAAAGTGTATCTCAAAAACGGTTTGGAGTATCTGAACACCATACATCAAAAATGTAAAGTTACATTATGGAATGGGCAAGCTGAAACATCTATCCTCCACCAATTAGAAAACTGCGAAGAATGTTCAACAAAACCAAACGTTGTCCCCTAAAAAAATCAAACTAAAAATAATATAAATAACAATAACAATAACAATAACAATATATAGGCCCAATTAAATTTATTAAATATCAAACATTATGGAATACAATTTTTACATTTTTGGTGAATATGTGGGTTGTTTTCCAAGTTTTTCTGTTTGTTCAAATTTCTGAAAACGAAAAATCATATTGGATTATATTGAAAACTTTAATAGAAAATTAATAAAAATGTTACTTACATAAAAATAGAAATGAATTAGCTCCTACATCCAAAAATAAGAATGGAGCAACGACGAGAAAAGTTGAGAGAAATAAGAAACTCATTTTTGTAAAATTTATGTTGGCAAGTGATGATTACTTGATTTAAGAGCAGAAGACACTGAATGATTTGTATATTGTTCAGAAACTATTTATATTAAAAAAAAACTTCGATCTGTTACTATTAGATCTAATTACTATTGATTCATTAAAATAATATTGATTGAAAATTACCTTCGAAGTTTTTGTAAATAAAGCAAAGCAATTTATTCTAAGAGACTAATATCAATATCAGTTTTATTTTAACTACAAATATTAGTTTTAATATTTACAACTGAATAAATAAATCTAATGATTTTATTATTCACGGAAACATAATAATTGACTGGAAGAATTTTTTTAAAGTGTGCCAAGGTGATATATTTCTGTCAACAGATGCTTTTAACTTTACAATTAAACAAAAACAATAATATATTTGAAGTGGTCATAAGTTTAAACATCCACACTGATGATTTTATATTTACAGAAACTTTTACGATTTTAATGTACTGATACTTTAAAATCTGAATGAGAATTCTAGGGGTAGCCATGGTAACTTTATTTCACAGTCGTTATTATCATTTCTTATAAAAAAATTACCTTAGTCTACATAAATTTTTACATGAAAAACTTTATTTAAACTCAAAAACGGGTTAGAGTCTTGGTAAAGTTACTCATAACATCATATTCCAAAATGGCGGCTTTAATGAAGCTAAAATAATAATTTTTTGTTTATTTCATTAACGTAACCCTAGTAACACATATATGTAACTATCACACTTGAGCCCGATTACTATGTTTCAAATTATTGTCACCAGATGTCATAATCCTAAGGAAAATACAACAATACTAAATGTTTGGTTTCATATTTCACAATTTTGTCGAGAAATAATTATTTTTATTAAAAAATATAAACTGGCATATATTCGTAGAATGTATTTTTTTCCTGTTGCATCTTTACGTCTTTTCTGTTACACCCTGTATATATACACTGGTAAACTCTATGAGTACGTTTGAAACAAAAAACTGTCTGTCACTGTCTATTTGTATTCAACAATCAAAATATTAATATGTACTATACCAAAGCAGTTCGTGTTCTAAATTTGTAATTCTATAGTACACTCAAGCTATAGAGTACATCGTTGTCAACAAATGCATGCAATAAGCACGTGAACATATGTCAAATTCGTTCTATCATTTTCGTATTTTTTTATATTACTTTGTTATAAATATGAATATAACAAATGGAAACAATAAAAATAATAATAAGAACAAATATAACAATAAAAACTAAAAATAAATATATTTTTTTTTTAAATTCGAAATGTTGGAAACCTGTATTTATTCATATTTAAAGATTCGTTTTTTGAATCTGTCATATTTTTTGCTTATTTTGGTGTGTAGAATATGGTTCTATATAGCGCGTCACGAATTTTTGTAACACTCTTTAGATATCGAATTTGATACCGGTAACTTAGTTTCCGGGGACTAAGATACCGATATCATTAAATTTGAACATATCAAGTAAAATTGTAACATATTTTAAAATTATTTGAATAAGTTTTTTGTCAATGATAAATTATTGACAATTATATAAATATTCCATTAACCATATATGATGCAATTGTGGTATAATTATGTTTGTCAAGGTATTAATCAACAAATATTGTCACACTGACTGACAAAGCTACTACAATTTTATGATTCAAAAGAGAATACTAATTAAATATATAAAAGAAAATATAATTAAAATATTAATTAAAACACATTTTACACCTGTGTTTTCATTTCGTATGTAGAAAAAACATAAAAGAGAAAGTACCCACGCAATTATTTTATTATCTATAATGAAATATTAAGCGTTCTGTTTTTTTTAAATTGCTTATTAAATGCGTACATAGTACGCTTCCGATTTTGTATATGTTACGGTAAAAATGAATAGACTGTGTCGCGAAGGGCCAATTTTGCCCAGCTCTAAAACACACACACAAAATTTCAGTTCGTTGTCTCTTTTCGTTTTTGAGTTATCGTATTGACGAACGGAAATGGACTAATTAGCTCATTTTATGAACACCTATTCCAAACTGTTTTCCTGCGTTCGATATTTTCAACCGTTACAAAGTCCGGACTAAACTTAATATACCCTGGTGTATTATATATACCGGTTATATCAATGTTAGTTTCAAGCTGTCAATTACACCGACTGGGTTTATAATATTTAAATATGAAATTTAAAACACCCTCCAAAGAAATTTTAATGTAGTTCAATATATTTCGAGATAAACAAAACAGTTCATTTTTTATTCAAATTTGTTTTCCTGTACCTAAAATTTCGTAAAATTATTCTACGTGTATCTGCTTGTTTTAAATACATTTATATATATTTTGACGTGATATCATTGAATGTAGAAATTTCGGAAAAATTTTTAGAATCGTGAAATACAGTAAATTCACAATACAATAAATTAAATTCTAAGCTTTTGTAATCTCATGTATTAAAATATTTCAACAAATTTATTTGTTAAATAATAATAAAGTCAAAGATAACAAATTTTGCCATACAAACGGGGTTGTAGTTTTTATAAATTTGACTGAAAATCTTTTTAAAATTTCCATAATATAAAATATGTATGTGTATAGTATTACAAAATTATTATCAGCTTTACAAAAAGTTTCGAAAAGTAATTTTCTTAAATAAATTTTCATGAATAATTATCCAACACTTGAAATCCATTACACCATTATACCATTTGAATACTGCATGTATAAAACGAATTATTTTATTCGAACAATTTAGAAAATTCATACCTACATGCAAAATTTAAAATGCATGCAAGTTTTTGTTCATTTATATTATTTAGACAAGGATATTGTTTTAAGAGTAATTTAAATACTACCCGTATAGTTAGTGTCCGTAAAAACTATTCACCATGTTGTTCAAAAATTTAAGAATTATGTTAGATTGTAGCGGCTGCCCTGGACGGGCTACACTTCGACCATAAGGTTCATTGTGAGGATGTGAGGATGTAAGTGGAGTTGATGGAATTTTTGTGTGTATACTAGGAATTGGTAGGATGTGCGTCTGCAGCCGACTATGAAAGGAACTATGTCGATATTCATCTTGAGTTCGTGAAGGATACTGCAGAAAACCTTCACAGCATAGCCGGTTACTTCGTTCTTGTCCATACGCCGACAGTTTAGTCAATTAACTGTCCCCTTTTTTTCTTTATAATTGACAAACTGCCTATATTGGGATTCGAACCCATAACCTCCCACTCCCCAAGTAGACATAACGCCTTAGACTGCTCGGCTATTTGGCTGGTAAGGATTATGTTACATTCTAGAATTGGTAGATAAATTCATGAATAAGAAATGGAAGGATACAGAAGGCTGCAGATAGGCCAGACAAATTATTGCTGGGTAAAATGCCGCGAGATCAACCTGGCTCAATGGAAAAAACCGGAAAAATATAAAACTCCTAGTTGACGTGCTTACCGGTCACTTCAGGCTCATGAGGAATCTATATTTCATGAGGTTAGAGGACAGAACCAAAATTAGGTATATAATACAACTAAAGTGGAACTCTGTCCTATCATTCGCAAATAAGACAGGTAGGTTCGACAACGAACACAAGGCTAGAGGAAATCAACCAGATGAGGTAGATGATAGGATAATATAAGGAGATGAGTTTCTTAGGGGTCGGTAAAAACGTTCTAGAAAGGCCTACTTGCCAGGCCTCCTACTAGTACTACTACTATGACCCCTACATGTAACTTTCTAACAATAATTTTATTTCTCAATCATAGCTTAAGGTAATACACTCGTGGTACTCAAAGTAATTAGTATAAAATGCACTCAGTTTCATTTGTTTATTACAGCTAACTTAAAAATCACGCACTTCCCATACTAACATTCATCCCTTATTTTACTCCCTTAAGCGATGAATTTCCTAAAATGCTGATACAACTGAATTTTAGTTATAAACAGAAGCCTAAACGTTTCGCATTTCTAACTTCAAAAACGACGAACTTACAAACTTTCATCCCCTTTTAACCACCTTAGGAGATGCATTTTTTAAATTGCATGCGCAGCCATCGGTTTAAGCTGTGCGTTGTCTGTCGGTCTGTCTGTAAATTTTTATAAAGTAGATGCCAATCGAACATGTCTAGTATAAAATATATAGTGTTTTCACATTTTTAAAAGTTTTGTTACAAAGTCGAAAGTAATATATTATATATACTGGTATATATATCGAGCATAAACTGTATTGTGTAGACTCCCGTTCAATAAAATTGAACCAACCTGAATTCTTACATTTCATAAAACTCTTCACTTTTGTAACTCTCTGTATATTATTTATTTATAAACAAAGATAAGTAGTATATTTTTTAAATGTGAAAAAAGAAATGGAAGTTTTATATATTTTATTTATGTTAACAAGTCAGTGATAGAGTAAGAATATGTAATGTATATACATGTTAAGTGTCATATCTCCCTTTTACGTATAAAAATTTAAAAAAATGTTGTATCTGTCAAAAAAATTTACTACAAGAATAATCAAAATTGTGAGAGACTTATTCGGTTCAGATCGGTTCAATTTTATTGAACGCGAGTGTACATTGTATATAGAATGTATACCTTAAAAAAGTTTATAAAAAATGATTATGTATTCTATTAATTTTTGAATCACATTGTACAAAAGGGAGACTCAGTCCATTTGAATGCTATACAGTTATATAACGTAATATCATAATATTATTGTTAACTTTCTGTTATTTCGTGTTGAATAATATAAAATTTAAATAAAAAAAGAATTAGAAGGAATACATTTTGTAAGTATATTATATTAACTATAAAAACTTTTTACAATATATATATATATTTCCATTTCTGTTTATACAAAACTATTCAAAACATTTTTATTCCGTATCAATGTATAGTTTGTTTTAAACGCCAAACCGGAAATCTATCATGCGAGCAAAATAAAATAAGAATACCGACTTATGTATAAATAAAAGTCAAGGTACACTGGGCCACAAAAGTTTATATCATTTTAGAAATTTTAAAGTTGATTTGTGCCTTCGGTTTTATAAAAATATTTTCGAATAAATGTTGTATATTTCTAATGAACAAATATATATATATAACAAATAAATATACATTTCTATATTTCTAATGAACAAATTTTATCCGAAGCATTTTTTCGAAAACCAAATCAAAAAGGCACAAATCAATTACAAAAATTTGTTACCATTCGAATGAGCCATTTAATTCTTTTTTGCGAATTGACTCGTGTAAACGAATGGAGATTTTAACTTTAAATTTTAACTTTTACTTTACTGGCAAAAATCCGTCCCATGCATAAGTTTACATAAAACAGAAAGGTTGCAATTGATTCATCATTTCCTACACTTTTTGATCCCAAGCTCTTGCGATACGCACCAAATTAGCAACGAGTAACATATCTTTGACTCCATATGCCGAAGATAGTTACGATTACCTAATTCATACTTATGATGACTACTTTGTAGTCGAAATACGTATTTATAAAATACAAATAATTGTTTTAGAAATTAGGATAAAATTTGAAATTTAATTTAATACCAGGCTGAAAATTCCATAGCAGAAAGTTGCATTAGATTATATTATATGCGATTCTGACTCCGGTTTTATTGGAATGTGTATAAAAACGCACCGATAAATTATATAATCATGATTTTTATTGATATTGACAGATACATTACAATACCGAAGTATGACGATAATAAGTCATGACGTCAAACAAAACAAAAATAATTGAAAATACGTTAATTGAACCATAAAAAAAATGTATACCATCGAGAAAATAGTGATGTCGCGAGACGAGGCGAAACGATAGTAGCATGTCTCTTGTTTTATATTGATTATCTTAAAAAATACCCACCCAAAATAATTTGCGCTTTTGTGATTAGTACGGTGATTGTGATTGATATGGGGGTAAAATTGTAAAAGATAACCTTTCATTAATTTTAACATTTTAAAATTTTATTTCGAGATTTTTGGAAGGAATTAAATTTTTTACAAAGGGTATTACCTCCATTTGCTCTAATGACTGCCTCAAGCCTTCTAGGCACACTTTTAATTAAGTTCGCTAAGACATCTTGGGTGATAACCTCCTTATACTGCACTAAAGCTATTATGGGCCACTGTAAGCTACCAAGAGGGTTAATAAGTGTTAATTAGCTACCAAGAGGGATTGGAAAAGTACGTGGTGGCCATCTCAAAACCAAACCCTTTGGAATCGTTTTACCAACTGCTTATGAGACTTCCCAAAGCCTTCTTATGGAACCTAGTCTTGCTATTAGTGCAAAAACTGTTAGGAGAATTGTTGAAATGTACTTTCAACCCAGAAAGCCAGCTGTATATCGAATATCAGAATTCTAATTTTCGTCTTATCTTTCGCTGACTGATTATCGTCTAGTTTCTCTCGTCTCTTGCGCCATCACCAACCGATAATCAATGTAATAGCCACAATCCAATAACATACATTGAATGGAAACGACACTTACTACCAACCCACTAAGTATATTCTATAATGACATTTTTTTGTAAAAGAAAACTAATGTTTCAATTATTTAAATTGGTTATTTTTTTTGTGAATAGTATAACCATTACGTAATGTACACTCTCGTTCAAAAAAATTGAACCAACCTGTCTCTCACAATTTTGATTAATCTTGTAGTAAATGTTTTTGACAGATACAACATTTTATTTAATTTTTAGTCGTAACAGGGAGATATAACACTTACATTACATATTCTTACTCTATCATTGACTTGTTTACATAAATAAAAATATATAACTTCCATTTCTTTTTTCACTTTTTAAAAAAATATACTACTTATCTTTGTTTATAAATAAATAATATACAGAGAGTTACAAAAGTGAGAAGTTTTTTGAAATGTAAGAAAATTAACATTTCACGTTGGTTCAATTTTATTGAACGGGAGTGTACACTATTTAGATTAATCAATTTATATTATAAATTAAAAAATGTAGAAGTAATACAACCATTTCGAGTTCGGTGTGGGGATGATATTTTTCTTACCAATTCAGTTATGATAAAAAAATATAATCCCTTTTAATACCATTTTACAAATCAATTTGTTTTTAAAAATATTAAGTCCACAAGAAAATATTTTTGTATATTTAAGGAAAATATTAGAAAATATAGCTTACTTGGTAAGAGTGTAGTCCAGATACACGGGAGTCTATGATTCGAATTCTAGTATTTTCATAATCTTTTTCACATGGATAATAGATAATGGATACATCAAGTGATTGATCTCTCTAAATATAAAAGAGATATATGTTATGTGTTTGTCCGAGTTTTTTGGAGAAAATTATAGGAGATAGCGAAATACACCTACGATAAGACCGTAAGAAATTTTCCTGCCACTCTAGAAAAACTATCAAAAGTTCAAAATTCCAACCCGTTCCGAAGTTATAGCCGTTTTCTGACCGTTCCAAAGTAATAGCCAGTCCAGATCTCTAATATATTTTATAGTTTCTATAGAAATACCTGTATTAACAATATTTTGGAAATCAATTATTTATTTCGAAACCATTTCCAGTTATTGGATGTTTTGTTTTTGAAATTTGTATTTAATTTGTAGACTGGAATACCATATTTTACTTTAGACAATAGAATAGCAATAGAGAAAAGCGTGTGTTAAATGGTTTGAAAAATGTATTCGGACTTTGACTATCAATTTTAAATATTAAAATCGATTTCCTTAATGATTTTTAGGGTCCGTAGGTTTAAATAAAGAAGAAATATAAACCACACAAAAAACAATAGCTCCTTGTTATCTTTCTCTATTTTTATTTCCATTTACGGTTAAAATTTGTATATGGCACAAAACAATATAAAGATACTAATTGATTTTAGGTGTCAGATTTTTTTTTTGGATGATTATCAAATACCTACAGACCATAAACAGTCAAGTTTACCATACGCTTGAAGAATTTGTCAATTTTACAGTCCACGTAGCTTACATTTTCGTTATTAAGTTTTTATTGTTTGGTTTTCACTAAACTAAATATTCAATTCAATAACAAAAGCAATTATACAAACGGAAATGCATTTTAAAAATTCATTGATTTTGATAATTTTTATTGGAAACTAAATTAATTTTATCAAAAAAATGGAAATGACTATTTTTCTAAATGGGTGTTTTATCATCAGCCCCTGTGGCCTAATGGATAAGGCATCGGCCTCCTAAGCCGAGGATTGTGGGTTCGAGTCCCACCAGGGGTACATAAATTTTTTTAATTTTTAATTTTTTTTTCAGAACCTGTGGAAGAAGCATGGCCATTTGAGTGTAACCGAACGATTAACCTCTCACGGCAACAATCTCGTACATCAATTACAAGTCCTGGTTTTCCCAAACAATACCCCGATAATGCACAATGTGAAATAAATATTATTTCTCCACCTGGATATCGAATATTGTTAGATTTTGATGAGCTGGTGTTGGAAAATGAACCATTGTAAGTATTTAAATTTAAATGACTTACACAAGAGTTTATTATTTTATTCATTAATTAAATAAATTTAGAGGAAACCAAAGTTCAATAAAAAATTTTTTTTCTGACCAATTCTTTTTAATATTACCTTGATTGGTTCTTCTATATTATCTGTCTCCAACTATCTGTCCAATTTGGATGAAAACTTGTGGAAAGCTTAAGGTTCTGATTGTTTCGAGTTTCTTGGAAACCCGATCACATTATTTTTTGAAGTAATTCGAGCCACCAGGAAAATTTTATTTTCTAGACTTTTTACTGAAGCAGTGTATAGATTTTCATTCCATTGAGTCCAACAAAATAATTAGACCCTTACCTTAAGGTACCCACAAACTTCTATGCATATCGGACGTTTGAGAGAACGATTCAATATATGTGGTGTATGGCGTATCGATGCATTTTTTTTTATTCGATTTTCGGATTTGTGCTTTGAAACGAAAAACCCCGAGAGGTTTAATATTATTTTTTTGTTTCGATTAAAATAATTATTTCATATTTTTAAAATAATATACTAAACATGACAAACTAAAATTTAATGATAGCAATTTGCATAAGTCGATTCTTCCAAAATACAAAATTTAAAAGATCACATCGCTTTTTTAAAAAAAAAATTTTCCTACTTCATTAGCATAAAATTGTCTAGACATTATTATTATAAACTTGTACCAAGAAGAAAATATGCCGAAATGCAAAATATATTACAATTTATCTTGATAATTTTATTAATTCTATTTACAAGTTGTTCCACGTAAAACATTACTTCCACGATAGGAAACATTACTTGAGTATAAACCTCGACCTATATACAACCCTCACCATATTGCGACTAGTCCTACATAGGTGGAAGACAATGTAAAAATCAAATTTCTTGATTTTAGTATTAAATTTTCAATTCTATAAGGACTGTCATGCATGAGGCTTACTTGATTGGAGATTAAAAAAAAATGTTTTTAGTGAACTGAATATCTCAATTATGTAGTTATCTCCCAAATCACCTTTCTTTATTTTAGTATTAAATTTCAGTTCTTTAAGGACGTTCATGCATGAGGCTTAATAGATTTAAAAAAATGTTTTTAGTGAATTGAATAGCTCAATTATGTAGTTATCTCCCCTCAAAAATTTAAAACCTGTTGACGATCATTTCAAAGAGCAGTTATCGATTAAAAATCAAACTTTTAACATAACGTCTTATGGAGAACAGAATTTTTTTTACTTAAAATTATAATAACTATATTATTAAAGTAGCCACCATAATAAATAATGTTTATAAATATTCTTTGATATATGCACTTTATATATTTGCATTAGAATAATGCTGATGATGAACGTTTGAATTAATTATTTAATAAAATTAAAACTGTTTTGTTAGGTTTGTTTTTGCCACCATATTTTGAAAACTGGTGACAGCGCACAGTAAAAAAATATACACATATACACTGTCAAATCAAGATCTGTCAAATCAAGTCTAATCAATTTCCAAACGACATTTATTGATATTTTACAATAAATACTTTTAAAATAAAAAAGGTTATAAATCGTTGTAATATTATTGATTTACTTTACAATTTTTTTTCAATCCTTAATTAATTTTATTTAAGATAGTGCTCGTTTGACTCTAGCGTAGCAGATGAACGTCCTTAAAAGACCTTTAAAGTACTATATTGTATTGAACTATCAAAAAGACTTTATATTATTTATGTTTTTATGTATTAACTTATGACATTCATTTTACCCGTATCCATCTTGTCCGCCAGATAATTATTGGGGGTAATGAAATAGTATGCTCTGAACTTTATACAATAATTAGCAACTTTAACGTATTATTACCAGACTAAGTCCTAAATAAATAACTTTAAAAACTAAAACCCAACAACGAAAAAAGCACGACAGAAGTTTAAAGAGCTTTGTAAATATTACAAGTAGTCGAAGGCCGGGAATTATTAGTTTAGCTTTGTGCATCGTAATTGGACCTTCGACTACGTGGAATATTTACAAGGCTCTTCAAAACTATTTCGTGCTTTTTTCGTAGAAGAATTTTAGTTTTTTAAACGTATTTATTTCATTTTATACTTATACCAAAAATATTTAATTTAGTCAGATTAACAATAGTGAACACCCGTTATATTTTATAGATGAAAATAAACATAATATTTGAGATAGTATTTTCTTAAATTAAACATATTAATGAAATTAGTCTCTACTCGTATTTGAGACTTTTTGACTTTTTATTGAAATAATAAAATTTAATGAATACTATATATAAGATTATATAATTCAGACATGAATTTGATGACAAAACATATATCTTTAAATCCAAGTTCATTGTGTCACATTCAGTTACAATACATTTTGTTTCAATGCTCTATATATTTTTCCAATTTACATTTAATATGTTTTAGCATGAAGCTATTAGTTGTACAAGTTAATTCAGTGTGAACAATTATTTAGGATTTGTAAAACGAGCATTGATTATTTATCAGTACTCTTTACATTTAATTGAACAGAACTATTTTTAACTTTTAACTACTACTTTTGTTAATTCAATGGAAAAAAACACAGATGCACATTTAAGATTTTAAAAAAAAATCATTTTCCGGTTAGAATTTTGTATCATAGAAAGATAGATAGATTGTAGAGGCTGCCCAAGACGGGCTACACTTCGACCATAAGGTCCATTGTGATGCCTAAGGATGTGAGGATGTGAGTGGAAAGGAAGGAATTTTTGTGTGTAGGCTAGGAATTGGTAGGATATGCGGCTGCAGCCAACTATGATAGAAATTATGCCGATATTCATTTTGAGTTCGTGAAGGAAACTGCAGAAAACCTTCTCAAACATAGCCGGTTACTTCGTTCTTATCCATACGCCGACAGTTTAGTCAATTAACCGCCCTTTTTTTTTCTTAATAATTGACAAACTGCCGATGTCGGGATTCGAACCCATAACTTCCCAGTTTCCAAGTAGGCATACTGCGCAGACATAACACCTTAGACTCCTCGGCCACTTGGGCTGGTTAAATTTTGCATCATAGAACAGGATAGGATAGTCGTCCTTTCACTAGATCTTGAATTTCAATATCTAGTCGCTTTTAGTGTAATACATATACGTCTGCAGTTTACTAGTTTTCAAAAAAGTGTGTGTTTGTACTTATGTACGCACGTAAGATGGTATACTTCTTTTTAAATAATTTATTAAAATAATATTAAATAAGGTCAACACTACTATTAAGACACAAAAGTTTAATACAGTGATAAATTAGAGAAAAACCACAATCGAAAAATTATATATTGTATCTAAAACCAATGATTCTACATTTTATCATAGTAGAACAGAATCAGCGTTACTTCTTCCTTTAAAGTTTGAAAGAGTTTTAATTAGAGTTTGAAATACTGGTATTAAATCTATTATTTACATTAGTATCAGAGTTAGGGAAATTTACCAAGACCAGGCCAGATTAATCAAAATATACATTTAATATCAAAAGTTTACGAGCCCATAAAAATGATATCATTGATTAGTATGACTATACAGTTGAAATTAAGTACAAGAATGTCTTCATCATTATATTCTTCTCCATGTTTCTGATAAAACAAGAATATTAGAATTACGAGCCATATTATCAATGATATCATTTTTATGGACTCGTAAACTTTGTATATTAAATGTATATATTGATAGACCTGGCCTTTCCCGAACTCAGATTCTAATGTAAATAATGGATTTAATGCATCTAATTTTAACGGAAGAAGTGGCGCTGGTTCTGTTCTCTACCATGATAAAATGTAGAATCATTGGTTTTAGATACAATATATAAATACAAATTAATTGTACTCCAGTCAATTACTCCAATAAAATGATATTTTGAAAAACTTCTACTGTTAAATCTGATCGTTTTAATCACAATTTTTGTTTCAACTCAGTTGCAGCTATGACTACTTAGAAATATTAGAAATAACAACGGATGCAATGAATCAAACAACCAATCAGATGTCAGCAACAACAACTACACAATTACCAATGTTTCCATCCGACTTGGAAAATATTCGTTTGCTTGGTCGATCATCAAAATCTCAACATACAACACCCAGACGGTTTTGTGGCGATTGGAGTGAAAAATTAAAATTGTTACGTCATATAAGTCGTGGATCACATATAAAAATACGATTTGTCTCCGATTATTCACATCATTTTGGTGGATTTAAGGCACGAGTTTCAATGGAAAATGGTATGGAAATATTTATATACACTTTTTGAAATAATTTTTCTTGAACTTCTGTCATTATTTTTCATATTTCACTTTTTCTTATGTAATTTTCTGATTTATACACCTCAATACAAAACTACATACAAAATATTACGTATAATTTCCACATTTGTTGTATGTTACTAAAATGGGGTCACGAATGGAAAATGCAAATCTCTAAAAGGTATTTGTATCAATTAATAATTTATGATTTACGATAAAAAGATGGCTTTTGAAAATAACTCCTGCATATTGAATAGCATCACGTGCCACAATTTAGCTCATTCAGGAATAATCATTCACGGATAAATGTTTTTTTTTTTTGAAAACCACCTAAAAGAATACAAAATTTTCTTCTATCTTCTTTGAAAACTATGAAAATATCATTCCAGTTAGTGCCAGTTTAATAATATGTTATGGAAGTACTTTAGTTATTGAGCTGGTTGAAAATTTTCAAATGAGCCTAAGTATACTATCTTCACTGAAAGAAAATGCCCGGTCCTGAGGCTGTCCTGAACGGGACACACTTCGACCACAAGGTCCATTGTGAGGCTGTGAGTGGAGGACAAGCGGCTGCTACAGTCGACTTTGATAGGGACTATGCCGATACTCATCTGGAGTTCGTGAAGGAAACTGCACAAAACCTTCACAAGCGTAGCCGGTTACTTCGTTCTTGTCCATACGTCGACAATTTAGTCAATACCCACCCTCTTTTCTTTTTTTTTTTTAATAATTGACCCATAACCTCCCAGTTCCAAGTATACACAACGCCTTTACAAACGCGGCTGCTTGGCTGGTGAAAGAAAAAGAATGGCCACTATTTCGAATATTGTTTTCGATATATTCAAGGTCACAATGATTTTTTTCTAAGAGAACAGAGAATAGTTACAGAATTGTAGAGATATCGTGAAATTCGAACAATAAATACCACATATCATGGCTTTTACTAAACACGATTAAACGAATGATTGTCAAATATATAAAAATATCTTCGACCCATATTTCATATTGGTGGTGATATTTTGTAAATATTTCATGATATGTCATTGATAGGCCTAGAAGTTTCTTATAACCTCAAAATATATGTTTTGTTTAAAACATAAGAATAGCAATTTCGGAGAACATTAATGATATTACTTATTAATAACTTTTTATATCATGTCTAAATATTATTACATTATAATTAATATTTTCGATAAACATTGTATTCAAAACTTTTTTTTTGGGGGGTATTCGAACATCTCATAGTATTATACAATACGTAATACTATCAGAGAAAAGGACGTAGTTCCCAGTAAAGTTGTAAAATAAATAGATAACAACTTTTTTGCCTAAGAATCGAAATATTCCTGTCAATAATCTTTAGAAATCATCAAAATTAACAACCAAAATTTGGAAACACAACTTTTTCCAAAAGATAATATGTTGAAAAAAATGCTTTCGATAAACGTTGTAGACCATTTTGTAATCGATAAAAACAACAGAAAACAAGACACAGAAGTAGCAACTAAAAGAAGTGTATAAAGACCATGAGGTTTTTATCAGTGCGTGCACTACTTATTTTACGTTACCACACACACACACATAATAATATGTCTTGATTTATGCACCAAGATACCATATGTATGGGTACTATTCAGCGTGTGAAATATCAATCCAAATGCCTTTTTTTAAATTTTTGTATTTAAACTTATTTTAAAATCATACTATTTCGCAACTCTTTTCGGGGTGATGTTGAAGTCTACCATCGAAGTCTAGTCTTATTCCTCGCTGAACCGATTTTTATTTTTTGTTTAAAAGCTTATGATTAGATTTAAAAACTGGCATTTTATCTCTCTAAATAAAAATAAAATATTAGCGGAAACATAAATTTGGTAGTAGTGTGGAAAACATTAAAGTAGATGAAGCGATGGGAAATTATATTTAGGTATTTAGACTTAAAATGACGGGTCTCGGAGATATAACAATAAAACGTGGGAATAAGCTAGTTCTTATATGATTGTTCGTGTTGACTAAAATAAATAGTGTTAAGTAACTCAGTAAATGCAGAAGCTTCTACACACAATGGGACTCCATAACGGATCCATTATGTACTCTTACTCAGTAAATACAGTATTTAAACTTGTTACATTTGTTACATTTCTTGCGTATAAAAATGATTACTGCATGGGTGAAAGAAATTTCGCCCTCTCAAGATAATGGTGTTGTTACAGGCCTGGTGTACTTTAATTAATTAGTCATAGATTACCATGGGGCTAAGCTTCTGTACATGTACAAAACAAAACAGAAAAACAATCCTATAAAATTTCATGATTTGTTTATATTTAAATAATGGTTGAGCTCTAATGATGAAATATGAACTAAAATCATATAATAAATAAATAAAATATGTGTATAAAACAAATGTAATAATGAATCATTCCGGGATGGATAGAGGTATTATATGTATAATATTAATAAAAAAAAAACAAGTAATGTAACAACTAACTGAATTAATTGTTTGAATACCCAGTATATACTGAGTTTGTATATCAATCTTTGAACAATTCTTCATATTAATTTTTTTCGGCGATCAATATTTTCAAGCGTTACAAAGTCGGAACTAAACTTAATATACCTTGTATATTTACAAATATACTGGGTATGAAAATAGTATATATGGATGTTATGTACATGTGTACATGCATGCCTTCGTTCACCTATCAGTTGTATTTCTCATTTTCAACTTTGAGCACAAATTATGAAAAAATTATTGAGTTTATGAAAAAAATTTTCAAGCAAAAGTTGTTTATTTTAAATAGAAGAAGATTTTTTGTCAACAAATTTTTCTTCTATCTCTTGCGGTTTCAAAGATATAAATTTTCCCCCCTGGCTCTTTTTTGTTCTAGAACATATACAAAGTTTTCAGCTCGTTATCTCTTATCGTTTTTGAACTGTCGTCTTCACGGGCAGACAGACAGACAGGCATATAGACAGACGGACGGACATGCGGAAATGGACTAATTAGGTAATTTTATGAACACCTATAACAAAAATTTTTTTCTGCGATCAATATTTTCATGTTACAAAGTCGGAACTAAACTTAATATACCTTGTATATTTACAAATATACTGGGTATAAAAACAGAAAATATGTATAAAATAATATAATACGTACATACGGCGTCAAAAGTCGCGCTATCATTTCAAAATTTCATAATTGATTTGGGCCTTATTTATTCGGTTTTCGAAAAAATACTTCAGATAAAAGTTATGCAGTATAACTATACTAACAACTTTTATTCGAAATATTTTTCCGAAAGTCAAATAAATAAGGCACAAATCAATTATAAACTTTTGAAATGGTAGCGCAACTTTTGACGCCGTATTCTACATATAAACACAGAAGTGACGATCTTTTGTTAAAAATTTTGCACTCAATTTGTGCCAAATCCATTCGGGTTTTCGTAAAAATACTTAGTTCAAAATTTGTTAAGATTTTTATGACGAACAATATTTATCCGAGACATTTTTTCGAAAACCGAATGAATTCAGCAGAAATCGACTGCAAATATTTAAAAAAAAGAACGATACTTAAGTGGTTGCTGGTACGTGTACTAAACAATAAAGAAATAAATTATTACTGAACGTTTGCAATTCAACTGAAACTAAATTGTTAATGTTTTAGACGATTGTTCTATTGCATAAACAACACGGGGTGTTCGAATAGTTTTCCCGTGTACTGGGTGGGTATGCTGTAGTATTTCCAATTGGTTAAAGAATTTAATTTGGTGAGATTAAATTCTTAAACTGATGCGAGAGCGAGATGCTAGAGCTACGGCAGAGTCAAAGGCAAAGGGAAATGGAAAACGGCACTACGCGATTACGTAGCTGGCCCATTGGGTATAGAGCGGCCAGCAACAATCCAAATATCTATGTGGATCCAGTGCAGGACTGTTTTCACGAGAAATCTACGGTACGCATCTAAACTGCGCCATTCTTCTTTTTTTTATGCAGCCGGGGTTAATGTATACCTGTTTCACTCTAAGGACGGAAATACCGTACATAGCTCAAACTTGACGGATAATCTAAATATGATATACAAAACATTCATGGATACTTAATGGGAGCAACATCAAAAGATTGGGATAAATTTCACGATAAAACCCATTAGTATACACAAAATATGCATGCAATTTTTAATGATTCAGTTGTCGATTCAGTAATTTAAGTTAAAATATTTGTTGTAATCGGATTAATACACCCGGTACATAACAGAGTAATATGTTTCGACATAGAGCAATTAACACGAGAATGAAGAATATAGGTAGGTATATATTACATGAATAAACTTGATAAATGGAAATGCCTAAAAGCAATTTAATCTACTAACACCATTCGTTTTTCTATGTCCGTCTGTTTATTTATGTACTCAGTCAGTCAGCCTGTATATATATATATATATATATATATATATATATATATATATATATATATATATATATATATATATATATATATGTATATGTATATGTATATATATATATATATATATATATATATATATATATATATATATATATGTATATATGTATATATGTCGTAGTCAATAAGTATAATCAATTATTCAACTGACTGTTGGCATGAATCTAGTCATTAGAAAAACTGCCGGTCAGACAAAAGATTGAATTAAATCAATATTCAAAACATCATTCCTTTTAATGGCTGAATTAAACCAATCATTTACTAATAATGGCCGTAGTACTTTAGACCATAAGAATATAATCCATAAATAATTCATTTATTCGTTCGTATTTTTTTCCCAAGAATTCATTTCAAACTTTATAATTTTTTTTGGAATCAAAACTGGATATTTGTATTGCATTGATTATTATTGCATACTCTCAAATGCAATATATTTGAAACAGTAAGTCACATTCAAAACGTAAATGTTAGTAAGTAGCGCTTCGCGTTAACTAACGCTTCACGTTGAATAACGCTTTGCGTTCATTTTATGAAGAAAGTTTCAAACAAAAAGTTGTTTTTTTAAAAAAATTAGAAAAATGGGGGAGGTAATTTTTTCAGAAACTTTGTCGGGCATCCACACAACAACTTCCCAAAATTTCATCGTAATCAGATAATTGGTATAGAAACGCATACGTCACAGACATATAGACAAACATTCATTTTACAAGCTTTTATTATGTATGTATGTATGTGTATGTATGTTCGGGTCAAATCTTGCAAGCTTAATTATAACCACTTCCTCTTATCCTACGGAATTGAATTTTTACATGTTGGTTCAGTTCCGATGACAATGCATTTTTATGGTAAGCATGACAAAAATCGACAAGGGGAAAGGATGGTTTAAAGGGCGGGGGAAACACAAAATTTGGTATATCTCTCTTAATATTGAAAAAATCGAAAAATACATAAGAAATAAAGTTTTAGAAAATTTGTTTTACTATGAAAAGCTTGTTTTTAAAAATGTTTTTTTTAATAGAAACTTATTTATACATAAAGATTATATACATTAACACTTGCAACTTTGCAATACTTGCAACTGTTTCAAATTTGTTGCATGGGAGTGTAAAAATAATTATTGAAATAATTCATGTAATGTTTTCTCTCGAACTCGTTTATACAATAAGATCTATTTCAAAATCAATCAAACATGAACTGGAAATATCTATTCTCCAAGTATATAGTTTATATAAAAATTTATGTTTAATCCCCCTCCCATTTCACAAAATTTAATAATGCTTGTTATCCTTGAAATACTGTCTTAGAATACTGTTTGAATTTTATGGATTAATTAAATAATGTTGTTTTTTTTATGGTGTCTCATGTTTTTCAATATGTGGGGTTTGTAATAAAGAAAAAATTAAAAGACATAATTTAATTTTTATCACAATTTATCAACAAATAAAATTCTGAGTGCAGGGTGTCCCACAATCACATATATAGACTTTTGCCATCTCTCCACTAAATGACTGATTATCATTATTTACTACGACTTATATATATATATATATATATATATATATATATATATATATATTCGTGCACATGTTCTTCACGTAAGTGGTAAATACCTAATTGTAATAAACATGACAGTCGGTTCATGTTAATTTCTACTAAACTATAAATTTTTCATGTATTCTTTCGACGAGAAATTGTAAATACAAATAATGTCCACTAAAATTAGTATAAGAGTTTTTTAAGCAAATTTATTCAATTAGGTACTAATATACAACTCGCTCTGCTCACAAGAGATCCCCACCTTCACTTCAGAGGCGGCCTTCGGCCTTGGCTCCGCATCACAGAAACCAACATTGCATGAATTGTAAAAAGTTTTTAGGGGGTGATTTCCCGAGGGTTTGCATTCAAAAAATTGAAATTTTCCTATTTTTCCCGTCGGTTTCAAGCAATTTCACGTCGAATACTGCAAACCGCATCTCTCTGGCATGTCTAGAAGTGTCTTAGAATTTGTATACATGAGTGAATTTGTCAGCGAGTGTGTCAGTTAGCTTCACTTAGGGCTTATTATATGTAGATATTGTCCGTATATTATCGGTATACATGCATTGTGCCTTAAGGTAGTATGTCCGTAAACCACTTTTCTGCAGAATGTAATAAAATCTTAAGTAGATTTTACGGTTAAGAATAACTCCACTTGAGAATTGAAAAATTTGAAATTTTTTGCCCCATTAAATAAAAGAGATAATCACTTACAAAATTGGAAGTTTTTCCATGGGTCAAATGTACCAATTGACTGAAAGTGACACATTTTACATCATTAATTAAACTTTTCTGTAAATTTTTTTCAAAAATAACTTATTGGTACATTAATTTATGACGATTTTTTTTAAATAATGAAAACGGCATTTGCCCTATTTGTTGAAAAGACTAACATTAATAAAATACGGAATTTTTAGCTATTCTCGGCAACTGGTGTATGTATACATGCAATGTCTTACTATTAAGTACAGTATCAACGAAAATTATTGAACACAATGCTATAACTGATTTCACAGACATTTTACGTATAGACGAGTATTTTTTTTAGACTGGACTATGACGGACATACTACTTTGAATATAACATCATTAAATTTGAATTGCAATCAATTAGTAGTTAGTACGGTTCCTTAGCTGAAAAACGACAGTTTCGGTATCATTCGATAGAAAGCAATAGAATTTGCGAGCATAACTGTGACATCACAATTCTATTTTTCAAATTAATTCATATAAATAGTATTTATGAAAATAGTTTTATTGTTAATAATATAAAAAATGGCAATGGAATGCTGTAAGTAATTTTTTATTCAAAACAATATAAACCTGTCAAAAAACACTGGAGGGTAGTTCTTCATTGTAACATAATATAATAAGGGGTTTGTATATGAATGACTAATTGTGACAAAGATGAGGAATTATCAAATTTTGTTCAAAAAAGGGGTAATATAATATGTTTGACAGTCCCTTATTTTAAAATGTGTTTCTACCCCTAAGTACCGGTTCAACATTACTCGTTATTCAAATTTGCTTTTACTCATTTGTACACAAAATTTTGTTAACAAATTAAATTGTACATATCGACACTAACCGGGGCTGCGTATACCAAAAGCGATGTACCTATTTATATTTAAATCATGCAGACACGCCATCGAAGTATGTGAAAAAATATGATGTCGGTTAGGGACATTTAACTGTAGTCACAGAGACCATATGAACAAAATTTAAAGAGAAAAAGGCAAAGAGACAATATGGTCCTTCTAAAAGACACAAAACAACATCCACTCATCGGGTTTTACACATTAAACATCGGTCAGGCCTGTTCCTAAACTCATTACAAATCATAACATTTATAATTCCTTTGAACTCACCGAAAAAGTTACTTGAATTAAAATTTACTGAACTGCGAACGAGCACATTATTATGCATTAATAATTGTTAATAATTATGGAACGCTTCGTTAATTTCAATATGTATTTCAATTTACTTTATTAATTAACAAATTAAATACAATTTTTAATTTTTTTTAAACACTTATTTTTAACAATTGAACTATACTAGACTTTTATAATTCTAACGTATCGCACATTGACTTCAAAAAAAATACAACTAATAACATTCTTTGACATAAAATGCTTGATATGAAAAATCATACACATCTAGGATGGGAATCGAACCCACGACCTCTGCCATTCTAAATCAACGTTCTACTTCTGAGCAACCTGATATGTTATGGTAGTGGAATGCATATGATTTCTTACTATCCTGATGCCAATGTATTATTAATTTGTTTATTTACTATTTACATATTTTTTAATTGTTTTTTTGTAAACTAGCGTATATTTATCCATTTTTAGTATGGTTGGGTTGCGGTTGTATTATACCAACGGAATTGACGAGCGCTTACTTAATTTGAGATTTAAGTAATATGTCTGAATATTGATAACATTATTTGATATCAATCTTGATAAATCAATCAGCAACTAATACATTATTTGAAATCACCATTTTACTACTTATATACATCTCTAAAACAACCCTTCTCCCGCCTTTTGGCTCTTGCAATTCTCAATCTTAGATTTAGCATGCCAAAAATGAAATTTTTATGAAATAACGCCTTATTAATGCGTTTTACGATAAAAAACCGTTTTTCCATTTTGTAAAGGATTAATAAATTATTTACGATTCTTAATCCTATTTTATATACATGGTGACTTGCTATTTTTATCGTAAAACAAATACTCATTTTTGGCGTCTTCAATTCAAGATGTCGGATGAACGAATGGGCGACGTTTAATATTGGAAATTTCCATAAAAATCCCTGACAATAAAAAATATTAAAAAATGTTATCGGTTAAATAAAATTGAGTAATTTTCACAATTTTGAAAAAAAGTATTAGAAGTGACAATATTGAAATCGATGTGCGATATCTTTATATCTTCAGAATGTTTTTCCACTAGAAGTGTTTATCTTTTGGAACGAAGTTCTTTAACGCGGCTTACGGGTGGTGTGACTAGGTACAAATCGTAACGTAACAAAATGTGGTATTCTGTGTGTGTTTAGTGTGTCTAGTATGCTGTTTGTATAATAAAAAGTTAATTTCCACAAAAACTATACTTCTAAAAAATAACTATAAAGTTTTTTTTTTAAATTTTGTGTCAATTTTGAAATGTAAATTTTGATTTTCATTTCCATAGACACTGTAAACTATACTAGCACACTATAAATAGTTGTATTTTGGCTATTAATAAATTAAAATTTTTTGAAGTGCAACTTCTTAGGCGGTGTTTGTTTAATCAATAAGTGGACAAGGATTGAGAGTGAAATTTTAAGAACGCGTCAAGTTTAGGCAGATCTCCTTACACGAGAGAGAAGAAAGAAATGAAGTAGAGATAAAGAGAAAGAGAGCTATATATTTTGTTTTATTAAAATTTTGTTGATTATCATTTCCACAGAAACTATACTTCTAAAAAAAATAACTATATAATTATTTTATTAAAATTTTGTTTCAATTTTAAAATGTCAATTTTGATTGTCATTCCATAGAAACTATCAACAATACTAGCACACTATCAATCTTTAAATATCGTTGTATTTTGCCTATTTTTAAGAAGTTTCATTTCTATTACATGTATGGTGCTGCCCGCGCATTTTAATTTAATGAGTTTAGTTGGTTAGGTTAAACGTGAATAATAGAAGTTTAAAGAATTTATTTCGCATAACATTCGAAGTTGATGAAAAAGCGTAAGGAACTTCGTTCTTGACAGGGGTTTCCCGACAGCACACACTTTTTTTTGTTTTATTGCGATTTTTTTCATTTTTATTTTTGAATGTATATGTTTTAAAATGCACCTCCAAGAACTTGGCAATCCAAACAGTTGAAATATCTGAATTTAAATGTGCCAACTTCATGATGGTAAAATATGTTTGTAAATAAATGTACATATTTTAATTTTTGTGTGTTTTTTGTTTTTGTTTGTTTTTTATTTGTTTGTGCACAATATTCATTCTACTATCAGTCGCAGCTTTTGCAACAAATACATCAAACGTCAGGCGAACAGGTATGTGATTGTAATTAATGTTCAACATTCAAATACTAAAGCTAAGTACACACTACAACAACCAACAAGTAATACTACCGCACATTCATTGGCCTACGTTAATACAAGTAGGGTATATCATTTATACGCAGGCGCGGTTCCAGCCGTCAAAAAAAGTTGTGGTCACAGCCGCCCGAAAATCGGTAAAGTGCGAGTCGGAGTATGAACTCGTTCATGATCGATGCATTCGTACAAATGAGATGTTTACAAAATAAATGCACCCTGACCAAAATTTTGTACAGTGTATAGTTCCACGTGGGCAAAGCCGTGAGGCGAACACTAATGAATTAAAAAACCTGTATGTTAGTTTGTTCGCTCACGAAAATTACAAAAGTAAATGTGTGTTTGTTGCACATCACAGTGTCACATTTAGACTTTAAACTACTGAAACGACTCTAAATATTAAGTACTTCGCTGCGTTCCGAATCACGCACGATTTATTGTTTTTTTTAATCTTATTAAGGCATTGGATATAATACCATCTGTCTATCGACCTCAATAGACCGTAAAAGTGTGACGTCGGAAGTCTATTAGGGTTGTGGGCATGCCCATCGTACCCATAACGGTGGATCCGCGCTTGTCTATACGTAGGAAAATCATAATATATAAAAATGGAAAACTCATTTATATTTAAATTTATTCTTGCATACACTTTTAATTAGTTGTTCTCACGATAATGGCTGGTAACGATATCGTACCGGCGTTCCGAGATATTCAAAAACAAACTATGATTCGAAGATCAATGAGGATTATTATAAAAATTGTAGATCTTCAAATTAACTACAAAAATGATTGTATCCATTTTTTTATTCCAAAATTTGCCCGGTTTATGACCAAGTAAATAAATATAAACCTTACACCAAATTTAAGATAAGGGGGACTCACAAAATTACCCTGCTTAACCATAAAAAGATAATGGATCCAAAAACGATAAACATAAAAAGCACGTTATAGATTCACGGTATTGCAAAACTATGTGTGTTTTATAACTTTAGAAAATAAAGAAACTCAACAAATGAAAAAAAAAACTACACGTGGAAATTGGTGTGGAAATATTAAATTTTCGAAAAGATTCCCGGGAAATAGTGCCAAAGAAATACTTTTTTGCAAAAAATTCTACATTAAATGTTAAGAATCTATACTATTCATCCAAATATGAAAAAAACTTATCAGAACCGCAATCCAGCCAGCGCCGCATTTAGGCTTCGGCACGTGAGCCTTGGATCTAGGGGCGCCACAGTTTGGAGGAGGGGGGCATAATTTAGAGTCTACTAAAATTTGAATGTAAATTGAACTAAAAGTGCCAACAAAGTAGGGTTCAATAACTGTGTGTCAATAATTTTTATTGCTAGAACCAAAAATGCAAAAATCGATATGAATTTGTTATACGCTTATAGCCACCGTAGTATTTAAATTATATTTTGGTAATTACTAGCTATCATAAACGTTAATTACACTTTTATTTCCGAAAATAGTATTTTCACTACTATTTCCCAAGACTATATTTTTAAAATATTTTATGAAACATAATTTTACAACACCCTATTTAATTGCATCCAATATGGTTCGATGTCACAATATATATATTTTGTTGTGTTTTTTATTTAAAAAAATGTACAATTTCAAATTGTTGTGGTTATTTAATTTAAATAAATGTTTGCTTGCTTTTTTTTATATTATTTTTGCAATTCATATTTTTTGCATTTAAATTTTTTATGTAATGGAATATTATCAATATATAGTTTTATAAATAAATAAAAACCAACCCTTCTATTTTGTTCATTAATGTAAATTGAGACAATAAAATTTATAAATTTTATTTATAATTTAATAAATTTTAACTAAAACTCACCTCGACTAAAAACAAAAAATAATCATATACGAAAATTTTATTATTAAATTAATTTTATAGCGTAGATCAGAAAACATAGTTGACGTTCTACAAACGAAAATTAAGCTAGTCGGGTATAATGGACGCGTGCGGTGACCATTATACATATTCAAGTGACTTCAGTCACTTGGATAGACAACCTTGAGATTTGACAGCAGGGAAAACATCACCAAATCGTTTATTGCGCATGTAACTATTCCAGTTTCTGGCAAAGTAGTCAGTTTGGTTTTATATTTTTTCTCCCCTCTCCAAAGAACTCTGGCCACATTTCATCTGCATAGGGTTAATCCTTGTAGAATTTCCGATACTAAAGTCATCAATTTTCGGGTTTTCCGCGCTGTTGGAACAAGTTCTCTCAGGGTGGCTTATGCAAGTGACTGAAATCCATCCCTATATGCACGATCATTTCTGAACCTTTAAAAAATCGGAACTATTTCTTACAATCGTTGCTTGGACTAATCGAGTTGCGCAATTAGTAAACAGGAGAAAGGCGGAAAATTTCTCATGCAATCATTTAAAATTCCAAAAAAATTATAAAATTTGAAATACGATAACTTAAAAAGCTTTGCAATCAATTCCCTTGAAGGATTTTTTCATTGTATCAAGTACGGTTCAAATACGCTATAAAATCGTTTCGGGCGTGTTTTCACCCTAGTAAAAGATGAAAAAAGTGTGCAGGTAAAAGAGATAACCTAACCCTACAAATATGGCTAATACTAAACGAAGTACATAATATAAAAATTTAAGTGTGCTTTTTAATATGAATTTATATAAATAAAAATTATTTATAAATAAACAAGTAGGTAATTTTATTCGCAGAAAAGAAAGATTTTTTTAATACAGGAAATATAAATTTTTTTTTATATTTAGTTAAAGACTTAAAGTTATATATTCAAATTAGTCAACCCGACGACGCGACATTTCATACATAAATAATATTTATTTTTAATTTAATTCCAAATGTAAACAAACAAGATAATTCTTAAATTGTCAAGAGCTTTTTTTATAAGACAAGCTTTTTTACTCATTATTACATATAACCTTTACACTCCGGCCTACTCATATTAAATACATTTTTCATTTAAAGAAGATAATATATAAAAAATAAACATCCAAACCTCGTTTTTTTATTTTATGTTTA
This sequence comes from Nineta flava, assembly GCA_963920215.1. Classification (NCBI taxonomy): domain Eukaryota; kingdom Metazoa; phylum Arthropoda; class Insecta; order Neuroptera; family Chrysopidae; genus Nineta; species Nineta flava. The sequence goes on from OY986042.1 coordinate 101,733,977, forward strand.
TAAAGGATGTACCTACTAAAAAATTATTACTTTAGTTTTTCATGGCTGTTTTCAACAATAAAAGGTCACTATTCGAAAGAGAGACGGCTGTATGTGACAAGTAGAATAGGTGTGATAAATACAGTGATAAAAAGATGATGTTTTATCATTAACGATTTCAAAATCTATTTTGTTGTAAGACAAATTGAATACGCATTGCAAATAAAATTATTTGATGTACAAATTTCTATATAGCATGCATTTAACATATAAAATAAGAAAATAGTAAGAGATGACACCAAACTAAGTCATTTGTTATATGTAACGTAATGAATATCTTCCCCGATTTCTCCACTACAAATATTTATGTTAATAACTAAACAAAACTAAGGTGGTTGGAGCCTTTCTTTCAATTCAATTTTTATAACAAAGGAACGATGTTTGATAATTATTTTAACGTCGGTTTTAATGCCAATCGACGTAAAATGACGTCAGAATAGATAGGTAGATAGATTCTTGCTTAAGTATCATTCATTTTAAGATTTAGTCGTAAGGTTCCAATAAATTTACTCATAAGGTTCCAAAAGCCGTGTATTGATGTATCGTACACATCGTCAGGGCACATCTCTAAAGATGGTATTAGTAAGGTAACTACTTGCTAAAATAATAAACAAGTGATTGTATTCAGAGAGAATGTTATCATGTTCGGGTGTTAGGAGACACGGTGTTTTTTTAAGGAAATTTCTTGAACATGCTGCATAAATACAGAGTATTCGGAACAATTTATTACTAAGTAGAGATTATCTCGACAGCCCACTTTAATAACAAAAAAATAGTCTTTTAAGTAAAAAGAATATACAGTGGCGGTTTCCATTAAAGAAACGAAGTTGAACCTCATTTGACTCATTGCAGCGTTATCTAAATAAAACCAATAGCGTCATCTTGTTCCCCCCTTGATAGCAAATACATTTTGTACAACAATTTTTTTACTATCATTTTCATACCTTCTACAATAATTTAGCAAGCCTATCCTATACAGGGTTTTCTGAAGTTCATTCAGGGAAAATAACCACGGTGTAAAAGTTGCAAAAAAACAAACAAAAAAGTTTAATAAAGTTTTTCGATTTGACGCTTAGTTTTTAAGATATAAATAATTAAACATTATTAATAAATTCAACCAATCACATTTGTACTTGGGTGTCGCTACACTTATTGAGAACTCTGATTGTCGCTAGTCTAACATACACTACTGTGGCCGCCCTACTCCACCAATCACAGAGCACATAGTGTAATTATGTAGGGCCACAGTAGTGGAGTAGGGCGGCCACAGTAGAGCATGCTAGAGTAGCGACAATCAGAGTTCTCAATAAGTGTAGCGACAACCAAATGCAAATGTGATTGGTTGAATTTATTAATGTTTAATAAATTATATCTCAAAAACTAAGCGTCAAATCGAAAAACTTTTTTGTTTGTTTTTTGCAGCTTTACACAGTGGTATAGTTTTGCTGAATGAATTTCAAAACACCTGTGTATGTAAAGTTAATTACTTATTCGTTTATAAACAAACACCTACTCTAAATACATAACAAATTTTTTTTTTTTTATTTATTGTAGCTATGGCCTGTTCCGATGAACGTCTACATTTATATAACAATTCATGTTATTTGTTCGTCAGTTATCCGGAAGTAACATGGTTTACAGCTCAACAAATATGTAAAGGTATGAAAGCACAATTAGCATCGATTTTATCACCTGAAGAAGAACATTTTGTAACAACAAATATACGTAAAACAAGTGAATATAATCCAAACGCCATATACTGGCTAGGTGGTAAATTAACAAATAGTAAAAAACATCAATGGACGGATGGCTCACAATCGACATATACCGGATGGTTACCAGGACAAAAAAATGTTCCACCAGAAGTAATCCATTTGAATTCAACATCAATATGTTTAGGAATTCAATGGACAACATCACCCACACCAATATTACCAAGTGGTTTATATTGGCAAACACAAAAATGTTCAAACTATGGTGGGTACATTTGTAAGCGACGTAATTTAATTGCAGTACATAATGTAAATTTTAATAAAACCTTAAATGGATCTGAAGGTCGTTTAACATCACCAAATTATCCGAATAACTATTATAATAATTTAGATTATTGGGTGAAAATAATTGGTCCAGAGCGTACACGATTAGTTATACAATTTTCTCGTCTAGATGTTGAATATCAACCGGAATGTTTGTACGATTATGTTGAATTACATAGTGTTCCAAATAGTGGTGACGTGGTACGATGGTGTGGAACATACGACACAGATATGGAACGTTTTAATTTTGTATCCGACACAAATGTAGCCATGCTACGATTTCACACTGATTATAGTATTTCTGGTAATGGATTTTCAGTCACATGGCATGCAATTGATGTCTCCGGATGTCCGAAACAAACATTAACAGCACAAGAAGGTGTAATCACATCTCCAAATTATCCATACTTTTTATTAGCAAAACTAGATTGTTCCCTACAAATATTAGCACCGAGTGGACGTCGAATTTGGTTGGAAATTACAAATTATGATATAAATGCAACAAATGACGCAACTCTAGAAATTAATTTAGGTGATAACAACTTATTTCGACCTTTTCGACTGGCAAATCATTTAAATGACGGAGCATTTGTTTCTATGGGTGAAAAAATTGAAATTCGATTACAAACTTCATCAACTCCGCCCATGGGTTCTGGATTTCGTGCTATTTACAGAATGTTATCCACAATTAAAGAAGATCGTTTGGTGGAAATTTCCAATACTACATATGGAACATTGTTACATTTGAATTATCCAATGACAACACCGGCTAATATTGATTTTACACAACATTTAGTGGCTCCATTAGGCAATATTATACTGATTGAATTATTCCATGTAAAATTCAGTGATGATGGATTCTGTCCGAATAATGAAGGAATTATTGAAATATATGATAGTTATGCCGATCAAGATGGTACTAAATGGTATGTTTGTATGAATCCAAATGAAGATTTTCTTTTGCCACCATCTCCGATTTCGATTACATCATATTTAAATACCCTACATATAAGACAAATTAATACGGAAATTGGAGGCATCACATTGAATGGAACCGTTCGCGTCCAACCGGATATTAATTATAAAATTAAATTGTTACGATTTGATGATACAAATACTGTGGAAAGTTGTAAGCCCAATCCATGTCAACATAATGGCAAGTGTATATCGAAAGGAAAACGAAAAGTTTGTCAATGTGACGGTCATTTTACAGGTAAAACTTCTATCAAACATTGTTTTAAGGATCGATCTGAATACATTATACGTTTTATTTCAGGATTATTTTGTGCGCTAACTGTTTGTGAATTAGAGCCATGTGTATTTGGGCGATGTGAATTAACTCATAAGGGATATCGTTGTCATTGTCAAAGCGGCTATACTGGTGAAACATGTGAACAAAAGCAGAGACCATGTGAAAGTAATCCTTGCGAATCTCGCGGTGATTGTATAGATCGTGGTGATACATTTCACTGTAGATGTCATGCGTGGTAAGTTTCGTTGTATTTCTTCTGTGAGTTAGACCAATACGTTAATTTCCACTATATTGTTTAACCAATTAGCAAAATTTGACTGAAAATGTCGTCATTGTCCTAGCTCTTACTAAAAGAACTGTTACTAGTTCGATTACTATAATATTTAAGAGTGTTTTACAATTATAAGCCTTAATTTTAGGTGGGAAGGTCCTCGATGCGATAAGCGTATGATGAACATACCATTCAAACCGTTATCAGAACGAATGCTGCACGAACCATTTTGGTTGGGCCTAATAACAGTGACCGTGGTATTAGGTGTAATTGGATTGGTTTGGTGTGCTAAAAGACACTTTCCAGAAAAGTTAGAAAAGTTGTTAGCTGAGGAAGCCGATCGAAATCGTGGTGGTATGTATTTTTTTAAAAATATTAAATAAAGTTTCTAGTTCAAATTTCTTTTCAAAAAAAATTTTTTTTCTCAAACAATGTTCTCAAATTTCTTGTTCTGAATTTATGCAAGTAACACTATATTGTTCCAATCACTTTATATTCAAAGTTCAAATTTCTCTCTTACAAGAATTTTATATTTGAATGTGCTTTTGCTTAAAATTTTAGCTTTTGTTCAAAAATATTAAATTTTATTTCAGTGATCAAGTTATATAAAAATTATTACGCAATTTTCTGATTGACAAACGGCGAATATTTCAAAATTAATTTAATTTCTCTTAAAATTAGTTAAATTTGAATTAAACATTTTTTTGTCATCAAAATTTTACACATGTTTTGATGTGATCAATCTTGCACACCTAGTCACCTCCGTTAGTATAACTTTACCGAAAGGTTAACAATGGATGGATAAACACAAAAAGTTTTCAAAAACATCATTTAAGGTCGTTCCCAAGAAAATAAGTTTTCTTACGATTCTTCTGTAACTTTCAATATATGTAGTTAAAAGTATCTTCCACACGTAGAATTTTTTTTAATGGTCCTTACGGTACTAAATTTGTAAATATTGACAATTAATATTTGTATGTTTATCATATAAAACTGACCCCGATTAATGTTGACACACACGTTTTATTAAATATCAATAGTAATTTTCTTACGATTCTTTTAAAAAACTGAGAAGAAGTAATTGAAGATGTAACAAATATCTATCTACAAAAATAACAAAAACAAGCGGTATTAGTTATCTTATAAATATTGTTTAAGTGTGTTATTATAATTTTGTTCATCATTTTTATCTGTTGCATAACAACTATAACTTCCCTCTATTATCACGGTTGCTTTGAATGTTAACAACCATGGTAATTTACATATTTAAAAATTATAACATTTCATAAATCAAATCAATAAAGATCAATTATATCTTTTATATATATTTATTATTTATTTAAATAATAATTATTTAATATAACTCTTATCTACCTTTACAAGTGCTCAACTTAAAATAATTCCATTATGTAAACTACAATAGATCAAATAAAATATATATGTTAATTTTTGCTGCACTAACACTGTACCTCAACTATATTTTATTTGATCTATTGTAGTTTAGAATTTTTTTTAAGTTGAGCATGACTGCTCTTTGGGAACGTCCTTAAAATAATAAGTTAAAATCTAAATTTGAACAAATATTTTAGCAGTTTTTAATGATATTAACATTTTGGAATAATAATGGGAGATACACTTACTTATACATTGTCGTATATATAAAATAATCTATAAAAAAACCTAAAAATTTTAAGCCTTTGTCTATCTCTTTCTTAAACTGTCTTTTCAGAAGTTAACATAAAAATTTAGCCCATTTTGGAATATGTTTAGTCTATGTTACAGATTGGTCAATTTCAACAGGTTCATCAATACGTGGATCATCGTTACGTGAACAATTGGCTTGCACAGCTGGTGGTGGTGGAACTCCAGCAGCTGTTATGGTGATGCCTAGTCCACAACAAGGAGGTTGTCCACGTTCTCTCTTCGGCCGCTTGGGTATTCGCAAACCTTCCCTCCTGAGTCTAACGAGCCCACATGGCTGCCCTGGTGGCGGTCAAGGCCATCCCTCCGCTGCAGCTACAGCCAGAACATTTAGTTTGGACGATTTATTAAAACCACTTCCGCGACGTAAGATAAGAGCACGGCACCAAAAAAAATAACCAATTTTAACCAACATACACAGAACTGAATGCAGCCTGTTCGCAGCTTCTGTCTCTGTCTACTCTAAACTTTTGTGTCTTTTATTCTATGTGCCTTTCTCTGTCTTACCTATTTTCTTCACTTATATATTTTGTAGAGATACCTATTTTTCAACTCTGTTATTAACAATAGGGAATATGCATGAAAATTTTTTTTCACATTTATTTTCAAAATATGAAAATACTGTTAATACTGTAATAATATTTAAAAACAAAATTAAAATCCGACAAATATCAAGGACGCTATAAGCTTTTAAAGATTGTTATCTGTCTCTTTCTTGCAAAAATACTAAAAACGGAATTTTACGTGTATTTTAAATGGTGAAAGTGTAATATGACGTCACATAACATATCAAGAGCGCTATCACCTTCTTTGTCTAATCGGGAATTTCAATCATTCATATCTCGCTTGTTTTAAAGTTTTTTAAAAAGTAATTTTACCTTGATATTTGTCGAGTAAACATGCTTCAATTCAAGTAAAAAAAAATTTTCATGCATATTCCCTATTGCTTTTAGAATTAAATTCTATAAAAAAAATCTATTCGAAAATGAGCGTAGGTAACTAGGCTCAGAGTATTTCAAATTGGTATCGCTATAAAATACGAATATTACGTAATATTGGTAAATGTTCACAACGCTTTGATTGTTTGATAAAACATTTTAAAACATTTTGATTCAGTAATGAAATTAACACTTATAAATAGTAGAACCACAAAAACTTAGCTCCATACAAAACAGCTTCATGCACAGTTCAAATAAAGCTTTTGCACTTTTTATATCTGTGATCAACTTTTAATATATTTATTTTCGAAGTGGCTTTATATTTGTCGATACCTTTTAGATTTTGAAATACCCCCACCCCCCCTTATTATTCTTAATATATTTTTCTCTCTTAATCGCTTCTAAAAACTCTCTTAAATCTTTCTACTCTAATTTCTGCTTTAATCTTAGTAAATGTAGAAGAATTAAAATATTTCGCATGACTTCATGCCATTACAAAGATCCCATACACTAAACAACAAAAATGATTTTAAGTTTTTGAAAATATCTTAATACATTTGTTATGGTTTTTAGGTACGCCATCCCCAAGGAAAAAACGTAATAATTCTACACCAACCAAAAAGAATGCGGCAGAGAAAAAACAAATACTGCAACAATTAATTTCACCAGCAGGTGGTCAAAATCGATCACGTAAAGTAAGTTTAGGTGAACTTATACAATTAAGTGAACGAAAAGTAAAAGATGCAGAAGAAAAGGCACAAAACGGAAGTAAAGAAAATGAGGATGAATGTACGGAAACCATTTTCAGTACACTACCTAAATCTACACTCACTTCCACGCTTGACGATCCAAAATTAGAAAAGAAAGTGACATTTGCCAGATTACTCAGTAAAGTTTCACAAGAAATGAGTTCTGGATCTGAAATTGAACTTGCACAAATGAAATCTGTGGTAAAATGTGCAAGCTCGCCACCGTCACCTGCTGCTGACACTCGATCTCCACATAGTACGTCAAGTAATCAAGGTAGTGATTCGTTTTCTAGTTTGGAAGTGTCTATACCAGGCACCTCTGGTAGTATTACGGATTTGTTAAACAATCGACGAAATTCAAGAATGGGAGGACGTATAAAACCAGCGAGTGCTGATTCTATTCTAGCAATGTTTCGAAACTTTTCTTCAACATCTGCTGCAGCAAACTTGCCTCCTTCATTACTAGCCTCGCCATCAACAACGCCTACAGCATCTAGCCCACAGGATGATGTGGCAGGAGATGATGATTCATCTTCGTCTTCAGTTCCAACTCCAATATCATTTTCAAGTGGTCCGCCAGACTCGCCAATTATGCAAAAGCACAGTTCACATAATATCGAAGTTTCAGTTTTAAATCCACACAACTCGCAAAGAGCATCAAACAATAATAATTTATTGCAGCCCCCAACTATTTTGTTGGAAATTCCAAGTACAATAAATAAATGTTTATCACCAATACATGAAATGCCAACCCCACTGCCAACACCAAAGCCTTCACCAGCGCCGACACCAATGCGTCAAAGATCGCCAATATATTCATCCGCTGAAGATGTTGGAATGGATTGTTCAGAAGATCATATTTCAATAGAAATATCTGGTATGTCAGTGAGCATAAGTGATGATGATGATGATGAAGATTTGCCACAGGACATAGTAATTGATCCACAAGCCGAAGATGGATTATTACAAGAAGAAGCTGCAGCAATGTCTGCAGCTTCTTCTCAACCAAGTTCAGCTAAATTAAAGGTTAATACATATTTCCATAATAACTATTTCTCTTGTTTCATTATACCGCATAATCATTATATTTATAATTCACAGGCACGACCCATTCCAATAACACAAGGGGTGACATCCGTTACAATCAATCCAAAAGGAGAATCTAGTAATAATCAAAATCCAACAAATCCTCCACCACCGTTAATAATTCCTACTTTAATTATCCAACAACCTTCACCTACACATCGGAGTCCGCCTGCATTATTGTTCCCAGGATCACCACCACCACAGCGTGTAACAGACTCTGAAGAAAATACTTTTGGATTTCCTGGCGGCAGGCCACAAAAGCGGGGCTTATTAAAAGAATTTGACAAACCAACATCATTAGACTTGCCATGTCCACCTCCAATGATTACTATTACATGTAATCTAAGCGAAGCTGACTCCGATGCAGAAAGCATATCACCTGCAACTAAATCCACTGGAACTCATTTAAATGTAGGTCCAAGTAGCATAGGCAATGTTGGTATGTGTTATTTAAGCCCATTTTCAATGTGTTCACGAAACAACGATCGTACTGCATCTGAATCAAATTTAAGTTCATCCGGATATAGCTCAATGGCAAGTCCCGGGCCATCTCGATGCGGTTCAAATAATCCTCTGTGTCCATCTGAGATGGAAGATCCTGGATCATCAGGCCATGGTTCACATTTGAGTACAATAATACCTAGACGACCGTCACCATTATTAAAAACATCAACGAGTATTAACAATTCGAATACAGGAGATGGAGAAAATAATAACCAGGGAAATCGTTGTAGAGGAAGATCTGATTCAGAAACTTTATCAGATGATCAATTATTAGAATCAAATGATGAAGGTATTGGAACGGATCATATCGATGAAAAAATTGAAGAGGGTGAATTAAAAAGTGCAAAGGAGTTAGAAGTTTTTATAAGTAATGAACTTGGTGATGAAACAATTTTAAATTTACCTGTGATGAGTACACCCCCCTCGTTAAGTGTCACAAATTGTACAGTAGATTCTCTCGAACTTGATAAATTATTAATACCCTCAATCAGTTTATCTCCAAATAAATCACTACAGTTGCCATCAATTGTTGTTCAAGGTGATAAAACACACTTGAGTCCAGTTAGTTCACGTAGTGAAAGTCCACTTAGTGATAAAACTGTAGGTTTAGGACGTTTTTCGCCGCATAATTACTGTCGACATAAAGATTATCAATTACCGTTTACAGACAGTGATGGTCTTTATGATTTCCCAAGCTCTGATTTACAAAATAGTAAATTAAATATAAGTGCCACAGGTCAGCAACATCGAAAATCAACTGGTAGAAGGCGAGAAAAGAAACAACCAAAACCATCGCTACTTAAAACGCCATCTCCTACACGTGCACAAGTCTCATCCTCATTATCGCATTTATTAGATATTCCTGGAAAAGATCCTACATCAGCATTACATTGTCGTATACCAGCACCAAGGAAATTGAGTCCCAAACGACGGATTCGCACGCAGCAACATGTTAGTTCTTCATCATCATCAGAAAGCTTGCATTCAGCTAGAGAATTAAAAGTCTCATCATCCAGTCCGAGTCCAGACACAATACGTTGGCCATCGTTAGGTGAATGGCCATCAGAGAAAAAAAAGACTGTATCGAACGAAGCTTCGGGAGAAGAGACAGCTGAGGTACGTGTTTTAATGCGATATAATTTTTTAGACATACACATTTTTTAATCTTGTTTGATTATACATTCATTTGACATTTGACTATGGGAATCAATATTTTAATATTTCTAGATGCCAGTAATGGCTTGGGGTTGAGCCAATCTACAATCTATGTTTGGAGAACATATTTGTTAACTAAAGAAATACTTCAATATCGCGAGTATTTTGTTATTATTGTCTATGTTCTCAATTGTATGTTTTTTACTGTTAACATGGGATCTTCCAGAATATTATAATTTTAAATCAAGCATCTCTTCGGTTAAATTAACAGTTTACAACGAAAATTTTAAATTCAAGAAACAATATATAATTCGAGGAAGATCCTTAACAAAAACTAGTTAGAACAGTTCTTTAATTGGCTTTTTATATAGTTAGATCCCGAATCCATTTTAGCTACATATACAGAGTGTTCTGAAATTTATTCACGAAAACTATACCACGTTGTAGAGCTGCAAAAAACAAACAAAAAAGTTTAATAAAGTTTTTGGATTTGACGCTTATTTTTTAAGATATCAATCAAATTTATCAATTAAACATTGATAAATTCAACCAATTACAGGGCGCATAGTGTAAGGAGACGGGTCGCGGCCTCTTACCGTCTGCGAGCCTTTAAAAGGTAAAGCGCTCTACTGCTGAGGCCACGCCTCCTTACGCTATGCGTTCTGTGTGATTGGTTGAATTTATCAATGTTTATTTGATTGTATTTAATTAATATCTTAAAAAATAAGCGTCAAATCGAAAAACTTTATTAAACTTTTTTCTTTGTTTTTGGCAGCTCTACACCGTGGTATAGTTTTCTTGAATGAATTTCAGAACACCCTGTATATAAAATACATACAGTGTACCAAAGTTTAGTTAACATTTTTGTAGTTTGTCATAATTAAATCGTAGTTAGATGAACCGTCGATATAATTTTCGAAATTTTCATAATTTGGGGTGATTTTAATATGAGCTGTATTTTAGATAATGCTAGATTTTACATATTTTAAATAACTATTTTACTGTAGCTACTAGTTCTAAGCTTAGTTTTTTCTAGGATGCTCGAAGTTCAATGTTGACGAAAGAAATTAGTGATGAATTTCCAAAAAGTAATCGAAAAATTAGTCGTTTACGTACAATAAGTCATCAAATAAGGTACAACATTAATTAAATACGGAGCTAATTTTTTATGGAAATTAAACAATTTTGTGAATTTTAGATTTCTTCGTCGTTTAGAACAAAGTTTAAAACGACGTGAACGCTTAGTCAGTTTATCTGATAGTGGCGGAGATGACGATGATGACGATAAAGTGACGTCACCATTATTGCATTCCCCAAAAGGTTCACGTCCAAAAATTCGAAAAAGTAGCAGTATTGGTAAACTGCATACATCAAACACATCAACAGTATCTGCGAGAGGTCGACAATATAAGCAACGTGCTCACAAGCGAGGCGGTAGTCAGTTATTGATACCACAAGATGATCGAATATGGTCAAAAGTTCCAATAAGTGGAAACGGTTATTCAGATTAAAATAAATAATTTTTGTATTTGAAAAGAAAACGAAATATACAAAAATCAAACAAAAGCTGCTTTAATTTTACAGTAAAAAAAAAACTAAAGCTTTAAAATTCAATTTAGCTGTACGTAAATTATAGAAAAATGAGAAAAGCCTTAACAAACGGATTAGATTAGAGAACAAATATTAGAACAAAAAAAATTAATGCTTAACAATTCTACGAGTGAACTTAAAAAATTTATCACAAATATAGAGAGTTCATACCAGCAACAATGACGATATTTTCAAATTAACCAAAACAACGAAAAACAACTTTCTTCATGTCTCGAAAAGACTTCCAAATATAAAATATCGTTATAGTTTTATTTACCAAAAAAAAGGCGAATGTATATTTTTAGTATTGAAAAAATTTTGAGGTGCTCAAACAAACAAAATAAAATAATTTTTAAATTCTACTTTGTGAACAGCGATTTAAAAATTTAAAAAAATATTTGATAAGTACTTTATTGTTAAGAAAATAAATTGTTTAAATATAGATATATTAAACTACTTATTACAGGCCAAAAATACTGTTGTAAACTCTTTTTATGAATTATACTTTTAAATTAATGGCCTTTTAACAGAAAAACATTTCTTAAAAACAATCTTTCTATGCATACTTTTTTAGTACGAACTGTCAAATATTTATCAAATGTCCGATCGATTAATTATTTTTATCGATCAGTCATTCAAAGAATATTCTAAGGGCAAGGTCAGATACAGAAATATTATTGCCTATTCTGGATGTATTCTGACGTAAAGTTAAATGTTCGAATTTTGTGGAAACAAAATTTTTAGGTTATTTTACTCCGTAACCATTGACTGTGGGGAGAAAATAGTAGAGACCATTTTTATTCAAAATTTTGTTTACTTTAATGATTTTTGTCGAAAAATCATTCGGAATGGAGATATTCCATTTACGCTATTGCGTAGTAACTACACGAAAATATCGTTCAAATAAAAAATGTGAGCAATTTGTATTTCTTATAAAATTGCTTTCAACAATATTGTTTTCAGTAAACTTAACGGTTCATATGAAAACGCCGAGCTGTTGAATGCGGATAGGTCGTACGCCATTAATGAAACAGAGATATACTTTATCTCATTTCTGACTGAAGAATCCCAAGTAAATTAATTCGAACGAGAAAAAATAGTGAAATTAATGATTAAAGAGTTTTTTTTTAAATGTTAAAAAAAAAATTAATAAATGAGATTAGATTGAACGTAATGATAAAATTATACTGTTTTGAATATCATTAAGAGTTACAGGAGGGAAAATTTCATTATTCGAGCTACCGTTTTGTTATTCTCGTAGACCCTACGAATATTTTGCATTCCGGATATCAGCTATTTTGTAACCATAATTCCATTATGACACCGGATCTAATATTTTCAGAAAGTATAACCAAATTTCCTCCTGTTAGTAATTTAATTTAGATATATTAAGTTAGGGTAGGAAAATTGAAAAAAAAAATCTGTTCCGCAAAATTAGACCACTTAATTTTCTATAAATATGTCCATGTATTGCTCTATAATGACGGCTGATCCATTTAATAAACATTAAATAGTTGCGTACTTCAAAATACGGCCTGTAAAAGACTGATTTTCTACTGTGTGCACCACAGCACTTAAAAATAAGTATTAAAAAATGATTATATAATATTAATAAAATTAAAAAAATGAAATAATGTTTGCACTTACTAAATGTTCGCACCCACACAGTTTAACCGACTGTTTTACCAACTAAAGACAAAAGTGTAAAATATATCATTAATTCACATTATAAGTACTGTTTTTAGCATTGCTATAAAATACCAACAACAAATTTTAGTCTAAAAAAATATAGGTTAGAATTCGTTATTAATTTAAGATAAACAATATAAAAAAATGGTTGGATATGTGGTTAGTATTTGATCTTGTGAATTATAATTTGTCACGTCGGATCAGCTTTCAGATCGAGAAATTATTTACTTGTGCATAATTATTTACATATTATAATGTATTTTATAACCGTTGACCTCCGTCAAACCATTGACGTTTTGCTAATCATGACAGCTACTTATGTCCATTCTCACCGTTTTTTATTTAATTGTGGCTTTACTAAGTAATGCTTATTTTTAAGACTTTCTTAATAATTTCATCGGTTGCGCCGCTATTATATAAGTCGTACCTACTTAAAGCATACTTAAGATTCAACGCATATAAATGAAATATAATGCTTGAGACTTTCTAGTTACTTTTTATTTTCTTGGGTGGCCGAAAAAAAATATTTAAATTCTTATTAAATGTAAGCAAGTGAACTTTAATTTCGTTTGTAATTTTGATTATAAAATTATAGTAAAATGAAAGAAAAAGAATTTAAAATATTGAAACAACTATTAAATAAAATTTACTAAACAATATTTGAAACCCAAGCGTCAATTTTAAAATAGCATTCATAACATAATTTGTATTTTAATTATTAGTAACGATATCTGGGGTTTAAACATGTCTAACATTTTGAATTTGACACTTCAAAAGTATTTAATGCGCAGGCGCATACAAGTTCTTAAAGTTAAGAATCGTTTAAGCAGCATACATCGGGGGTTTACAATTAAGAGCTACTTTATCTGTTTTAGAATAGCTTATCTAACGGTGCAATACAATTTGTCAGTTTAAGAATTACTTAAAATTAAGCATTACTTAAATGAATCGGTGCAAATGAGTATTATTGATTAGATTATATTTCTCATTTAGGTACATATATTTTTGATTCTGCACGGGAATCCCCTGGTACTGTTATTTACAAATTAATAACTGTTTTTGTGAACAACAATTGTGAATGTCTGAATACTAATACAAGTTAAATCTTATATTAATCTTGGAATTTTAAAGTAGTTGAGCTAATTGTAAATTGAAGTAACTGAAATTATGGTTCACGACCCTTGTAAACATTCATTAATTTTATTTGTTTTTTTTCTTTCTGGTAAACATCATACTTAGCCTTTCGAAGGATCACCTATAAAAGTTTTACTAAATAAAGAAAAATTATATTAACTTTAGATAATAATAAAGTAATTATTATTGTTGCACATTAATAATGGAAATTTATACAGCTGATCTGGCGTGAAAAGTTCTAGTTCTACTCACTAGGATGCGCTTTTGAGACGATTGTCATATATCAATGTTCATTGAAATTTGAAACGCCTTATGTAGACAAATTCTAAAAATAATTTTCTTTTTTTTAATACATTATAATTCTTCTAAATGCATTCAATCAAATAACGTATTCTAACTAAATATAAAAAAAAATCACTTATGTAGTTTTAACCATATTGTAGATATAAATAAGTCTTACTTTTTTGTAAAATATAGTAGAATCCGCCAACGTCAAATATTAAAAGCAAATATTATCTTCGCAAAACGGGAAAAAAATAAATTGTTATTTTATCTATAATATACGGGTTCATATATATTATTATACAATATATATTGACTTTTAAAAAATCTAATTTAATTTTTATTTAGATTATATAAAAAAATAAATTTAAAAAAAAAAATATTGAGTAAAGATCTGTGATAAATGCACAAGCAAAAGATTAAAAATATTTATGCATAAAAAATGTGCATTGTAGAGGCCCAAGCAATATTTTTTAAACTTCATTATTCTCTTCGTAATTAATTAATATGTGTATTGTAATTAATATTTTTGATATTTTTATCTTCCTAAACCAAAACAAAAGGAATAAAAGGTTCATCTGTTGTCATTTATGTGTCGTCTCTATATTTTTTTCTTTTTCAAATTGATACATAATTTCAAGAATAAAGAACAAACTTTTTGCCAAAATTAATCAAATTATAGTATCCGAAATTTTAAAATTATGTTAAGTGAATTTTATGACAAATCTGTAAAAATAAAATATTTCAAATTATTTATTACTTCAAAAATTTTGCATTAGAATGTAACTGACGTTGGTTTTAAGAATTTGCAGTGGAATAGAATTTTACATGAATTAGTTCCTTTAGTTGATTTTGAGTTGGTATTACTAATTATACAAGTTAGACTCTCCCATTCAATTTAAAAAGGTTTCAATCGTGGTCTCCACCAGATCACAGTGAATATATATATATATATATATATATATATATATATATATATATATATATATATATATATATATATATATGTATATATATATTTATATATATATATATATATATATATTTATATATATATATATATATATATATATATATATATATATATATATATATATATATATATATATTCACGCTGATCTGGTGGTGTACTGGACCGGTGATAACTTTGGAACGATTAACAAACGGTCATAACTTTGGAACGGTTTGAAATTCTGGTACTTTTTCTGGAGTCGTAAGTCGTAAATTTACCAAGGGTCTTCTCCCATCATTCTTTCGCTATCTTCTATAGCTTTCTCCAAACATTTCGGACAAATACACATACATTTACTCCCATTCTCTTTTGTGATTCACCGGCGCCAAATTTATATAGTTTCTATATCTTATGCCACTCTCTCAATTCAGACAAATGTAACGACACCTCATAAAAATCCATCAAGCTATTTAGGCTACAGAGCGTGCTAAAGAAATAGGCATAGATACACTCGAAAAACATCACCCTCTTTCTCCAACTGATTAAATTATCCTACAATGAGCAGTTTATCTTGCAACCACCAGGTGGTCCAAAATTAAGTCGTGCCTCTTCCAAGATATCCAATAAGATTTTAATTTCACCTTTTCGTTTTTTTAAAGAATATATGGATACCAAATGGTACCACATAAATTTTACAGAGATCAGATAAGAATATCCGAAAGTAACTACAATCAAAGAAAGGTACTTTTCATTTTAAAATATTCAATTTTCTAAGAATTCAATCTGATTTTGAACAGGCCCTAATAAAAATGTCGATTCTAATTATCTCATTATCATAATTTTCAAACTCTCAATTCAGACAAATGTAACGACACCTCATAAAATTCCATCAAGCTATTTAGGCTACAGATCATACTAATGAAATAGGCATACATACACTCGAAAAACATCACCCTCTTTCTCCAACTAATTAAATTATCCTACAATGAGCAGTTCATCTTTCAACCACCAGGTGGTCGGAAATTAAGTCACGCCTCTTCCAAGATATCCAATAAGATGTTAATTTCACCTTTTCGTTTTTTTAAAGAATATATGCATACCAAATGGTACCACATAAATTTTACAGAGATCAGATAAGAATATCCGAAACTACAATCAAAGGAAGGTACTTTTCATTTTGAAATATTCAATTTTAAAAGAATTCAATCTGATTTTGAACAGGCCCTAGTAAAAGAATCGATTCTAATTATCTCATTTTTACAATTTATCATAAATTTCAAATAACATAATTAAATCAACAGAAGAATATAAATTTATAATTTATACAAGTTATTAACATTAAAATGAAATCTGGTTGACAAAAAAATTATAACCTATAATTTTTTTCAAAATATTATTGATAGAAAAATCAGCATGCAATCATAATAATAGCAATATTTATATAAGCATGGGAATCAAAAGGATAATTTAATTAAAATAAATAAATACTAAAAACAAACAAACAAAAAAATATGAAAAAAAAAGACAAAAGTTATGGTGGTAAGTAATAATAAATTAAATAAATTAATATATTGTAAATAATGAAATTATTATTTATACAAATTACATTGTACAATATTGCATTCTAATCAATTATATTAATTAACTATTAATAAATGTGTTCAGCACAGTATCTAAATATTCTGAGCAATTTAATTAATGTAAGATATAAAGTAACAAAACAATTATTTATAATTTCATTATATTTAATTATAGAACATTCAATTTTGATGTAAGGGATTTTGCCATCGATTGGTGAGCCATCTATTAAAAACAGTCAGAAGTTATTGGTTTTAACGGTTACAGCAGATACAAGATATTCAGTTCATCTCACCCCGAATATATGAACCGTCAGGTAAACTTGATAAACATGCTCCTGGGTATTGCCAAAATATGGGAAAAGCGAATCTCGTCAGACTGAAGTAGAAGGGGAAGCACAATGGGCCATAAGGTCGACATGCAATACTTTTATATACCCCAAGATATATCTATCTATCTATTTAATGTCGGCAGTACATACTCGGCGATGCAAGGCGAGACATAACTAGCACGAGAGTGTACTCACAATGCTCGGTCTGCATTGTTCCGACTCACCTCGCCTCGTCTTCGCTCCATTTAAAGTAGGTTTTTTTGACACGAGTCAAAGAAAGTCAGTGGTGAATGCATTTGACACGAGCACGAAGGACACTCTCGTCTACATTGGATTCAACTTTCAACCGCCATTTTTAAATATTTAACTATCAACCGCTTTAATTGTACCCATTACTCTTAATAGTATAACACGAAAATATATAAAAGCTGTATACAATTATGAGTACCTTTTTTATTCTTGTAGTGTCATTGCGCATTTAAATAATAATTTTTAATAGTCTAATCAAAAAATTACTACTCCGTAATTTCTAATTTAAAAATGTCATTTTTCAGGTATACCAACGTAATTTCTGGTCAAGCTACGTTGACTAACTGAAGAGAACTGTATTGCCGGCCGAACACTCGGCGAGAGTGTACAAAGCTCCACTCGCGACTCCTCTCCTTACGAATATCTCGCCGACTGTGTACTGCCGGCATAATGATTTCAATGTTTAATGTGAAATAGTTAGATCATATTATAGGTATAGGCTATATCATATTAAACAAAGTTTAACCTTTTCTTGCTTTATCATTTTAAAACCTATATATACCTAACTTTTTTTTGAAAGGACAACCCTATATAGGACAGCCCTGTATTTTAAACAAACTTTGGGATTTTTTTCTTGAAAACTAAACGGAGAATCTCTCCAAAAATGCGGGAATTTGTGTTCAAGATAATCTATAAAAATTATTTTAATAGGAAAATTACATACAACGAAATTGTGGAAATTTTTAAAACCATAAAATTTATAATATTGGATAGTAGTTTTATGAACCAATACTTATATTTATCCATAACAGATGGCGTTGTAGGTATTGGAGTATTAGGTAACGAGTATAGAAGGCACGGGAGACCGGGGTTCAATTCCCCGTCGGAGAGAAGAAAATGTAGGAACCGAGATATCCTGAAACCTGCGCTATAAATGTTAAATAAAAGCAATGATTTGGTATTACAACCAAACGTAACGAAGTTCTGTGTAAAATACGCAGACACGCAATTAACTTATCATCGACTATTCACTTTTAATAGCCCCTGTAGTGTACTCGCACCTAAATCTCCATTTACTTTCATATTTAGATACCTTTACGTACAAACTACATGTTCCCTAAGTTACTCTGGTAACTACTAACAAACTATTATTGATTCATTTATTTATTAGTCGAAATAAATGTTTGGTTTCAATTTCAAAATATTGTCTTTTATTTAATTAATTATAGAAGAGGATTTCAGACTACTTGGATTTGTTTTCTTCAAAATTTGACAATTTTTTGTGCCCAATCCATCCGTTATTCGAATTATTATTGTCGTTAACTAAATGGTTTCAACGGGCTTATCATTTTGTTTGTTGTTTTTTTGACAGAGTTCAAATTTAACATTTATAGACATTAGATAGACTCTACTATATTTTTATTTTAATATTGGTAAAACTGTTTAAACTATTTCTCGTAAACGGTATGAGATAAAAATTTGCTTAGTGTTGAACTTAAGGGAATAATCGTTCAATTTTTTAGTTACTTAATTAAAATTTTTAATGTTTTTGTTTTTCTTCAAATTTTGTAATAAATATAATGAAGTTATAAACAATTTAGAGATAAGTGAAAAGAAAATTTAAATATTAAGAAAACTATATTGTGATGCACACTAAAAAAAAAAAAATTATGAATATAATTGTTACTATCGAATACTATACTCTCTTTCCTACAAGAAAAACAACAAAAAATCTACTGCGACTTTTACTAAAATAATTATCTTACACAATGTTATTATTAAATAAAAATAATTCGATAATATAAATAACTAAATTTTAGTTGTAAATTTTTTCTATTTAATTCCCAACATTCTGTGATTAATGCTACATATGTTCCCAATGGCGGATTAAGAAAGACTATTCACCACCGTCCTAAGCGCAGCTGCAAAATTGCTGTCCCCCACCAATCGATATTAATTAGAATTGATTTATTGTAAATTCGGTATTGTCGTCCTAGATTGTCATCCACATAGAACGTGGATTGCAAGTCCAGTACAAGCAGTGTTAGATGGAAACAAGCGCTGTCATCAGAGCGCTGATGTCAAAAAACGGCATTGTCACTTGGGCGTCAAATCTGGTCACGTGACTCCATCGACGATCACTTTTATATTCATATTTTTAAAATCATTGAGGTATCTAAGTCGATAAATTTTATGTCGCTTACTACCACTTTTCGGCAGATTTTGCTTTTTTTTCACAGGCTAAAAATAACGTTTTCTAATGAATCCCGAAGTTTCTATTAATGTCAAAGTTATCATTCTCTCTCACTCTCTCTCATTAGAAGTATGTGAAACTTCATACCCGTCCAACTATTATCTGTTGTATTAGAAAAAATACTCGACAGAATTTAAAAAAAAAAACTAGGAGAATAAAGCGAAATATTTAATATATAAATTTAAAAAAAAAACCGTGTGTTACCGTTTTTGTTTTCGAAATACAAAATTTTTAAATTATTATTTTTCTTCAAAATAACATTATTTTGTATATGTGAACAGTGTATTTGCCTGTGTGTAGTATATGTGTGTTTATGTATTTGTGCTATAATAAAATCAAACCGGGTTTTTATCCTAATTATAAAACACAGTGCTGGAACGTCCTTAAGTTGTGGAGCGTATGCGTGTAGAAACTGACTGCACCGGTAGACACATTACACATACGATACTTGTCTATACGAATACTGTGTGTTTTGGACAGCTTTTTCTATAGTGAATCAATGTTAAATATTATTTATTACTGCCTGGCCGTCTGGTACTGTATGAAGTCAGTCAGTAAACATGTGATGAGAGTACACTTTAGTATGTGCATTGTGTTCCCACTCTTAAATGACAAACAAACAACCATACGCATACAGTATAGCTATGCAGTATGACTGACTTTATTTACATGTGTACAGACTGACTTCATACAGTACCATACGGCCAGGCAGTAATAAATAATATGTAACATTGATTCACTTTAGGGAAAAGCTGTCCAAAACAGTCATACAAATACTTCAACACGTATATTTATTTGTAAAATGCTTCACTTTGTTATAACTAAACAATGAGACGGTCAATAGTTCTCTTTTTTTTTAAATACACAGAACAACCCCAATAATTTATAGCTATGTTTTTAAAAGATTTTAAGTGTTGGTTTTTTATTAAAAATAAAAAACTGGTAGAAATACTGCTTAAAATGCTTAGTCTCCATTGCTCCCCATGTTAATTATTCGAACTTCACTTAAGTCTTTTTCGACTATGAAACGGTCAATCGATTTCAAATTCAAAGTGTGAGTGTAAAATAATAGGCTTATTAAGTGTGCAAAAATTTGGAACATTCTATAATTATGCCCATTAGCATGACAACTTCCTTAAGGGATGTAGCCAAGCTAAATTGTCACATTAACATAATTAACGACATATTTTTCTAATATAATTTCTTTTAGACTAATTAATTATACCTAGAAGTAAGTATCTCTTAAAATTTAGTTTCAGGAAAATTTAAATCCATATTCCATAATTTACCATCCGATGATTGTATAAAGATTTTAATATCTTTACCGTTGCAATTTCGTTCGATTCAATTTGAATTTTTCGTTAAGTTAACACTCTCCTCATCTTCGGTTGCCTCCACTGAAAAACGTTGTGGTAAATTTTGAATTAATCCACGTATACCAGTGGATGATTGTGGTCTACCATTATTATTGCCATTTCTCGAATTATCATTGTTTGATTTGAGTAAATTACGATTTTCTAATATTGTTGGCATTGGTGAACTACTGGATGAACTACGTCCACGTGTGCTGCGTCGAAAAGAATTCGAAAGTGGATGTAAACGATTTGAAATTGGTGATGATTGCGGTTGAGTACCAAGTAATGAGGTGATTAATTTATCTAATGCAGCCAAATCCGTTAGAGCCGAATTACGATTGGATTTTTGACCACCAGACGATTCGTTTAGTCCAAGTTGACGGGGTACCTGGAAAATAAAAATGATTTATTATAAAAAAAAAGCACACGTCAACGTAAAATTTTATTTGGATAATTTTGTGCATGGTAAACAGGAATTTTATATGTATACGAATTTTTGCCAAAAAAACAATTTACCAAGGCGTCGAATATCGTGTTTTTCGATGACTTTGCTATAAAAAAAAAGAAACAAAGACAAAATCAGTGTTTCCCTGAATATTTGTTTGCCAATTGTTTTTAATATAATCTTCGCACACAGCAACATTCAGGAAATTTCCACTCACAAAATATTTCATATTTTCGAAGTACTTACATCATCTGGAGCATGTAACGAATAGCTAACTCTTTGAACTTTACGATAAGTATCATCATCGGTAGCCTCTTTTAATGCTTGTTCCATAGCATCATCCACATCTGCTTGCGTTTTCTTATTTAAATTTTGCATATACCTAAAAAGAATATATTCACGTATAAATTGGATTTCAGTCACTCTTAAGAATAAATGAATTTCTTACGCTTGTCTTTCATCATCTTCAGCCGTGTGCAGAGTCGAACGATTAGTTTTACGTACTACACGAATATCATGCTCCCAAAAACGTTGTAAATCTGGTGTAGAAGTGTATGGTGCAGCAACTTCTTTGATTTTTAAAACAATTATCGCAGTGATAAATATACAAATTACATTTACAACTGTTAAACAACAACTGACAATTCCATTGATAAAAAATTCCACTGGAATGTAATCCGTGTACAGTGGTTTGTACGAAGAATTGCCAAAATATGCTTCACCATTGATATGTGGGATTTTAACACCAGGATATAACAACCAAATACATCCCAATGCCCAAAATAATCCCTGCAATTTTGTTATCAAATTTTATTAAAAACCTTGTTAATTAAGGATGCAATTACGAACTTTCGTCATGGCAAGTGCATGCACTAAATATACACAGTGAACAAATCTACATACGATTGTTATTATAAACTATTAGAATTGTCAAAACTATTTTTTCTATGCATCCGTAAAAATACTGTTAGTTAAAAGTTGCTTTTTCCGAAAATATATATTGGGGAATAGCCCTCTTCCCAGGGCCTGATTAAGATAATTCGCCACCCTAGGCTGCTGCAAAATTCCCGCCCCATCTTTTAAGGTACATTTTTATGCAGGCTTCGGGCGTAAAATCGCATGCATCCTCATAAAACAAAGATCCCACCCCTTAAATTTTACTTTCCTGTTTCTGTGGATACGAGCGACAGATAAAATTCTTAGTAGCTTTGGTACACAAAGATACATAGCAATTCTTTGGTTTCAACCTAGTTTCCTTAATTGATTAATAATTAATTAACGGTGCGTGTAAAAAAAAATGTCTCAGGACTTTTCGTTCCAAAATCGTACTCTCTACCTACCCTCTTATGGAACTCGACTACTTACGGGACATCCTGTATATTCAAGAAAACTATACTAAAATATGATTGTTAAGGAAACGGCATTTTTAGATTAACTTACACAATTAACTACGGGTGGCAATAATGAAGCAGAAATCGCCACACCAATTAAAGGGCCAGCACTCCCTTGTAATAAAGCTACTGCAACACCAGTTCCAGATGGTAAGGCCCACAACACACCCATCCATAATGCTCTTACATTCCCTCTGAAAAAAATGAATACAAATATTTACAGTCAATTTCACAGAATTTCTATTATCCCAAAATTAAATTACCTCCCTTTCATTTCTTCCGTTGGAAAATCACCAAAACCCCATGGCATTTCAGTTGTACCCAAAATTAATCCAAATATTAAGCCAAATACACATGATAGAAGCATGCCTATAAATAAACTTTTAAATCCAACTATTTGTAACTGACGATCTGCAATAATTGTACCAAATGTTAACGACATAACCGGACCCATCAATGGTGATACCAACATAGCAGCTACAATATTTGAGGCGTTATTTTCAATCAGACCTAATGCGGCCAAACAACTAAAAATGAAATGTTTGTATTAAAAGTTATATTAAAATTTAAATCAAAATTTGTGTTTTTTACTCTGCAGTTAAGACCAGCATGATGTAATCAAATGTTAGGTCACCTCCACTACGTACACCATCAACAACTTGTTTTACAGTTAATTTGGAACGAACTGAACTGACGAAATTATCCCACGTTTTCTTCTGTTCTACGTTTTCACTATACCATGAAAAAATAATACAAAATTTTTGTATGCGGAATTTACAATATGTATTTTTTTGAAGTAAACCTTTTTATCTACGAGACTATAAACTATATTAAAGATCTGGGTCGGCTTTAACTTTGTAACGGTAAGAAAATGGCTATAACTTTGGACGGAATTTACAATAACATTTTTGCGGTCAACCTTGTTATCTACGAGACTATAAACTAAATTAAATATCTGGGTCGGCTATAACTTTGGAAAGGTAAGAAAACGGCTTCTAATAGTTTTTCTGGAATCGTTAGAAAAATTATCTCCTATAGAGTTTTCTACAAAAAAATCGGGCACATACACACACATTCTTCCCTTTCTCTTTTTTATTCTTAGATGCCAGATTTAAATAGTCTTAATATGTCACTCCCACAATTAAGACGATTCTTACGACACCACATAACTTAAAATCCATCAAGACGTTTAGGCTACAGAGCGTACCAAAGAAATACACATACATACCATGTACAATACATTCACTCAAAAATCATTACCCTCTTTCGGGGGCAGTCGGATAAAAAGATAATTATTTTCGTCTTTTGTTTTTACTTACATTTCTTCCTCAATTGAAGTTCTTTCATCTAAACTGTTAAACGTTACGCTACATGGTAGAACACTTAAAAAAGGAAAAGAGTTTTAAAATAACGAAATTTAAATATTTAAAAAATTATCCAACCTACCTTACGACAGAATTTAGTTTAATCCCTATACCCAATTCTGTCAAACAATGTATACAATTTTCGCATGGATCTCCTGATGGTACAGGAAAAATTACCTCATAGTAATTTCCATTTTTATCACCACACCATACAATATGTTCAATTTCTAATTTTGTTAATAATTCGTCCAAAATCTGATAATGTTTGATTTTTGAAACAATAATAACAATTCAACTTCAAGCTACATTTAAACACGCAATTGGTAAATCATTATATTTTGGATATATTTAAAAAATCAACTCCTAATATTTCCATAAGTAATAGCACTGTAGTGAAAAGTCCGAATGTGTCCCTTAAACTTGGCCTTACGCACTACCGTGCTCTAGATTGTGACATCAAGCGAGTCGATTCTGTCTTTCAATAGTCCCACCACCATTATTAACCAGAATGGATATAGATACTAAGATACTACTGATGGCGCAAGAAACGAGAGAAACAAGACGAGGCGAGAATAAGGCAGCGAGGGACAAGACGAAAATTAGAATCCTGATTTTCTATAAATACTCGAGAGACAGACGATAGTACTCTCTTTAAATCTCTATAGATTTTTTGATCTATAAAAATGTACTTAATTTATACCCGACAAATAATATATACCAAGGAATATTCAGTTTAGTTCCGATTTTGTAACGGTTCAAAATATTAATTGCAGAAAACAAACTTTGGTATTGGTGTTCGTAAAATGACCTAATTAGCCCATTTCTGCAATTTTCCGTCCAACGAAAAGAGATAGCGAACCGAAATGTGTGTCGTATGTGTGTTCAAGAGCTAAAATGTAAGGTCAAGGTCCTGAATGGGCAAAATCGGGCCATGTTTGGACCAAATAGACCAAACTTTTTATCTTTGAAACCGTAAGACAGAACAAAAATTTAAAACAAAAAAAATAATAAAAATGATACCGGGTATTTAAGCAATTAACTCAGTTAGTTGTTATTTTCACTTGTTTCTTTAGTCTTTATTAAGATTTTTAAGTAATATTAAAATGTAAAGCAATGATTTTTTTTTTTAAATTGTATTTTTCCAAGAAAAACTTCAACTATAACAACAAGGCGAGACGAGACGATCGAAAACGTTTACAAGTCAATACAATACAAGAGACATGCTACTCTCGTCTCGCGGCATCACCAATAGATAGATACTGATTGTTTAAGACGTCATCAACGTATCCCTATTATAAAACAGGTAATAATTAATATGAAGCCATGTTTTTTTTAATTACCTTTTCCATTGGAACATGTACCAAATTGTCATCACGTTTCACTGGCATCATTGGTGCACCATATTTTTTAGGACTCTTTGGTTTTGGAGCATTTTTATTACGTAATTCGACATTTAATTTTAAATTTTCATCACTTTTTGGTGTTGGTATGGTTGGCACATATTTACTGATCGGTGATCCCGGATGTAAAGTATCAATCGGAGTACCATGCAATAGAATATGTTCGTAATTTGATGTTGGAACACAAACCACAAAAACAACACCTCCACCCATGTTTGTGTCTTAAAAATTAATGTTGACCGTTGCATACTAGAAAAAAAACAACTCGTGCCAATAGTTATTGTTATTAATTCTTTAATTTAGCGCTATACTGTTAATTAATTTAACATTGTTTGCTGTTCGTTGAAGAAAAAAACAATTAACAAATAAAATAATTTGCAATATTTTTATATAGTTTGAAATTTGATGAATAAAAAGTGTCGGCCTTATCCTTATAGGAACCAGGATATCCTGAAACCAACGCTTTAAATTTAAAATAAAAGCAAAGATTTGGGATTATAACCTAACGTTTATTTGGCCTTAATATATAACGATTAATTAATAGTGGTAATTGGTAGTTACCAGGTAACTCAGGGAAACGATACTGTACTCATAGGTATCCAAATGTTGAAGAAATAAATCAAAGATTTTGAATCGAGTACAATTGTTGGAGGTGCTTCCAAATTCGGTACACAAATTATATTTCTAAGCTTAAGTGCACTTGATGGAGAGTTAAGTTTTAAACATATGAGGAGCGAGATATTTCCACTGGTTCGTATACCTGAGACACCAAGGAACCCAAAAATTTATGTTGCCAGTAAGAAATAGACGAAAAATTTAAAATCAAAAAATATTGTTCTATTAAAAATGGACAACTTTTGTTTGAAATTTTTTTTTTGCCACAATTTTAGCTCAAACATAGGAGACTTTTGACTATAGAAGCATATAATATGTACACACAAATGCAATATATTTGAAATAGAAATTCACATATTTATGAGCTTCCTTAAATTAAAAACAAACTGATTGAATTTTTCAGTCAAACAAGGCTAAAATAAATAAAATTGGATTATAAACAAATGACCTAAATGATCATAAAAAGATTTGTTAAAAGCTGCTAATTTTTAATTAAAACATTTAATTAGATTAATAATTTGATATTGCTCTGCTAGCTTAACATTAAGCAGTGCATGGGGTAACACAATGCAACAAAGTTCATTTAATTTTTAAATAGGGCATTTAATAAGCATTTAATTAGCGTCTAATTATGAGACAATTATAATTGTGTTCTGCTCAGGTTGCTCTGTTAGCTTGAGGGACATGATAAAAACACAATGCCAGTTGTATATACAGCGTGTGTTCGTTTTGGGCGATTACACGCTTTCAGCGCTCACGTTTATATGCGAAATTCAATGGTGTTTGTAATGCCTTACGAATTGTTACAGTGTGCACATGACAGATATATAAACAATGGATAAATTGCTGCCCTATCTCAATGGATAAAGCATCTGTGAACGTGGTGTCTATCGTTTGAAGTCAACCATTAGCGTCCTTTGTCAGAATACACAGCGTCGCGTTGAATACTAAAAACACCGCTCGATGGCGCTGAAAGCTTGTAAGCGTCCAAAATGAATACACCCTAATGTTAGCAGTACGCTCTCGGAGGCAAGGCGAGAAATAACGAGCACGAGAGTGTACTCGTAACGCTTGGTTTACCTCGTTTCGACTTACCTTGCCTCGTCAACGCTCCATTAATGGTCGCTTTTTTTACACGAGCCAAAAGAAGCTAGTGGCGAATGCGAGCACCCTCGGTACAGTCTCGTCCACGTTCGATTCAACTTTCAACCGCCATTTTTTTAAAATTAACTATCAACCGCCTTAAGATTAATGGGTATCTTAATAGTATCTGAGCACGAAAATAAATAAAAACTGTAAAAATTTATGAGTACCATTTTTATTCTTATTGTGTCATTACTCATTTTAATATAATAATTATTTTTAATAGTTTAATCAAAAAATTACAACTCCGTAATTTTTAATTTAAAAATGTAACTTTTCAGGTATACCAACCAAATTTCTTTCCAAGCACGTGACTCACTAGCGAGAACTGTATTGCCGGCCGAACACTCGGCGAGAGTGTACACAGCTCCACACGCGGCTCCTCGCCTTACGAATGTCTCGCCAAATTGTGTTTACTGGATATATAAACCAAAAATAATAATTGAAATGATGAATTCTGTAGCTTGAGTCGAATATATTAAATAAGATCGCGTTAGTTGTAATTTTATTAAATATTAAGAACTATGTAGTGTCATCTATTATCGAGTCTACAAACAATACGTTTTGTTTGGACAATTAAACATATTGAATTCTTTGAATAAACATATAAAAAATATATTTAGTTAAGAAACAAACCTTGATACAATCATAATCGTGAATAATTCCTTGGAAAATCTCATTGAAACAGTAAATAAATTCATAGAAATATTTTAAAGAACATTAGCAGGGCATTTTCATTTAAAAAAGATTTCTAAACTGGCAAAAACTATAGATTTGCGTTATGAATGGAGAATTTTTTATAAAGATGTCCTCCGGATATGTTAAAATAAAATCCATAAAAAATGTTTAAAAAATATTATTTTATACATTGAATGGTACACCATTGTTGCTTCAACAAATCAATGAAGTTTTTGTAAAACGATCAATGAATTCCTTACAATGAATTTTACGACAATTTTTTAAGAATTGGTACTTTTATTAAACATTAAATCTATTTTTGTTTATAACAATAAATTACCTTTCTAACCGTAATCATTTTGAACAATTAATCAGTAGCAATGCAAACAAATCACTGTCAACGGATATTGAATTATAAAATAATATATTGTTATACATTTAAATATATATATATATATATATATATATATATATATATACAAATGTAGACATTGAAAAAACCCTAACACATACGACATACAACGACCGTGACAATGTTCAATGTGTAGATTTTGACCGGTGTATTACACGAATAATAACAATAATATTATAATACGCATGCGTTAAAAGCCCCCAGCACCGCGACGCACAGCTGACAGTGACGCCCTAGCGTCGTTATAAAATCTAAAATACCGCTATATGTTTAACTGTATAAACAGCATAAACATACATGAATTTCATATTGAGTGCAGTCTGTTTTATTCGAAATCGTTTCAACATATCGTCGGAATAATTATTCACACACACACACACAAAAATGATTAAAAATAGTAATAATTAATAAAAAATAGATTAGAAAATTAAATTTTAGAAAAAAACATGTCCCTAATTTGAACTTTTTGGTAATTAATGTGATTTAATAAGCAAAAAATTTTTATGGTGTTTCAAAAATTATTTTAGTGTTTTTGTGATTGAATCTAACAATATTTAAATTAAATTTGTGATTTTTTTTTAAAATTCTGGTGTTATAAAGTAAGTATTAACATTATTCAATCTTTTCTTCGCCAAAAAAAGGACAATAATTGTCACATTTTTATCAGTCTATGAAAAACAAATTATTTACTGTCGATATTATGTCTGTTTACAAATAAATTTTATAGCATTTGCAAAGTAAAATATTTTACAATTGATAGAAAAGGGTAAACGAGTATTATGGGCCACATAAGTTGTGTTCTTTTTTTCAAAATTGTATTGTCATTTTTTGTTTTAATCATTCGGTGTTTGGGAAAATGTTTCTAATAAAATTGGTTGGTATACATTTATAATGAATAACTTGGATGAATAAAGCACAAAATGATTATACAATTTTGAAAAAAGGCCACAACTTCTGTGCTCCATAGTACATAATAAACACATAGCCAAAATATTGTACCGCATTCGTTAACGCTTTCTGATACAATGCCCACAATGATAACATCTGAAATGTTTTGATTAGTTCGGTACATGTTTGAGAAACCGTTCGGCAATTCGGGTAATATATTTAATACATTTACATCGGGTTATATATTTATTGAATTATAATATTACAACCCTTACAAATCACATTATCCTGTCTGTCTGAATTTGTTTCATTAAAATCAATCAAAGAATGATCAATAAATGTGTATTGTTTAAAATTTTAAAATAAAAAAAAACAATTTTATGTAAAAAATTCATTTAAAAAAAGAGAATAGACTTTGTTTAAAAGTGTGTTGTAAATTTTTATCAGTTGTAACATTATTTAGTCATTTTATGAGAATTATATTAAACAGTAATAAAAAAGAAAAGATTACTGACCTTCTAATATTTAAGATAAGAATTTATAATGTTTCTGTAAATTTGATCTTATATAATTGATGCTAATTGTTTAATTATTATTTTATCTTACATTTATAATCATTTGTAAACTCATAAAATTTGGATGGATTACTCTCACTATTAATATAAATTTATATAACTTGTGTTCATTTTAAAAAGTTTCCACAAAAATATTTCTTAAAATATGCATATTAGGCAAAAAAATGTTTCAAACAATAGTGGCTTAGTTAAAGAGGGGATGGGTGCCATAATGCAAGAGATGTGTTCACGTGGTATAACTTATCTTTTAAAAAATAGAAATACTTAAACATAAAAAATATTTATCTTATAAAAACAAAAAACTTTTGTTTGAAACTTTTTTCATTCATCTCATAGTTTTCGAGTAAAGACGGTGTATATGTTGTGTAAATTTTGTATTAACGCTAGAAATATTGGATGCATGAAAAAAAAAGTGTCAAAAAAAAGGTTGTTTTTGTTTTTCTAACAACACATAAAAACAAACTTTTGTTTGAAACTTTTTTGCATACATTGAATATATCTGAATTTAATATTACACATTTACACCAAAACTATGGGATGTATTGACTCAGTGATAGTTTTATAGTTGAAGCCTTCTTATCAGATACCATGGTTACCGTCCAAGTAGCCGAGCGGCCTCTGGAACTGTGAGGTTATGGGTTCGATAGGGCGATTAATTGACTAAACTGTCGACGTATGGACAATAAATAACAAAGTAACAGGCTATACTTGTGAAGGTTTTCTGCAGTTTTCTTCACGAACTCCAGATGAATATCGACATAGTTCCTATCAGAATCGGCTGCAGCCGCACATCCTACCAATTCATAGTCTTCACATAAAAATTCCTTCCACATCCTCACATCCTTAGGCATCACAATGGACCTTATGGTCATAGTGTAGCCCGTCCAGGTCAATCGCTACAATCTATCTATCTATGGGATGTATGAAAAAATTTTCAAACGAAAATTGTTTGTTTTTATGAGATAAACATTTTTTGTATTTAAAGATTTTCTCTATCTTGCACCGTTAAAAAGATTATTTAATACCACGCGCACATAGATGCATGGTTCAAAAATATTATTATTTCATAATGTTTCCCTGTTTACTAAGCAACGTTTGTTTGAAACATTTTTCTAAGAATGTAGATTTTCGTTTCACTTAAATTTATCTTCGGCAATGAGTCAATTACTTAATCAATTGTTTGTCGCGTGTACTTACGGGTCGGAAAAGGATTTTTGAAATTAAATTATTTATCATCTGACCTTTAAAAAATAATGCCATATCTAAAACTTTCGTGGGCGAAGCTGCGGGAGTGGTGAGCAAGTATACACAAAAATGTATACCGTCTGTTTTGGAAAGCTTTGCTAATAGAGAATCAATGTGTGTGTGTATACGTAATGAATAATAATATTATAAATTAAGTGGGCATAACTAAATCCCCACTCTTAAATGACATCAATCAAACATCATACCACAAGCAGGCAGATGTTTGTAAGTATGTGTATGTATGAATGGTTTTATAGTAAATATTTTATTTATTTATTTAATATTGATTCCCTATTAGAAATGCTTTTGAAAACAGACTGTATATATGTATTAGGAATAAAAAAAATCCATTTATGTAACAATATTATTTGTTTTCTCAATACGTGTATTGTCTACTGCTGTCTAGGGATCAACATCAACATAATGATACCATATTTATTCAAACCTTTGGCAACACTTAATATTTTTTGTTTATTCACTATTATTATTTAAATATGTGACATGAAGGGAGTTCCAGCATGAAATCACTTTTTGACAGATTTTGTTTATTTTTTTTCGCGGGCCAAAAATAACCTTTTCTAATAACTGCCAAAATTTCAGATAATTAAGTAATCATTCTCTCTCATTAGAAGCATATAAAACTTCACGCCCGTCCAACTATTATATGTTGTATTAAAAAAAATACTCCACAAAATTTAAAAAAAAGATAGTAAAGATAAATATTTATTAAATAAAATTTTTTTTAAATCGTGTTTTACCGTTTTCTTTTCGAAATATAATAGTTTAAAATTTTTTTCTTTCAAAATTACATTAATTTGTATATCAATTATATATATGTATGTATTGTGTGTGTGCTGGAACAAACCGGTTTTTTGTCCTGGCTATACAAGACAGTGTTGGAACTACCTTAAGGTTTAAAGTATTAACTTGAATCTTCAGACGGTGCTATATCATGTAAGAAATGTATGTAATAGTGGATTTCAGTGCCAAAAAACTAAAGCTCGAAACCATCCCTAACCATTTGCATCTTATAAGGGATTATGAGGAATAACATAGTCTCACGCAGTCGTTAAATAGGGCAGTCAGTTTGTTCGTAGCAAAACTGTTGGATTATTATTCTCCAAGAAACGTATGGAATGTGATTGAACTATTTTGAATTTTCTCCTGTAATTTATATGATCTATAACCTTGTTGCATTGGGTATCATGAAACATTAATCACGAAAAAGTATATAAGTTTTTCCGTATTATTAATTTTCTATATAATTGGTTAGAATTAGATATAATAATGCAAATTAGAAAAATTTACGTAACAATAAAATTTATCAATTTAGTTTCCTTGTAGTTGCTTGCAATCCAGGTTGAGAAAAATATATTCTCTATTGCTTAAATTGCTTTTAGGCTCTGAACATAGGTTTACATTGAAGAACACTCCGCGAAGTTTGAGGAATATACACAACCATGCCATTGACAGATAGATTGTAGAGGCCGTCCTGGACGGACTACACTTCGACCATAAGGTCCATTGTGATGCCTAAGGATGTGAGGATGTGAGTGGAGTGGAAGGAAGTTTTGTGTATAGACTAGGAATTGGTGGGATATGCGGCTGCAGCCGACTCTGGTAGGTACTATGCCGATATTAATCTGGAGTTCGTGAAGGAAACTGCAGAAAACCTTCACAAGCATAGCCGGTTACTTCGTTCTTGTCCATACGCTGACAGTTTAGTCAATTTTAGTCAAAACCGTTCCTTTTTTCCCTAATAATTGGCAAACTGCCGATGACTGGGTTCGAACCCATAACCACCCAGTTCCAAGTAGACATAACGCCTTAGCTCGGCTAGTTAGACGGTAACCATACTATCTGATTCGAAAGCTTCAACTATACAACTATCACTGAGAGTTAATTACTTTGTCGATGGGACATGATGTAAAGAAGATTGACTCCTTGATGTGTCAATTATCCCGCCGGTTGTTTAAAAGGGTAAATTTATTTGATATCTCGTCAATCGTTGATTAAAAAATTCGATAGAGGCAATTTCATAGAAAGTAAACATTCCAACAAAATTGCTTCTTACAACTTTGTCAATGCATTCAAAAGTTGTAAAGATATTAAGAAAATGAAAACCTTTTTCCCAATAAACCTAATGGTTGACGAGTATGCAAGCATGGTTTATCCCAAAGTGATGGTAACCATAGTCACTAAGTGGACAAATGAATACTGTAATTTTTTCGTAAATAAATCTAATATAGAGCACGGTAGTGCGCAAGGCCGGTTATACTATAAAGCTAGAAGTGAAGCTGTCACACTCACTGATCTATACAAAACCTAACCCACTTCTAAACATGCGGTAGAAAGATGCGGTTTTTTTGCATTCGACGCGAAATTGCTTGAAACCGACGAGAAAAATCGGAAAACTTCAATTTATTCATTTCAACCCCCCCCCCCCCCCCCGGAAAATCGAAAAAACACCCCCAAAAAACTTTTTTACAATTCATGCAATGTTATTTTCTGTGACGCGGTGCCAAGATGGTGGCCGCCTTGGGGGTCAAGGGGGGTACCCCCCTTGCGAGCAGAGTGAGTTCACTATTCACTATTATCTAGTGTTCAACTGAAACCTAAAATCGCGTTATAGGCCCTTCTTGGATCTGCCATTGTTTGCATGAGGTGTGTGTTTGTGTCTGTTTCTCAATTACTTTTACATATTATCAATTTTCAATCAATAGTATTAACATAGCCAACAAATAGACTTATCTAAATTATAAATAACTTTAAGCGATTTTTCTTTCAAGAGTTCGTTAATGGGGAAAAGGGAAAAGATGTGCTTAGAGGTGGGGTGGGTAAGATATATAATTTGGAATAAATCTGTTAAGATTAACAAAATGGATAAATATATTATGAGTAAAGTTATATGCAAATAAATTTGACTACAACTAATCTAATTCCCATTTTTTCAGTCACTCTAATATTTACAGAAATATTTTCGTGCATAAAAATTTAAACAAAGAACATTGAACTTAATATTTCAATTTCATCAAATTTTTAAGAGAAATTAGTTTAACCTTAATATAAATAAATATAAAAAATTTATTTATGAAATATTAAAAAAAATTTTTTGATGATAATAATTTTCCATAAACGCATCAAAGATTTTAATTGTTTATACATTAATTATGTATCATTAACATAATTATAATGTATGACTTCTTTATATGTTTTTTTATACTATTAGCATTTACACGTATTGCTACTATTAGTATTTAAGTACAATGATTTAATTTATTTCATTCAATGCCATTTATTTAGAATAAACTGTTATTGATAAAACCAGAAAAATTAACCGTTTAAAAATCAATGGTGCACTAAAGAACGGGCAGTGGGCAGGTCCCAAAGGAACTTGAGTACGCAAAATATAGGGACCGGTAACATATGCTCAGATTCGAATACCGGCAGCTGGCAGAACTCGACGTGACAAATCGAAAGTAACGGAAATATGATATAATCTGTGAATAAAAGTTTATTTTCGCAATCGGTATCTCGAAAATTAAACAAGAAATCGAAAAATTTTATTCTTTACTTTCGATTTGTCTCGCCAAAATCTATAAGAAACCGTAAAATCGTGGCACCTCGGTAATTCTAGATATATTTATATATTTTTGATCTCATTAGCATGCATTGTGCCAACACCGAACCGCAAATCTTTTTGATGCCCGCTTTCCAAGTGAACAATAGCGAAGGAGAAACGAGCGTAAAATTACCATTCTGTTCATCCTACTTTTTTTCCGATCCTTTTATTGCAAAATGAACTGAAATAAAAATAAAATAAAATAAACTTAAAATAGAAAAAAGAGATTGACAACGAAATTAACTTTAATGTAAACAAAAGCATGGGGTGCTCTCTACTTACTCTTGTAAAAGTAGAGCCATTATGAAGATATAAGTAGAGAGCACCCCATGCTTTTGTTTGGTGAAAATTCTACATCGATTTTGGATAACGAACACATAATATCTTTATTATATATATTACAGTCTGTCATGTTTCAGTCATTCCTTTTTTCCTATACAGGAAAAAAGAAATTTTATACTAGTGAATATAATGCTGATTTCTTTTTCAACAAGGTCAGGTCATGTGTAACTTATTATACTATACATATTGTTCTTTATATACCATTTTTCTCATAAAAATGGTCCATTTTATTTGGTTCCGCTTATTTTCGTAATTTGTAACAAAACCATCACCCAACGCATTTGTTATAGTTGATTGATTGATTGATTTGTGTTGGGGTCTAAAAAGTATTGTACTTCGACCTTAAGGTCCAATTTTATAGTATGCAACTAATAAAGTTTACATTTGTGTCATTTGTAAAAAAATCGCTATTGTTATACCTACCTCATTTCTGGAAACAATTAATTGTTATAGGAATCGAAATTTTTAATTTTTTTTAAAATCATTTTGTAATCCACTGATGTAATTGTCTATGATTTATGCAAACTATAATTTGCATGCAATTTATGAAAGCAATGAAAGTAAAATTTAAAAATTACAAAAACAGTTTGGCTTCAGTAAAACCTAGCTCTGTTCGATATTATACTCGTAGTATGGCGCGTGGAAATGACATAAGTAGCATTTCTATAGACCAAAAAGTTGGCGATAATGAATTGTGTTACGTTTGGATATTCATATAATTAGGGGTAGGGGCGGATTGTGGTGGCTATGTTTATTTGTTTTTATCAAAAAACAAACGCAACCTTTTTTGGCTACGGGTCAAAATCTACCAAAATTTGAGTATTATGACGACGTTTTGGGTTAGAGGTATTTTCATTTTACAACAGTATTTTTTGGTTAATAATAATATAAATTATATAAAATGAGCTGAATGCGGAGAAAATCGCAAAGGCAATATTTTTTAAACTATGTAGGAAGTGATGCCCAACACGTTGATTTTCTATTCCAAAATTTTCCGAAATGTCTTGAGTTTATTCCTCCATAACATTGATATTCCATAATTCAAGTGAGCCACTCTTGAAATTATCAAATGAATCACTCGATGACCTGCAGGTTAAAGGCTGCCGTCCCAAGAGCTTGACAAACTCCGGTTTCTTCTTGGATTTGATTTGTTACATATTAAATCATTTGCATTTTTTTTTCAAATCATTTGCGAATTACTGTTATGGATACGACGAAACGAAATTTACAAAAATAATTGATTATACTCCAATGGCAAGTGATAAATCAATTATTTTAATGACCATTTGTAATGCCGTTTGTAATGTAAGATGATAAAACATATTGAGTAAATCATTGAGTGTCCTGTCGTTAGATTAATTGAGTGCCTTTCCAAAATGAAATATACTTTATATTTTTCTACTTTCAATTATAAAGGACAATTTGTCTCATATTTATCGTCGTATAAAGTTTTAAGTCTAAAATATTCCAAATTTGTATATCAAAATTCAATGGTTAATCCAAATAATCTAATAATCCAAAAACCTGTGTATATCGGTTCACCCAGTAAAGTCAAATATTTCCTATATCAATCAAACAAAGTGCACCTTTTGATAAATAATTTGCCTGCTTGAAATGTATTAATATACTTCTTTTTTTGCGTTAAAATTTGAAGAAACGGTGTAGGTGGTGGTCCATTTTTATGATCCGAAATGTATTCGTATATATTCTTAGAATAGAATAAACTAAACCACATATAACACTTGTTACGAAATCGATTTTTGTTTTATATGGCACCAATTCTGAATGAATAATATATATATGGTTAGAAGGTCATTGTTAAACATTTATATATTTGGCACAAAATAATTAGTTTTTTTTATTTAATGAGAAAAATTATTGTCTCAACAACGTGCCTCATGCGTGATCTATATTTTCATATTTGATTGATTTCCGATTTAATTTGTTTCTAGAGTTCGTACAAAAATTCAAAATGTAGAAAAGTTTTATTGTGAACTCTTTGTGAACATTTTAGAATTTCTTTACAACAAATTTAACAAATATGTGTATATATATATATATATATATATATATATATATATATATATATATATATATATATATATATATATATATACATATATTTATATATATATATATATATATATATATATATATATGTAAATTGACGCTAATTATCTTTATTGATTGGGCTAACAGCTTCTTTGGAATATTTATTGGAACTTTTGGTGTAATGAACTCCGCAGTCAGACTTATTTTCAAGATTTCAAACTTATTTTCATAACATAAATTTAATTGGAATCCTCAAGGAAATAAAAAATGGATGTTCCTATTATTACAAATTTCAAAAATACTTTTTCTATGGACCCATTACTGAAAATATACCATTACTTAAAACACTATAAAAATAATTATTACTAGATCAAATCCAACTTTTGTTTATATTGCGCGCATAAGAAACGTTATGGTTTAATTAGTGGATAAATTTTTTGTACGTATTTTTTTTTCAGAATTAACTTTGAAAAACTTGAGAAATTTATGATGGAGCGACTCAGTACAGAACAAAGAACTAAAGAGTTGTTCCTTTTTATTTTGAAAGTCAGCATTCGATTATTTCAGACACAAAGATCATATCGAAATTTCTTTCATGTTCCGACAATTTACCGATTGGCGATTCAGCGTTTTCGGCAACATGGGGCTATTTGTGAACTTCCGCGTGCTGGAAGACCTCGTGCAGTTCGAAATGATGTGAACATTGCTCGGGTGCAAGCAAGTGTTGAGGAAAACCCCGAAACTTCCTCCAGGCGACATTCTCAACAGTTGTTAATTTCTAGACGGCCATTGCAAATAATTGTACATACGTTACATCTGTTCCCATATAAGATTCAATTGGTTCACGAGTTAAAACCAAATACAATGCACAAATATGCATTCATTAAATAAATCATAACGTTACTTATGCGCCACTCTATAGAAACAAAATTTTATTTTCCTATAGATCTTAGTTTTTAGCGAATTTCCTGAAAGGAAATAGAGCTATTGGTCCCGTACCGAAGTCAAAATTTTGCAAAAATTTCTTCAAATGTCCATCGATCCTACCTAGTAGATGTCAAAAATCACCATCTGTAAAATTAATATATATATATCTATGGACATATATATATATATATATACATATATATATATATATATATAAATATATATATATATATATATGTGTGTGTGTCTGTAATCACTCTAGCGGTCACAGTTTTCTTTTTTTCGGAATGAAATTTGGTATTTGAGACGATTTTGGTATTCAAAGGTCAAGTTCGTTAATGGGTAAAATCGGACAAGGGGAAAGGGGGGTTTAGAGGGAGGGGTAAACACAAAATGTCACATATCTCCCTTAATATTCGAAAAATCGAAAAATTTATAAGAAATAAAGTTGTAGGTACTAAGTTTTACTATAATTTCGTTTCTTATCATTTTTTCTGTTACGCTAATATTTACAGAAATATTGACGGTTTAAGATTGAAAATTAAATTCCTCACTATCTCTGTACATATTAGATTTTGAGCTAAAATGATAAGGTGATAAATTGTAGCAAACATGATTTTCTACAACTTTATTTCTTACACATTTTTTGATTGTTCTAATATTAAGAGAGATATTTTGTATTTTGTGTTTTCTTCTTTCTTTATGCCTCCATTTCCCCTTGACGTATGTCATTTATTAAAAAATTGGCCTTGCAAATACTAAAATCATATACAACATTTCATTTTGATCAGACTAACAGTGTGATCGCTAGAAATGATTTATGTATTTTAAGGAGATTCGCTAAGTTGAAGCAGCTCCTGCGTAACGAATTTTTTTGAGATCTATGTGAACAGAACAGATATTCAATTAATTATATAATGTAACACATATTTTCTTTTTGTTTCAGATATTTCGCAACGAAATTCAAATATAATTAAGGAATCATTTTGATAATATTATGTTCTAGACGAGTTTTGTATCAAATAATTAATTACTAATGATTTCAATATATAAATGTTGGTTTTATAAAAATAAATTATACGTAATGTATTTAAAACAACAAAATTATAGTAAAAAAAATTCATTAAAATATTTAAAAAAAGAAGTAAAAAATATATTATAGCTAAAAATAATTCAAAAGATATTTTAAACAAATTTTTTTTAAATGTCAATTAAATAATTTTTCATTTCGTAAAGACTTTACTTTATTTAATACAAAACAAAAACAAAATTAAAACATTTTTAAAATGCCCTATTCACTGAAACATGGTGTAAACTTATCGCGTCGGGCATGTAGGCGGCCATTTATAATTTATATATTATTGTTAATGATGGTAACAGCATTCAATCATGTGATCGCTGAAACCACCGATAATGCTCTACCACTCTCAGTACCAATCGCACCCAGTGCCGGACATTTTACCCCTGATCCAGATATGATGAGTAATAGTTTTGAGGAAACATATCCTGGTCTACAATTTGGACCAATGGGGCCAAAAGATCGTGAAAGTGCTGAGAATAAACGTAATCCAGCGCCAGAGTTACGGACGGGCGGTTCAGGCGGTTCAAATGGTTATAGTGATACAACACCATTAAATGGACAAGATGGATCCACGGAATCGGGTGTTGAAACTATTACAAAGAAAGAAATTAAACGGTATCCGGTTTTTTCTGTGGAATTTCATCGTGTTGAAACACCTTTCATTATTGGGTTATGGATTTTTTGTGCTAGTTTAGCGAAAATAGGTAAGTTTCTATATACATTTTTTTCGATTGGTTTTTATATTGAAACCGGGAATTTATCTATTTCCTTCATTGATTTAGTTTAAGTATAGAAGAAATGGTAATGTTTATACATCGGGTTAAACGGGTTAACCAATTAACAAGGAAGCACTCTAGCTTATCCCTCAATTTTTCACCACATTGGATATTAGCTTTTTCCCCTTAAAATATGGCTGTTGATTTTAGTTCAAAATTTTTTATTTGGTTTTTGGTCTATTTTTACGATTAGTTAATTTATGATATTAGTCCTAAACATTACTTTTTACGATCAATATATTTACCCAAGATAAGATAAAATAAGAAAGGAGGGAGTGCGATGTAAAGTCTTTCATTTTTGCCACCTGAAAAATCTATTGTGACATTTCCCATATTTATGAGGAATCCCAGACCAGGTTCAGGGCTTTGATGAAACCTGGAATTTAACTTGGGTGAAGTTGCCTCACTTCACTTGGTAACGGAAAAGCTCTATCTAGGAAGTTCAGTCTTTTATGGATGGCAGCCATCGTAACTTCATAGTAGATGTCCCGTTTTTTCTACTATCTCATCATAGTAACATTATCGACCTAGATAGATAGATAGATTGCAGCGGCTGCCCTGGACGGGTTACATTTCGACCATAAGGTCCATTGTGATGTCCTAAGTCCAAGCATAGCCGGTTACTTCGTTCTTGTCCATACGCCGACAGTTTAGTCAATTAACCGCCCCTTTTTTCCCCAATAATTGACAAACTGCCAATGTTGGGATTCGAACCCACAACCTCCCAGTTCAAAGTAGGCATAACACCTTAGACTGATCGGCTACTTGGTCGACCTAGCCTCGACCTAGCCGATCTTCTTATGAAACACAGTGGACAGTGTCCAGGCAGAAATTCGGTAAAGATATTAATGCCTGGTTTGCTAAGTTATAAGTTTTTTCCTGGTCTGCTTAGCCCTCCTTGACGAACCAATGCACCTTACGACTAAATGTACAATCTCTGTCTATAAATTATTACACTCGATTTAGTTTAAAACGAATGTACTGTGATTAAGTGCCACTGATAGTATACTGGGATTACTTGGCACTGATAGTCTCTACAAATCTAAATGAATATGATAAATGTTAATTGGGTAGCTTTTATTTTATTTAAAACTAAAGTGAAAAAATAAAGCTCGAAACTTTATTAATTAATATAAAAACAAGTATAAAACTTTTCACTTTATTATTAATTAAATAAAAATGATTTTAAACTGATTTAATTATTAACTGACGATAATTGATTCAGTCACATCAATTAACAAAATTAACATTTTTACCTCTATGCACAGACCACAATATAAAGGTTATTTGTTTAGGGTCCAAAATTGATGTTGAGTTTCCATCGGATATACAAGTTGTTCTGAAATTTATTCAAGAAAGCTATACCACGGTGTAGAGCTGTCGAAAGCGTCAAATCGAAAAACTTTATTCAACTTTTTTGTTTGTTTTTTGCAGTTCTACACCGTGGTATAGTTTTCTTGCATGAATTTCAAAATACCCTGTTATGTTTTGGGACCTTCTGTTTGGCCAAAAATACCATTCGTGTTTGTGTTTGTGAGATGATATATGAATAGATATTTGTGTATGCGTTATCTCAAAAAGGAAATGAAATAGATCAGCCTGAATGAATACATCATGCACAAAAATATACTTATAATGTACACTTCCGTTCATAAAAATTGAACCAGTTGAAACATTCGAAGTGTTACTGTATGTAATACTATTGATATATTTCGTAATATATATATTTAGAATGTGACTTACTAGTTCAATTTTTATGAACGGGAGTGTACACAGAAATATCAATATCGTATAATCAAAATGACATATGTCAACATTCAGAGGACATACTGAATTGAAATGTTTCTAGTTTTAACCAGAACTTTGGAATAATTTTGTAATAATTTTATAAAATATTATGCTAAATATTATTATTTGAATCTGGCAAAATATTATAATCTTTACGTGACATTTGAAATAACGCCAGAAAATATTTTTATAAAAATAATAGTTTTATACCTTTATTTTTGATAAATGAAATTACCATACTTTTTTTGTAAAATGAATAATTCTTGCATTCGAGTTGAAGTTTATTTTTACTCAAATTTTATTGAGTACATCTAGTTCTCTTATGAATCATGGCTCTATATTCCGCTAGCAAGTATTCCAGAGTTTATCCTGATTCCCCACAATATCCATTAGTTAATAAATTCATGAAATACATATTGAAATTATGGCACGTTGGTTAAATATAGTTACACTCCAATAAAGTGGCATAATTTCAATATATATTTCATGAATTTATTAACTAATGGCTATTGTGGCGAATCAGGATAAACTCTGGAATACTTGCTAACGGAATGAGAGCCGTGATACATAAGAGAACCAGATGAATAATCTGTGTACACTGCATATCATACAATTAAAAAGAATCTAACGATACCTCATATGTAAAATCGATCAAGCCATTTAGGCTACAGAGCATGCCAAAGAAATAGATATACACTCGAAAAGCACTACACTCCTTCAAGGGCAGTCGGGTCATAACGAATAATCTCTGGCAACATAAGTCTTGCATAATACAGCCTATCATAAATGCTATGGCACTATATTTGTTATATTAGATATATTCATTTGGCATAGTTCTGTAATAAGTAAGTTTATTATACTGTTTTTTATACTTTTAGCTTTAAATGTCATGAGTGGACTACATAAGAGAAAAAATAACTATCTGATAAAAATATTTTGAAATTATAATTATTTATCTCAATCTACTTAACTTAATCTGAGTCATTATTTTTGTAGTTTAAAAATTTCTATTTTGACTGCATTGCGTGATTCAACATGTAGTGCATGTTCGAATAACGATTTTGAATAGCTAATTTATAATTATTTATTGAATGTCACATATGTTTACTTCAAAATTTACTTCCGCGATAAATTGAAATAATATTATTTATCGATTTTGTCATTTAATAAATTAATAATAATAAACAATAAACAATAAAGTTATAAAAACATTAATAATATAAATTATATATATATATATATATATATATATATATATATATAATAATTGTAAGTAGTCTTCAATTTATTATTAAAGTTTAAAAAAAGAAGTTCAAAAGTTAAAATATAATTTTATATTGTAATACTACTTACTGTTAGTAACTTTTTCATATGTTGTTATGAGCTTGACCGCCGTAACCCAATAATGTAGCATCACCACAAGTTGATCTCGATAATGGAATTAGAAATTATGCCACAAAATAGGAATCACAATTTTGGTAGCCCTCATCAAATTGCATAATTCAAGCGACCATGAACAAAAATATCCAACGTCCATAAACGTATCAGAGCAAACTTCTGATACGTTTTGATATAATTTAACATCAATAAAAGTATCAGAGCACACTTCTGATACGTTTATGTTACACAAATTAATATGTGCTTAATAATTTTTTTGACAAATAATGTATATTGTTTATTGTGTTATTTACAACGCAATGAAACAAATTTTTACATTGCCTTGTAATTTGAAGGTAATGAAAAAATCGTGCTAATTGATTTCACTCGAAAAAATACTTTGGAAGAAAATTGTTCATTATACATATACTAACTGATACAAATTATTATTTGTATATACTTTAAACGTCATAGTACTGTACTAATATCAATTTCCATTAAGGTTACGAAGACATAGTATGAAGAACTAGCACATACTATCGAGACAAATATGTAATTGAATTTTTAATTAATATTAATATGAAAAAATCAAATCCAGAGGTCCAGGATTCGATACCTTATAATTAAAAATTAAATGGCATGTATGTCTATATAGCATACGCTAGTTCGTTCGTACTATGTCTTTGTAGCCTTAATGGAAATTGACATTAGTATAGTATTGTGACATTTAATATATACACAAATAATAATAAAAAAATGTTGTATACAAAAGTTGTTTGTTTTTATTCGATAAACATTTCTTAAAAATATAAACATTTTCTCTATCTCTCATCGTTTAAGGTTTTTAGCGTAGATGCTACGAATGCATAAAGTGTAAACTTTTTAGTCTACACATCGCTCAAATGTAGATTTCTATTAGTGAATTTTCAGAATCGGATCAGCTATTCCAGATATTACCTCAAACAAACTTTA
Organism: Nineta flava; assembly: GCA_963920215.1. Lineage (NCBI taxonomy): Eukaryota > Metazoa > Arthropoda > Insecta > Neuroptera > Chrysopidae > Nineta > Nineta flava. Next base: position 101,778,215 of record OY986042.1, read on the forward strand.
CTACCTTTTTATATTAGTATAGATTTGTGTCAACAGATGTTAAATATACATAAACTCGATATACGTAAAATGGTTGGTCGTATCATAAAATATTATATCGAAAACATATTCGATACACAAAATTCAATCAAATCGAATCGTCATTTTATTATACCTGTATGTATAAATTTATCAATATCTTCAAGAAATTACAATTATTTTTCACAAACTGTAAGTGTTTTTACAAAACCGAAAATATGTTATATAATTTATTAACCTTGGCAATTTAAAATTACCTTTTTATTATGGTATTTTATTGATTAATAAAATAATTGATTATTTGAACACATACACACACGTGGTTGTCATATATATTATATATAATAGCTAATTAATGGTCTTGAATTGTTTATTTAATAAATCTGTTTAATGCATTTTATACGAAGACTTTAAATATTAACAAATGTCTGACTAACCATGTTAAGATTAATTAATTATTATCATTAAAATTAATTATTCTATTAGTGTTGATCTTGTCTGGCAATGGTTTATACATTGCTGTTAATTTTGTACGATAATGCATATGTGTAGCTAATTAATCATTCTCTGTAACTGATATTTAAAATTCACTCGTATTTTTTGAAAGTTGATTTTTTTAGAAAGAACTTACAGAATACTGAACATGGGGCTCCTACGGTAACCAAGGCGCCACTTCGGATTTATATAGAACTCGTCGAGATAAATCGAAAGTAAATAATACAATTTTTCTATATATCTCTTACTTTTCGAGATATAGATTATTATCTATATCTCGATGTATTATCTATTATATATTACCGAGATCGTTTGCAACGACGAATCGGTTATTTCGCCTAAATGGAAACCTTCCCGACCAAAATCTTATATGAACACATACGTTTACATACCGCCTATAACAACATCGAATAAAGCGAGGAACCTTCGAAATTCGCCGGCTATAACGATCAAACGTCATACTTTTTCATTAAAACAACACATTATATTGAACCTTATTTTGTCTAATTATTAACAGGGTAATTATTAGCTGTGCACTTCATCCCACCCCACTCGCGCCTCTTACGCGTTTTATGCCATTTCAACTATCGGATATAGCGTCCTTAGTTATGTGGTCCCTTGAATGCCATTATATCCGGTTTCAATATATTTATATATATATATATATATATATATATATATATATATATATATATATATATATATCGAAACCGGATATAACGACATTCAAGGGATATATATATATATATATATATATATATATATTTGTTTTCATTTCTACTCTATTACGGAATCTATAGCATAAAATATGCTTCCGTATACACACATATATTTGTATAATCTTAAAAATACAAACACGTGGAAAGACTTCGTTAAACTTTATTACAAAAATAAACAACAGCTTATGTTTTTGTAGTATTACCTATCTGTACGTTCAAAACGAGAGTTCGGTCCAATTTAAAAAATATTCTATTCATAGCTAACGAGTCAAAAACAAATTATAGTTTATTTTTGTATTCATTCAAATCAAATAGTACGACTATTTTTGACAAATATCAGGGGTAAATTATCAACGTTATTTCAAAATGGTGATAACAGGATAACAATTTTTTTAGGTTTAAATTTAAATTTTAAATACGAATGGCCGCTAATGAGTGTTAAGGAGGTATATCGAAAATGCTACGAAAACGAACGATAAAGAGTAGTTTAGTATCAATGTTCCTCACTTAATGCTTAAACTACAATTCAAATTTCATAACGATTTACTAAGCCATTTAAAAGTAATTGCAATTCAAAAAAAAAAACTGTAATTTAACATTACTTTCTATGGAGATTTATTCTCTCAAGTTACAAAGTGTAAATTATATAGCTTGAACTCTATAGAAACAATTTTGCACAATTTTAGTAACATTTACTAAACGGTTGTTGAGAAAAATATATAAATATAAATTTAAAAAAATTTATTATTTGATTATTGTTGTCGGTTTGTTTGGTGGGTGGCGGCTATAAACCCAGTCCGACGCTGGAAAAACCTACTAATATGCACAATACATTAATGCAAGTTTACATGTATCCGTTGACGGAGTATAGTTCTACCTCTGTTATTTGTCCACAAGAACACTATTTAGAATAGTTTTTTTTCCGATTTATAAATACAAACAATAAATATATATTGAATTTTGTTCTGTACGAATGAATATTCAATCTGCTAAATAACAAACACAAGTCGTTTAGTAAATTGTTATGATTGGTTTGTTATTGTTTTAGTTTGTCAAAATCACTAACATATTCATTTGATTGATATGTTTTCAATATAGTATACATATATATATATATATATATATATATATATATATATATATATATATATATATATATATATATATATATATATATATATATATATAATATATATGTAGAATATATATGAAACATACAGCAAAAACGCAAAACAATTTTTCTTTTCTATATGCTGTCGCAACTCCATTCGGAATGAGGGATTATATAGCTCTAGCAAAATAAACGACCTACTTCAAGTGATAAATGAACTGAAATGAAAATAACAACTAACTAAGTTAATTGCTTAAATACCCGATATATACTGATCACTAATACGCGATACAATTCTCGACCGTATAAAGTAATTCTCGGTAAATTCATTTGAATGTTTAAAGACAGAACAACGGTACAAATTATTTTTTGCTAAAGAAAAAAAGTATTAGATTATCAAATGAAAATTAAGGAGAACTCTATGTTTTTGAAATAAAATTTTAAATTCGCCCTAATACCTAGATCAGTTTTTGTATTATAAATACGTATTTCGACTACAAAGTAGTCATACTCAGTAGAAATTAGCTAGCCGTAATTTACTCTGGATAAATTACGATTAGCTAATTTATACTGATAATGACTACTTTGAAGTCGAAATACGCATTTGTAATACAAAAACTGATCAAGTACTGGAGCGAATTTGAAATTTTATTACAGAGAAAAAGGTTGGAGAATATCTTTGAAAACAAGGAAGATTTCCCTATTTCCTCATCTAACGAAGTATGTTAATAAAATAAAGCCCAACCGTATAGGGTTGTTTATTATCATAAGCTCGGTCACATTACACGAACATTTACCACACAGCGTCGATGATATAATCAATCTCTAATCTCTTTATAAACGAGATTGACTAATAATTAAAATGAATATACCCATCAAATGTATTATCATATCATTGTTTGGAATGTCCGATGTCCAATAAATGAGAGGGGTATTATGTGCGGGAAAAACAATCTTTTATAAAACATACAAAGGTATATTTAATTTAGTTCCGGCTTTGTAATGGCTGTCTGTCCGTCTGTCTGTACACACTAAAAAACGAAAAGAGATAAGGAGCAGAAATTTTTGTATAGGTTTTAGAGCTTAAAAGTAAGATCAAGTTCGTGAATGGGAAAAATCGGATCGTGCTGTCTCCCGCCAGGCGTGAAAATATCCCACCATTGAAAAGATTCCCGACTCTAAAACGGTAATTAAGAGATAGAAACAACTTTAAAGACACAAAATGTTCCTTTTTACAAGCTTTTATTTAACTTGCAATGTATGTATGTATGTTCGGGTCAAATCTTGCAAGCTTAATTAGATCCACTTCCTCTTATCCTACGGAGTTGAATTTGTAAATGTTGGTTCAGTTCCGATGACAATGCGTTTTTGTGGTAAGCATGGTAAGAATCGACAAGGAGAAATGGGAATTTAGAGGAACGGGGAAACACAAAATTTGACATATCTCCCTTAATATTCGAAAAATCGAAAAATTTATAAGAAGTAAAGTTGTAGGTACTAAGTTTTACTGTAATTTTATTTCTTGTCATTTTTTTTATTACCCTAATATTTACAGAAATATTGACGGTTTAAGATTGAAAATTAAATTCCTCACTATCTCTGTACACATTCGAGTTTGAGCAAAAATGATAAGGTGATGAATTGTAGCAAACATGATTTTCTAGAACTTTATTCCTTTCGCATTTTTTTATTGTTCTAATATTAAGAGAAATATTTTGTGTTTTCTTCTTTCTTTATGCCCCCATTTCCCCTTGACATTTATTAATAAAATTAGCCTTGCAAATAGTAAAATCATATACGACATTTCATTTTGATGAGACTAAAATTGTGACCGCTTGAAAGTGATTTATATATTTTAAGGAAATTCGCTAAGTTGAAGCAGCTCCTGCGTAACGAATTTTTTATATACAATTAACGATTTAATCAATGTAAAATTAGACAAAGGTTTGTACGATATTTTTTTTAAAGAAAAATTGTGCACTACTGGATATGACGCAGCACGAGAGTTTCGTTGACTTTCAACTAGTTTTATTGTATTCACTAAGGCAATGATTTTCGGAATTTCAAATTAAAATAATCAAAAGCTCTATTAGTATATTCATATTATATTATTAATAGTATACGAAGCAATTATAATGGACACTATCGCATGATTGAACGTCTAGATAGAGCATAATATGAAATGAAAATGTTCATTCAATTGTATGCGCTCTGAACCACACTTTGAACCACGCTTACTGCAGATGCGGATCTAAATTAATTTTGGGGAGGATTATCGACTCCAATCAAGCAATGTCTGGATCAAGCAATTTTTACGACAACCGTATTTGAGCAAAACAACTTTATGGGATATGCAATGAGATTGAGATGCTTGATACTACGGTTTCCGTGCTTGACAAATAAACCTATAATTATGGCGGCCCAACATTAGTCTCTGTAAATGTTTTCTCTCCAAACATCACAAAATGAAAGTTTGCACAAGCCGTTGGGAAGGTATATGTACTAATGTTGTGCAAAAATGATGGAGCACAAACGCGGTTGTTGTGCAAATTGCACGATCGTGTATGGGGGCCTTTAGTATCCCTTTTAACGTTCAGTTTTCTTACGTTATTTGATGATTCCCATAAGCCCTACCTCTCTGGATCCACACCTGACTTAGACGTTAGTTATCATTTTGAAAACTAGTTTCAATTGATTTGTTTATTGTATATTTAGAATGTTCTGATACAACATCTATTTAAATGCAAAATGTATTGCGGCTTTCAATTTCCTTTGTATAATTAAAATTGTTTTTTCTAGGTCTAATTGTTATTTTAAATAGTAAAATTATGTACGATATCTGAATCATCATCCTGCAAAGGGGAACTGGTATAGCTTTAATGTTAACACCATTAAATAGGCTTTTTAGCGAATTTCCTCGAAAGGAAATGCAGTTTTGTACCAATGTGAGAATTTCGTAAAAATTTCTTCAAATGTCCATCGATCCTACCTACTAGATGTTAAAAATCACTATCGCTAAAATTTGTATATATGTATATATATATATATATATATATATATATATATATATATATATATATATATATATATATATATATATCAACATATATATATTTATAAGTTTATGTGTCTGTGGACTCTCTATCGGTCACAGTTTTATTCTTATTGGAATGAAATTGGGTATTTGAGTCGCTTTTGGTATTGAAAAGGTTAAGTTCGATATTTGGTGAAATCGGACAAGGAAAAAGGGGGTTTTAGAGTGAGGGAGAAACACAAAACTTGGCTTATCTCTCTTGATATTCGAAAAATCGAAAAATTTATAAGAAGTAAAGTTGTAGGTACTATATTTTACACGTCTGTGAACTTGGCAGGACAAATTTATCTTAGCATACTACAATGTGCATAGGAATTTGCAGTTTTTTTGCAGTTATTTTGCAGTTCAACACATAAATTTGCAGTTCATTTATTTTTAAAAATAACCGTGTGTACTGCTAACTTCCGCGGAAGTTAGCAGTACAAGTTTGCGTACAGCGTTTAAGGGACCTCAAAAAAATTTGCGATTGAGCCAGGAATTTGCAGTTTTTTTGCAGTTCTCCAATAAGATTATTCCCGAATTTGCAGTTCATTTATTTTTAAAAATAACCGTGTGCACTGCTAACTTCCGCGGAAGTTGGCAGTACAAGTTTGCGTACAGCGTTTAGGGAACCTCAAAAAAATTTGCGAATGAGCCAGGAATTTGCAGTTCTCCGATAAGACCATTCCCGAATTTGCAGTTCATTTATTTTTAAAAATAACCGTGTGCACTGCTAACTTCCGCGGAAGTTGGCAGTACAAGTTTGCGTACAGCGTTTAGGGGACCTCAAAAATTTTGCGAATGAGCCAGGAATTTGCAGTTTTTTTGCAGTTCTCCGATAAGACCATTCCCGAATTTGCAGTTCATTTATTTTTAAAAATAACCGTGTGTACTGCTAACTTCCGCGGAAGTTGGCAGTACAAGTTTGCGTACAGCGTTTAGGGGACCTCAAAAAAATTTGCGAATGAGCCAGGAATTTGCAGTTCTCCGATAAGACCATTCCCGAATTTGCAGTTCATTTATTTTTAAAAATAACCGTGTGCACTGCTAACTTCCGCGGAAGTTGGCAGTACAAGTTTGCGTACAGCGTTTAGGGGACCTCAAAAATTTTGCGAATGAGCCAGGAATTTGCAGTTTTTTTGCAGTTCTCCGATAAGACCATTCCCGAATTTGCAGTTCATTTATTTTTAAAAATAACCGTGTGTACTGCTAACTTCCGCGGAAGTTAGCAGTACAAGTTTGCGTACAGCGTTTAAAGGACCTCAAAAAAATTTGCGATTGAGCCAGGAATTTGCAGTTTTTTTGCAGTTCTCCGATAAGACCATTCCCGAATTTGCAGTTCATTTATTTTTAAAAATAACCGTGTGCACTGCTAACTTCCGCGGAAGTTGGCAGTACAAGTTTGCGTACAGCGTTTAGGGGACCTCAAAAATTTTGCGAATGAGCCAGGAATTTGCAGTTTTTTTGCAGTTCTCCGATAAGACCATTCCCGAATTTGCAGTTCATTTATTTTTAAAAATAACCGTGTGTACTGCTAACTTCCGCGGAAGTTAGCAGTACAAGTTTGCGTACAGCGTTTAAAGGACCTCAAAAAAATTTGCGATTGAGCCAGGAATTTGCAGTTTTTTTGCAGTTGTCCAATAAGATCATTCCCGAATTTGCAGTTCATTTATTTTTTAAAATAACCGTGTGCACTGCTAACTTCCGCGGAAGTTGGCAGTACAAGTTTGCGTACAGCGTTTAGGGGACCTCAAAAAAATTTGCGAATGAGCCAGGAATTTGCAGTTCTCCGATAAGACCATTCCCGAATTTGCAGTTCATTTATTTTTAAAAATAACCGTGTTCACTGCTAACTTCCGTGGAAGTTGGCAGTACAAGTTTGCGTACAGCGTTTAGGGGACCTCAAAAAAATTTGTGAATGAGCCAGAAATTTGCAGTTTTTTTGCAGTTCTCCGATAAGATCATTCCCGAATTTGCAGTTCAATTATTTTTTTAAATAACCGCAGTACATGTTTGCGTACAACGTTTAGGGGACCTTAAACAAATTGGCGAATGAGTCAGGACTTTGCAGTTTTTTTGCAGTTAATTTGCAAATTAATTTTTTATTATAAGTGTCCATAATCTAAAGCGTTAATTTTTTTACCGGAGATATAATTTGTTTTGAAATTTACGGATTAATTGAGAAATCTTGTGTTACTACATTGAATAAATTACCAACAACCAAAGTTGATACTAATGGTGATAATTTTATTCTTACTGGCCTAGTAGCATATGGAAAGGAAATTCAAAAACCCAATATAATGGGCCATTATACAGCAAAGTGTTACAGAGCTGGCTACTGGACTATATACGATGACACTGCAATGAGAAATAACGCTGTATAAGGCACGCATGAAACCAAACCAAAGCCCATTTTCTACATAAAACTGTAGTAATAAATTTTTTTTATTCAATTATTATTTTATATTATCATATTGTTAAAAAATACTGACTGAAAATAACAATTTAAAAAAAAATACAAAAAGAATTAAAAAATGTTTTCTAATGATTAGAATAAAGAATATTCATAAACATTAGAATCTAATGTTTATGTTTTTGCAATAACAAAATTTTGGATATCACTTTGTTATATTGTCATACAATCGAAGTTCTAATTTTACAAAGATTGCCCACGCCGTTTTGAAATTATGAAGTTTCAAATTTGCAATTTGCACTACTTACCACATAAAGTATAAGATAGCTGGGCCAAATAGAGATGTAATCGCAACAAATCTTTTTCAAAAACTAGTATTTTATGCAGAAAAATAAAAATATTGTATTCAAACAGGGCTACAATCGCCCAAGATGTATGTAATATTGCAATTTTAATTTACTTTCCGCGGGAGTTAGCAGTGCATATTTAAAAAAATAAACGAACTGCAAATTCGGAAATAAGCTTATCAGAGAACTACAAAAAAACTGCAAATTTCTGACTCATTCGCAAATTTTTTTGGGTCCCCTAAACGCTGTACGCAATTTTGTACTACCATCTTCCGCGGAAGTTTGCAGTGCTCACGGTTATTTTTAAAAATAATTGAACTGCAAATTCGGGAATGAACTTATCGGAGAACTTCAAAAAAACTGCAAATTGCTGGCTCATTCGCAAATTTTTTTGAGGTCCCTTAAACGCTGTACGCAAACTTGTAGTGCTAACTTCCGCACACGGTTATTTTAAAAAATAAATAAACTGCAAATTCGGGAATGACCTTATCGAAGAACTGCAAAATAACTGCAAATTCCTGGCTCATTCGCAAATGTTTTTGAGGTTCCCTAAACGCTGTACGCAAACTTGTACAGCTAACTTCCGCGGAAGTTAGCAGTACACACGGTTATTTTAAAAAATAATTGAACTGCAAATTCGGGAATGAGCTTATCGGAGAACTGCAAAAAAACTGCAAATTCCTGGCTCATTCGCAAATTTTTTGAGGTCCCCTTAACGCTGTACACAAACTTGTACTGCTAACTTCAGTGCACATGGTTATTTAAAAAAATAATTGAACGACAAATTCGTGAATGAGCTTATCGGAGAACTGCAAAAAAACTGCAAATTCCTGGTTCATTCGCAAATTTTTTGAGGTTCCCTAAACGTTGTACGCAAACTTGTACTGCTAACTTTTGCGGAAGTTAGCAGTGCATGCGGTTATTTTAAAAAATAATTGAACTGCAAATTCGTGAATGAGCTTATCGGAGAACTGCAAATAAATTGCAAATTCCTGGCTCATTCACAAATTATTTTGAGGTCCTTTAACGCTGTACGCAAACTTGTACTGCTAATTTCCGCACACGGTTATTTTAAAAAATAATTGAACTGCAAATTCGGGAATGAGCTTATCGGAGAACTGCAAAAAAACTGCAAATTCCTGGCTCATTCGCAAATTTTTTGAGGTCCCCTAAACGCTGTACACAAACTTGTACTGCTAACTTCAGTGCACATGGTTATTTAAAAAAATAATTGAACGACAAATTCGTGAATGAGCTTATCGGAGAACTGCAAAAAAACTGCAAATTCCTGGTTCATTCGCAAATTTTTTGAGGTTCCCTAAACGTTGTACGCAAACTTGTACTGCTAACTTTTGCGGAAGTTAGCAGTGCATACGGTTATTTTAAAAAATAATTGAACTGCAAATTCGTGAATGAGCTTATCGGAGAACTGCAAATAAATTGCAAATTCCTGGCTCATTCACAAATTATTTTGAGGTCCTTTAACGCTGTACGCAAACTTGTACTGCTAATTTCCGCACACGGTTATTTTGAAAAATAAATAAACTGCAAATTCGGGAATGAGCTTATCGGAGAACTGCAAAAAAACTGCAAATTTCTGGTTCATTCGCAAATTTTTTTGAGGTTCCCTAAACTTGTACTGCTAACTTTTGCGGAAGTTAGCAGTGCATACGGTTATTTTAAAAAATAATTGAACTGCAAATTCGGGAATGAGCTTATCGGAGAACTGCAAAAAAACTGCAAATTCCTAGCTCATTCGCAAATTTTTTTGAGGTCCCCTAAACGCTGTACACAAACTTGTACTGCTAACTTCCTCGGAAGTTAGCAGTGCACACGGTTATTTTAAAAAATAATTGAACTGCAAATTCGGGAATGAGCTTATTGGAGAACTGCAAAAAAACTGCAAATTCCTGGCTCATTCGCAAATTTTTTTGAGGTCCCTTAAACGTTGTACGCCAACTTGTACTGCTAACTTCCGCGGAAGTTAGCAGTGCACACGGTTATTTTTAAAAATAAATGAACTGCAAATTTATGTGTTGAACTGCAAAATAACTGCAAAAAAACTGCAAATTCCTATACACATTGTAGTATGCTAAGATAAATTTGTCCTGCCAACTTCACAGACGTATATTTTACTGTAATTTTGTGTTTTATCATTTTTTCTGTTTCACTAATATTTACAAAAATATTAACAATTTAAAATTAAAAGTTAAAATTCCAAAATATCTCTGTACATATAAGAGTTTGGAAAAAATGATAACGTAATGAATTGTAGCAAATTTGATTTTCTACAACTTTACTTCTAATACATTTCTCGATTGTTCGAATATTAACAGAGATATTTTATATTTTGTGTTTTCTTCTATCTTTACGATACCCTTTCCCCTTGATGTATGCCATTTATTAATAAAACAGGTCTTGAAAATGCTAAAATCTTATTAGATACGACATTTCATTTTGATCAGACTAAAATTGTGACCGCTAGAAAGTGATTTATGTATTTTAAGAAAATTCGCTAAGTTTAAGCAGCTTCTGCGTAACGAAATTTTTTTAAGTATTGGGACATGCATTTTTTTTTGATCCGACGACTCTTTCTTCAGAAGGGACTCTTTCTTCGACTCTATAAAAACTGTGAAGACAAATTTGTGGTGACATCTTCAAAATAAACAGAAATAAAATAAAAGGATATATTGAGATATGGCCCTGCCGCCGGAAAGTTAAAGGAACATTCTCACGCCATGGGGTAACTAAAAACGGCATTGTTTACAATATTTTTGTTTTTCCTCTATATAAAAAATATAATCATAATCATCTATAGAAATATATTTGTTTCCGAAACATAGTATATAAAAATTTATGAATCAGAAAAAAAACAAGTGATTCTGTTTTAATAGTAGGAAGAAAATTATGATTTGATTTCGTGCCAAATTCTAAAAATGTCAACCTCTTGAACTTGAAACAAATCGTTCATGTGCTGCAAGAACAAAATTTAATGTTTATATACTTATATATATATTGAAAGTGAGAAAAACCGGTTTAAACTCAATTATCTTACTGGAAATATGAATGTAATGATAATTCTATTCAAATCATATCGTTTGGATCTGGTAATTATTAGTAGCAATTGTGAAATTTATGAGTGGGTTTTATGTTTATTTTAAATTGTTAAATATTTATTTATTTTTATTTCAGGTGTTCGTTTATATTGACTATTTTAAATGTATCTTCCAAATACACAGAAACTTTTATTTATTAAAAAATCAAAGTTTACTTTGTTAGCTATAATATTGATTTGTAATATGTATTCCATCGCCGTGTTTTATTATCGCCATACAGCGTCTTAAGGTTTGTCAAACAAACTCACAACTAAAATTTATTTGGTTTTTAACCCCCGAGAAATCGCACCTTATTCTGCTCTATTAATGCTCTCACGCTTATTATAAATGTTGCTAATAAATCATTTTTTATTTGTTTAAGAATATGTATGTTCAGGAACAGTACTGCCTGTATCCTTTAACTCCTGTGGTATGTTTTCTTCAATTCCCTGTCCGTATCACAATAGTCACCAGCCCGGTTATAATTTGGTTGGAGTTTATTAAAATATTGACTTTTGTATCTTATGATCTTTTTGACAAGTGACAATTCGATAACAATCGTTGAAATACAAATTTGATGGAAGTGTTGATAAATATTTGAAATATTGGAAGCAGAGGGAAATTCCATGTATCTTAATCGCTTTACCCCCCCCCCCAAGTAAAAATGGTTGAAAATGGATGGAAATGGTTTGTAAGGAAAAAGTCCTTTTCGTCCTTGAATTTCAAAACTGTTTTTATAACAATATTAAATTGTCGGGGTGGGAGGGTGGTTGGTAAGTTCCTTTGCCTTTTGGCATGGTTTGGGTTGCGTTGTGTTCTGTTGGGTTGGGTTGGGTTGAGTTATGGATTTCAAGGACGAAAAGAACGTTTCCCTTCTTGGAATCGCTTTCCTAAACATTTCCATCCATTTTCAACCATTTTTTCTAAGGGGGGGGGGGATGGGTAAAACGAATAAGATCCAATTCCATTGAGGTTGTTAGTTTTAAAATGATGAGTTAGTTTTAAATGATTATTATGTAAAATTATCGTTACGAAAATCGCAAATATTTGTTTTATTTAATAATAAACAAAAATAGCACACTTGACTAATTACTATTTACGATAAACATATGACCATTGATTATGTTGTGTAAAAAAGTTGTCAAATTCTTAAGAAAAGTAGGTTTACGGACTTCTCATTCATTTTTGTTTCATTTCCTCTACTTGTTAGTGTAATTGTTATATATTATTTTAATAATTAATCTAAATTTATATATATATATATATATATATATATATGTATATATATATATATATATATATATATATATATATACATATATATATATATATATATATATATATATATATATATATATATGTATATATAAAATCAATAGTTCTTGGAAAAATGATATTATTTATTGTAAATAATATTGAATTTCTATTACAATTAACCATATACAATTGTATATGGTTCTTATACCATGTACAATTCTATGTACATATAGTTAATCGAATTTCTATTTTGATATGAGGTTATATAGACATACATAGAGTTGGTAAGTTTGTGCAGTATATGACGAAACTACGGAAACGAAACGAAATTTCTCGTTTTTCCCAATGGGAATTTATTTATTTTGACAAGATGAAAATAAGTTTATCTCGTAACAGTAAATTGTTTTCATGCAATTACGCCATTAATGTTAGAGTAGACACATCTTTTTACTATTTAGCTCTTGATACGAGAGATAAGACGTATAAGGATGCTGAGTGTGAGTAAATGTAGTAGAATTTCATTTAACGGAATATGGATAAAATATTTTGATATTTCGTCCTTTATACTAGAGGCCACAAAAGTCGGACACATTTTTTAAATTTTTTTAGTTGATATGCATACGGCGTTAAAAATAGTACTATGTTTCGAAATTTTATAATTGATTTATGCCTTATTTGTTCGACTTTCCGAAAAATGTTTCCAATAAAATTTGTTACTATTGTTGTAATGAACAGCTTTTATCCGAAGCATTTTTCTGAAATCGGAACAAATCAATTATAAAATTTTGATGCCAAGTATACCTTGTGTTCATTCGCTTTTTGGCAAACAGTTAGATAGATAGATAGATTGTAAAGGCTGTTCTGGACGGGACACACTTCAAAAATAAGGACCAGTGTGATGCGTAAGGATGTGAGGATGTGAATGGAGGACAAGGAATTTTTGTGTGTAGAATAGGAATTGGTAGAATGTGCGGGTGCAGCCGACTTTGATAGGAACTATGCCGATACTCATCTGGAGTTTGTGAAGGGAAACTGCAGAAAACCTTCACAAGCATAGCCGGTTACTTCGTTCTTGTCCATACGCCGACAGTTTAGTCAATTAACCGCCCCTTTTATTTTAAATAATTGACAAACTGCTGATGTCGGGATACGAACCCATAACCTCCCAGTTCCAAGTACACACAACGCCATTACAAGCGCGGCTACTTGGCTGCTTGGCAAATAGTTGAAGGCCACCAGCGATGCACAAAGTAAAACAATTCTTGCTACTACGAGAAATACTTACACTGACTCTTCAAACTTTTTCGTACTTTTTTCCTAGTCCGGTTTTAGTTTTCACTATTATTTATTCATTTACAAATAAATTTCTTATACTTATATATACGGTGTTTTCGTGAAATTTCGTATCACAATGGCTAGTTATACAAATGATGACAAAAAAATGACGTACACTGTAAACATCTTTTTTGTTATACACTATAATGACAAAACAAAACTGATATATCGATTTTAATAAAGCTTTTTTTAAATTTTTCTCAACATGTTGCCTAATGCCTACTATTCTCTTCAATAAAAAAAAATGTAGCAACAACACAAATGCACTCTTTCCGTTATATATATATTTTTTTCAATTCAACAAAAAAATTTAATTTGTGCATATATACACAGTGATCCACGGAAAATCATATGCTTTTTATTTTTCATAAAATATAAGATATTTTTCCGAAAATTTGTACCGTCATTCATATTTGCATTGTCTTTTTTGCGGTCTAACTAAAATTTTAATCCGATTTTCGGTTTTGTCATTGGAAAGATAGACAGATTTATTTATTTATCTTCACAATAATATTATAAATATATTAAATCTAAAAAATTTACCTCGTAAAACTGCACGCCTGTAAGTGAAATAAAATCGAACTAAAACACTTTGAATAAATTTATCAAGATTTTATGCGTATCAGTTTTGATGAGACACGCTGTTTTCTGCAATTAACTGTATTTTTCATATGAATTTTTGTTTAAAATCAAACTATAAAATAATAAGCTTGACGATGTTCTCTTTATAAAAATATGCCAAACACAAAATATGTAACACAAAATTTTATTTTTGTACAAATTGATTGTGTCAAAATATTTATTATAGCATATTTTTGTCACTGTCAGTTGAGTTTGTGTCACATTATTTTAGTTTTAATTAAAAGTTAATTTGATGCAAAAGAACGACAAAGAAGTCGATACTTAACCCTACCTCATAGATTAACAATCTACAGTATTTATAGTTAAAATTTATAAAATACTAGCTTATATCACGGCGTCGCTCAAGTTTTATTGCTATATCTACGGCTTAATTTCCCATCGTTTCCACTACTTTAAATATTTATCATTCCTACAGCTTCCATTTCTTCAAATATTTATCGACACTTTTCTATTTCAGCGAAAATTTTTTAATTTTTATATTACGTAACGAGATTAAAATACAAACCAGTTTTTAAGTCTAACAATAAGCTTTTAAAAAGAAAAAGTTTTATCAAAATCTGTCCAGTAGTGCTAGATGCGCGAACGTACAAACTTCAAAATTTACAAAAAGCATGAATTTAGCAGGCACGAAAAAAGAATTTATCGTTTCGCGATTTTGTTTCTGAACATTTGAAATGGACGATTGAAAACAAATCACCCCAGGAGTATTATCATATGGGTGTGATGTAAGATGTTTAAAATGTGTATCTTCATCAGATATATAAATTACAAAGTTAATTTATCATAATTTTAGAACTCTTGTAGTGTTTGTCGTGTCTTCGTACCGTTATGTAGCTCATCGATCAGTAATCTATTATCTTATAACCTCTATAACCTCTGACATTAAAATAACAAACAATTAATTAATGTTTCATAACTTATATCATTTAGGCAAAAAAGGGAATCGGAATACCCTTCATAGCTCAAGAGCTTATTTTAGAAATTCCAAGGACTGCATGTAAACAGGTGATCAACGAGTGGTCAAATGCTAAACACCGTGATCACTGGGAAAATGTACCACGGCAGGAGCTCGGAAAAATACTGCTCCAGAGTGCAACCAAGAGGCTGCCTTTCGATGCACTGAAGCTGATGCAATTGCGGAAGGTTACCGGTTTGTTTATTTATATGTCATGTGCAGTGGGGTTTTTTAGTGTGTTCCATTGCATTTATTAATATTTTAAACGTTTTAAATCTATTTTTTATTGAATAAACAAACAAATGATCTTAACATACAACAAAAGCTTATTAGCTTCATTACCGACAAACTTTATTAAATTGTTAGTTTTGGGAGTTTTGTTTTGATTTGAGAGGCTTTTGAAGTCACGCAAACAAACATTATATTTCTGGAAAAACAGTTAAACCGCCATATTGATTATTTATGGCAACTGACGCTTACACGTATTTTCAAACGAATACACCAATAGACTTACGAATAATATTGAGAATACGGTGGGGTGTAATAACTTTTATATTATAGAATAGTTAATATTTTAGATTAGTATTAATTAAATAGGTAATGTTCTAAAAGTAGGTCAAATAATATATATTCGGTTAAATACTTACAGGTCGAATAATCGAATAGTCATAATCGAATAATCATAAACTTCATTATTGTAATCAGTTGTTTCAACGTGATAATACCATGGTACAAGTATAATTCAGATTATAATATTAATCCATAATATAAAGTTATATTACCTTCAAACATCAAATTAGTTGAACAAGATATTTCCATTATAACAAATATTTCAAAACATTCAGATGAGGCAATCATATTCTGTCAAGCCTGTGTGTGTGTGTTATTATAAAAGATCCACAGGTATTTAGAAAATTTGAAAAAATAAATAGAGAATTCATTCTACGATTTACCAAAAAAAAAAGTATACAACATTACAGTTTAACCTGTACGTCAATATTGAAAACGGTGTTAATTAGAATAAATGCGAAATAATATATGGCTGAAAGCTCATTCGATTCGGAATGATATCAAGAAAAATGATCCTGAATTTCATATTCAAATACAAACAATTGCAAAAGTTATAAACAATTAAATATTCCAAAAAAAGGGTTTAGTTTTTTTCAAATATCTCAAAAACGAATGTATTTATTTTTAAATTGTATTTTGTAAACTAGCGTCTATTTATTTCCATTGTTAGTATGGTGGCTTTTCAGTTATATTATACCAACGGAAGCGACTAGCGTTTACTTTATTTGACATTTAAGTAACATTGTTACCATTTTTGACATCAAATGCTGGATATGAAAAATCATACACATCTAGGGATAGGGATCGAACCCACAACCTCTGTCATTCTAGACCAATGCTCTACCAAATGAGCTACCTTAGATGTTATGGTAGTGCTATGTATTAAGCTTTACAAAATGGCGGAATATTATGAGATTACCAATGAAGATAATAGGCTGACTGTGTGTTTTCTGTGTAACAACAACGTCAGTAAACGCAAAAGTATCCAAGCCTGACAAATTTCGGAAAGATGTGTCAATCGTCGCTGGGCACTAGTATATCTAGTGAAAGACTTTATTCAGAAGCAGGTATTATTTGTGAGGAAAAGAGCAATCGTTAGCTACCACCGAATGCTGAAAAAATATTTGTTATTCATCAAAAAACTTACCACTGATAGATTTTAAGTACTTAAATAATAATTTGTTATATTGAAATGGATACATTTATGAATAATAAATGCGTTTTTTTTATTTTCATGATCAGGCATTCGGTATTCGGCCGAATAGCTCGCAGTATTCGGTTGGATACCGAATATTAAAAACTGTCCGAATAGGCCGAATACCTATTAGGTAAAAACAATAGGTAGATTCTCCACTAAATTTTTCTTTGTTTAGGAACAAAAACTTAAGACAGGAGTCCTAACCTGAGGCAAGTGAAGCACTACTAATAAAATAAAATAACTACTTGATAAAAGTATCATACTCAAAAAGCCAAGCACGTGAAGTTGCAGGCACCAGTTAGAAATTCCAACTTTCCACAGACGAATTTTGTACATTTTAACTCGTTATATTCATTTTATCTGGTAAAGACTGTAATAAAATAACACAAACATTCAAACAACACAACTCAGAATACACAACCATGTTTTCGTTTATAACCTAACAACCTAATAAACTTTACCAAGAGCGTACTGGAACTCAATGAAAGTTTAATATTATGAAATTTTTATCAAAAGATCAACCTTGACTTCTATAAAGCTCTAGACACATATACATATACACAATACACATATATACAGTTGTTTCCTGTACAATTGTTATATCTAGTGCTAAACATATTTTCATATACACTATAATTTGTAATAAGTTTTGTTAATAAATCTCTATTATTATAAAATTGTAAATATCTGTTTGTATATTTGTTTGTTCGAGTATCACGCAAAACCTACTGGACCGATTTTGATGAAACTTTTTTTGTGTAAAAGCTTATGATTAAACTTAAAAACTTGTATGTACCTATCGCTATGAGTAATAGAATTAATTCTATAAAAACCCTATTCTAAAATAATTTTTTTTTAAACAAATCTTTTACGATACAAATTTTACATTCATTCATTTATTTAAATAAAATTTCAAATTCGCCCCAATATCTAGATCAGTTTTTGTATTATAAATACATATTTCGACTACAAAGTAGTCATCATCAGTATAAATTAGCTAGGCGAAATTTACTCTTTGACAATTAGAAATAGATAGAAAATTGAGATCAATAGACAAAAATAAAATAAAATAAAAATTAAACAAAATAAATTAAAATATAATAAATTTCATTGAAATAACTCTTGGATTTACTCTTATGAATGTGTCACCAAATTAGCAACGAATAACATATCCTGAGACAATATGAGAGTAATTTTAATAAGAGTGATGTTAATAAGAGTAAATCGAATGAAAGTAATTTTAACAAGAGTAATTTCAATAAAATTTATTTTATTTTATTTTGTTTTGTTTTGTTTTTTATTTATTTAATTTTTGTCTATTGATCTTTATTTCCTATCTATTTCTAATTTTCAAAGAGTAAAAAATTTCGACTAGCTAATTTATACTAACGATGACTACTTTGTAGTCGAGATACGTATTTATAATACAAAAACTGATCTAGGTATTGGGGCGAATTTGAAATTTTATTTCAAAAACCTTCTCATTAATTATCATTTCTCATTAATTATCATTTGATAATCTAATATACTTTCATTTATTTATTTATTTTTTATTTATTTGACAACAAAAATTGGTTGATTTAAAAATAGTAGTATTTTTAAATATTTTTTAAACAGATGATATTTGCATAATATTAAATATTTATTGATTTTAGTATGACCAGACGGTCAATATTTTTTTAAAGCTTATTTATTGATTTTTTATTTTATATGTATTACTTATTGATAAATTTGATTGATATATTTTCTTCTTCGTTTTTATTTGTATTTATAATTTATTACATAATTATTGTAAAAACTGTATATAAATAGTCTGAATTTTGTGGTGCATCTCACAGTTTGAGAATGCGTGAATAACGCGAAACATGTCACACAATAATTTTGTTTAATTAAAAACAAATTATACCATACAAAAAGAATTTAAAAAAGAAATTTTATTTCACAATCCTTATTAAAAGAACAAATCTTATATGGTACAAGATAAATTATAATGATATAATCTAATATAATACCATTTCTACAATTATAGTATTATATATAATAATATCAAATGAAAATTTATCTATTTGTGTTGCTCGTGTAGACTTCATGAGTCGCACTTAGTAATTTGAAACGCAGATTCAAATCCATCCCACGGCTTGGGTTAGGTTTCTTTATATTAAAGAACAAATCATATGGGACAAGATGAATTATAATGATACAATTTAATATAATACCATTTCTACAATTATAGTATTATATATATAATAATATCAAATAAAAAAAAATTGTATCTATTTGTATGTCTCCAAACAAAAACATATGTTTTACATAGAAATCAATACTTTACATAATGTCAACCACATCGCATTGGTAATCATAAACCTACTTATCTATATAGCAGAAATGTTATATAATGAGAATGGTTCTGTAACAATTAAACCGCGAACAGTTCAACCGAGACATTTCAACCGGTTAACAATTCAACCGACGACAATTCAACTGGAACCATGGAATCGTGAAATCGTAAAAGGACTCGGTTATAATAGTTACCATTTTAATTACCAGTCCAAGTGGCCGAGCGGTCTAAGGCGTTATGTCTGCGCAGTATGCCTACTTGGAAACTGGGAGGTTATGGGCTCGAATCCCGACATCGCCAGTTTGTCAATTATTAAGAAAAAAAGGGGCGGTCAATTGACTAAACTGTCGGCGTATGGACAAGAACAAACTTACCGGCTATGCTTGAGAAGGTTTTCTGCAGTTTCCTTCACCCATTCCTAGACTATACACAAAAATTCCTACCACTCCACTCACATCCTCACATCCGTAGGCATCGCAATGGACCTTCTGGCCGAAGTGTAGCCCGTCCAGGGCAGTATCTACAATCTATTTACCTTTTTAATTTCAATAATTTTTGAAACTATATCTGAAATATATAGAACGCCTTTTAGTGCGGGACCCAAAAACACGCAAGCTCATCATATCTCAAATATATAGAATACCTTTTAGTACGGGGCCCAAAAACACGCAAACCCGACCAACTCAAGGTATGACCGATGAAAAATATATTATAATGGGTTTAAACGCTTCACGCTGAAGACACGCAAGAGACCCGCTTGTGTCCGAATCTCCATACCGTTATTGACAAACGGAACGGTTCTCTTTGCGGCACCAAAGAGAATTTCTTCGTCATAATAATAATAATATTAATAAAAGTAGTTCATGGTAAACGGGTTTATGGAACCATTATCATCATCATCATCATATCATGAGTTATGATGTTGTTATGGTAATAAATTATTAATGTTTGGATAATTTCATAGAATTATAAATAACTGATTATTCGTCCTTTATACGGGGTTTAAAACTGTTGGAGATATTATTCTATCAAGGTCACCGCATTGAAGAGATGACTACAGGCGAAAACCTCTACACATACCAAGAATGAAAGTTGTCATAAAATCAATCTTTATATTACGTGATATTGACAAATAAAAATTAATCTTTATAATAAACATATATAGTTGTTGGTATTTTATTCAAGTAGACGGGATATCCATCCAACAAGTATAAACATTTCTGAAGTAATACTTCTTTTGGCATGATATGAGAATCCAATCAGAGTGTATTTTCAGCATGTGACGAATCACTGATATAACACTGGATTGATGTAGCACTCGCTCGATTGATGTCTGAATACTGATTTCTGTCATACCATGCTCTATTGTACAGTTTTTGGGAGACAAAAAAATGCCATAGACAAGTGCCATACAGTATACAGACAAATATTTATATATCCATACAGTATATGCTTAAGCGACACAAGTAGAAGTTTGTCTGTCACATAAGCAGTGTGACTACACAGTGGACAGGTGACATTAATTTTGATTCTGTGTGATATGATTTTTGGATATTGAAAGACAAAGCAATATTATACATTATAGAAAGATAAATGATCGTTATAAGTTTAGTAAATAGCTACACCACCAGCTCTTACATTAGATCATTTCATTTTGACTATACAGTTGCAATTAGGTACATGAATGTCTTCATCAGATAATAATAAATTTCACTGATTCTAATTAAAATTATGGATTTAATGCCAGCCTTTCAAACCCTAACTTTAACGGTAGAAGTAACGGTGGTTCTGTTCTACCATGATAAAATGTAGGATCGTTGGTTTTAGATACAATATATAATTTTTCTATTGTATTTTTTCACTACTATATTATTTTATTAAACTTTTATGTCTTAATAGTAGTGTTAAACTTATTTAATATCATTTTTATAAATTATTTACAAAGAAGTATAACTTCTTACGAGCGACGTAAGTACACACACGCACTTTTTTTGTTTAAGCATCATAAACATCTAAGTTTCATACAATAAATTGCAGCTGAGTTATATATAATTACCACACTCACTTACCAGAAATCTACCCGAAAATTTAACCATCACAATTCCCACCTCTGAAAGTATTCGCTTAGTCTACGTTGGTTAGCCTAGATTGATAACTCCTGGATTTTATCCTCATAAATCGACATTTTGAAGAACTTATCTACAAATATTTTATAAATCTATGATTTTTTTTATATAATATAATCCTACTATGAACTTGTCAAAATAATATGTCAAGGTTTTTTTTATACTTTTTTTTTACTAAACTTTTTTTTACTCTCAGACATTCTCAAATCTTCCATTTTTTTGTGATTATTAATTAAACAATATAATTTTTATATATTTTTAAAATAATAAAATATTGATTTTTATATATAGTGAGTTGAATAAACTCTCCCCTAAAATTACGCATACATTTTGTCCGAGCCACGTGCTATTTGAATTAACTTTCAGAATGGCAAGTGTACCTATGTATAAGTTGAATAAAATGGAAGGGAATCAGCAGTTATAACCCAATCAAATAAGGATTTAACCTCGGTATAAAAGGTAATAAGTTAAAAGGTAAAAATTTCGAAAAAAAAAACTTAGGAAAAAAGTTGCTCATTACAAAAATACTAACAACTTTTATTCTATACAATTTTTCGAAAACCGAATGGATTCGAAATAAATCCAATTAATTATACAAGGTGAGATGTTTTTTAAGCATTTCTATAATTTTTAGTTTACCTTTTTAAACAAACGCACATGTTGTGTCACAACTCTTCATGGCGTGACCTCCATAAGCATTTTAATTAATTTCCACGATATCTCATAAAAGGTTAGTGATTAAAAAAATGACCAGGGCATAAATTATAGAGAATTTAATGCTCTAAAAGTTTTATAATAACTTTAAACACGATTTGACGCATAGCAAATGAGATATTTGCAAAAAACCGATTATAGCTACGTTTCCCCTTGAGTTTCTTCCTACGCGGACACGTGATTATATGAGTCTATTGAGCTAGTGTTTAGAATGCCAAAAAAAAGTCTATAAAAATTTTCAGTTTATTACCCTTCATTCCGAGGTTCAGTCAATTTTTTGACTTACTTGACTGGACTATCAAGATATTATAATTATAGTCGTATGGCGACATGGCGGTAGCGTTGTGAAATATAAATATTCATATCAATTGACTATTCACTATTCACTATGAGTACCATGCGCCAACACCATTTTATTTGTCTGTCTATTAGTAAAGAAAGGGTGTCTCAAAACGAACATGTTAAATTTTTAATAATACAAAAATTTTATTTGGTCTTCAACATCGATTCAAAACGCACAAACAATCGAAGAAGTTAAAACACCACACGAATATAGAACACAGAATCATAAAGTAAATTTGAAATTGTTGTGAGACACGCACAAAATTAATAACAAATAACATATCTTCACACAGAATATTTATAATTAAATATTGATAAGAAAAAGTTAACTCGCTAACCAGGAATCGAACCACGGCCCTCTGGATATCTAGCCAAATAGTCCAATTGCTAGAATTGAATAGCTCAATTATGTAATTTTCCTAAAAATTTCCTAAAATTTAAAACCTGTTGACGATCATTTCAAAGAGTAACTATCGATTAAAAATCAAACTTTTGACACAGCGTCTTATGGGGAAGAATTTGTTTGTACTTAAAATTATAATAACTATATTGTTAAAGTAGCCACCATAATAAATAATATTTATAAATATTCTTTGAAATATACAGTTTATATATTTGCATTAAAAAAATGATGTTGACGAACATTTGAATTAATTATTTAAAAAAATTAAAACTGTTTTGTTAGGTTTGTTTTTGCCACCATATTTTAAAAACAGGCGACAGCGCACAGTAAAAAAGTATACACATACATACAAATAAACAACATAGTTTATTGTCAGATCTGTAAACTATTTAGGACAAATAAAAACCGGTTCTAATCGTTGTAAGATTATTGATACACTTAACAATTTTTAAAAAATCCTAAATAAATTTTATCAAAGATAGTACTCATTTGACTCTAGCATGAGGCATGAACGTCCTTAAGGCGTAATAAAAACAAAAGTATCAAATCCATATTTCTTGTCTCGGTCGCATTACACTAATAAAAAATATTGTCTATGAAAGTTATTACTTCATACAATAAATATTATTAGTTATTACATAAAAATTCATAAATATCCTTTATCAAATACGATTAATGTAAATTAATTTTCAGCAGAGAACACCATTTAGATTATGTCTTTCAAGAATAATAAACATAAAATTAATTGTTCAATAAAAATGAACAATAAGAATAATTATTCTGGTTTCTAACAATAAAACCTCGTCATAATAAATATATTAAGTGTTCCTCGTTATAATAACATATTAAAATTCATGATGCAGGAGCTACGTATATTAGCGAATTTGCTCAGATTAAAGAGGTCTTAATGAATATCAAATCAATATCAATATTACAATGGTGAAAATAGACCACTAGATCACATCTATCAAGAGGAGATCAGAATAGAAAAACACATCAAGAGAGACACCAGTCCAAGTGGCCAAGCGGTCTAAGGCGTTAAGTCTGCGCAGTATGCCTACTTGGAAACTGAGAGGCTATAGGTTCGAATCCCGACGTCGGCAGCTTGTGAATTATTAGAAAAAGAAAGAGGGAAGATTAATTGACTAAACTGTCCGGCGTATGGACAAGAACGAAGTAACCGACTATGCTTGAGAAGGTTTTCTGCAGTTTTCTTCACGAACTGGTATTTTGCATAGTAATAAAAAGTTATAATATTTCTCATTTACACGAAATACACTATATTTTTTTCATATATATGAAATTGGATAAGCATTTATATAGCATAAATACATCGTTACGTGGTGTCTAGTGAAGGAGACAAGCTCTGAAATATATATATATATATATATATATATATATATATATATATATATATATATATACATATATATATATATATATATATATATATATATATATATATATATATATATAGTATGCATGAAGATATAAGCATTTTCTAACGTGGTTAGTTGACAAGTGGGACAAATCGATATTTTATGTATTATATATGATTTTGTTATCATTTAAGGTATCTTGAACAATTAATTGTGCGAAAAATAAAGTCATAATGAATAAAAATAATTCATGAATAAAAAAACATATTAATAATTATAGTTTCTGTGAAAATGACAATCAACCAAATTTTAATAAAATAATTTAATAGTTATTTTTTAGAAGCTAACATTTAATATACAATATTATTGAAATTTTTATAAAAGATTAATTTTTATTTTTATTTTCTTAAAATAATTTAATGACCTACGAAAAAGGATAATTTACTGTAAAATCAATCTGAAAGCATATTGTAAAACATCATATATTCAAATTGAATATCATAGCGTATAAAGTGTTAGCTTGCAAACAAAAAACATTGTTTCAACTTTTGATTTTCCTACCATTTCATCAAATTGTCGTATCGGGGGTTTAAATAAAATCGTTTCTTAAGGAATAAACTCTAATAATAAGGAATAATAAAAATATGAATACCATTAAACCAATATGTCTTGCACATAAATACCAACAAGTTGTGTATACAAAAACTAATTACTTGGAAAATAGTGTTTTTTAAATTAGGTACAGTTCATTAATCACACATTATTCACACATGCACACATAATGTACCCCGCACTTTTTAAATGGAAAATGGCCCTCGGTTAAATTTGCTAATTTATTGATATGTTGTTCGACTCCATGTGCTGAACAAATGTTCTCAAATGTTCTCAATGACGCTTAAAATGAAGCTTTCATCTTGATCTTTACAACGTTTGGAGATTATACGGCTTTTTAGATTCCGGCAAAATAAGCTGCCGCATAACCTCCAAACGTCGTAAAGATCGAGATGAAAGGTTCATTTTAAGCGCCGTTTTCCTTCCGTTTTTTGCTGAAAAAATATGCATGGAAGCATTTTTGAGGGTCGTGCTCGGGAGAACATTTGTTCAGCCCATCGAGACGAACAACATATCAAAAAATTAGCGAATTTAACCGAGGGCCATTTTCCATTTAAAATGTGCGGGGTATTTTATACATTTATCAAAAATTACAATACGTTTTAAGAATTTTATAAATTTTTTAAATTATTTGGCACTTTATAGCGAAAATGAAATTTTTGAAGTAATGCCAATATGTGTTTAGAATAGAGACACGTGTCAGCTTTCATTAGTGATTTAATATCAACGATTGATTTATCAATGTAATTATGTCAAAAAATTTTTGAGATTGTGAATGAGAAAGAAATTAGCACACGTTCGCTTTATACGGAATAATCTAATCATATATATATAGATTATATATTTACGTTTGACTAGACTGGCTTAGATCTATTATATCGTAGAAATTTACTGTTATCCAGTGGCAGATTTGCCGAGTCGGTAAGGCAGCTGCCTATAAAATTGATCGTTTACACTAGATATCTATAACGCTACTTGGATGAACAAAAATGTAATTTTTCATTTCAAAGTGTACAAACCTGATACATTACGAAAATAGCGAATTTACAATAAATCAATTCTAATTAATAACGATTGGCGTCAAGCGAGGAAGTTGGTATCATTCTAACTTCTAGCGTTTTCGACGATGGTGTCAAAACTTATCACATGCGGGCGTCAAGTCAAATTAACAACTCCAAAAATTTTCCAAAATGCATTAATTGATAAAATGCATTAATTGATGACAAAACGAATAGCAACATTTACTTCGAAAATTGACTAAAAAAGAAATATACTCATATTTAGTAAATTTGAGTAGATAATCTTCAAATATTCATCGAACATACCTAGTAGATGTCCAAAATGATTAATATATATATATATATATATATATATATATATATATATATATATATATATATATATATATATATATTATACACTAATATATGTATATATGACATATTAGTTTATTTTTTATATAATAAATAATATATTATAATATTTTTATTTTAAATAGAATTTTATTAGATAATTCATAAAATGATTTATACATAGCTGATTTATTATTATCTTTACATTTATTGACAAATTAAGTCAATTTTAATTGATTATATATGTTTCATAAAATCATTAATAAAGATATTTAAGAATTTTTTAAATCGAATTTGCTATTAATCAACATATTAACAATTACATTTCAATTATTGAAGAATTTTATTTTGAAATTAATCGTAATATGTTTTCTGTATTTGAAACGCCAATATCATTGATGGACACAATCGTTTAAAGCGAAAGGGGGCTTTAAAAGGAAGGGAAGCACTAAATGTGAAATATCTCTTCTAATATTGATTATAATAAGTTTTATAATACAGAAATTACTACAATTTCTCGTCATATTTTCTGTAATTATATTATTAACAGAAACATATTAAGTTTTAACACATATCATTCATATAAAAAGTATCGCCATGGTAACTTCATTTCATTATAATTATTTCCTCTGAGAAAATTCACTAATTCACTTAGTTGACGTTGCCTCTACTGGAAGAACTTATTCCCTGCCATTTACATTTCGTAAACACAACTTTTTTGGATGAGTTCCTATCACCTTTTAAAGCTATGTAAACTTATTTTGCAACATCCTGTACAATATAATTGAAACAAAACATTATTTTATAAACATGTTTATGTATATTTACGTAGGTGGAATGTAATCAATCGTAATCAGATAATACATCTTATCAAAATTAAGTATTATATGACATTAAACAATAATATACCAGATATTTCTAGTTTAAATATAGAATTAATTTTTTTATATATAATTATTAATTTCTAATAACAATTTGTTATTAATATACCTTTATAAATAGTATAAGTTAAAACCCGTTGAAAAGGTAGAGTTACGAAACCTTTTAATAGAAACCTTTAACCAACATGTTTTTAAATTTTTTTGAAAATGATTATTTTTTGGTAACAGTTTTAATTAACCATTTCTAGTGTTTAATTTTTATTTCTTATTACTTTCTTTTATACACGATTAATACAATGTACCATAACCAAATTTTTAAATTTTATTCGACTTTTGACGTCAAATTTGTCCTCTATAATATAAAGATAATATTAAATCAGCTAAATGTAATAATCGTTTTATGAATTATGTAAAATTATTATAAATATTATTTATTATATAAAATATGATATTGAAATTAATAAAAAGTGAAATTGCCATATTTATAAATTGTTTTGTAAAGTAGCTATTTATATTTATATCCATTGTTGGTATGGCTGCCTTTTGATTATATTAAACCAACGGAAGTGACTAGCGTTTACTTAATTGGACATTGAAGTAAAATGTCTAAACATTGATTACATTCTTTGACATCAATTGCTTGATATGAAAAATCATACACATAGTTATAAATCATATATTTATAATTAATTTTTGTTGGAAATTAATAACTATGTAAAAAATAATAATAATATATTTAAATTAGAAATACCCGGTATATTATTAATAGGAATTAAAGTATTATCTGATTATATTCAATGTCCATAGATATAGGTAAACATGTTTATAAAATAATGTGTTATATTATACGGGATATAGGTATACAGTGCCAGATTCACCACGTAGCAAGAGTTTGCAAATTCTCCGAGCACCGTACTTGGGCCAAAAACAGTGTGTCAACAAAATTAACTTTAATGTAAACAAATGCATGGGATGCTCCTTACATACGTCTATATAATGGTACTACTTTTGCAAGAGTAAGTAGAGAGCATCCCATGCATTTGTTTATATTAAAGTTAATTTAATTAATATATTTACTATCTACCTACCTACTATATGTTAGAAATGATTATACATTTATTTATATATTTATATATATATATATATATATATATATATATATATATATATATATATATATGTATATATATATATATATATATATATATGTATATATATATATATATATATATATAACAATATTTCATTGGTTTTATAGAATTTTTATCATTTTTGACGAAAATGATCGATCGTCCTTAATTTTTTTTTTTTTTTGACTTCCAAGGTAATAATAAAATAAATCACAATTATAGTCCGAGAATATGTATCCCATGTAAAAAATACTTAACGACATTATTTATATATGCATCATTATATATCATAATAATAATATAACTACTAATGTATATAAGCTACTTGAATTAATTGCTTATCAAATACTTAATTAAATTGTACAATAATACTCATTTATATAACATAATTTGTAAATATAATACTAATGTTATGATATAATTATATGATACATATCACATTTTATAATTATGATACAAGATACACTTTTACGTCATAAAATGTAAGTACTAATTCTCTTTTTTTTTGTAGTGCAATGCATCTACACTGATAGAAGAAATTTCTTGAACCACGTAAATATGTTTTCTTCAAAATATGATACTCTGACAAAGAAATCCTTGTTTTCATTCAAGAATTTGTTTACTTAAAGTTTTCTTGAATGAAAACAAGGATTTCTTTCTCAGAGTATCATATTTTGAAGAAAACATAGTGACTTGGTTCAAGAAATTATCATGTAAATATCAGATTTTTAACATACAAAGATGTTACTTCAAACGTGATAATTTTTGACAACGGCTCTCAACTCCCGATAATTTCCATTACATCTTTACATTTGACACATATATTATTAGCAAGATGTAGCTTTAGAATAGAGGTAAACAGAATGTTAAATGGATTCTTTTTCGTGGCTGTGACAGTACCTTTTTTTTTAAATATACATATTTTAATAATAAAGCATTAAAAAAATCTTAACATTTACATTAAAATTTAAATAAGTGTATTTTTCCTTTATGCTTCTTCATTTTAGCTTCTATTTTTAATAATAAACTTTTTATTTATTAAAAAAAAATCCTTTTAAGTATACAACCAGCAAGGAGACATAGACGAAGCAAAACAAGTATATATGTACGTCGTATATATGTAAATTATATTTGCAAAAAAAAAAAAAAATTATGAAATAATTTGTGTTTTATAATAATAACGGTTTAGTGTGTTTTTTTACATCACTCGCATAACACTCTCTTGAGAAGTATGGAAGTTTTTCTACTGCATTTGGTGTCCCTTTTCTGCATCTCGTATGTACACAAGTGTTAGTCTTGTTGCTTTCTAAAACTGCTGCATCGTTTTTTTTTATTGAATGCTTTACCAACGAGTTTTATAACAACTAATGTTGTTCAAATCTACACATTATTTCTATATAAAAAGGTCCGGATCTGATGGAGGGCTGAAGTGAATGCAGCTATAGATAAAATTTGGTTTACATATTTTTAAAGAGGGAAACCAATAATGATCCCTGTAAAATCGAATAGGTAACATACATTTTAATAAAATTAAGTAAAATTGTGTCTATTAGATTATGTAATTGCGAGTGTTTTTTTTTAATTATAACAATCAATGGAACCATTTATCCATATGTGCCGAATCCATTTGATTGTCGAAAAAGTGGTTTGAATAAAAATTGTGCGTTATCAAATTACAATCAACTTTTGTACCATAGAATGTATTATTTTTAGATGTATACAAATTTAAAATGAAATAAAACATACAAAAATCATGGTGATGGCCATGGTTTTGGCTGTATTGGTAAGGTAATTAAATGCCATTAATGTCTAAATATGAATTTGGGCATATTGAGGCCACGGCTGGCTCGAATAACGCGCAACCTTGAAGTCAAATTTTTGCTCACTGTATCGAGCAGCTGAAACCGTATATGGGCAATATCACGGCAAATGTTGGCTTGCAAGTCATACATTCTCTCTGGTTTACCAGCGTAGACTAGGGATTTCATATATACTCACAGAAAATAATCTAAAGGAGTTAAATTACACGACCTTGGAGCACTGTCATTTGAAGCACTGTTTCAAAGGTGATTCAACACTTTCTAATAGATACGTACCTGAAATATACCTGCGATATGTGTAATTACAAACCAAACAAAAATGGAGCACTTACATTTTAATTTTTAACTATGTTGATTGTATGGTTTTTATAAAACAACATACCTACATACATACATACTCAACTTGAAACAAGTGACAATAGAAGAGCAAAAGCAAAAAGAAAACTGAAATAAAATGAAATTATGTCACAGATTTTCAGTTTCATAAAGATTTTCAAGATTAAGGTCACCAACAACAAACAACTTACAATCAATTTATACAAAATGGTTTATATTTTAAAACTGGGACAAGTAAATTTTCTTATTTAACTTTGATAAGCTAGCAAATTAACAAATATTGGTCAATCGATTTTTTTAACCTGTTTGTTTTTATTATAGAACAAATATATATACACACATACACGACACATAAATATATTTATATACAAATTAATGTAATTTTGAAATAAAAAATAATTTTAAACTTTTATATTTCGAAAGCAAAACGGTAAAACGCGATTTAAAAAAAAATTTATTTTATATATATTTATCTTTACTATCCTTGTTTTTATTAAATTCTGTCCAGTATTTTTTTAATACAACAGATAATAGTTGAGCGGGAATGAAGTTTTACATGCTTCTAAAGAGAAAGAATGAGAGAGAATGATTACTTTGTTAATTATATCGCGTTCTAAATGGCCAAAAATTCTTAAACCATTATCGACCCCTCTAAATGCGACCGTGGCTAATGAGAAACTAATTATTTGTTCTAAGAATTTCTATAACAAAATATGTTTTCAGAAACAATATTCTCGATTAGTTTAAATAAGCATTCTTCTAGCATAATCCACGGCCCTATATAAGCAGGGGGTTAACCAGTTTAGAAGTCAGTTTAATGGTATTTGCTCAATCAAGTCAGTTTAAAATTAGCATTTGTTCAATTAAGAGCAGTCAATAATCGACATTGTTAAATTAAAAATCAAAAATTGTTGTATTATAAAGAGAAAGAGACTCATATAATTGTGGAATTAAATTAAATTAAAAAAAAATTTTCATCAAATCAAATAATACCAGGTTTAAGTAGAATCATAAAGTTTTGTTTTTTATTTAATTTTGTTTGTTTCAAGTGCGTGTTGTTTCAATTTGCACAGGATATCCATGCCCTATTTTCAGACGTAGTCTGTATAATCGACTACTATTAATACTAAATCAGTGTAAAAGATGCATTACAGACCTTACTTTATTCATACCCAAATCCTTACAGAAACCCTTTTATACACATGTACGCATGTATCAAATTACATGTATAATTTTACAACAAATATAATACTACAAACAGCATTATTAAAATAAGTTCACCTCTGATAGTGAAAGCAAATTCCCGTTCTACCCTTAATACTCACTCAAACATACACGCGTACAGACCACATACGCTCAATAACCCTACATATCCCGCGGCGTTGCATTCATTATTTTATTTTATTTCATTTGAACATATTATACAGTTAACAATCAATACGTCTGGAATCCATAGAAATATGTATAAAGTTCATGACCTTTAACGATTTGTTCGTGAACATAATAATTGTAATAATATAATCTGTTTAAAATCAATTTTTATGTTAAACGTTTACTTTTTGTATAATTTTTCTTTGAGTGAGAAAACTTCCAGCTGTCCGTATGTGTGGAAATTTACTTGATGATTGAATGAAAATGAAGTTATTTTTTGCACTTTCTGGGACCAAAATGACAACTTTACTCCCTCCAAATAGGTCCTAAAGTAGTACTTTTTCTCCATGGGAGAAAAAGTAAATATAATACGTATCCTAGCAACAAAATCAAAATAAAATTTCTATTTAACTTGAAAAAATATGAAAAGAAACAAAATTTGTCAAATAGAAAACTCGGCCTGTCGCACTGAAATGCTCTAGATTTCATTTTGATTTTGTTGCAAGGATACGTATTAAATTTACTTTTTCTCCCATGGGAAAAAAGTACTACTTTAGTACCTATTTTGAGGGAGTAAAATTGTCATTTTAGTCCCGAAAGTGCAAAAAATAGTATATTTACCGTGGGACTAAAGTGTTTTTAACCCCTTGAGTGGCTATTCCTTCGGGCAGAGCCCTCAGGAGAAAACTTCATTCGCGGGATTAAAATTGTCACTTTAGTACCATGGTAAATAATATACTATTATTTTTGATTTGTCGTGTGTCCGATGTTGAATGTCCCATCGGCAACTTTTCTTAAATGTCAAAAGCCTAAACTGCCGTGGTTTAGGTTCAAAAATGGGGATGAATTTCCTAAAACACAATTTCCATATTTCTAACTTCAAAAATGAAGTTTTGTACAAATGTTCATCCCCTATTTAACCCCCTTAGAGGATGAATTTCCAAATATCATTTCTTACTACTCAACTAGGTTATATACAGAACTTCTGTACATTTCATGCTTCTAAACCCACCAGAAAGAAGGCGTGAATAGAAGGTTCATGGGTCATATTTAGCATATTATAAATAAAAAATTGGTACCAACAACTAAACGTGGTACTAGTTATTTTAGTCGTACGAAAATATTAGATTTTAAGAATAAAATTTTACTGTTTCATTTTTAGAATTTTTATTTGTGTTTTTATTATGCGTAAAATACTACGCAATTTTATTTGAAGAATAAATATTGACATTTTTTATTTGTTATTAACGTCAAGGGGTTTCTGCTCTTTGTTTAATGTTTCATGTTAAACTGTAATTTTTCTTTTGGGGATACATACATCGCTTATTTTTATTTATTTTTTAAACGACCGTGATGATAGATTTCTACTATAAGAATCCTCAATGATGACTACATTAAGTATACACCAAAATTTATTTTGTTATTCGCTGTTAGAATTCTAATTTCGAATGAATCCGACACAAAACACACGTAATAGACAAGTGTTTAAAGTTATTACGTGTGTTAATCACAATCTTTTAGTTATAGTTAACAGAAAAAATTTGTAATTAGAGCATTTATAATATAAAAAAAACAATTAGATTTAATTTAGGACCATTGTAACCTAAACCACCTAATCTAAATCTATTGTTGGGGTAACTTCGAGATATATTCAATATTTTCGGTATGACGGGCCTAATATAAAGATATTTAAGAAAAAAACTGAGATTTCGGGTAATTAAGCTACCGCCGTAAGAAATTAAATGCTACCCGAAATCTCAGTTTTTTTCTAAAATATCTTTTTTTAGGCCCGTCATACCGGAATTTTATTGGATAAATCTCTTTATTAATATTTCTACTTTTTATTGCGTTGTTTATTTTTATTCGTCTTATTTTATTCCAAGTGAAAATTATCAAAATTAAATGCATTAAAACTTGAAGTTTAACATTAAATTATTAATCCAAGGCTTCCGTAACCCCCTTCCCCTGAAACGTTTATATAATTTATTTATACGCACGTAAACTACATGTAAAAAAAATCAAGCCTTTATCTCTTTCTCAGTGCTCGTACATCCTTATCTGTTAATTTTCAGTTTAAAAAATCAAAAACAGGAATTTGGCATTGTTTGATATAAACAGTATATAAACCCGCGTATAGAATTTTAAATTCATCGCGATATATTCCATAAGCCTATAATAGTATTAGATGTGTTTAAATTTTTTACAACCTCAAACTAGTGTTAAATCTTAAAATTTCAACAACAAATTTTTATATTTACTGGTATATACGGACTTTTATAGTAACAAAAATAAAATTACTGATATTAGATTATTCCATGGATACTACACAAGGATACCGAACTCCTTGTAAACAAATAATTGGCAAACAAAAAATGTTAGTAGTGTCGCTTCTATGCCGGAGAGTATAAGGCGCGAGTTTTAATTGAAAAACATTACGCATTTATAGTATTATAAAAATTATTTGCAGTAATTTTAATTTTTCAATAAGGAATTGCATACTTCAAAATAATCACTACGAAATAAAACTGGTTACTTCCTTACTTCACTCCAATTTATTATACTATATTCACTTCGGTACGAATTGTAGTACGGATGATCAACTGGCAACGCTAGTGGCATAAAAAGTAAATATTACTATTACCATTTCATTGCCATATTTTGTCAATTCTCCCGTTTGAGTTCGGTATCCTTGTGTAGTATCCTTGGATATATCATTCAAATACGTGTTCTAGATCTCGATGATATTTTATTTCGATGTGGCTCATACGGACAATGTTACATTTTCTATTCACGTTAAATAAACCACGATACGTCTATCAAACCGTGTAATGAAAATTATTCATGTTATATATGTCGTCAGAAGGTGACGAAACAATACAATACGTCATCACGAAATTTTATTGACCAAGGGTTTTTTTTATTTTTATTATATTACGTAGGTACAAATATCACAATCTGACGTGATATTGAAATATCATAAGAACATGATTTTAATTTCATTCTTTGTTTCCTATTTATTGCCATCATGTTTTGAACTTTTAAATTACGTCATGAAAATATTATATACTCATTGGGTACCTGTTGGTGTATTGTAATTGTGGGAGATATTGATCGGAGACTAATAATTTTGGTACAGGTATTCATCAAATGTTCTAATCATTTCATGTAATACGATCACTCAACACTAAAAAGTGATCTGAAAGTTCTAGAGCTAAAAACCAGTCCAACTGGTCTAGCTGTCCAAGGCGTTATGCCTGCGCACTATGCATACTTGGAAACTGGGAGGTTTTAGTATAGAACAAATACATATACACACATACACAACACATATTCATTACTCACTATTCATATATACAAATTATTGTAATTTTGAAATAAAAAATAATTTTAAACATTTATATTTCGAAAACAAAACGGTAAAACGCAATTTAAAAAAAAAATTTATTTAATAAGTATTTATCTTTACTATTCCTATTTTTTTTAAATTCTGTCAAGTATTTTTTTAAATACAACAGATAATAGTTGGGCGGGCATGAAGCTTTACATGCTTCTAAACGGTCAAAAATTCTGAAACTTGGGGATTTATTAGAAAACGTTATTTTTAGCCTGCGAAAAAAAATGAGCAAAATCTGTCGAAAAGTGGTTTTATGCTGGAACATCCTTAATTCTTATTAACTTACTAATATAAACCGGTTTTTTTCGATATTCTAGGAGAACCATTATATATTTCCTTTTATGTTATTTTGAATAAAAGTATTTTTGTTAAAAAGGAAAATTATTTCAAAGTTTCATCAAAGAGTGAATGTACATTAATTCAGTATATGTTAATGAACTTTAATGTTTATACAAAATGTTATTTTTGCACAGTAAACTGAAATTCAAATTTTTCCTTTTATTATTATTTATCTAAATTTTATAATGAAATAAAAATATTGACATAAAGAAAACAAAATATCTATATTTTATACTTGGAAATAATTTATATTAATGGCAAACTAACGATAATATTTTATTATTAGTTTATTAATATAAACACTTAACACATTAATAATTTTATTTAAATCGATAAATGACAAACCAGTGGTGGTCAAATAGGTCGTCAGTGGTCAATTGGAAATTAATTACTGAGACACATAAGGTAAAACCACCATAGGATTCGATCCAATAATCTGCAGGTGTCTTAAACATTGGTTCATTTTAGGAGTTTATTCCTTAAGACTCGATTTCATGTAAAACCTCCGGTACGAAAATTTGATGAGTGTTAAAATCCAGCGTTAACAAAAAGCGTTATGTTTTTATAAATGAATTAATGTTAGCGTCATCGAAGTAGAATATGTCAAAATTAAATAACGTTTCCTAACATAGTAATATACGTACCTGTTTTTAAGCCCCTTTAGGGGGCGGTCTAAGGCGTCATGTCTGCGCAGTATGCCTACTTGGAAACTGGTTGGTTAATTGACTAAACTGTCGGCGTATGGACAAGAACGAAGTAACCGGCTATGCTTGAGAAGGTTTTCCGGAGGTTCCTTCACAAACTCCAGATGAAAATCGTCATAGTTCCTATCATAGTCGGCTGCAGCCGCATATCCTACCAATTCCTAGTATATACACAAAAATTCCTTCCCCGCCACTCACATCCTCACATCCTTGTTCATCCATGTTCAACGGCTTCCAGAAAATTTCGATACCGTTTTCCAAAGTTTTATAATTAAAAAAGTTTGACATCTTGTCAAAACGAAGCTACTTAAAAAGCACCAGCTTGATGCTCATCATCCTGAAAAAAACCGTTTGGTCTCCCGGACCAATAGAGTGATATTAATGTTGAATTATTTTTAATTGAAAAAATATTGAGAAACACTGATCGAAAACAATAATTTCCTATCCAATAATTTTATGTATGTTGTATATTTATAATATTTATATACGTGTAACTAGGTACTCATCGACCTGTTTACTTATTCACTGTAAATAACTTCCAGTACATTTGTCCATTTGAAGTGTCAGTGTTTAATAAATTTCAAAAACAAAAAATATTATTTATCTAAACACAGGCGAAACACATGTCAAGATTTTAGTTTATAAATCAAGGATACCAACTGAACTAAAAATTACAAAAAGAAAGAATTAATTTCCCTTAAGGCTCTTTTATAAGTTCTTCTTTGTTATTAGATTTCCTGCTATGCAAACATTTGCACTTGCAACCATTTCTACTTCCTACGTTTTATAATTTTCGAGATACTTTTGGCAATCACAGATCGAATATATATTTAAGAAAATACCCAATATATACTGAGTTTATTAAAAAATGTTTCAAACAAAATTTGTTTATTTTTAAAAAAGGAACATTTGTTATCACAATATTTTCGTTCTATCTCTTACGGTTTCAAAGATGGATATTTACACACCTGTCGGGGGGGAGACATGGTTCACTTTTGCCCATTTACGAACTTGACCATAATTTTTAGCTCTAGAACACATCAGTTTCTTATATTCCTCAATCGACAATAAATCAACTACTGAAATCGGTAGAAAACCCCACAGAATTAGATGCATACGAAAGTATCTACATATACAAATTGAGAAAACAGATAATGAATTTAGACAATGGCCCAATTCCAAATTCTGATTTAATAAAATTAAACCATTTTCAAAAAAATCGAATACCTGAATATCAAGGTTAGCTTCGATACCCTCACTTTAGTGACAAAAACAATGCGGCATAGTCACAAAAGGATACCGTCAATAAATAGGTGGGGTTCTTCACGCACCAGCCCACTCAAATAATCCTCAGGTCTGATTATACCTTCAGTCAAATCAGACAGAACTTTTTTAATATCATTGTGAGACACGCACCAAATTAGCAACAAGCAACATATCTCTGAATCCATATCCAAAAGATAGTTACGATTAGCTAATTCATACTGATGATGACTTCATTGCAGTCGAAATACGTATTTATAAAATACAAATAAATGTTCTAGGAATTGGGGCAAAATTTGAATTGTAATTTTAAAATACTATGAATATTTTGGAGACATTAAACCAGCCGAGTGGTCGAACTTGTAAAGTAGCTCTGCTTTGTAACTGGGAGGTTGCTGGTCCGATTCTCAACCCGTGGCAGTTTCTCAATTAAATTAATTTAACAAAAAATTAATGGGGATGGTTAATTGACTAAACTGTCAGCGTATATACAAAGACGAAAGTAACCGGCTATATGTTTGTGAAGGTTTTCTGCAAATTCCTATCACAAACTCCAGATGAATATCAGCATAGCTACTATACTAATTCCTAATCTACATACAAATTCCTTGTGCTTTAGAGCTTGGTAAAAAAGACCTGGAAAGGCCAGGCTTGCCTTAGACAGAAGTGATTCACGTTCTTTGGTTGAATTCAAAATCTGTAACGGATTTTTGATAGGATTTATTTCCAATCAAAGTAGTCTCAAACATATATAGATACATAATCACACATGCAGACGTCGCAACGACCTTTGAATCACCATGTATTATTAAGTTCACCCAGACAAAGTTATAAAGAATGCGCAAACGATAATATATATTCTCTCTACTCTTGAAAGTGAATTTATTTTTAGGAATATGATTCCCACGAGCGTTATTTATAGTTCACCAAACATGAATATAGAATTCAAATTATATAAAATTAGTTTTTATAATGATGTTACAATTTAATTTCCCTCAATTATACTAAAAGTTTTTATGAAAATACTCATCTATATATTTCAAAAAACAGAAAAATATTTTTAATATCATTTGCATACCAATGTGTAGCAACTACATATTGAAAAACCTCTGTTAAGCTAGCAGAGCAAAGTACCGAATATTAATTTACTACGTACCAGAATTATGTGCTAATTATGAGCTTTTTTTGTTTCGGCGGAAATTGAAAATTAAAGTGCTCGGCTGGCTTAACATCCAGACAGCAGAGCATCGGTTATTAAGTCCCAAAAAAAAATTAACTACGTACCAGAATTGAGTGCTAATTTTGTGCTGCAATTAAAAATTTGGTGCTTTTTTGTTTCGGCGGAAATTGAAAATTAAAAGCTTAGCAAAAAAAGCACAAAAATTTTAATTGCAGCACATAATTAGCACTTAATCCTGGTACGTAGTAAATTCATTTTCGGGGCTTTACAACCGATGCTCTGCTATCTTGATATTAAGCTAGCCGAGCACTTTTAATTTTCATATTCCACCGAAACAAAAAAGTACAAAAATTTTAATTGCAGCACATAATTAGCACATGATAAGCATATAATTCTGGTACGTAGTAAAATTATTTTCGGTACTTTGCTCTGCTAACTTAACGGAGATCATTGAAAAATACTTTGCATATATCATACATAAATATTGTATTCCACAGTATATATTTGTATTCATTGTTTTTGTCTTTTGGAAGAGATGCGTAGCCATGATTGTTTTTGGCTTTTCCATTTCTATTTACCTTGAATGGTTCGTTAATTTCATACATTATTGTATGCTGTCTATCTTTTCATTTTAGTTTGAAGAAATACAATGAATATAATATACAGTTTTGTAAATTATGACAAATAACATAAAATGTACAATAACTTCGAATAGATGATAATTAATTGGTATATTTTGAAACCACGTAAACCACACTATTTATGAACCCATTTTTACCTTTATATGTAAATAATTATAGGTACGTGGTTAACCATGGAATCTA
Source organism: Nineta flava (assembly GCA_963920215.1). NCBI lineage: Eukaryota > Metazoa > Arthropoda > Insecta > Neuroptera > Chrysopidae > Nineta > Nineta flava. Next base: position 101,817,951 of record OY986042.1, read on the forward strand.
TTATTACATACGTAGGTAATATTTTGACATCGGCCTGTGAGTAAGTGGTTCTGAAAAATAGTTATCTACTGAAGAAAGAATGGAAAAATAGATTTATAAGATTGTCAAATGGTAGGTTCGTTACCCTATAAATTTTTTCAGTTATCAATTACCTATGCAAAAACAAATGTATTATAAAGGTGAAGCCTTTGTCTGTCTGTCTGTGGCGTTGTAGCATCAGAGCTCTATGGGTCGTAAGTTCATTGAAGCTAGTCCTCTTCTAAATGTGTCTGCGCTAATTGCAACCACTGACGTATATACGGGAGAGGTTTTAGGTGCAAAAACTCTCATTTTAGGCATAAAATCACGCCATAAAATAGTTTACCTTTGTGCATTGTTGGACCCCCCTTCCCATGTGAAAGCTATTGTTACGCCCGTAGTTGCAGCACTAAGATGCATACGTAGTCTTTGGGCAGAAGGGTGTGCATTAAAATAAAACGATCAAAATTCAGATTTTAAATGGGCAGCACGCAGCCCTGAGTTATATCCAATATAACATCTTTAAGATGAACTTGTTAGGTGTATTAGAAGATGAATTAAATCTTCTGATAACTTACAGTAGCTAAGAAGAGAACTTTATTTAAAGTATGTCGCCTAAGTTTGCGGAAGTCATTAGAGCCAGAGGAGGTAATATCCGCTATTAAAAGTTTAATTCCTTTTAAAAATGTAGAAATAAAGCTGAAAATTTGTTTTTTTTTTGCAAATAAATTTTTTTCCCAAAAATTAGTAGCTTATTTATGTTAATTTTATCCCCAAATACAAATTTATTAAAATAATTGCACAGGAAATGATTTAAATGAGTTTTTCAAAATGCACCACTTTTTTTGCTGAGCAGTGTATTATAATGAGAATGTTTGGGCGAACAAAGTTCTTAGTATCCTAAGTTAGATACTCAGCCAAAAAATAAAGGTCTGCGGCTAAGTACTGCGCTATTCAACCTGGACAGACTTGCTGACTAAGTAGCTATATATGTTTATGTTTATGTACAGTACAAGACAGATAGATAGATAGATATATCTTGGGGTCTAAAAAGTATTGCACTTCGACCTTCGGGTCCATTGTGCTCCCCCTTTTATTTCAGTCTGACAAGATTCGCTTCTCCCATATGTTGACAATGGGCAGGAACGTACGAACAATACATAACCTCATCTAAGGAAAATACTAAATAAATGGCAATGGCTAAGTATCTGCAAAGTGTCCCGGATGAAAACTTTAGATATTTTAAAGATAGATATTCTGACTGTCTAACTTAGGATAGTAAGAACTTTGTTCGCCCAAACACACCCATTGTTTTCATAATAATCCCATTTCAAAAAATAATTAAAGTTTGACAATATATATTCTTGCGTGGGTATTGATAATAATTTTTCAACCACTATTAATATTAATCAAATATTAATAGTTTTTATTTTCCTTCAAACTTTTTCCTAATAAGAAAAGTTTTTAAATCTAATGAAACAGACACAGCATCTTCATCAATCAAACAAAAAAAATTATATATGATGTTCTCTATGTTTCCATGAATAATAAGCATTTTTTTAAATTTATTTAAAAAGTCATTCTTAATCAATATTCTTTATTAAAAGATCTCGCACTATTCTTATGCGGTAATAATATTCATATCGGTCAATTATTATAAAATTTTGATTTTATATTTTTATTACTTCCAAATAAAATCCAAAACAAGGTTGAATTTGAGTTTCTTTTTGAGTTATGAGAATTTGAAGCGCCCAGAATAGCCATTCCAATGGGTTTTTTTTAGAAGGAAGGTATCAAAACCTGGGGTGTATAGTTGGCCTAAATGTTAAATTCTAATGGTTTTTGTTCAATATTTCAAAATACTCATTCGAAAACCGAAAAATTTTACCAGATTTCGACTATTATTTATTATTTTTCTTATTATAAGAGTTTATTTAAAAACTTATTAGTTATTGCAATGTTTATAAATTCGTTGCTATGTACACAAGCGCTTTTTTTTTTAAATAATCGATCGCGTTATTTTATTTTAAATGCATTTCATCAATAATATGCATACTCGTATATCATATAAGAAAACTAGAAATTAACACACAAAAGTTTGAAATGATACATCCTTTTCTATTTGAAAATTTATTTTTTTTTCATTGTATCGAATCTCCACGTTTCGAGGTCCCTAGAGTCCGAATCGATTGTTTTTAACGTAATATCTGTGTGTGAGTGTATACGTACACTCAAGAGCTTTTTTTTCGTCTCGCAAATATCAACAAAGAGTAATGATATCGACTCTGAACCAATATTGTTTAACCCATCTTTACATAATGAACAACAGATTAGCTTTGCAAAGAGTTTGAATTGGCGGTTTTTTTATAGCAAAAAAAAACTACTGAAAAAATTAAGCCGTCGCGGATGAGGAACATTGAAACTATTTTGAATAGAAAATATTCATGAAATGATGGATTATTAAAGGAAATAAATATGACATAATAAAAAAATATGGCATAATCAAAAACAAAATATTCAGATTTTTTTAAAGAAAAGAATTAATCCTTATTTAAAAAATACATATTAATTTAATACCAAAAAATTAAAAATTAAATAGTTTCTTAAAATTTGAGACGGCTCAATTCTTTCAATCAGTTACTTAAACTATTACTATTATTATTAACTATTTTGTATAGACAATATGCATTGCCCACCTATGAATGAGTTTTTGAACCCGTATATGTACTGCCATCTATGAGTATAAACTGATTTGTTATATGTAATATCACCTATGAACAACTTGTTGATCGCGTGGTGATAAAACGTCGCCGGTCCAACAGTTGGCCTAACACGCCGCAATAAATGTTTCACATCAAAAATTATTGTAAAATGTTTTTTGTCTCGCCTATTGCGAGAAAAATTATGAGATCGGCTCCATTCCAATTTCTTTCCATACATTATTGAACAATAAAAGCCTGATAAGGATTACAAAAATTTGAATTTGCTGTTATTTTTAAAACATCTTGCCCATGGTCCAATCCTGCGCTAAGGGAGGCAAAAGTTCAGCTGGTTATCTCTTTTGGTTTTTGAGTTATCGTGTCCACAGATTGACGGACTGATATGTAGACATGCAGAAATTGGCTAATAAGGCTATTTTATGAACACATATATCAAAAAATTTTTTTTCTGCGTTCAACATTTTCAACCGTTATAATGTATGAACTAAACTTAGAATTATACCCCTATATTATTTATATGCAGGGTACAAAAATGAAGATTTATGTACCTTACTTTCTTACCATTAGATTCGTCAAACTTAGAAACAAACGATCCGTAATGGACAACAACACAATTAATCCATCTTCTTATCAAATTCTCATTAAAAGCTATTCTATTTTCAAAAATTATTATTTGTTTTAATAACAAGGATTAATTAAAGGATTTAATATATATTTTATTATAATGTGCAAATTGAAAAATTAATTAAGTTAAAGCATCAGACTCATTATTATTAAGATATTATTTATTATCTAATAAAAATTTTCTTTTCTTTTGTAATAACGTGTAACAAAAGAAATTATGAAATCACATTTACCAATTTGTAAGTTAAGATTATAAATATACAAGATGTTTTATGTAAGTTGTTATCGAGACAGAATTTAATTTTAATTTGAGTAATTATTATTGACCTCTAAATAACTGGACAGATTGATTATCCTATGTTACACCATTAAACCCAATTGGAGAGCTCCTCAACTAGACAAGGAACTACGTTTCAGCGCCGCTGTATGGCATTTACGTGTGATAAGAATGTGTGTTAAGGGACGTTTAGACAACGACACTAGACACCGTCCATTCAGTGTATACACCGAGTGTCTATGTGTGCCAACGAGTGTCTCTAGTTGTAACATTTATTACGACACTGTAATTAGTGTCGAAGCAACGGCCTGAAAAACCTGGAAAAGAAAACTGCGCATCAGGCACTTTTCTAAAAAGTTTACCGACCTCTGGGCTAGAAGATCGTACGATACTTTTAATGCCCCAAGATATACCTATCTATCTATCTTACAACCGAATAATGATCTAAAATGCTAAATAATGCTTAGAAAGTGGATCAAAACTGTAAGAGAATTGAAAGAAAAGTTGATTAGTAAGCAAATTTCGTACATTTGAGACATCTTTAGTATTTTTAATACTAAAGTAAAAATACAAAAAATATAAACCGCAAAATGTTGCCAAATCGTTCAAACCAAACATTAACATGTTATGAAACAGCATATATATTTGAAAAGGATAGGTATCTTCTATCTTTATCGAACAATAATAAATGATTTGTTTTATCTTTTTTCTTGAAAACAATGATATTCTGTTGACATATAAGGAAAATAACATGTATACAGGGTGAGTTGGGAAGAACGTACCAAATACTGTGTATTCTACACACACAAAATAAGTTTCAAAAATACAAACCTTGTTATAAAATATTTGCTTCTTGTCAATTTATGGCATCCTAATAATTTGAATATATTTGAGTAGGCTTGGGTGTATAATGGTACTATATAACATATATGCTTTTGTATTCAATAGTTATTTCAAATGTTTGAGCAAAAATTGTGGCGAAACCATTTAGTTTTTGTTTTTTATTTATTTTTAAAATGATACATTTTTGTCTCAAAATTTTTTTCCACTCTCTCACAGTTTCAAAGTTAGATATTTTCCTTTCTAGCAGGAGTGTACAAGGTTCGATTTTGTCCATTCACGAACTTGTAGGTATTTTTAAGGTCTATAAGACATACACAAATTTCAGTTCGTTCATTCTTTTCGCTTTTGAGCGGACAAAAAGTAAGACAGACGGATATTAAACGGAGAACAGCAGTAGTAGCGGAGTAGAGTTCGAGGCATGGCAAGTAGGCCTTTCTAGGTCTTTTTACCGACCCTTAAAAGGGCACGGAATTTGTTTGAAGAACTAGGAATTGGAAGGTTGTGCGACTGCTGCCGAATTTAATACGAACTATGCCGAAATTCAGAAAACCTTCACAAGCATGCCCGGTTACTATCATTCTTGTCCATACGCCGAAAGTTTAGTCAATTAACCGCCCCAATTTTTTTCTTAATTGACAAACTGCCACTGTTGGGAATCAAACCAGCAAACGATCAGTTCCGAGCAAAGTGCGTTAAACGGAGAACAACAAATGGCATTAGATGCTTATTTTTAAGAATATAATATATACTTGTACGTTTTGATTCTGTCCTTCTGATTCCTCCTATATATAAAATATATTGTTAAGTCGTCAAATAGCTAAACAGACAAACAGATAGACAGATAGACAAAACGACTGTTACATGACAAAGACGACACAAAAGTTCATGAAGAGAAAATTGTTTCATCATCATATGTTTTGCTATACCGCTACCAACACATCGGTAATACTAAAATTGTAAGCTGCCTTTTATATAAGATACTTGCTTTGAAATATTATATAATTCATGTTTCGTATCTTTCAACACACACACAAATATATATACACTGGAAAATGAGACCTTGATACTTGAGATAGGAAGGTTTCTCTATTTAGATGTATATATCAACACCGATTTTAGAACAATCTACTTATAACGTTACTAGTTTTTGTTCTTGTGGAAAACTGATGATAACTGGCACATTTGTGGTGCTAAAAACAATTAAGGATGTTCCAACATACTACCACTTTTCGACAGATTTTGCTCATTTTTTTTCACAGGCTAAAAATAACGTTTTCTAATAAATCCCGAAGTTTCAGAATTTTTGACCATTTAAATATAGTTACACATAACTATTTTTGGTATAAAATGAATAATCATATTATTGGTTTTTTTTCTTTGGTAGATTCTTTATCGAGCAGTATAAACAAGGATGCTACAAGAGACCAGATTTTAGCAGAATATTCCCGGACGATTCTAGCCAAATATCTATCTAATAGCTATGACACCCAAAACGACAATATCTAGTATTAGTAGTAGTAGCAGAGAGGAGAGGTCGTAGGCTAGCAAGTAAGCCTTTCTAGACCTTTCTAGAAGTTCCTATTGGGTCTGTTAACATAGACCCAATAGGAACATTGTGTAGTGCATCTATAACTGTCCATATACAGCGCACCATCATACGGTGCACTCTTTAACACCCAAATTCACAGGCATTTATAGAGTGCAGTTTCGGTGGAACAAGGCTGTGCACAGACAGTGATGTACATATCACTGTCTGTATAAATATCAATGAATACATATTCTACATTCTGCATTCTTGGAGTAACAAAGTGCACCGTATCATAGTGCGTTGTATATGGACAGCGATAGATACATACATTGTTTTCAGATTGGGTGTAGTTTAAAAAACACACGGTATACTATAGACTAGGAATTGACAGATTGTGCGACTACAGCCGACTTTGATAGGAACTATGCCGCTATTCGTTTAGAGTTTGTGAAAGAAAACTGCAGAAAACCTTCACAAGCACAGTCGGTTTCTTTCGTTCTTGTCCATACGCCGACAGTTAAGTCAATTAACCGCCTGCATTAATTTTCTTTTAAATTTAACTAAATTGACAAACTACCACCGTTGGGAATCATACCAGCAATCTCCCAGTTCTGAGCTGAGCGCCTTAAACAGCTTGACCACTGGAAACAGTCAATATCATAGTATTTCAATACAAAAAAATAAAACGACAAGTCATAATAAATCTCTCACCCTTTACACATTGACTATAAGTTCATTGGACGAAACCTTATACCCACATGATATCTAATCAAAATAAGCAAGCTGTTCTTACTTCGATTGCTTTCAACTACTAACTCTTTACACATAATATTTTCTCATTTTGCAGAAAATTAAGTTAACACTAGATTAAATCAATGTTCTTAATATTATTTTCTATTCTTATATTAAACCAGTTTTACTTCAAGAATAATCAAGTATCTCCAGAAATCGGATTTCTTTGTACATAACAAATATTATTATGTACATAACATATATTATTTTATCCATACATATATATATTATAATATTATTCTTTCAAATATGTGTTCATATTTTTAATCAGACATCTCATTATTATACTCCGTATACGCGTACAGACTTTTTAAATATTTTTGTAGTACGTGACATATTAAAACTGAAAAAGTTATTAAACAAACATCATTCTCTTCTTTTGATACTGCATTTTGCATAATTTATTCAAGAAGAATAACGTTAATGTAAATTCCAAAAAGAGTCATTTCAAAAGTGTTCAAGGACTCTATATGTATAGTTTAGTGTTAGATGGCTTTATTTGTCTGCAAATTCTTTGGCAGAAGAATGAGATAAGATGTTAGATACTTTAACAGTTCAACTGACATATTTCACTTACATGTATTTTGCATATTTGAAGAAAAACGTTAAGGCACATTCCAAAATGACCATTTCAAAATTATTCAAGGTCTCTGTGTTCACAGAGTGTTGTTTAATGGAAATATACTTTATTGGTAACTTCTTTAATAGAAATCTGAGATAAAAATTAAAGAATTTAACGGATTACTTTACTTGTTTTGCATATTTTAAGAAGAAGAATGTAAATGTATTTCGAAAAAGCTTTTCAAAATTATTCAAGGATTTGTTTACAAGTAAAACCAGTGTACTGCGTTTGACTTATATGAATTTTGCATATTTGATGAAGAAGAATTAAATGTTGTTAGTATATGAATCTAATATTTGAGATTGTCGAAACAATTAACTGTCTCGAAAATTTATGTCCTAATATTAGTGTTGATTTTATTTAATATTATTTTAATAAATTATTTAAAAAGAAGTATAACTTCTTACGTGCATACATAAGTACAATACACTTTTTCTGCAAACCTTGTATATAGGTTATGTATTCCCGACACATAAATACTCGAATAGAGACTCAGTGTTGTTTCGATATGTACACATGATACTATCATTTTATATTAAAATTGTTCTCGAGAGAGTTCAATTTATAAAATATTTAAAATATGTATTTTTCAAAAATCATTTTAAATTTTCTGATGAAAAATTCATTGGTAACGCTTTTGCTGGGTGGTGTAGTACTGTGTGATAGTACTAACCGTATGATGTGACGATAATAAACGAAGTTAATTGATACACATTACCCAGTTTTCGTGCAAGTACTACACGAAACTTTCATGTTTTTAATACATTTTTTTTTAATCGTTCTTTGTAAAAAAATATATTATTCAACAATATTTTCGTTTCAACAATCAACTGGTTTTCTAGATTATATTAATCTACATTTTTAATCTTGGCATACCAACATGCAAGTTGGAACTTGTTTTTTTTGTATGTTTGCATTAACTAGGTTTTGAAGTTCAATGTAATTTTTTATTTAACTTGAACTTATTGAAAAAAATTATACAAATAAAACTGTCATATTTTCCAAAATAGACCACAGTCTGATAAAATACTATGGGGTGTCAAAAAGTATGAATATTTATTGAATATATATCTTCGACTTCGACTTATAATGTAATTTTCCTTTTGTTACAGGTTTTCACATGGCACCACAATTGAATAAAATATTTCCGGAGTCATGTTTGTTAATTTTTGTTGGTGTTGTAATTGGTGTATTATTATTTCATACAACAGACAGTGTTCATGTATCACCATTAACACCAGATACCTTTTTTCTGTACATGTTACCGCCGATTATATTAGACGCTGGATATTTTATGCCAAATCGTTTGTTTTTTGATCATTTGGGTACGATATTACTATTTGCTGTGATTGGTACAATATTTAATACAATGACAATAGGTAAGTTAATTTGAATATATTATTAAAATATTAATGAATTTGAAGGAGTGTCTTTACGATCTTTTTTGATACTTTAAACTTGGCATTCATGTAGCTTTTTTGTACATCCTTCAATATAGATGTTCCATCACGTTGTGCAATAATTTTTTTTCTCAAAGTTTTAAAGAGGTTAATGTCAAATTTTCCCAAATTACTTCTATTCTATGCATTTGTAAGAACTTGAAATAGTCAAAATTTTTAGTATAAGAAATTACAATGTCTGTAAAATTGGATCTTTTGCTTCTTGGTTTTTGTGAAATTTGTCGTTCCAGATCCTGAGAAAATGAGGAGTGATATCACAATGCGCCCTCAAAGATATATTCTGTTCTCCTTATTAAAGGCAGGCCCTGGATTACGCCACCTAAATCACCCCTTCCATACATGTCTCCATTAAACTGAATCTAAAGTGGGTTTAGAGATTTCATGTTTCCTGCGGATACCTGATAGGTATACAAATCTGATTATATTATATAGAACCGGCAGGTGTCATAATCTCCGTTTCCAGAGATGTTCGTTGACTTTACAATATGATCAAACCCGCCAGTAGTCTATTTTATTCAGGCTGATGCAAATTTATATTTTCTTCAGTTGAAATTTTCGAGAAGTTGCCTGGCTTACTTCAGCCGCGGAAGAAATCTGTAGAGCGAGGTTATTTTTGTCTCTACGCGGTAGTGAAATGGATGTTATTTTGCCATTTCTTAATGCGCCGCCTGCGACTCTGCCTAAGTTCAATTTACTAACCCTACAAACGGATAATGGACTAAAAGTAGAGTACCAAAAAGTTATACTACACCTTAAGTGAAGTAATTGAAACTGTAAAATCTCTGATTTGGAATACTTCGTAGTATCTGTCTACAATCTTGATTAAAAATTACAAATATTTTTCCAAAACAAGCCAGAATTATGTCATAAAGAAAAAAGAAACATGAATAATGACTCTTCGTTTCTGAAAGTAAATGAGTAAAATAAAAACTGAAAAAATTACTCCGTAACATTTTTGTACAAATTTGATTAAAATTAATATTTAATTAAAAAGCTTGTATGTACTATTACAACATATTTAAAGCACGTGTACATCGAAACTGGGCAAGTGTAATTTAATTTAATATTTATAATTCATAATTTAATGGTTCTATGGTTTAGTTTATAACATTTGATTATATTTTAACAATTTTGTATACCTAGATTGTTAATTAAGAGCATTTAATATGATCATAAATTCTACAATAACGATGCGTTTCCGAATATATTCAAGAATAATAATGTTATTCTTTGACAACAGAAATAATACTGTCAATGATATGAAAAAGTTGGCTCTTATGTCAGAGTCGTCTTTGGTGTGGCGGTAAGTACGCTGGACTAGATATTCAAAGGGTCGAGGTTCGATTCATGGGTGACGATTTAATTGTTTCTTATCAATATTTAATTAATATTCAAGGTTTTTCAAACGAATATCACACCTAGCTTCTGACTGAGGATACTTTAATCGGTCCTCCTTCCTAAACATTGCCACTTTTGGTTACTTCTACCTAATAATTACCTTTGGTACCTACTAGTACCTCGATAATTATGCTTGTCATACCTAACAACTGATCGATAATACATAAACCGATTCTCTTCTCCAGATAGATCTATCTCAATAAATTTTCGTACTGTGCTTAGTAGGATCTACAAAACTCCATGGCTTAGTTTATTGACGGTTGTAGTTTCAAGAACTTTTGTAGAATCTTTCACATTTTGTTCGCCAGTTTCGCGAATCTTTCCTTCAAATAGTACTAGAAGTGACTTAAAACGAGTTTTCACGATATAATCCATGAACGTACAGTCAAAGTGAACACAAGTTTCAGAGCGGAATCTGAAGAGGTAGTCAAAGTGGCCAATTCGGTTTCTTTTTGTGACGGATATACTTCAAAGGCTGTAATACTATTCAAATGGTTTTTGTCATATACAAATTTGCTTTAATGAATTTCATTGGTTATGGTACGGAATCATATTATCTTGAGCGGAATATAAGTTTTTGTAAACAAAATCTTTATGATCTCCACTAAACTGCTAAAAGATATTACTTTGTTTTAATAAACATGGTATCGCTCTCGGTTTTATATTTTTTTGTTGTAAAATATCTAATATTTTCAATATCTCATACATTTTATATGTTATACGAATAAATTAATTTTCTTTAGAATATCCGTATGTGAAGCGAATATAAAACAGGGCTCTCCTCATTTCAATACTTTTAATTACTGTGATTTTCACAGTAATTAAATTAAATTACTTCCCAGTATTCGCAACACCTGCTAAGTATTGCGCCTCTGGTGGTCATTGATTTAACAACAAAAAAATCAACACAAGAAATAATTTTTAAATATTTAAATTGTTTCTGTAAGTGTTTCTTTTAGCAAATTTTATAGTTTAATAATGCCTCGATCTTGTTCACTCCCTTTGTCTTCATCCAATAAAACAAGACACCCAGAAATTTCGTTTCATTATTTTCCATAGCTAGGTCTTTACCTACATAGTCTTTCCCTTTATGGTTTCTTTAAATCATATTAATTGAAAATAATTTGGGGAGTAAATCTCTAAAATAAATAATGTTCAAACATGTGAAAGTAATAGTTACTATATTATTAATATTTACTAACTAACCTAAAATGTCGAACTTGTTTACAGGCCACAAAGCTAAATATCATAATTATTAAAAGTATCAAGTACGAAAATTTACTAAAACCGCTACAAAATAATAAAATAATTTTTTTTTTAAACACAAAGAACTTTTATAAACATTGGATATAGACTTAGTTTGTTTATTGTTCTCGCAGGGCTACCAACTTAAAAATTTTCGCTTATAATAATGAATATTACTACCATTGCCGGTGGCCATGGTAACTTGCATGAAATCATGGCATTTATATATATGATTTCTTCCTTTGAGAAAATTCGTTACTCTCTACGTGACGAATTTTTTTATCTAAACAAAAAGACTACAAAGAAAAGTTGATTTTAGAATTTCATGAAATAGATTTATTGGATCTAACATCCTCTAGTGGCAATTGATTTCCGATATTAAGTAATTTTATGGACTTTTGCATAACAAAAAAAACCTCATATTTTTCTATAATTGAAAACAAAAGTAATGAAGAAGCTAATCTTATATAGAGTGGCGCATAAGTAACGTTATGATTTATTTAATGAATGCGTATTTGTGCATTATTTGGTTTTAACTCGTGAACCAATTGAATCTTATATGGAAAAAGGAGTAACGTATATAAAATTCTTTTCAAAGACCGCCTAGACATCACCAACTGCTGAGAACGTCGCCTGGTGGAAGTTTCGGGGTTTTCCTCAACACTTGCTTGCATCCGAGCTATGTTCACATCATTTCGAACTGCACGAGGTCTTCCAGCACACGGAAGATCACAGACAGCCCCATGTTGCCGAAAACGCTGAACCAATCGGTAAATTGTCGGAACATGAAAGAAATTTCGATATGATCTTTGTGTCTCAATAATCGAATGCTGACTTTCAAAATAAAATTGAACAATATTGGTTCTTTGTTCTGTGCGGAGTCTTTGGTTCTTTATTTTTAATTCTGAAACAAAAAGGAAAAAATACATAAACAAAAAATGTATTCACTAATTAAATCATAACGTTACTTATGCTCCACCCTCTTTATATACTGTGTATAACCTCCTCACCCGTTTCAAAATAGAAATTAACAACTTTCTGGATTAATGATGACTAATTGAACAAAAATCCACACAACACCAATTATTATTGACCGATAAAGCTTGAATATGTACCGTAAGGACGATGCGAACATTATGTCATAATCGTATTGTTCGTATAAAAATTTAAACATATGCAGTTGTAATATATAATATATGAGAGCCACCTATCTACGATGATAATAGGCGCCAGTTGAAAAGGTGTATTGCTAATACCCTACTTTCAGTTACTTTTGCATCTCTTTTTTTATATTATATAAAAGGTGGATAGAAACTTTTTGGATATAAATTAGATAGTTTTGAAAGCTTTTTCAAATGGCAACTAACCTTGTACTTTGTTTCAACGAGAAAATGTTTCATGTCACAAGTAAAAAAATAGCTAGATACTTTATTTTTATAAAGATTATTAAAATAATCAAAGAGAACTCTAGGTTTTTTAAAATTACATTTCAAATTTTGTCCCAATTTCTAGAACATTTGTTTGTATTTTATAAATACGTATTTCGACTACAATGTAGTCATCATCAGTATGAATTAGCTAATCGTAACTATCTCTGGGATATGGATTCAGAGATATGTTGCTTGTTGCTAATTTGGTGCGTGTCTCACAATGATTTTAAAAAAGTTCTGTGGTTTATACAATTTAACTGAGGCTACGATTCAACTGAAGATTATTTGAGTTGACTGGCTACCGAATTAAGTATGTGAAGATCCCCACCTATTTATTTACGGTATCCTTTGTGACCATGGGGCGTTGTTTTTGTCACTAAAGTGAGGCTTAATATGGAACATACAATCCTTAAACAGTAATAAAATAGTGTTGGCGCAGGGAACAATATTTCTGAAAAAATAGTGTATGTTGTTTATAAATTATCAGCGCTTCCACCATTTATTTACTGTCAACTAGACATGATCCTATTAAGGAAGGTCCAGCATTGTCTTGTATAATCAGGAAAAAAATCCTGTTTGCTTTTATCATAGAATAAATACATATAAACACATGCATAACACAAACACATACTTATATACAAATTAATGTAATTTTGAAATTTAAAAAAATTTTTAACTATTATATTTCGGAAAAAACAAAAATGGTAAACGCGATTTTTTTGTTAAATTTATTTAATATTTGGGCGGACATGAAGTTTTACATGCTTCTAATGAGATAGAATGAGAGATAATGATTACTTTGTTACTAATTAGTTCTAAACGCTCAAAAATTATAAAACTTCGGGGTTTATTAGAAAAAGTCATTTTTAGCCTAAGAAAAAAAAGAGTAAAATCTGTTGAAATGTAGTTTTATGCTGAAATATCCCTAAGCACAATACGAAAAGTTATTCGAATATCATCCATACATGGTTCAAGTATAATGCTAGATCTATCGAGGGAGTAAGAGTGGGATTAAGAAGTGGTAGTTAGAAGTTAGAGTAAATTTGGTTTGTAAAAATTGATCGAAAGGCATTTTTCATATAAATTGTTTCTATTATTGACCTTGTATCCGCTCTATTTTGAATCCCCAGAATCAATTAGTATTGTAGAATGTTTATTGATTATGACGTCAATACAAAGAGATATTATTTAGTAGGTAGAGTACTACTCTACACTATACGAATGTAACCAACCAACAAACTTCTTCTACACGTGTACGATACACACAATAAACGTATTCAAGAATGATTTCAATAGAATTTTGCTGTCCGTTGTGTTCTTGATACACACACAAACATACATTTATACAAAAAGAAAACTCAGTTATATAAACAGTAAATTGAATTTAAATCCTTACGTAATAATTGATATTAACAAATCATATACAGACATAAATTTATATTTATATATACAGGATGTAACGTACGAGTAAATATGTCACTGCCAATACTTTTTAAGGTAGTTCCTGCACTGTCTCGTATAATCAGGACAAAAAACCCGGTTTGCTTTTATATTAGGACAAATACATATACACACATACACAAACATAAATATATTCACTATTCATATATACAAATTAATATATATATATACAAATCAAAAATAATTTTAAACTTTTATATTTCGAAAACAAACTAATAAAACACGATTTTTTTTAAAATTTATTTATTCAATATTTATCTTTACTAAACTAGTTTTTTTTTTTTAATTCTAACGTTATTTTTAGCCCGTGAAAAAAATATGAGCAAAATCTGTCGAAAAGTGTTTTCATGCTGGAACATCCTTAAGATACAGTTGACCCGCGGTAATCCGGTGTCTGTATAATCCGGCATCCCCTATAATCCGACATACAAAGCACATTTATTACGGAAGATTTTATGTAGTACATAAAGATTTGATCTTACCATTTTTATAAGTATGCCATTTGTTGGATTACAAGGTACTCCCTTAAAAAAAAATTCCAGACTACAAGGAGTCGGTAGCAGTACTCTATAGTCCGACAAATTCGATCATCAAACAGAGCCTTGCTAAACGTTTGTCGGATTATCGGGAGTCTACTGTATTACATATACAAGCTCACAAAGAATGTCCAATGACTTTATGTTCTGAAACGTTTAATTTACAAGATTGTCATTGTCATTTTAATAACCCCCGACGCAAAAAGAGTTATTAATTTGAAGGCTATATGTGTCTGCCGGTGGCATCGTAGCTCTCAAGAGCGTGGACCGATTTGAATGTGGTTTTGTTATTAGATAGCTGGTTTCCTTACGGTGTGGTGTTTAGCTGTTCAGTCGTTTGAAGACTATTTTCCAAAACGATGTATTGGAAAAGTTGTTTTTTATATTTATTTACATATAAACTGGGTGGAGGTAATGGGAAGTTTTTATTATGTTTCACATTATTTTATTGGAAGTTTTTTAAATTTTTAATATAACGATACTACCGATTAAACTGAAACTTAAAACTGAAGGTTTGTTTCAACAACTTTAACAACTTTATGTGAGTGTGTTCTGTTTTTTTAACAAAACAAAACAAGATGGTTTCCTAATTAATGTTTCTGGAATTTTTCCAAGAGGCAGTTCAACTAAGTTTTCCTAAGTCTATTAAATGGAGAAGTTTAGCTTATTATTTTGCCGTATATATATATATATATATATATATATATATATGTATATAAATATATATATATATATATATATATATATATGTATATATATATATATATATACGGCAAAATAATATGTGTATATAAATATATATATATATATATATATGTATATATATATATATATATATATACGGCAAAATAATAAGCTAAACTTCTTAATATAATCATTCTTATATATATATATATATAAAGTATGTATATTTATATATATATATATATATATATATATATATGAATTGGACGACATGGGTTATGAACTTATGTAAACGGAGAATTTTTAGTAACTATTAAAAAAATCAATAGGGCTTTATTCTGATAAATAAGAATAAAAATGAAAATACAAAGTAGAAATTATTAATAAAAATAGAATCATTAAAATCGGTCAAGAATTTCAACCATTAGTTTCATTTTCTAATTGAAAATAATTAATTATGACTATAATTTTTACTCCATTTGCGCAATCATTTTCCAGAATTATCTGCCATTAATATACAAACAAAATATTTGCCACTAGAAAAATTTCTCCGTGTCGAAATTGTATCGACGAACTAACGTACTCAATACTACACAGAGATTTGATGAAACGAAATAATACTAAACTGGGTCACAGACTCTTAAAAGGATATTTTACTTAACAGATTGACGATAAATATATGCTTCATCTACAGTGGAGTTCATTTAATATGTAATAGTAAAGAGATTAGTTTCCTTATAAAATTGTATAATATATTGTTAGATCGGTTAGTATATGTGATTTAGTAGTTTTAATAATACTTTAATAGTACTTCATCTGTAAAAATAATTTTCAATTCGACAACAGCCTATTTCATCTGTCAAATAATTTTTAACTTTTAAATCATAACATAAAACTATCCGACCATTTTCTAGTTCATTAAATATACGACTGAAAGCTACCATCGAATACGTAGAGCTGCCTTATTATCACATTTACATCCTAATCTATTAAAATACTACAACATATAAAGGAGAATCACAATTTCACTGTACATAAAACAACATTCTACCAACATGTTTATCCAAAAATATTATCCGTCAGTATTTAAGGAAAATATGAAAAGCACTTGAATTGAAGCATGTTTACTTGACAAATATCAAGGTAAAATTACTTTTTAAATAACTTTAAAAATAAGCGAGATATGAATGATTGAAATTCCCGATTAGACAAAGAGGGTGATAGCCCTCTTGATATGTTATGTGACGTCATATTACACTTTCACCATTTAAAATACACGCAAAACTCCGTTTTTAGTATTTTTGCAAGAAAGAGACAGATAATAATCTTTAAAAGCTTATAGCTTCCTTGAGATTTGTCGGATTTTAATTTCGTTTTTAAATATTATTACAGTATTAACAGTATTTTCATATTCTGAAAATAAATGTGAAAAAAAATTTTCATGCATATTCCCTATTATGAGATATGTATTCCAATTAAGGTAAATACAAAAACGAAAATTTCTATTAAACGAGAAAAAAAAACTGATGTAATATAATTAATTATAAAATTCAATAACATAAGAATTTATTATTCAAAATTTAATTTCATATTTTAAAAAATATGACACATTATAAAGTATAAAAGAAAATTGTCGAGAATTTACTCCGTCTGGCATGCGGTTTACCACAATTTTAATTACTTTAGGCGACCGAACTGTTTGAACCCTTTTACAATTTATAGTTTTTAATCTATACAATGAATTCTCTCTATGAAATCACTTTGGTGTCTTTCGGTTGCGTACAGTGTCATCGTGTACGGTGTCAAATGAAAGTTTATCGCAGCACGAGTTCAACAATATTCGTGATTCAGGATTTTTTGGAAATAATGCTTAAACATTACGATCCGTATTCCTTATTATCACATTCATTGAGAAATACGTGTAAATTGAACCAAAATTGAAAAATCTAGCTCAATCATTTATTGTAAACAATTTGAACAAAACATTAATATATTGCCTATTTCAATAAAATAATCAAAAATAATGTTATACTAAACATTAATAATTGTTTTTCTTTTAAATCACGGGTAAAATAAGCAAATGTTTCTCACATTTTGTGTTAATACTTCCCGTTTATAAATCTGGTACTAAAATGCTGTTGTTTTAGTATATAAAATATATAATTTTGTAAGATATACCGTGGAGTCTGAGAAACGGAGGTAAAAACCCCATTATTATTATTGTTTATTATTATATAATACATATTATTTTTTAAGTTACTAGTTGTTTTTCGTATCATGTAATATCGAAACTTCTTTTCGAAGTTATTTGTAGTTTTCAGAGTAGAATAGTAACCTCCTATATATAGTAATGTTTTGTATATTGACTCGTATGGTGTAAAACAATTTCCTTATAGCCTCCAGCTATTTTAATATACCCACTTTTTTTACACTTAATACAGTTTTATTTACAATTTTTCGTTTAGCAAATCCCCCATTGTTTATTTTATTTTTCTCCATCAAATTTACTTGTACGAACACAAGAAGTAATTTTGTAGTTAGTCAAATAAAAAATAGAAGAAGAGTAGGAATAGATCTACGGGGGTGGTTTAGATCAAACTGCAAAGAACGCTTTTGTTTATCTCGAAGAGATTCGGATGTCTCTAATTTGGCATACACAATAATACGTACTCCAACTTATACGTCGCTTATTGTGTAATTCTCACAATCTTGTTTGCGAGAATAGCTTGCGAGAGACGATTTTCGCTGGACTCGTTGATTATCCTATCATAGAATCAGATCTTATTAGGGATAAGGCCGATTGAGCTTTTATGAAGGATTTGTTGACAATCTAGCTGAAATTTCTCTTCTTCATAAAATGTAGATTGGCTACATTTGAGTATAAATAATTGGAATCTAAAAACTTTCCAAAAACTCTTGCCTATTTGATTATTATTAACATTTGGTTTGTTGCTTGATCTAAGACCCTTGATTTTAATGTTACCCGGGCCGCTTAAGCCTAATCCGGCCAACGGTTTCTCTCATGTATCAATGCACTACAATTCACTTACAATTTTCCCAAAATTATTCCTGCCTCTACACAAAACTGACGTCGATTTCCATTCAACCCTGACTCGTTCATAGTGTTTTTAAGATTTGTAGCCTCCCTTCGTTCCGAAACCTTTCTTATGCTTCTTAATTCTTTTTGGGGCATTTCTCACCTCTGATAAGAGGCGAAATAGACACAATGGCCTGCCTAAAAATGAATTTCGCCATTTTTAGTCATTTTAAACTAGAGTTACACACTTGGATACAATATTATCCATTTATATTTCATTTGGAAAATATCGAAATAATGATAACACTTTTTTTTGGAATAACACTTGAATTTTTTGTTTAATTTCAGGTGCATCATTATGGGCATGTGGACAGACAGGACTATTTAATTGTGATACACCCATTTTAGATATGTGTTTATTTGCTGCACTCATATCGGCTGTGGATCCTGTAGCTGTGCTAGCTGTATTTGAAGAGATCCATGTGAATGAAATCTTGTATATAGTTGTTTTTGGTGAATCGTTACTAAATGATGCTGTAACCGTTGTATTATATCATATGTTTGAAGGATATAGCGAGATGGGTCCATCAAATATTTTATACACGGATGTATTAGCAGGCTGTGCATCATTCTTTGTTGTGGCTGTTGGTGGTACCGTTATTGGTGTTGTATGGGGCTTTGCTACCGGATTTGTGACACGTTTTACACATGAAGTGCGTGTTATTGAACCAATATTCATATTTGTTATGGCATATTTAGCATATTTAAATGCGGAAATATTTCATATGTCTGGAATTCTAGCGTAAGTATTACTTATTATAATAAACTTAAATCCTTCGGCACAAACATCTACCTTACAGACACTACCAAGCGTATTTTACATTAGAATATTTTTTGTTTTACTCCTTTGCTATTTAAAAATACTCACTGTTACTCCGAATTCCGAAACTGTTTCCTCATTTTAATGCACTATTAAGCATCTTTGTAAATATAAGAAATATGTTCTTCTTAAATTTTTCCAAAGGGAAATTTTCAAAACTCTTGAACTATTCCTAAGTACTACAAAAGAACCTATTGTCAGGCACGGATTCGGCCCTCAAAAAAGGTTGTGGGCAGATACCCTGACCAAGATTTTGTACAGTGTATAGTTCCACGTGGGCAAAGCCGTGGGGCGAACACTAGTAAATTAATAAACCTGTAAAATGTTAGTTTGTTCGCTCACGAAAATTACAAAAGTAAATGTGTGTTTGTTTGCACATTACAGTGTCACATTAAGATTTTAAACTACTAAACCGATTTTAATGAAATTTTTACAACTTCAAAGGATATCAAATTAAATTAAACGCTAGTATACATTTTACAATAAATAATTTTATTTAGGTGCTTACTTCAATTACTAATTCAAGCTTACGTTTCTTTTTCGCGAAAACGTTACGCAAAAGGAAGGCGGCTCGGAAGTTCTGGCGCCATTGTATACGTGCATACAACACACGCCTACTTTTAAATTAGTAGACGACTATGTACTTTTAAATTGTAGATAACTATGGGCACCCAGCGAATAGTCATCTCTTTTTTCCAATACAAGTATTCATGTGCCAAAAAGAAACAGATAATATGTTGTCAAAAATATGACATAACGTGTCAGCATATCGTCTATGATGACTAAGTACTTCCGCTGCGTTCCGAATCAAGCACGATTCATTGTTTTTTTTAGATTTTACTAAGATATTGGATATAATATCATCTGCCTATCAATACAGCCTATCAGACCTCAATAGACCGTAAAAGTGTAACGTCACAAGTCAATTAGGATTGTGGGCATGCCTATCGTGCCCACAACGATGAATCCACGCTTGAATACTGCCCAGAATGAGTTGAGTACTGTTCTGAATACTGGTTTATTGTTAACCTTTGTCCGATAAATATGCCAGTGATTCAATAGGAAATTAAAACGGCTGCAAAATATGTTTTACACTCTGTATATTTATCTATCTACTGTAATAGGTCATAACAGATAAACTTAAAAGGAGGAAATCCTTTTTATGTAACTTTAATGATTTGAAACACTACAAGTAATTAAAATAAATAAAATATAATGATGATGATGATGTAGATATTTTCATTATCCATTTTATTACAGAATAACATTTTGTGGGATAACAATGAAAAATTATGTTGAAGGAAATATATCACATAAATCACACACAACAGTCAAATATGCAATGAAAATGTTGAGCAGTTCATCAGAAACAATTATATTTATGTTTTTGGGTGTAGCGACCGTCAATAGTAAACACGATTGGAATACATGGTTTGTCATCCTAACCATTACTTTCTGTTCCGTGTATCGTACAATAGGTAAGGGAATCAACCGATCTATATTTTATAATAGATATTAGTTTAAAGTGGTGGGTGGAATATGGAGCATAATAAAGATTAATTAAGGCACGTTTTATATTTCCGATTAGAGAATATATTATCTACAACACTCTGAAATCATACATAAATTTAAAAATATCTATTAAATAAACTATTTAAAATAATTCATTGCGTCAAAGAAGATTAACTTCTATGGCGCATACATAAGGACACACATTCACTATTTTTTTAAACATTCATCGTTTATTAAATTTTAAATTTTAACCTAATTCCTAGAACAATTATTGGTGCGCGTCTCAGCAAATTAGCAACGAGCAACATATCTCTGACTCCATATCCCAGAGATATTTACGATTAGCTAATTCATACTGATGATCATTATCTTGTAGTCGAAATACGTATTTATAAAATACAAATAATTTTTCTAGGAATTGGGGCAAAATTTGAAATTTAATTTCAAAAACCCTAGAGTTATCTTTGATTATGTTAATAATCTTTATATTCATGGTTTAAATAAATACTTTCTGCTAAAGATTAAACGATAAAAAACTTATTAGAAGATAATTTAATTTTTTTATCTTTTTTTTTTTAAATTTAGAACCTAAAACCAATACCTGACTTAGTTATGTAATATTTTAGAAATAATTAGGCCCAAAATGTTTTTCTATTTTAAATTTGTTTAATCATTATTTTTTGTAAACTAGCGTCTATCAATCTATTGTTAGCTTGGTTGCTTTTGGATTTATTATACCAACGGAAGTTGATATATAAAATCATACACATCTAGGATGGGAATCCAACCCAGGACCTTTGGAATTCTCAAGTTGCTTCGAGGCAAAGCGTTGATCTAGAAAGACTCAGGTCGCGGGTTTGATTTCCATTGTAGATGTGTATAATTTTTCATATCAAGCATTTGTTGCCAAAGAATGTTATCAATGTTCTGTCATATTACTTAAATGTCAAATTAAGTAAACGCTAGTCAGTTCCGTTGGTGTAATATAACAGAAAGTTTAATTTACACACAAAAAAAAACAATAAAATAATATGTAAATTGTAACCTTTTTAAATATTGGTTTAAACTTATTTAAATAAATTTTTAATAACAATATTGGTTGAGATGTCAGACCCTCTTCAAGCGAGAAGTTTAATTATTTTTATTTCGTTTTGTTTTATTCATCAAAGGAATATTTTTAAAATATATTTACGAGTAAAATGGAACTAAATTATGGGTAGTAACGTCACTTATTTCTTCAAATAAGATTATCTCTATAAGTAGTTTTTTTATCAGAACTAAAGATTTGAATCTTATACAAAATCTAACTCTCGAAAAACAGTGTAGATCGAGATAATTTATAGTGAAATTAATTCATATTATAGTTAAAACTATTCACATTTAAAATTTGACCCATTACATGTGAATACATAATTCAATTTAGATTGGAAATATTTCTCAGTGAAATGTTAAATTTCCATGATTACCGTAGCAATTAAATGATAACCAACCCCATAGTCATTTAAATACCCCATGTAAACATTAAACTTTTCATATACAAAATGGTTCATAAAAAATATACACCTTTAAAACACTACAATATAGAATTATTCAATAAATGATTAAATTTTAAATTAAACAAGTGAAAATAACAAATAACTGAGTCAATTGCTTAAATACCCGGTATATACTGAATTTATGAATTCAGTATATACCGGGTACATCATTTTTTATCTTTAAATTTTTGTTGTATCTCTTACTATACGGTTTCAAAGATGAACAGTGTGCCAATTTTGCCCAAACATGGTCCGACTTTGTCCATTCACGATTTTGACTTTTTAGCTCTAGAATACACATACAAAATTTCAGCTTGCTATCTCTTTTCGTTATCGTGTTGACAATTGGGCGGACGGACAACTTTGCGAAAATGGACTAATTTTATACAAACACTTATACCAAAATATTTTTTCTGCGCTCAATATTTTCAACCGTTACAAAGTCGGGACTAAACTTAAGATATCCTGGTATATAGCATATAGCGGATATAAAAACAAAAACGAAAAATTAGTCATTCACTCATATTCGCCATGCAGTGGAATTTAATTTCCATGGCAGAGAAGCGTGTCCGTGTTGTGCAGCGATAATAACAGCTTATATGTGCGAAGATGCGAACCCAATCCTCTTTCTCAGGCACATGTACAATCAGTAATCAAAAGTTACGTCTAAAATGTCGGCAAATATATTCACTATGAATTTCTAGCCTGGTAAGTATCCATTTAGAATGGACACTTAAAATAAACAAAATTAAGTATCCATTCGGCGTTGTTTTTCAAAATTTTATCGTTGATTTGTGTCCTATTTATTCGGTTTTTGAGAAAAAATTTCCAATAAAAGTTGTTAGTATATTTATAATGACAAACTTTGATCCCAAGCATTTTTTCGACAAAGAATAAATAAGGCACAAATCAAGTATAAAATTTAAAAAAAAATGACATAAACTTTTTTGGTCCATAGTACAAAGAATAAAATAAGAGATTCGGATAAAATTCGAGTCATTGAAGAGTATAAATATTTCTGGTAAATCTTTGAATTATACAGATGCCGTTTTTATGAATCACTTTGTATAAAAAATTATCCTATCTATTTTAAACACATGAAGTAGAATAATAAGGGGTTGTATAGTAGGTGCTAGCTACTAGCATACAGCATAAATACCATTATCTATCCTATACGTGTGTTTATTAACCACAAAAAAGCAATTAATAGTGGTAACCATTGTTTTAATATCTTCGAGTATGTTGGTAAATTTTAAATTGAAATTTAATCGAACGTATACGATTTTTGCATTAATAGGTTAAAGTTCCAAATCACCGCATAACTAGGGCTTGATAACACGGATATCCGGCTCCGTTCGTAAAGTACAAGGGGGTGTAATAATAATAATTAGATAGAGGGGTACCGCAAATGTGTCCCTAACACCAAGGAGTTTTCTGTACCCTCCTTGAGAACAACCTGTCACCCGTAGGCAAGACGTCTCCGGGTAAGAGATGCTATTTTAAGCAGATGAGGGTATAAGATTCTGTTGAGGCCAGATGCCACACAGAAGGCTCACAACTTCTTCGTCAGGATTGCTCCCAGGATTGATGGATCCAAAGTTTCCGACCCAAACATTATATAACATGTATGGAGGTTTCATCGTCCTCCATGCAGGCCTTACAATGAAATCATCAGAGATCCCCAAGTTATGAAGGTGGTAGTTCAATCGATAGTATCCTGTCAAGAGCCCCACCACTCTTCTCAACTGCATTCTATTGAGTTTCAACTGAGCACAGTCGAATGGCCAGCAGTGCTTATACACCAACTTTGCCTGTCGCATGCCCTGCGTAAAGTCCCAATAATCAATAAACAGGGAGGAAAAACTACTTGATTTTAAAATACTTTGACATATACAGTTTTGAACACATTTTCGAAAGACTAATACCATCGTTAATGATCGTTTTAGTCCTACAAAATATTATTACTTATTCCAATCTAATATCCGATTTACAATTTATAAAACCCCCAATTGAGAAAGCTTACCCTTAATATACATAACTATGGGGAATATTTTCTAAAATAAAAAACTGAAATTTTCTAGGTGTCATAATTTTAACATACATAGCAAATCGATTTCGATTACATAAATTGGATAAAGTGGAAAAATTTGTTATGTCCTATGGTGGACTACGCGGGGCTGTAGCATTTGCTCTCGTCTTACTTATCGATCCGGCACATGTTCCATTGCAGCCAATGTTCATGACCACAACCATAGCTGTGATCTATTTCACAGTATTCTTTCAAGGTATCACCATAAAACCTTTGGTAAAAATATTAAATGTAAAACGTGCTGAAAAACGGAAGCCCTCTATGAATGAGCGAATACATGAACGGGTAAGTTATTGCTATTTTCTAATCGCATCTATAAATCGCTAAAATCAATTACTTTTTTTATAATCTTAGTTTATGGATCATTTAATGGCTGGTGTTGAAGAGATTTTAGGTAAACATGGAAATTATCATGTTCGCGATAGGTAAGTTTTAGAATATACTTTCTTCATTAAAGGTTATCGCCCACTGACCTCCATATATGGACTGAATATCCTATAGCTAAATAGGATAATAAATACATACATATACATGGGACAATTTGATGCACATACTAGCGCCGTTAATCCAATAACGGCAGCAAAAGTAAATAATATGAAACAGCACTATATGTGAAAATCCTATAGTTTCGTGTTAATTGCTATAGTTTCGAGTTAATTGCATTGAGGTAGCCCGGTCGTTTCGCTTGCATTAAGGAGGCCTAGTTGTTGTAGTTACGTAGTAATTCATTTATGGTTACCATTGTAATAAAATAACATCGTTTTTCAACAAATAGATATACAGAGTGAATCGTACCAGGTGTATAATATATATAGCACACGCCTCCATTTCCTTCCATGATCCTCCCATTTTCCAACAACATGCAATAGAACACCTCCTGTTAGGGAAACAGTCTGTTCATAATACAAATACCTTCCTATATGCTATATGCTAGTTCAGACGGACATAGAACCTACAATTCAACTAAATAACAAATCATTACCAATATAACTATGTACGGATTTGATGTATTACGCATGAAATTGTATCACACTTAAGTATAATTAGAATGGGGGCCACAAGCACACATCAACTTATGTTGATGTGTTCTTATGAACACCATGCGTCCAAGCCAACACACAACATACAAAACAACAAAACAGACCGTTCATACTATTGGATGTTGTTGGGAAATGGGAGGATCATAGAAGGAATTGAAGGCGTGTGCAATTATGCACCTGGTTCGATTCACCCTGTATACATTATCTGTTCATTTAACAAAAATACTTAAAAACAGCAATCACAATTTTTTTGTTTAGTAGTAATTCAATGATTATATATTTGATAAATAAAATATGTTGCTTTACTAAGTTGCAGATAAACAAAAATATAAAATATTGTTAATAAATTATTAACAGCAATATTATTATTATTTTATTACCTGAAAATAAGCTATGGTTATCTTTAGAATATAGGGAGCCTATAAAAATCATCACAGCAGGATGCCCACTACCCTAGGGCCGGAAGGGTAAGATCGGCTTTCCTGTTTAGATCTCGCCACTTGGTTGGTAACTCTGGTGTATGCTTCAACTTTGAACACTTTTTTTCTACGATGCTTTAAGAAACGTCAGTTCATATATAGAGG
Source organism: Nineta flava (assembly GCA_963920215.1). Lineage (NCBI taxonomy): Eukaryota > Metazoa > Arthropoda > Insecta > Neuroptera > Chrysopidae > Nineta > Nineta flava. Next base: position 101,844,266 of record OY986042.1, read on the forward strand.
TCAATGTTTGAAGCATTTTTGTGACCATTATTGTACAATTTGTAGATTTAAACGTTTCGATAATAAGTATTTAAGACCATTTATATTACGGAACTATCAAGGAGCTGAACCAAAAATCTTAGAGACATACTCAAAACTGGCAATGCGTGATGCAATGGAATACATGAGACGTAATGCATCAACAATTGGTAATATTAGTGGTACTGAATCAATGTCAGCAATATTTCGTAATTATACAACGGGTAACTTAAATGGAAGGTGCGCCAACTCGTTTTTAACATGGTAAATTTTTCTAACAAGGCATGATGATATACGAAATTAAAATAAAAAGCTTCGTATGCGTAAAAATATAATGAATCTTTTTTTTATTTTTCTATAAGTTTTTTTCTTTTTTTTTTTTGGCAAAATAATTTTTTCAGATCACTTTGTAGAAATATTGCACAATTTTTTTTTAAAAACTTGTTTCTTTCAGAAAATATTTAGTATAATTTTTTTTTAAATTAGCATTAGTTATGATAAATTAACGTTTTTCATTTTCATCCTCAAAACTATCACATCATTCATTTCATTTTTAGCATACCATTTATACTAATTTTTGTAATAAGGAAAAGAATATGCAATTATAACTTTATAGACATCATATGAATTTTGTATGGGCTGAAAAGTCTAACTGGCAGTTAGTCATTTGAGCATTTCCGGATAATTGTCGCTAGAATACTCAGTTCAAAAACCTTTGATGCCAGCAGTACATTTTCGAGAGAGAAAGAGCGTACTGCTGCGATTCGTCGAGAGGGCTCTCGGCGAATGTTTCGATGAGACATTTGTAACGCGAAAAGCCGCGAGTGGAGATGTGTTCGCTCTCGTCGTGTTTCGCTGAGAATGTTCTGCTGATAATGCAGTTCTTGGTCAGTCAATGGACGAGATAGTTTTTGGTAGTGATCCACAATCACCCATTGTGGACACCATTTAAACCCAATTTATATGGCGGTTGACAGTTGAATGGCAGTTAAAGCGGGTAAATGGCGGTTAAAATCCACGTTATGTCACGAGTGTACATGCACAAAGCGCGCTCACACTCACCACTCGATTCCTCTGACTCGTGTCCAAGAATCCGATTCGAAACGGAATGCTCCCGAGATGAGGCGGGGCGACACGAACATAGCCGAGCACTGCGAGGACACTCTCGCACTCGTTATATCTCGCCGTATCTCGCTAAGCGTGTACTGCCGGCATGAGGAATAATATCGTCAATACGGGCATTCGTAATACAACTGCAGTGTTTAAAGACTTAATTTAATTTATAAGCATTTAGAGCAGAAAATCTGACAGGAAATGAATTTCATTCCGTTTTTTATCGGACGAAATATAAAACGCAACATAGTTTGATCAAAAACTGGTAACTTCTACTGGCCAGTTTTCTTTTTTAAACTTAGAGGATATCAAAAACAAACGATGGTGATTACAGCTTCTAGGATGAAGATAATTTCGAAAAACAACCACATATTCAAGAACCGAAGTCTAGATCGGTTGATATATTATCACCTCCAAAATTGCCATTCATTTTTCATATTTTTACAGTTGGTTGGTTCCAAATCGATTAGGTTTTCACAAAAATTATTCGAACAGAAGTTGTTCGTTTTAAAAATGCTAAATCTTTGTTTTAAGCATTTTTTGAAAGATGACCGAGTGGATCCGACACAAATCAAAGTTTTGAAGTCGTTAGTACGTATATTCTTCGATTTCTCTTTATGTCTGACTTGGGACTTTGCACAGGGCATGCGATAGGGCAAGTTGTGCATAAGCACAGTTAGGCCATTCGATTGTACTCGGTTGAAATTCAATAGAACGAAGTTGAGACGGGTGGTGGAGCTCTTGACAGGACACTATCGATTGAACTACCACCTTCACAACTTGAGAATCTCTGATGATCCTACTTTTAGGGCTTGTATGGAGGACGATGAAACGTCCATACATGTTATATACACCTGCTGAAACCCTCAGGGTGTCTGGTATAGAATGTTTGGGTCCAAAACCTTGGATCCGTCAATCCTGAGAGCAATCCCGCCTGAGAAATTAAGGGCCTTCTGTGTGGCTTCTGCCCTCGACAGAATCCTATAGCTTCGTCTGCTTAAAATAGCAACTCTTACCTGGAGACGTCTCGCCTTCGGGTGACAGGTTGTTCTCAACGAGGGCACAGAGGACCCTTGAGTCTAGGTGCTAGGGACCCATTTGCAGTACCCTTCTTTCTAATTATTATTATTATATCTGACTCATTGGTTCATTCATTCATTAAATCATAATCACCAAGAAATTAATGAAAAGCGTTAAATTAGATCATTAATTTGAACAGCCAATAGAGCCAATAGATTTATTATATACTTTGGATATGCCTGTTAGCAAAAATTTTTACCTATTCTTTTTCTCTTATACATTCATTTTCTCCTATGTAGATTCTTGGTGATTTAATATCTCTTTTTTTGTTAAATTCTAATGTTTTAGTCCCAGTTTCAGCCAATTAGATTCGAGTACATGGAATATTGATATGCAAGAATTGGAATACAATCCATCAAAGAAAGATTTAACGGATGCCAAAATACATCATTTATTGGCTGAAGAATTATGCAAGCCATATCGAAGGGTAAGTGGAAGAATTCATGTTTTTCTTATATACGTCTTTATATGTTTCTTAGAAATGAGGAAAAAATTCATGTAAATTTCCAAGCTCTGTAATACAAAGTACATTGACTTTTTGCAAAAGTTTACAAAATTTTTTTCTTTAAAATACCTAAATTTTGTAACACACTTAAAGTCACATAAATTATTGGCCTTATTTTCTGTGAAAAAAAAAACCAAAAAGCAATTTCAAAATTCAATTTTATTAAATACATATATATATTTATAATCGCCCAATAAATTTTTGCTGTTGAAGTATTTTCCATAAATTTTCTATTCCAATTCATTTAATTTTTCCAAATTATTTTTACTACAGATTTCGTCATCGAATATGGTGAGCACAAAAACACATCTCAATATTCAGTGTATTTTGTTAATGTATTGAAAAATTCCTTAATAATGGATTAATTTAGATCAATTATGATTTAAACTTTTATCGCAGAGTTAAATGGAAATTAATCTCAAATTACTCGAGTTAGTTTTAATCACCCAGTACAAAAAAGTTATTGCGATGGGTCCAAAAATTAAAATTAATATTTTGACAAGAACTTAATGTTTCGAGGTCCTTAAAGTCTATTAGCGCCATTAAAAAAAATTCGTTACGCAGGAATATCTTTAGAATACATAAATCACTCTTTAGCGGTCACAATTTTAGTCTGATCTAAATGAGATGTCGTATATGATTTTAGTATTTGCAAGTCCAATTTTATTAACAAATGACATATGTCGAGGGGAATCGGCGGGGGGGGGGGGTGGGGGAGAATAAAACACAAGGAAAATTAAGGAATTTAATTTTCAATCTAAAACCGTCAATATTTTTGTAAATATTAGTGTAACAGAAAAAATGATAAGAAACAAAATTACAGTAAAATTTAATACCTACAACTTTACTTCATATAAATTTTTCGATTTTTCGAATATTAAGGGAGATATGTCAAATTTTGTGTTTCCCCCTCCCTCTAAACCCCCTTTCCCCTTGTCCGATTTAACCCATTAACGATCAAATACCAAATTTCATTCTGGTTAAAAGAAAACTGTGACCCCTAGAGTGATTACAGACACATATATATTTGTATTTTTTACTATTGTATAAAATAGGAGATCATATATAAAACCCAGCTTTTATACTATAACGAAAGTATAATTATAATTTATTAAAGTTTAGGGGTGTCTGGCAGGGGGTTGCAACCGTACTAAGTGTCTGGCAATGGGTGACGTGACTTCTAATGTTATTCCGAAGAAAATATAAAAAAATTAAGCTATATGCATTAACAAATTTGAGGTACACCTTTACAACCTGTTACCTGCGCAAGTAACCACAATCCCAACTCCATACTCACTGATCATTCTTACCTGTATTGGGGACATGCTCTGAGAAATTTTTAGCTTTTATAAAATAACGAAGGTTTGGCCATCGTGGGCTCTTGGGCTATTACATATTGCCCCATGATTAGATTGATATACTTGATTCGATCTTCATTACGATTTCTACCCCTGAGAAAATTCGATAGTCTACTTGCAAATAAAGTCAATTTTTTAAAATGCTTTAAACAGATTTAATGGATTTAACTACTGCTAGTACCTAACAATGGATCGATATTTCATACATGATCTCATATTTTATACAATAGTAAAAAATACAAACAAAGCATTAAATAATAAATATTAGCATTTCTTCGCTATAGGGTGGGCCTTGAAACATAAAACTTTCGATTTTTCAACCAATTGCAACTTATTTATCGCAAAGATAAAAATAACTATAAATAATCATCAATTAATATTATTTTCGAAAATATTAATATTTATATTATACTATAAAGTCGTGAGGACCTGAAGGGTCGTACTTGAAACATGTGACACTCAGAGTTAAACCTACAACACGGCTTGTGTAATGTTTTTTTTCTATAACTTGCTTTAAAAAAGTTTTTATTTGAATTTGTTAAAATTTGTATATGGCACGATAGCCGTTTTTGTATATACACGATAGCCATTTTCGCAAATAATGCACCATACGTCATTAAGTAGAGGCTTTTTAAAACACGAAAACAAAATTTTTTAGACAATCATTTAAGACCATGATGTTTAAAAACTTCAACTTCGACTAATCTGAATTAATTTCTGATTTACTTTAAGTTTAAACTTTAACTTGATATGAAACAGTGATTTTCATTTATAGTGATTATTTTTATTGTTTTTTTTTTACTTTAGTTAATTTGTGCACTAAAATAAGTTGTGGTGCTTTTGTCAAAATATTTTTATCATATACTACAAAATTTTATTATTATTTACAGTAGACATATTAGTCCGGGAGACCAAAGGGTTTTTTCAGGATGATGAGCATCAAAAGCTGGTACTTAGTAAGTAGCTTCGTTTTGACAAGACGTCCTTAAAAAATTAAAAACTAAAAAAGCCCTTTTTTAATTATAAAATTTTGGAAAATGGCATCGAAATTTTCTGGAAGCCGTTGAACATTGAGGATGAGAGACTCGGAGTCCATTCCATTGAATTTGTTGGACGAAAATTTTTCCTCGTTCTTCACTTGATTATCTCACAATTAAACTTGAAAATAACTTGATGCTCGTAAACTTTGGATGAACGGTCAAATCGACATGTTCAACGGCTTCCAGAAAATTTCGATACTATTTTCCAAAACTTTATAATTAAAAAAGTTGGGCGTCTGGTCAAAACTAGGCTACTTACATAGTACCAGCTTGATGCTCATTATCCTGAAAAAACCCCTTTAGTCTCCCGGACTATATTACATACAACAATATATAATTCCACTCAAATTATTTCAAAAACTGCTTGTAATAATTTGGTAATTGTTTGAGATTGTAAATATGTGTTCTGAAAACATACATAATGCTGATTTGTTTAAAAAAAAAAAAAATATACGGAGTGTTTCATTTAGAATGTACTTTTAAACCAATACGTT